>CM075331.1:1459299-2076449 GCA_037788925.1 Mytilus galloprovincialis
AATGATACGAACATAAAGAACATGCGTAGTTCTGTTAACAAGCTCAGAGTTTTCAAAGTAGATCGATTATAAATGTTTCGTTTAAAAAACTAGTTTTTCGTAATTTTATATCTGGACATGTTGATTTATACACAAATTATTTATTTGATACATACAGCTTCGTACATCACATTTATCTGTTTTATTCGTATATTGTCATCATCTAACTGTATTAAACACATATTGTGTTTAATGGTCCAGTAAATCCGAACACTAAACAAAGGCTCTTTAATTTTTACTCACTACTGGCTTATGGACAAATTACTTTTCTGAATAGTTGTTTCATCTTGTACTGGTAAGTTTCAACTTATATTTTGAGTGTATACTGTGATTTTTATCTATATAATCAATGCGGAAAAAGTAAGACCAGAGACGACATTATGAACTGTAGCCAGCAGTATAAGGTCTTAATCATTTCAGTGGTTTCCAAAAAAATTGATGGTTGATTTTTTTCGTCTCAAACATTTCTTTTATTGTCATTTACTTTGTTTATAGAAAACACTTATACAGATGTTTTAAAGAGAAGTGACGGATACCAGAGGGACATTCAAACGCATCAATCGAAAAAAAAATTGACAACACCATGGCCAAAACAGAAAAAAAGACAAACAGTAGAACAGTATAACACAAGACACAATATACAACAACTAAAGGCTTAACAGCGCGAACCTCACTAAAACTGGGGTGTTCAGATGATCCGGAAGGGTAAGCAAATCGTGTTACATAGTGGTAGATAAGTTAGGACATGAAGGAATTCAGCTTTCGCTCACATATGTATTGAGTAAGAGAGTGTCTACATTCTCATCGAGGTCGTAAAAGGGCAAACATCTGCTAACTTAACAGTCCTGATTCAAATCCTACAAAAATATCCTGTACATTGAAATAAGTAGTTTCAAGTTTCAAATTACTTGATTTGAAAACTACCTTTCATCATGTCAATTGAAGATCGTCTGTAGTTTTTAACTTTATCAATTAAAGTCTATTTCGCAATAATCAAAAGACATAAAGTAACAAAAATAACAAAGTTTCCGTCTTTTATGTAAATGTTAAAGGCTTGTTTTACTTGATCAATTGAGCAAACAGAAGCTTTAAAAATATCAATTTCCATCGAAATCACTGTTTTTTGGACAGGCTTTTTAAGTTCAATTTACAATAAAGATAGGTATAGACCATTCAATCATCTTTTTTGACAAAAAAGGAATATACACCATGGTTTACATCGCCATAGTTTTCTTACTTATTCACATTTAGCATCTTCAAATAATTACTCTATCTTTAATTTAAAATTACAATTTTCCGTATTATTGGGCTAGTCATGTGACAATGTTACCAAATATTCGATTTTTATTTAAATAGGTTTATATATACACACTTGCGTTTAATCAATTAAAATTGATAATTATATATAGCACAGAAAAAGTTAGTCTTTATCAAAAGATCTGAATGAATTTACAGTAAAAAAAAAACAACTTAAATGTGTGCCAATCGGTAAAGATATAAACACTTTTACAGATCTTATCAATATTCTGTGTTTAATCTACGAGATTTTGTATATCATATTTATCATCCGTGAATTGGGAGAGTAAAGTATGTATTTTATACTATTACATATCAATGATATTGAAGACATACCAACATATTTTAATGATGTTTAGTAGCGCATTTATTTTCCCATTTCCCAACTCAAATTGTACATCCTTAATACATTGTCTTAAACACAAATATTTTATCAACTTGTTGACCACATGGATTGAATTCTCGATATAATTACCCATGTACGAGGGATAAAAAAGTTTAAGGTTATATTCATAATAAATACAGTATTGTCATAACTGTGTTTGAAATACTAGTAACGATATGGTCAAATGTGAAAAAATGTGTTCAAAGTTCTCTTTATTCTCAAATGAAACAGAGTTGATTGGAATACCTATGCACCAAAGTCATGGAAATGTTGATCATTGTATGCATTTTTTATTTAATTTTAATCCCCTTTTGTAACAAACACCAAGAAGTCAAAGTCTTAGTTTACTCACCTCCACATTTGGAAGATGCATTTTATCTGGGAGTGGTTTTCCGTATCTCCATTTCTGACCTTCAACTCTAAATTTTAAGGTTGGTACGAGACTTTGATCGTGCGATACTATAGGAACATACACTCGAATTGGCAACTAAAATTATTTAGAAGTAAATTACTTATCAGCACAACCTAAAATAGTTATTCTATAAATATAAAAATAAAATACTGATTATGGTGTTACCGAAATTTCACCAATAAAAACGGTGTTGCCTAAATGGTGTTAATTTAATTCAATTAGGCTAAAATAAAATGGAAAACAACACGTTTAATAATTTATTGCGTCCGAAGCGCTTTTCTGGATTTACCTTAATCAGGAATTCTCGAAGCCAAAGATGGATAAGTACCGAAAAGTGTTGAAGAGCTATATTTCAAAAATACCTACAGTTATGCATATTCTGTTTATTATTTTTTTTACAATAATTAAGGTTCAAATAATACTATAAATGTGTGGCGGTTTGCTTTGCTACATTATAATTTCAAAATTCAAATTGCAAATCCTATCTGTTAAAGTTCACTAACAGATAAATAGTACCTCAAATTCCGTTTTCACTTTGTTGTTTTGTATTGTGACAACAGAGGAAATAGTTTCCTCGTCATTGGTTTCCAAACACTTATCAAGATCTTCATCAGCGTCAGATCCTTGGCAAATAAAATCATTCTCCTTAATTCCATTTGGCATTGTGATTATCACACAGCAGATTTCCTGTTGGAATTTGTTTGGTTTTCTGTTTTTATAACTACAAAAAATTAGTTTGGTTTGTTAAAAATCCACACTTCAATCAATAACCTATGAAGTTTAATATTTATTTGCAAGTTTACTACGGTCGTTGTTATTCACAGTTTGTCATACTGTTGATTCATTTATTTTCGTGGGTCTCAAATTTTCGTGGATTAAGGTGAACTTGAACCCTCGTGGATATTTGATTTCGTGGTTTATCAATCTCTGTATAAAAAGGCTTTATGAAATTTGTAATTCGTTGACCATTTTAATTCGTGGTTCACCTGTACACACGACATCCACAAAAATTGTTATCGAACGAATAATAATGAGTTTCTCGCTGCACGAAAAACCCATTGGTGGTCATCAGCTGTTGTCTGCTTTGTGGTAGGGTTGTTGTCTGCTCTATGGTCGGGTTGTTGTCTATTTGACAAATTTACCATTTCCATTCTCAGTTTTATTTCATTTACGTATACTGTTGACGTCTGTAGTTGTTAATAACCAGTCTTCTCATTGATCAATTATTCAAAAAGAAGATGTTGTGTGATTGCTTATGAGAAAACTCTCCACAAGAGAACAACAGTAATTAACAACTATAGGTCAGCAATAAGAAAAGCCCATACCGCATAGTCAGCTATAAACAAAACCGAAATGACAATGTAAAACAATTCAAACGAGAAAACCAAAGGTCTTATTTATATACAAATCAAATCGTGAAAGCGCTGTAAAGGCAGCTAATTACAGGTTGTGTGTATTTCTGGTCCAGTTATATCATTATCTTCCATAGAACAGAGGGGGTTGTAGTATTTAAGATTTAGAGTTCTCTTGTACCTAGTTCACCTATATCTATAGTCTACTGTTTACAGTATATTTTCTGTACCTCGCAATGAAATGCATTTTAAAGACTGGATATAAGATTTTTCCTTTTTAATATAAATAGACTACATGTATTTTAAATATTTGATAATACACGCATATTCAATGACTCCCATCCTATGAAAAATAATTCACAAAGATTGACTAGTCTCCGTACTGTGTGTATTGCAAGAACATGAAGTAACATAATGGTAAATGTACATAGTAACATGTCAACTCTTATGATGACCATACTTTTTCTACATACCCCCAACTGTCAGTATTTGGGGGGGGAGGGATTTCCCCCATGGAGGCTCCCAAGTAGAAATTTTGTAAGAGCAATTTTGTCCACTATTTTAGAGAAAAAATTAATTTAACAATGGCTATGAGCTTGTTAAAGCACGAAGAAACCAAAAAACCACATTAGAATATATTTGAAGGCCCCTTGAAGGTTTTGTAGGACTATAAGAACCCCCTTGGGCATTTTGAAAATTTGGCAGGTATGTTTCTAACTCCAAGCAAAACTATTTTTCAGTATAAACATGATATTTAAAATTTATGCTATGTTAATTTATTTGTATATGTCTCTGTACCATTGTACTTTGGTTTATGAGCATAAAGATATATATACCCGTATGAACGAAAAAGGAGTTTTTTTATTAAGGAAAAAATGACATCTGGTGGCCATAATAGCTGTCTCATTAGAATTTTAACCACTTCCCATATTTGCAATTAAGACAATAGAAGCAAATTATTCAACGCAAAAACAAAACTTACTAGTAAATATGAAATTCTCTTTACGGTATGAGTTTTTCTCATGTTTTAGATTGTACAGTAGTACCTGTAACTGCTTATACCCATTTCTTATTCACTTTAGTTTGATAAACTCACTAAATATCATGTATATACGTTGTACCACATCTCCTAATTTTTATATACATTACAATAATATGAACAATTGTAATTCAAATCTCTATACCGAAGCAAAATAAATTGCACCACTTTCATTTATGCACTCTTTGGCAAAATACAAGTTTTAAAATGATACAATATATATTTATTTATATAAAAATAAAATTTAGTATACGACTCTTAACAGGTATAAACAATGCACAGCTGTGTCATGATTTGCGAAATATGTGCTGAATACATAGGCATTGATGGTGTTTGAGTAATTCCATCTGTGAAGCTCAATATTAGCTCGACAGTTGGTGGTGGACAGTTATAAATCCTTTCTGCAGGATGAATGACTTTTCAGGAAAACCAATTTCACAAATCAAAACTTTCCTCTAGATTTCTCCTACAATATTCATCCAGTTTAGTTCTTTTGGTTTAACGGGACACCGTCCTGATTTTCAATTTTGCAAACCATTCAGTCTCTTGCTTGCAAATGGTGCATGAAAATAGGATGGGAATGGCAGTAGACAAGTCTCTTTAAGGTGGGTTTGTGCCCTGAAAAATGTTTTATAACATTAGCTTTTTTGAAACTTGTGAAAGACTTGTGCAACACACATACCTATGTACGTTTTGCCCTAGTACCTGTTCGCCCTGATACCTGTTCGCCCAGTATAGTATACTGGAATACAATGTATTAATTTAGTAATTAGTTAGTTAGAAAGTCCCTAGTTTATCATAACAAATGTTTGTTTTTATTATTAATCCATCAAAAGACAAGTATCACAACAATCAGTGAGAATTATTATGTCATTGAACAATTAATAATCCTAAAAAAAGCAATAAACTTTCAACTGATTCCATACGTTTTCCTAAATTTCAAAAATATATAGTTATCAAAGGTACCAGGATTATAATTTATAGTACGCCAGACGCGCGTTTCGTCTACACAAGACTCATCAGTGACGCTCATATCAAAATATTTATAAAGCCAAACAAGTACCAAGTTGAAGAGCATTGAGGATCCAAAATTCCAAAAAGTTGTGCCAAATACATCTAAGGTAATCTATGCCTGGGATAAGAAAATCCTTAGTTTTTCGAAAAATTCAAAGTTTTGTAAACAGGAAATTTATAAAAATGACCACATTATTGATATTAATGTCAACACTGAAGTGTTGACTACTGGGCTGGTGATACCCTCGGGGACGAAACGTCCACCAGCAGTGGCATCGACCCAGTGGTGTAAATAGTTATCAAAGGTACCAGGATTATAATTTATAGTACGCCAGACGCGCGTTTCGTCTACACAAGACTCATCAGTGACGCTCATATCAAAATATTTATAAAGCCAAACAAGTACAAAGTTGAAGAGCATTGAGGATCCAAAATTCCAAAAAGTTGTGCCAAATACATCTAAGGTAATCTATGCCTGGGATAAGAAAATCCTTAGTTTTTCGAAAAATTCAAAGTTTTGTAAACAGGAAATTTATAAAAATGACCACATTATTGATATTCATGTCAACACCGAAGTGTTGACTACTGGGCTGGTGATACCCTCGGGAACGAAATATTTCTATGCTTTACCATATAAATATCTAAATAAGTTTATCCAACTTCAATGACCTGAATATTATTTTAGTAGGGCGAACGAACTCTACGGGCGAACGGACCTAGGGTGAACATGTTATTAGGGCGAATGGACCCGATACCCCTATATAACTATAACATAGAAAAGAGCATCATTCATGTTAATGTTTTGTTCCTGTTTACATTGTCATTGATATTTTTCAAGAAAGCCTGAGGCATATAGCTCATGAATTCCTGTAATTACATCCTAAATTAACATAATTACTGCTAAAATAGTTATCAGTATGATATACCTCTTGTAGGAAAACCTTATTATTGTAGCATTCACCAAAAAATCGCAAACAGATGACATTGAATCATAATCCAAAAAATTATGACGTCTTGAATTAACCCCCCCCCCCCCTCCCCTTTTTTTAATTCTCAAACGATAATTGAGGTTGCAAACAGACTTTGGTTTAATTGCATGGCGATTATATAAATAACAGTATATATTTCTTGAAGAAAATAAAGTTTTACCATGAAAAGTTTCCTGAACGTAGTCGTTTTCGGTAAATGTGCCTTGCAAACAACAGCTGATTGAGATGGACTTTACGATTTCATCGTGCCATTCTACATATGAGCCATGGCGTTGATCCAACTTTTTCTTCTTACTAAGTCATATGGAAATGCATGTCCTCCTCTTAAATGACATTCAGGTACACAACAACAAGGACTAGGCATCGTTAATTGTGTGGTTTGCAGAAACGGAAGTTATGGACGGAACTGACCGGTCTTACTAATAAGAGACAAGAAGAATTTTAGCGACAAACAGCGACAAGAAGAATAATTTAGTGACGAAGCGATAATAACAAAGGACAAGCGAATCGCTATTATCTCACGAGGCTATTCTCATTTGGTGTGATAGTGTGATGCCACACCAATTAAATATGTCCCAATGAAGAAATTTTCATTTTATTTATGAAATCTGAAATGAGAAAAATTTAACATCAATCCCCCCCCCCCCCCCCCCCAATGCCCCTTTCCCTTATTCCAAAATTGATATCAATTCAAATTTCTGATGGAGTTTGCAACAATAACTACTCATTTAAATACATCATAAAATATTAAAATGTAAAAAAAGTGCTTGTTATCACTGAATGGTAAAGATTGTTTTAATTTATCAGTTGGTAATAAAAGTGAATATACATTGTATATTGTATAAAATAATGATTTAAGTTGATTCAACTACTATTCTAGACAAAGAAAGAAAACTCCAATTGTAAATTTTTGCTATACCGCAATATTGTGCAACTCGATATTTCTTGCTTTTGCGCAATACTGTGCAATTGAAAATACTTGCTATTGCACAATACTGTGCAATTGAAGATTTCTCGCTTTAGTGCAATACTGTGGAATTAAAAATTTCTTGCTATTGCACAATACATAATATAATAATTTTGGACCCCGATTTGGACCAACTTGAAAACTGGGCCCATAATCAAAAATCTAAGTACATGTTTAGATTCAGCATATCAAAGAAACTCAAGAATTCAATTTTTTTTTAAATCAAACTTAGTTTAATTTTGGACCCTTTGGACCTTAATGTAGACCAATTTGAAAACGGGACCAAAAATTAAGAATCTACATATACAGTTAGATTTGGCATATCAAAGAACCCCAATAATTCAATTTTAATTTTGGATCCTTTGGACTTTAATGTAGACCAATTTGAAAACGGGACCAAAAAATAAGAATCTACATACGCAGTTAGATTCGGCAAATCAAAGAACCCCAATTATTCAATTTTTGATGAAATCAAACAAAGTTTAATTTTGGACCCTTTGGACCTTAATGTAGACCAATTTGAAAAGGGGACCAAACATTAAGAATCTACATACACAGTTAGATTTGCCATATCAAAGAACCCCAATAATTCAATTTTTAATGAAATCAAACGAAATTTAATTTGGACCCCGATTTGGACCAACTTGAAAACTGGGCCATTCATCAAAAATCTAAGTACATTTTTAGATTCATCATATCAAAGAACCCAAAAGCTTCAATTTTTGTTAAAATCAAACTAAGTTTAATTTTAGACCCTTTGGACCTTAATGTAGACCAATTTGAAAACGGGACCAAAAAATAAGAATCTACATACACAGTTACATTCGGCAAATCAAAGAACCCCAATTATTCAATTTTTGATGAAATCAAACAAATTTTATTTTTGGACCCTTTGTACACCTTATTCCTAAACTGTTGGGACCAAAACTCCCAAAATCAATCCCAACCATCCTTTTATGGTCAAAAACCTTGTGTTTATATTTCATATATTTCTATTTACTTATACTATAGTTATGGTGCGAAAACCAAGAAAAATGCTTATTTGGTCCCCTTTTTGGTCCCTAATTCCTAAACTGTTGGGACCTCAATTCCCAAAATCATTCCCAACCTTCCTTTTGTGGTCATATACCTTGTGTTTAAATTTCATTGATTTCTATTTACTTATACTAAAGTTATTGTGCGAAAACCAAGAATAATGCTTACTTTGGCCCTTTTTGGTCCCTTATTCCTAAACTTTTGAAACCAAAACTCCAAAAATCAATCCCAACCTTCCTTTTGTGGTCATAAACCTTGTGTCAAAATTTCATAGATTTTTTTTTACTTGAACTAAAGTTATAGTGCGAAAACCAAGAAAATGCTTATTTGGGTCCTTTTTGGCCCCTAATTCCTAAACTGTTACGATCAAAACTCCCAAATCAATCCCAATCTTTTTTTGTGGTCATAAACCTTGTGTTTAAATTTCATAGATTTTTATTGACTTAAACTAAAGTTACAGTGCAAAAACCAAAAGTATTCGGACAACGACGACGACGACGACGACGACGACGCCAACGTTATACCAATATACGACCAAAATATTTTCAATTTTTGCGGTCGTATAAAAGCTAGACAATCCCTTTCTTGTTGATATAAAAAAGACATTTTTTTTTCTATCAATGTTATTTATTAAAAGCATGTTTTAAAACCGCCCCTTTAATAAAAACAATGCATTTTTTTTAATATCTATTCTGAAAAAGTTGTTGCAATGATATTTTTTTATTTATGTACCGTCGCTAAATAGTCTTCTTGACGCTTCTCATCGCTAAATTAATTTTATTGTCGCTTCCTATCACTTTTTGACGCTTCTTGTCTTTAATTATTGAGACTCAGATTCAAAAACGATAATTTCATACTTTATATAACTATAACGTCATACGGCTTCACGTACAGAAATGATTTAAATTGTATAATATGCAATACAATTCATGTTCAGTCGACTTTTAATTGTAATATCAATGACTGAAATGATTTTAAAATATCTTTAGTTCGCAGATAGTTCTCGAAATTGACCCGACCTCTTTCCACACGGAATTCAAATAATGATAGTTTGTAATCAGGTTGACTTCTTATAATGCAAAATACACATTAATAAAAAGTTTTTGAAAACGAACAATACACACTGATCGTTTCTTTATTTCCCAATGTAAATGATAAAAACAAAAATCATTTCGTACCACAAAAACATGAAAAAGAAGAGGAAAAAATTAAACATTTCCGGATCTATTTCTGGCCAAATAACCCCAAGCATAGATGTGTTGGATATCGCGTAAGGAAAGATGAACCTCATGACTTGAAAGTCAGGCCTTAAAGCACTGCCTTTAAAACTGAACTAAAAACAAATATATGACACATAAACCAACCGCTGAATTACAGGCTAATGCATATTGCAGTCCCAGCTTTTTTTTTAGTCAAACGGATAATAATAAAAAATATTTGTATCAAAACAATTGCATATAAACACTATTCAAAAAAAAAAAATGCTAAATATACATGAGCATTTCTGAAAGATAAATCAAATAAAGCAACATTACATGAAATGTGGCCACTTTTTCCAATCTTTCCTCTTCTTTTCGATCTCTTGTTTTCTTTTTTTCTCCTCAGCCTCACGTTGTTCTTCGTTTTCATTTTGTTTACTAGCTTCTTCTGTGCCACTTTCCCCCCGTTCTTCCTCTTCTTGTTTCTGTCGTTCTTTTTCTTTCTGCTCTCTGTTTTTTCGTTCTTCCTCTTCTTTTTTTCGTCGATCTGCTTCTTGTTTCTGTCGTTCTTTTTCTTTCTGCTCTCTGTTTTTTCGTTCTTCCTCTTCTTTTTTACGTCGATCTACTTCTTCCTTTTCCGTTTTCTTTCTTTGTTCTTTTTCTTTCAATTCTCTTTTCTTCCATTCATCTGCTTCTTTTTTCTCTCGTTCTGCGTCTTTTTGCTCACTTTTTTTTCGTTTTTCATCTTCTTTTTTCTGCCGTTTATCTTCTTCTTTTTTTTCTCTCTCTTCTTTTGCTTGTCTTTTCTTTCTTTCTTCCTCTCCCTTTTTCTTCCTTTTTTCATCTTCTTTTCTTCTTTTTTCTTCTTCTTTTTCTTCCTTTTTTCTGCTTTCCTGCTCTGCTATGGTTTCCAAAACCTTGCACCATTTGTTCATTTGATTTTTGACATCAGCTATATCGGATTCAGACACAGGTGCGTCACTTTCAATTTTCATAATAAGGGTTTCCGTTTTCGCTATGAATTCCATTAGCTCTTGTTGTTGTTGTGCAAGTCTTTGCATTATTTGAGCTTGTTTTAGAACTTGCAGATCAATGGCAGATTTGTTTTGTGATACACTAAGAAAAAAAATATCATGCATTTTATTTTTCCGAACAATTAGCATTTAAATATACTTTTTTAACAATACAAAAATGTCCAGGAATTATTGACTATTGAAGTATTTTATCCATAATCGTTTTACATTTTCAGTAAATCGTAACTTGTATACATGATTTGTTAAAGAGGATGTACTCAAAAGCGATTTCTTAAGTTCAATTAATGTGGTAAACAGTGATATGGAATATATGACAAACAAATGATATGTTATTGAAATAGTATAAAATTTGAAAAGATATTTTTTTATATTCCAAAGCCTGGTTAATTTACAAACTTTGATATGTAGTTCATGAAAAGGTAGAAAATCAAAGATTTGGAAGATATATATTCCGTTTGCATTCGCTGTAGGTATGTTGCTACATAGAAAGTTCACAACTGTGAAGCTGAAATCATATCTTTTGTCGTCAAATTTCGTTTTCATCCGACTCACATTGTCAATTTCGAGATGTATGTCAAGATATGAAGCGACTTAACTCTATCTTTTTTACCTGCCTCTCTAGATCGATTGGATAGAATTGTTCAACATTTAATCATTTAGTGAGCGAACATCTATATACATGTTTTTGAATTTAAAAATGATAAATAATATTAGAAAATACATGAATTGTGGTTTCAACTCTTAAAGGCAAATTTGACCTAAAGTGGATTTGACTATTTTGAATACTGTTTGATTATATCTTCTTCGACTGTTTCGGTTTTTCTACACCGAATACCCTCGGCTTTCAAATTTTACAGAAACATGCTTTGGACGTATCCAATTGATAAAATATTGTTCACGGTGTTACAGCACTGAGTCGATTCTTCTGCTGATGGACTTGTCAGTCTCTGATGTTACCATCAGCCCGTAGCAGTTAGTACTTAGTTTATGACATGATTAATAACTAATCATTCTAAAATTGTGTGTTTATTAAATTTAAGATTATAGAAAACGACAAGTTTCTACTTTCGCAGATGATGTTGACAATCCTTAAGTACGTTTCGGTAAAATATCTCTTCAACTGTGTCGCTTCTTATATATATTTGGCTTCGAAATCTTTGTCTTTAGGCGTTCCTGGAGAAGGTAAATCCAGTAAAGCGCGTCATACTAATGATAATGGTAACTTCTTATTTTAACTGTTTCCTAATATTCAATCGCTTTATGGAGTATTCATTATTGTGTCATTATACGTTGTTTGTTTAATGTATTTTAACATTCTGTTTTGGTGCTTGGTACAATTAACTACTTGATTTACCTTTCATTTTGTTTATATGTTATGTATTTTATTTCATATTACTATTACTGTGATATGTTAATTCATTACCTAGTTTGTGGCTTTCCTTGTGACAACGATTTAACTGTTGATGGACCTAGAATATTTATTCACATTTACACGTTACAAATGTAAACACATATACAAATTAGTCTTAGCACTATATATTTATAGGCATTGCATACGGTTGACAACGTATAACAAAAAGTAAAATCACAAAAATACTGAACTTAGAGGAAGATCAATTGGGAAAGTCCATAATCACATGGCAAAATCAAATAACAAAACGCATCAAAAACGAATGGACAAGAACTGTCATATTCCTGACTTGGTACAGGCATTTTCAAATGTAGAAAATGGTGGATTAAACCTGGTTCTATAGCGCTAACCCTCTCACTTTAATGACAGTCTCATCAATTTCCGATATTTTTACATTGATGCGTTAAATAAACAGACACAATAAATATAATAGTCAAAATATGGGTACATCAGTCATCATCGTTTAACAATTTTAAAAGGAACAATTTAACAGAACACAAAAACATCTACTATCTACGAACACATTTATTGATTTGAGTGTCTGACGTCAGAAAATTTTATACGTCACATAAATTTGTCGTTCAATGTGCGTACAAACAATTTTAAAATTTTCCTGGGAATGTTAGCATACAGGGTTAAAAAATCAAAAGTATGTAAGAATAAATTTAAGAAATAGACCGAGATTTAAACTAGTCCAAAAGTTATATATAGAATTTATAAGAATCCAAAAATAGTTAATTTCACTACGCGATTGAATGATTTTGACAGATCTTGACATTGAGGTTTGAATAATTCTCGGCAAATTTGTTAAAAACACGAATCATATTTATCGTTGTCTAAATTTGCTTGAATTACCACTAGTATTTAAATAGAAAAGATTGTCGCATAATGTTCTTCATATTTCAGTGCGGAGAGAATCATTTATAAAACTTGATGACGGAAAAAAGTTAAAAAATGAATTGTATCTAGTGGTACACATTAACAATTTATCAAAACGTAAAAATAATTGTAACTGGTTGCTTCATATATTCTTAAATAGTATGATGCATTCTTTTACATTACCTACAAATATACTGCATAGACAAATACAATTGGTGTGTACGCATTCCTACATGTACAATTACTACATATATTTTACATAACATAACACTAACAATAAGGACAAAACAACTGTTTTCTCTGGTTTTCAATATTGATTTTACTTTGAATGTATTTGTTTATATATAAAACGCTTACGGTCTTTAATAATATCCATGTCATGGCGACTTTTATACCCATCACGAGCTGAAAATATAACTGTAAAATTAACATCTATAAATATTGTATGTATCGACTGAATATAAGAATATGCACAGGAGTTGTTAAATTGAAAAATGATAACATTGTATGACATAAGAATTTTGCGAAGATCTAAAAATATGATGATAGGAACAGATCCTTTATTAACTGCTGTTTGGTCGTGGCAATGATAACAACATATTTTCGTACGACTTAGCGAGAACATGAAAAGTATGATAGTTGGAACAGATACCCTAGCAACTGGTGTTTTTCTTGGTTTAATTCGCTTGCAAAAAGTCAGAGGTTGGACTTTTGAAATGTGAACCGAACACTGTTTTCAGAAAAATTTTCATATTTCATGTAAGCAACGTAGATCAGGTAAAATGATCTATATGTCATGTGTATATGTCTTGTAAGAATGGTGGTGATAAATCTGATGTCTCGTGTAAAGAGAGTACCATGCCTTTTGCACGAAAAAAAAACACACCTTAATAACAACTCTTTAAAGGATTTGCAGAATTTCTGTCTCCATCCAAATAACCTCATTATAGATAATAGGACTAAATTTTGTAAATACGCCAGACGCGCGTTATTTATCCTCATTTTCTTGTGGCAGTCCAAATTTTCCCGACCATCATCTAGAATTGCTTCTATAACAAAACCTACCTATTGCATTAATATACGACCGCAAACATTACACAAAATGGTCGTATATTGGTATCACTTCGTCGTCCGAAAACAGATAGTTGCCGGATAATAACTTTAGTATGAGTAAATAGAAATAAACAAAACAAAAAAAAAATCACATAAGGTTTATAACCACAAAAGAAATGTTGGGATTGATTTTGGGTGTTATGGTCTCTAAGGTTTAGGAATTAGGACCCAAAGGGGCCCAAAACAAGCATTTGTCTAGTTTCAGGACAGTAAGTTGTGTATTTCAACTGCTATGAAATTGTACCACAATGTTTACTATCATAAGTAGGAGGTTGAGATTTATTCGTAGGGTTATGGTGCAAAACAATCTAGGAATAAAGGACCAAAAAGGGGCCAAAAAGAAACATTTTTGTAGTTTCAAAACAACTAGAACACACCCGCGAAATCGCGGGCATTCAGAGCGTAGTTTAAAGTATGTAAAGTGTTGTTGGAAGAATTTTGTGAAATATTGAATGACTGGAGAATTTCAGCAAAAGTATCATGAATCATAGGTTATTGGGGACAGGAAAATGTTTTTTTTTTAATCCCTCCTCCTTATTTCCAAAATTCCCAATTTGTGGTTTTCTATCAATTTCAATATGAATATACATTTAGTATGATATGAACATTTACGTAAGGAGCCTGTAATTCAGTGGTTGTCGTTTGTTTATGTGTTACATATTTGTTTTACGTTCATTTTTTGTACGGACATAACTAAGGCCGCTAGTTTTCTCGTTTGAATTGTTTTACATTGTCATTTCGGTGCCTTTTAAAGCTGAGTATGCGGTATGATCTTTTCTCGTTGTTGAAGGCCGTACGATGACCTATAGTTGTTAATTTCTGTGTCATTTTGGTCTCTTGTGGAGCCGGAGTTGTCAACATGGCAATCATACCACATCTTCTTTTTTTGTAATCAATAAATATTGTAAAAGATTTAATGACTGGAGAATTTCAGAAAAGGTATCAAAAGTGCACATGAATAATTTTAGCGCTTATATATCTGTATATTATGAACATTCACTATATAAATAAAGTGTATTTACTTTCAATTCTAAGTTTTCTAATCGATCCATGGTGGTCATTGATATAGTATACAGACCCTCTCTATTTAATAAACTCTGTGACCACCGTGGGTAGTAAACTTGAAAATGATAGCAGATAGAATTCTGAAAATACACTTTATTTGTAGTATATGTATGTTCAAAGTATACAGAAAAACGCAAACCGGAAGTATGATCTGACTTAAAATTTTGTCCAATGACGGGACAATTCCCGGATGCCCTTTTTCTCGTTTTTCTCCCAAAATAACTCAATCTGAATAATCATATGAATGGATGACAAATGCGACTATGCACTGTACCTATAGGACACAGAGGCGTGTTGATTAATTTATTGTGGAAAGAAGAGAAGCGACACCCAAAATGAGGTCTTCTCGTTTAATAGTATAGATAACTTTTGTAAAAGTGTATGAATCTTTCTGAAATTATACCACTTGATTCCATACTACATTATAAAGGAATTGATAGGATTAATTTTCGGGCGTTATGGCTCAAACCACTTATAAAGTAGGGGCAACAAAGAGGAAAAACAAGGTTTTCTTCTGGTTAAAGGACAGTTTAGAAAATTTGAAAGCAGTTTAAGGGAAGTAATCCAAAATGTTTGAACTACTCCTTTTAAATATGTGCATTGGAAATTTGCCAATAACTTCAGTATTAATAAACTCCATTGGAAATTTGCAAATAACTTTCAATTATTAGAATTAGATTAGAATTTTGATCCAGAAGTGCGAGTCGTATCAACATGACTAATCAAACCTAATTTGACTGTTTTATAAATACAAATTTACAAAATACGACTTCGAACAGCATTTTGATACACAACTGGACCCCAGTTACAATTAAAGCTCAAAGCACCTATTGTTATTCCACCGTCTCTTTAAAGTTGACTATGTCGTTAATTGTCAAGGACTCTCGTAACTTAAATACAGCACTTAGTTTTAGAGGAAGGAAAATAAAACAAACAAAGACTTATGCCGCAGTTCATGGATGGAATGGTCCTAATAGCATTCGTGATTCAAGGATTGAAGTCAAACGCGTTTATGTAATTCTACAGCTTAAGAGAATAAATTTAGTATCGGAACTTTATACTCCAGCTGTTGCGGGTCAGTATTACCTGACAAAGCATGTCTTGTTTTGGGTCAGCATTGCCTTCCAAAACATTTTATGATCTTTATTTCATATAATTACAACTGTCTTGTTTTGGGTCAGCATTGCCTGCAAAACGGTTATTATCTTTATTTCACATAATTTCAACCGTATCTTGTTTTGGATCAGTATTGCCTGCTAAAATATTTATGATATTTATTTTTTATACGATTTGTATCTTTATTGCCGACATCCTGCCGATACTGTCTTTACACATTGTTCAGACTGTCAATGCGATCATTCGATAGGCTACATTTAAATTGTTTTTTAATTTCATGTCTGGGTTTAACTCCCTGTATGTATACATGAATTGTTTGTAAATCATGTTATGGTTTTTTTATGTTGCCTATCTAATTCATTTAATTCATATCAATTATTCAAATTATATATATAAAAAGACATAATGGTTTATTCCAATGTTGTACTAAATGCTATGGTCTTTAAAGGGAAATCCATCACAAATCAAAGTTTTTATAATTAACTAAATTTGTTATTAAAGTCATAAGAAACCTCAAATTAAAAAAAATATGCATATGTTTCTTATAACTAAATGGATAGTTTTCATTATACAACTTATGTACATATACTTTTTTATTTTTTTATTTGTCCACATTTAGAAGAAGTTTACTTATTTTTAATTGCTTCCTTCCAGGAAGCAATTCTCCGACATATTTTCCGTATGCATAGTGACCTGAGCGTAACCCTCCTCGTAAAAATCCGGTGGTCGCAATACGCATGGATCTGTCATTAAAGTAAACAATTCACTGATTGTACATGTTAAACACGTGCTCAATACCCCATGCTTTTTGTTATTTGTTTACTATAAGGTGACAATCGATAAATTTCGGCTTCAAAACACGGCATTTAATGAGCAGCCATATTTGTTAAATCATAACAGACAGAGAGAAAAAAAAAATGACGATTATACGTTATATTTGCGTAAAAAATGAGAAAATCGTGCACAGAGGACTAAGTTTATGATATATACAAGCATTGGTAAAAGAATTGGATAAACATTTTTTTTCACCACTCACTCGTTTCATATGACTTTAACTAAACTGTTTTTTTCCCTTATGGTTAAATGTTAAAAGTATGTGTCAAAAGCTATAAATATTTTCGCGGTTAAAACTTTCATCTTTTAACTTGCATCGCAATTAAGGTACAAAATAATTATATGAAACAATATTGTATTGTTCATTTTACAAATTTATTTACTACCATACAATATAAATCTTTTAAATGTATTGCATTAAAATACCAGTATGTTAAAATAAGTTCTGTAGCATGCCAGGAAGAAATGAATTTATTTTATGTAAGTTTTAAGTAAGTTTGGTGTATTCCCCCTTTTTTTATGTGATATTATCGATATAAATTATTACTATTAATATTGAATGGTGATAATCACCAGTCATTAAATTTCTAAAAAACTGTATATTTAAAATTGTGACTAAAACTTTTTTAACCGTATCATGAATTACGAAAATTATTTCTATAGTCTCATATCAATTCGGATCACAACAAAAATAACTGAGAGTTGGAAAAAAAAGGTTTACATTAGATATTTATTTACTAATTTCAATTTAAAAACTTTTTCCATATGAAATTCACCCCGCCACATTATGTATGTATGTGCTGTCCCAAGTTAGGAGCCTGTAGTCAGTGGTTGTCGTTTGTTTATGTGTTACATTTTGTTTTTCGTTCATATTTAAAGCCGTTAGTTTTTTTCGTTTGAATTACTTTACATGGCCATTTTGGGGGCTTTTGTAGCTGACTATGCGATATGGGCTTTGCTCAGTGTTGAAGACTGTGCGGTGACCTATAGTTGTTAATTTCCGTGTCATGTTGGTGTCTAGTGGTGAACTGTCTCATTGGCAATCATACCACATCTTCTTTTTTATATTTATACAATTTTGATTGAAAAATGTCAAGTGTAGTATGAGAATCATTTGCTCATGATCCCATACAGAAATAGTCAGATACAAAACGTCGTATTTAGAAAGGATCCAGGGCTTCGTAAAAATGTACTTTAGTTTTGATTGAATTTTTAAGATTAAAGATACAATTTCGGTTAATTAATGTACTTATTGTCTGTACTAAAATACATAAAGGATTCTTTTCTTAAATGTCTGGATGTAAGAAGAAATATGAATTCTGAAACATACTTAACGACGATTCTATTGTAATCTAATTGCTGTGATTCTGACCGGAATAAGAATTACACCTTTAATAATTTTTACCATTAAGAGATAATTAAAAAATAATATCTTGGTATATGATAATATGAACTTTTAATATTTTTGCTAAATGTGTAAACGTTTTCCATCATAAAGCGATATTTATTTGGTGTACATGTATGTGAATGTCATGCTTGTAATTTTTTTCAGTCATATATAAATTTTATTCACATCGCCAGAGTCCTCAGGTGGGGGATCCACTCTTTCAGCCTTAGAGTGGATTTCGGATCCGCTCTTTCAGCCTTAGAGTGGATTTAAATATTTTAAACTGTTTCTAGAAACATCAAATACTGTGATTTAGATACATATAATAATTAAGCAGTTATGATTTCATGAGATCATTATCTGTAAATTTATTTTTAGAAGTAACAAATAATTGATATTAATTTTAATCATGACTGTACGTCATTTTATATTTTGATATTTTATAATGCAATACAATGAGTAGTTTTTGTTGCATTTTTTTTTAAATGAGGGGAAGGAGTAGGTGAACAAAAATTGGGGGGGGGGGGGGGGAGGGAGATTTACAATTTTTCTTATTTCAGATTTCAGAAAATGTCTTCAAATATTTGTTATATATGTTCAAAATTATAATGTTTTACTCAAAAGCAAAATAAAAAAAATATGTTAAGTTCATTAGACCATATTCATTCTGTGTCAGAGATCTATGTTGTGTCAATTATTTAATCACAATCCAAATTCAGAGCTGCATATTACTGGAATGTAGTATCCGTACTTGCCCAATGTGTTAAGGGTTCAAACTCTGCGGTCGTATAAAGCTGCGCCCTGCGGAGCATCTGGTTTTTACCTTGTTCTCGTCCTGAACAGGCATGGAATATTTGTCACTGGACGTTAAGCAACCAACGTTCAATCAGTTATACAATTACTACACATTTTTTCTACATTTTTTTCAACAATAACCTATATTTTCCTAAGGTCAGGTGACTGTAAGTTTTAAAAAAGACGAATTAGTAGTTTGTAAGTAAACAGTTTGCGAAAACTACTTTACGTTTTACAAACAATTGTCATTATTACTACAAAATCACAACTTTATATCATTCAAGAAAAGGCTAATTTCTACATTTATCTCATTTTATCAATATCACATTATGAAATGTATATACAAAATTTAGTCCTGGTATCTATGATGAGTTTATTTACAACCACTGGGTCGATGCCACTGCTGGCGGAGATTTATTGCTCCGAGGGTATCACCAGCGCAGTAGTCAGTACTTCTTTGTGCTGACATGAATTATCATTGATATGGTAATAATTATAAACTACCTGTTTACAAAATTTAAAATTTTTGAAACACTAAGGCTTTTCTACCTCAGGAATAGATTACCTTAGCTGTATTTGGCAAAACTTTTAGTAATTTTGGTCCTCAATGCTCTTCAACTTCGTACTTTATTTGGCCTTTTTAACGATTTTGGATTCGAGCGTCACTGATGAGTCTTTCGTAGACGCAACGTGCGTCTGGCGTATATACTAAATTTAGTCCTTATATCTATGATGAGGTTATTTTACTTCACCAAAATAGTTTCAAAAATTATGTTTAAAAGGGACACTTAAGGAGGCTCGAGGGTGTAAAAATTTCAGAAAAAAATCAAATATTTGTTTTTCATTACAAATTTTATTTATTTCCTTTTGTAGTTGTTACTTTATCATATGGTACAAAAATCATTCAAAACAATCAATTCGTGTTGGCCCCAGATGACTTTCAAAATGTAAACATCATTGAAAAAGTTCCAAATTATCTCCCTTAGGTGGAAAAATGCAACTTTTTGGCTCTAAAATTTAAATATCTTTTTCAACTCATCGGTGACCTATCTTTTTTAATATAATTTCCATATTAGCTGTACTTAAACTAAATTATTGTAAAATTTTAGCGATTTCTGTAATAAATTTCTTTTTTTTATTTCAATATTACCTTTATTTCTCCTATTACTTCAACAGAAAAAGAACACCTTTACAAAAATGTATGCTTCTTTCGAAGGCAGATTGTGAGCGCAAATGAACGGTGACCCCACTTTTTTATTTTATTTTTCATTTATAGAAAAATTTAGAGAAATCCTATATAAATGATTTAGACCCGCGAACCCCCTTAAATGGGGATTCAAATTAATAGTTGTTGCTCTAGAATCATCTGTTATAAATTATAGGTGAAATCAAGTGCATGATAACATATGTCAATGATACATACTTCTTACATAATACCATATCGATATTAAATCATACAAAACGTAAATTGTGAGGGATCAACAACCAAATGCCATTACAAAACATAAGCGATAAAGATTATCAACACGTGATTCTCAGCTACAAGTTTCCACTCAATATGGTATAGCTTAAGGTGGTACCCAACACTTTCACTAAAATTAATTTGGCTCGTTTAATTTTCATAAAATTTTGACACAGTATTTGCTTTTGACCCTTTAACAAAAATATAAAAAATTCAAAAAATTTGAACCAACTGTTTAATCAGAAAAATTACACTGGTTATATAGCAGTTTGACAAACACTTATTTTTATCATTGAGATGCTTAATATTCCCTCAACAACACAACGTCATTAAAACGTTCTGCTGATTTTACAGAGTTATCTCCCTGTAGTGTTAGGTACCACCTTAAATCTGTTCTATTGGGAAACCAAAATGATCTATTTCGTCGTAAAGTGTTGTTTTCAACCGACCCTCATATAAAAAAGAAGATGTTGTATGATTGCTTAGTAAATGAGAAAACTATCCACAAGAGACCAAAATGACACAGACATTAAAACAACTATAGGTCACCGTACAATTTCTTGATATAAATCCTAATCATGGTGCAAAATCAAGTGCTCAAACACATCAAACGAAGGGACAACAATTGTCATATTCCAGACTTGTTACAGGCATTTCTTATAGAGAAAATGGTGGATTAAACCTGATAAAATACTGTTATATTTACAACTATGCGTGAACACAACAGACATAAAATAGTCAAAATATGGGTACAGTAGTCATCACTGTGTTACAATTTTAAAAGGAACAATTTTACAAAAAAGCACAAAAGCATTGTTTTGCGTGTCTGATTCCAGAAAATGTATACGTTTAAAAGGAAGAAATGTTATCCTTTAATGTTGATACAAAACAATGTTCTAATTTCACATGGGGAATGTTGGCATTCAGGGTTAAAAAATCAAATGAATGTTAGAATTCATTTCAGAAATAGACTGAGATTTTAAATTGTCCAGAAGTTCTTTAGGGTATTTTGTATTTTAGAGTAGAATAATTCATAACAAATAACAGATGTAATATGTCGACAACAACATGTTTTGTATAGCACTAAAATGATTGAAAAACAGTAACAAGTTATTAAATTCATCAAAACGTCAACGCTCCGTAAAGTATGATACATTTCATTCATTTTTCTACATATATACAGCATAGATTATGACAAAAACAAATGTGTTTCATGCACTGCTACATGTGTAATTAGTATATTCACCTTACGTAGTCATACCATAACAATAACTATGATAGACAAAACTACTATTGGCTTTGTTTTTCAATATTGATTTTACTTTGAGTATAGATCTATTTGTTAATATATAAAACACTTACGGTTTTTAAGAACCACCATGTCACGAAAATCGCTAACCTCATCATAAGCTGAAAACATATAACTCTTTGAATATCATCTATAGATATTATCTGTTTTCATAAAAGAAGGACAGAGTGATATTCTAGTTTAATATATGTTGGAAGAGCAATACATATTTTCGGAAAACTGCTAACAGAAACCATCTTGTTCAGTTTTGTAGACAGAATATAAGTATATGCATATGAGTTGATTAATTGAATAATGATACCATCGTATTATCAGACGATTTAAGAATTTTGCGAGAACATAAAAGTATGATAGTAGAAATAGATACCCTAGCAACTGGTGTTTTTCCTGACTTAATTCGTTTGAAAAAAGTCAGCGGTACGACTAGTAAAATCTGAACTGAACAATTTCTTTTTCAGGAAAATTTTCACATTTCATATTAGCAGCGTAGATAATGTAAAATTACCTATATGTCATGTTTAAACGTCCTTTAAGAATAGGAACGTTAAATCCGATGCCTCGTGTAAAGAGAGTGCCACACTTTTGGCACGTTAGAAACCCTTGCACAACTCTTTGAGAGGTACGTATGTGTTCTGTTGCAAGACAGAATGTATGTCCCTATCTAATTAATCCTCATTTTCCAGTGGCAGTCCAAATTTTCCCGACCATTATCCCGGATTTCCTTTATCACAAGACCTACATATTGCATTTATTTTTAACTTGTTCTCGTCCTGGACATACATTATAGTCTAAAAGTCTTTTGATCACATAAACCTACACTTTCCTAAGGTCAGGTGACTGCAAGTTATAAGAAATATTAATAGTTTGTAAGTTAACAGTTTGCAGAAACTAAGTAAACATGATAACTTGGAGTCATTCATTAACTACGTGAGGTCTGATATCAAGTCCTGTATAACAAATACAAGAAATTATAATTTATCCAAGTCAGAAAGTACAGCTTTGAAAGCGTTAAAAGATCAAGAGGATATTGTAATAACACCTGCCGACAGAGGTTGTCATGAATAAAACAGATTATATAGCAGAGGGGAATCGCCAAATTTCGAACTCCATTTTTATAAACAATTAACCACAGATCTAACGCTAAATACTATTCGAAGGATCAACACCATCCTTCAAGAGATGTTCGACAATAACCATATAGACAATGACACCTTTGATTATCTCCGACCTCTTGAGAACGAAGCAAAGGCCGAACGATTCTATATGTTGCCTAAAATACATAAAACTGGCAATCCAGGTCGACCAATTGCGTCAGCGAATAGTCATCCAACTGAAAAGATATCAGAATTTGTAGACCATCATCTAAGACCTCATGTGAAAGAACTACCCTCATTCATTCAAGATACAACTGATTATCTAAAGAAAATGTAAAGCCTCAATACTTTACCAAGCAGTACTATACTTGCATCCATGGACGTGTCTTCTTTATAAATAAAGGCAACAGTAGTATACCGCTGTTCAAACTCATAAATCCATGGACAAAAAACAAAATTGGGGTAACAAACTCAGACTGAGGGAAACGCATAAATATAAGAGAACAACGACACAACACTACAATGTAACTAACACACACAGAAACGGACCAAGCATCAGACAAAATCCCACGAGAATAACAAATATAACATCAACTAAATACATGAATTTGGGATAGACAAGTACCGTGACCTGTCTTATCGCAATGTCAATTTACACTCAAAAATAAGAGAAAACAAACGACGCAACGTTAAATTGTAACACACACAGAAACGAACTATAATATAACAATGGCCATATTCCTGACTTGGTACAGGACATTTTTAAAGGAAAAAATGTAAACCAACATTCCATAGGACGAAGGAATATCAGCGTGTGTGAAGAGGCATGGAACACTCGTAGTAAAAAAAATCCTCCTACTGAGTGCCTTGTTACACTTCTGAAACTAGTACTGGAGAATAACAACTTCTCTTTCAATGAAAAACACTATCTCCAGATAGACGATACTAGTATTGGCACAAAAATGGCCCGGTCATATGCCAACATATTTATGGGCCAACATGAAAAACGCCTCTTGGCTAGTGCTCCATATCAGCCCTTATCATGGTTCCTATTCATTGACGATATTGACTTCAAATGGACAGATTCACAAGAACATCTTAATGAATTTCTAGAACACTAACTCTTTCCACCATTCAATAAAATTAACATGGAGAAAATAAACTTCCTCGATATTACGAGTTACATCAAGAACGGAACCATTATAACGGACCTTCATACGAAACAAACGGACAAACATCAATGTCTTTCTCCTAAAAGTTGCCATACTAAACACTGCTCCCGTGGTATCCCATTCAGCTAGGCATTGTGAATCAAGAGAATATGTTCTACTGAAAATACGAAAAATGCTAGACTTGGACAACTTCGTAAACATATAGTTGTTCGAGGATACAATAACAACATCATTGATAGCGCTTTCGAAAGAACAAACAGAACTAGTCGCAAAGAACTTCTTGAGTACAAAGATACGAATAAAGCAGCTAACAGAACACCCCTTGTACTCACTTACCATCCTGATTTTTAAAATGTGTCATCCAGTTTTCAGAAGCAGTGGAAAATTATAGAAAATGATTTAAATCTTAAAAAAAAAGTATTTTCATCACCACCAGTCATGGCCTTAAGAAGACCTAAAAACATCCGTGACATCTGTATTAGCAAAGCAGCCTACTCCATCCCCCGGTTGCTACAAACAATGTGGTCGGTGGAATTGTTTGTGTTGTAAAGCTGCCAATACAAGCAGTTCTTTCATCAGCTCCGTTACTAAACAAAATTATACCATCTACTCTAATTCCAATTGTAAAATGGAGAACTCAATTTATATACTAACATGTGACACTTTTGGCATTCAGTATGTTGGATAAACAATGGACAAATTTAATATTCGGCTCAATAACCATCGTTCATCGTACAAAACCTACAAAAACTGTCCTCTCACAAGACATCTTCGTTCAACGAAACATCTTTTTGATAATGTTACTTTCCAAATGATAGAAGTCAACACCGAGTGGGACACCACGGCGAAAAGGAGAAGAGAAAACTTTTGGATCCACCAACTCCACACTTTAGATAAATTGATTGTTGGTTGCTTAACGTCCAGTGGCAAATATTTCATGCATATTCAGGACGAGAACAAATTCACAATAAATACAATAGGTAGGTCTTGTCACAATAGAGGCCATTGGGATGATGGTCGGGGAAATTTGGACTGCCACTGGAAAATGAGGGTTTATTAGGTAGGGACAGAAATTTTGCCTTGCAACAGACCACTTACGGACCCCTGAAAGGGTTGTTGCAAGGGTTCTTAACGTGCAAAGAGCGTGGCAATCTCTTTACACGAGACGTTAGATTTAACGTCCCCATTCCGACCGGTCGGGACTGCGAACTTGATACATCCCGCACAGCCAAACGGACGCCCCTATTCAGCAAGCGTTTTACTGCCGGTCGGGAGAAGACCAAGTGACCATATTTCTATTCCCCAGTCACCCTTGGGGGCCAACACTTTAGAACCTGGTTGTCTTAACGAAAAAGACGAGAAAAGATACAGGAAAGATAAAAAAAAACAATTGAAAACAAAGCATCGTCCTTTTTATCCTGTAATATTGGCCAATGGACGTTGCTTACTTCAACTACCAATTAAGTATTTACAAGGCAGCTAAACCCAAGTGCAACATATACATTGAGCTGCAAAATTTCCTTATTTTCAAGGCAGCTAAATTCAAGTGCAACATAGACATTGAGCTGCAAAATTTTCTTATTTTCAAGGCAGCCAAGTGCAACATATACATTGAGCTGCAAAAGTTTCTTATCATCAACATCCGATTTCACCGATGCATCAGCTACGTACTCTTGAACCTGATGGACTTAATGAGAGGGATGAAAAACAGTTCTACCCAAAACCAAAGGAATAAATCATGAATTTGGTTCTATTTAACTAAAACAATTATTTGTTTAGATTTAAAAATAGTTATGTACAATAAACGCCAAAAATATGTTTTATATAGACCATCAATCAATATGTTAAACTTTTACTCGAATTTTGTGTAGCTCAAGCTACAAAGATATTTTTTGTTTTGCATCCGATTTCACCTAGATAGATGCACACGCCCGATGAAGCTAATTTGTTTAGCGAAATTTTGCGTGAATAATATATAAAATATAACAACTAATTTTATAACACTCATTAGTGCGTTAAAGTTACATTCTTAGACACTTATATAATTTATTTTAGTAACTGCATCAGTTTATTTACAAACTGATCCACACCTAGATAGATTGAATGTTGATTGTTGCTATTTTTAGACACGAGTTGTATGCTTTAAGCATATATGTGAGCTCTCTGTTGTAATAAGCCATATAACCTATGTCATGTTTAACAAATGTTTAGAATGATGCAAGCGTCTTAACTGATGTTCGGTTTGACATTTTTATTGTATAAATTTCAAGATTTAGTAAAAGATTAATCTAAGAAGACTTAAAGATGATTCATTTAACATCAGAATCTGACTGACGAAGGATATCTGTTATCCGAAATATTTCTAAATAATTACATTTTTTTGTATTTGGAGTGGTTATGTACACTTTTTTAGGCGTTTATATATATATAGATATATATACAACTCGTCTAAACATCAACCCAACAATGTTAGATCTGTAAATTTGCTTTCGCAAATTTTTTGTTCTTCCCTCGCCGGGATATATAACAAAAGCAAATTTACAGACCTAACACTGTTAGGTTGCTGTTAAGACGAGTTGTATATACATAATGTACACAGCCATGTATCACCATCATTGCTGGTGATCCGATGGATAAATCTGTTGTAGAGTTGTCCCTGATTCAGACGTACTTATAAATATAATTATTTTTTGTGACTGTATCTTGCATTATTTGTAGGATCCTTTACTATAGATAATTGAGCTGATCTGTAACAATAACATCTCCATGCCTTATAAATCATATACTGTATTACGACGCTAGATTAAAACTGACGAGGAAAGGTACCACCCGGCCGAAAGCTTTATTATTGTGAAGCCAAGGTGGTCGTGTGGTCTAGTCCACCGGATACAGTACAGGCGGTTTGGTGTCACGATATCTCAGTAGCATGGGTTCGAATCCCGGCGAGGGAAGAACAAATAATTTGCGAAAGCAAATTTACAAATCTAACATTGTTCGGTGGATGTTTAGACGAGTTGTATTCCTTAATTGTATTCTATTCAACTGTTTGATCCATATATGCATTCTTTGTATTTTCATATCAGAACAATTCAGACTAATGTTTAGCTCTACTATGTCGAAGAAAAAAAGGTTTTGTAAAGCAATAAAAAATTCGAATAATTGTAACCGTTAATTATTCCTATCAAATCTCAAATCTTTCCGAAATGGCATGATGCATTCCTTTTATTATCTACGTACATTCTGCATAACATATGACAAGTATAATTGATTTTACGTACATCTGCATGTACAGTTAATTAATATAATGAACAAAAATACTGTTGTCTTTGGTTGTCTTTGGTTTTCGATATTGTTTTTAGTTTGAGCGTATTTTTTTATGTACTAGTATACAACACTTACGTTCTTGAATCACGCCCTTTTTTTGAGCTAAAAAAAACAGTGTAATTTTTATTTACCGATGTGTTCTATACCAATAATACCAATATTTCTTTTTAGCAAAATTGCTGACATTGACATTTTTGGGGTTTTTTGACGACTTTTAATATTGAGTGTTGAGTAATTGAATGATGATAACATCGTATTGTCGGGCGACAAAAGAAAATATCGAAAATCTAAAACGAATCGACGGAACATATACCTCAGTACAAATGTTTTAGTCGTGACTTATTCGTTTAAAAAGGGCAAAGATAGGACTAGTGAAATCTGAAATGAGCATTGTTTTTCAGGAATGCTTTCACATTTTTCAAAAGTTGCCTAGATCAGACAACAGGTGTACAAATCTATATGTCATGTTTATACAAATAACTTTCCTTTTTCTACACTATCTCGAAATCCTTGATTACAATGATCCACCTTTTTCCTGCGGTCAGATGAGTTTTTGATAAAACGATTATCAGCAGTTTGTAAGTGAACCGTATCCAATATTGGAAAACATTGAGATTATATATTATAGGTATTTGCTTGAGACTATACAATGGAAAATTATTACGTTTATTTATAAAACAAAAATAAAGTTATTTTTCCTTATTTCTGTAACTCAACAAACCAAACATGAGTGAAAATATCACACTCTACCTAAATTATTATTTGTTTTGTTTGTTTTTTCCACCTGTTTACATACATAATGAATGTACAGATACTCTATTTTGTTTGATTTTTTTCTATAACATTTAATGTATCTTTTCATATTTGCTGTTGTACAGAAATTCGTGTGCATTCAGGCTACAATCTTTAAAAAGATTAAAACAGACAATGCAGAAAGAATCTGACATTTCATGTTATATTCTCATTATCCAATAAGATACAAGGATTCGGTGGCTAAGTGGTTTAAGTTATTCATCTTCTGTATACGTATCACTAGCCTGCTAGCATCGGGTTTGTGAGATTTAACCCCGAATGTGCTGGTGTGCTCGACCCTCAGTCTTAATTGATAGGGATTTTCAGTTATTCTGCGGAGTGTTGTTGATTTTCTTTGTGCATTCCGGGTTTTACCATTAATAAAAAAAAACCGAAAAGATATAGCCAAAGTTGACATTAAACACCAATACAAAAAAAAATACAATACACCAAACCTCAAGTTAAGATTGTTAGGATGAGAGATAAGAAGTTAGCAACTTCCCTTAACGTTATTTTTCGCTATATAGATGATAGTTAAGTCGGTCTCATATCTTGACTTACATCTAGAAATTAACAGTTAGGGCCTGTTGAAAACAGAACTTTACGAAAAAAGAGATGATTTCAGCATTCCAATTGTAAACTTTCCATTTCTAAGTAGCAAATGAGATCACCCCCAGTTTTTAATGAGGTTCATGTTGCTTATTATTTAGTTTTCTATGTTGTGTCATGTGTACTACTGTTTGACTTTTTTCATTTTCAGCCATGGCGTTGTCAGTTTATTTTCAATTGATGAGTTTGACTTCCCTCTGGTATCTTTCGCTCCTCTTTTAGCTATTAATTGTATAGTTCTAACAATAAAATAGTATGGTCTTAAGATAGTCGTAACAATAGTCAAGGTTAAAATTCCATTAAAACGTGGAGAGATATTTTGTTAACAAGCTACACATTGTTAATAGAGATGACGAATTACGACACAATAATGTGAATGGGGAGGCGATTGAGTTAACTTCAAACAAAAGAGGAAAAGAAATAATCTTATAAAAACTTTGAATACTGTACATTAAGATGTGTAGTGATACTAGGACATTTTCTACGTGTATTTATAGTTCTAACACAAACAAGTTCGAATATAATTTTGGTCACATCGTTTTATTATGTTATTAATGTTTTATCTGTTGGTGTATGTTTGTTTCTATAAGACACTTACGTTTTGGGATTTTTTCCATTTCCTGGGGGCGTTCATGAGTTCGAAACTTACGATCTGAAAAATGAGTAACATATCATCGTAAAAATGTGAATTGTACTGATAAAAGGTGTCAGAATGGTATTCAAAATAAGAACTGTTACTGCTAGTGAACGTTTTGTCCCCTAGGGTATCACAAACTTAGTAGTCAGCGATTCGGTGTTGACATATCAATTATATGATCATTATTTATTAAAGGGATAGTAGCTACGATTTTGACAAAAATATGAACAAGTTTTAAAGCTGCTAAAATCAAAGATATGTACTAAATATAAGCAATAAGATCGCTAGAATGTTTTCATAAACTATGTTTATAATTGATAATTCATATCGTGTTGTGTGCCTATTCATCTCATTAATTATGCATCGGGTTTACTTCCCGAACTTTGCCGACACAGCGAGTGAGCTAACCAAGATATATATAGATACGAATACGTGCTTTTTGTTTTCTTACATATTTGATAATTACTCTATATTAAACGTTCATGTTTGACGCCATTTATCAAATTATGTAAATAAAAAATATAACAAATACCGGCATATTATTCCAACCCAAGATTCTCCAACAATGGCAATATTATACACTTGTTATTACATTTGTATGACTTAACCATGCCGATAATGTATACACGTGTTTGTGTGTTAAATTGGGGCCTCCATGAAGGATACACTTGAAAAATGATACTAAAGTTTAGGAAGTTGATTTATAATTTCTTCTAAGGTGAGAGATTACTGCCCGTAAATTTATAAACACATTTTTGACAATTATGAACACGTTGAGATTTTTGTTCATGTGATCTGGAAAATTGTAGAAATGTAAACATTACGCAAACCGTCGGCTACTTCTGTTTGCCTTTTCCTGCGTCGCTGGGGTTTTGAGTGATTTTAATGACCGATCTCGTCGACGTTTTTTATTTTAAATTTACATAACTTGTCTGCACCTCTTTTTTATTTCTTTTCTCGCTGAAACTGTAAATTCACGTACTATTTCCGCGATAACATTCCCCTGTTCGACCATTTTCCCTTCGAGGCACAATGTGAGATTGCGCATTAAGAACTGAAGAGTAAAGGTCATATGAATAAGGGTTGGGCTTAACATCGAATTATTATCTATAGACAATAAATAAATGTAGGTGCTAAACGTTAAAAAGCTTCTAAACGCTTAATGGAACGTAACCAATAATTGTTTTAATCATAATTATTTTACTTTTTGTACAAAATCCGGCATATAGATTAAAAAAGTAATTTTAATGAAAATCGTAGCTACTATCCGTTTAATTTCCTGTTTACAAAGTTATGACTTTTTTGAAATACTAAGGATGTTATTATCACAGGCATAGATTACCGCACCCGTATTTGGGATAATGTTAAGAAAATTTGGGTCCTCAATTCTCTTCAACTTTGTACTTGTTGGCCTAACAATTTTTTTGATATGAGCGTCACCGGTGAGTGTTATGTAGACGAAACGCGCGTCTCGCATATTTAATTATACGTCTGCTACCTTTGATAACTATTTACGATTAAATAATCCAAGTACTTATAGCGAATCACAATAAACAAATCCACCATTGCAAAATAAAGGCAACAGTAGTATACCGCTGTTCAAATCTCATAAATCCATGGACAACAAACAAAATCGGGGTAACAAACTAAAACTGAGGGAAATGCATTAAATATAAGAGGAGAACAACAACATAACATTAAAATGTAACACACACACAGAAACGGACTAAGCATTAGGCAAAATCCTATGAGAATAACAAATATAACATCAAAACCAAATACATGAATTTGGGATAGATAAGTATCGTGACACGTCTTATAGTAATGTGAATAAAATTGAGAATGGAAATGGGGGCTGTGCCAAAGAGAAAACAACCCGACCATAGAGCAGACAACAGCAGAAGGTCACCAACGGGTCTTCAATGCAACGAGAAATTCTCGCACCCGGAGGCGTCCTTCAGCTGGCCCTTAAACAAATATATACTGGTACAGTGATAATGAACACCATACTAAACTCCAAATTGTACAAAAGAAACTAAAAGTTAAAATAATACAAGACTACCAAAGACCAGAGGCTCCTGACTTGGGACAGGCGCAAAAATGCGGCGGGGTTAAACATGTCTGTGAGATCTCAACCCTCCCCCTATATCTAGCCAATGCAGAAAAGTAAACACCTAACAATACGCACATTAAAATTCAGTTCAAGAGAAGTCCGAGTCTGATGTCAGAAGATGTCACCAAAGAAAATAAACAAAATGATAATAATACATAAATAACATCAGACAACTAGCAGTTAACTGACAACTAGCATCGGACTTCAATTAAACTGATTGAAAATTATGTCTTCATCATATGAATATCAGACACAATCCTCCCCGTGAGGGGTTTAGTATCATACCATCATAAAATATATGAGAGAAACATAACCTGTGCCATGCCAACAACTGGTTTATTAATAATAAATGTGTTTAGCTCCGATGCAAATACCCTTAAGTGAATCAATATTAACGCTAAAATATGCAATCTTTAATGACCTGACAACAGTATCGTAACTATATCCCTTCTTAGGAAGTCTATTTAAAGGTTTTGTAAGCTTCTGAGGTGAATACTGACATTTTTGTGCTTCATAAAGAATATTTCCATAAAATATTGGATGTGAAATACCTGAACGTATAAGAAGTCTACATGTTGAGCTATATTTACGAATGATGTCCTTATACCGATGATAAAATTTAGTAAATGTTTTGACTAGTTTATGATATCGAAAAACCTGGTGTAATCTAGTATATTATAAGAGCATAAACCTGAAGCACGGAGAGGCACTCTACTGTCTCCACACGGCACTAAAGACAAACTCTGTAAAAATGTGAATTCACACTCAAAAATAAGAGAAAACAAACGACACAACGGAAACAAAACATTAAAATGTAACACACACAGAAACGAACTATAATATAACAATGGTCATATTCCTGACTTTGTAAAGGACATTTTTAAATGAACAAATGGTGGGTATTTGGTTTTGTGGTATGCCAAACCTCCCTCTTTTATGGACATGTAAAATATAACATTAAAAGTTATTGTTGATTAGACAATTCAAATCAGATCTGTTTAGTAGCTTCTAAAACAATTCACATTTAAAACAGAACAGAAATTACCAACTATAAATCACCAAATGGCCTCCTCAGTGAGCACAGTTCATACCGCATAATCATCTATAAAGAGCCCCAAAATTAAAAATGTAGAACAGGTCAAACGATTATTTATTAAGCGTCTATCTTTGTTGGCAAAAATATAAACGATAACAAAAAGAGAAACAGCAAAAGACTGCATTACAGGACAAGCATATACAGAATATAGAGAGGTAAGACTTGTTGGAAAGCGCCATCCATGGATAGTACTGGTACATTACAACATAAGAACAATCATAACCTATAGACAATCAGTTGAAAAGGTTTAACTAATCAGATAAGTTCAAGCAGAAATAAATCTAACAGAAGCACAGTGTGGACGTGGACGGGTACTTTCGCACAACAATGGATACTTAGCACAAATCTGGGAGTTCTCGCTATCACTGACAGTTAGTAGCTAAAGCCAATAGCAACCTATGAAAGGTTTCAAATAATTTGTGGTAACCAAACTCCTGACTTAATAATTTATCTACCAGTAATGCATAGATTACGTTCAATCACAGCTACATTTACTGCATTTGTACCAAAAATACATGCATAAATGTTGTTGTCTTTGTTAGGGGAGGGGTTGGGGCATTTGATTTTTTGGTCTCCTTTCTTGGTTTTTATGACAACTGTTTTATTTCTTCTTTGTGTGATATGTAAACAAAATTATTGCTACTATTTTAAATCGCAATGATTACTCTCTAGATTTGAGCCTCGCGAATTGGTCATTTATAGATGAAACACGAGTCTAGCGTAGAAAATTGCAATCTTGGTATCTATGAAAAGCTTATTTATATAATGATACACATACATTAGTGTGTTAGTGGTGCAACACCATAGGGTAGTGAAATGCGTCTAATGTAGCGGGTATCGACCATAAGATATACCATTGCCGCTGGCTAGCCTACTTATAAGTGAAGGGATAGTCGAGTGCATAAACCTTGCCCTGTCAGTACAAAGCCTCTATACTGCCAAGACTCTTGCAATGGCTCCTCGTGGCAATGCACGGATACTGGGGTCCAGTATTCCAGGCTAAATTGCAAGGGATCTCTGAGCAGCAAGGGCCCTAGAGATGCACAGCGAAGGCCCACCGGCGAGTGGATACGCCCTGGCTCTCATCAACCTTGCCCCAGCTATGGGATATTAGCCCCACTACCTTGTGGCTGACTTTGGAAAGTCAAAGGCTATGGAAGTTAATCCAGAAAGAAAATCCGGGTAGATGGAACTCGTAAGCTCATGCAGTAATCTAAGGGATGGAAAACCCCTACAGAATAACCCGACTCTTCATGTAGAAGGTTTTGCTTAGAGGTAACGACCCTAACAAGTAAAAAATCTCATGTTACAGAAACAGCAATGAAGAATTTAACTACAGCTGTGGAATAGAGTCCCCAACGCACCAACAGTGGAGCAAAGGATGATTGTAGGTAGTGATAGCCGAAAGGAAACTACAAACAGGATAACGGAGACCTTTAACATGACAAAAACTAGAACCAGAATTGGTTTTTGGTACGTCAGAAAAATGTATGCAGCAGGAAAATTGGCTCAAATAACTTCAGAAATGCAGCGGTACAAATTACATATCTTAAGCGTTAGTGAAAGTAGATGGACAGGATCTGGCAAGATGACAACAACTTAAGAAGCTACTGTAATATCCTCTGGGCGAGATTATAACCAACATCATGAAGGTGTGGCAATACGAACAATTACAACATAAAATTGATAAAACACCAAACCATGACATGAAGATCATCATGGGAGACATGCATACAAAAGTGGGTTTGGACAACACTGGCTACGAAAGAGTTATGGGAACGCATGGTTGTGGTGAGATAAATGAGAATGGGGAACGGCTTGTAGATTTCTGCTCAACAAACAATTTAGTAGTAGGAGGTTCCATTTTTCCACACAAAGACGTCCCCAAACCTCAGGGATAAAAACCAGATTGATCATCTAATGATAAACAGCACATTGAGAAGATCATTATTAGATGTGAAAGTTAAGAAGAGCCGATGTAGGATCTGACTACCAACTGATAACAGCTCTCATCCAACTGAAGCTCAGGGCAACTGGAAAGAAAGTTCCATCAAGGAAGCGTTTTGATAATGATAAACTGGAGGATATCCGGGTTAAAAGAAAATTTGCTATAAGTTACAGAACAGATACCAGTATTGGAAAACTCAGTAATGAAAAATGAAACATTAGATGAGAAGTGGAATGAGATATCAGATATATACACTAAATGTAGCGAGGAATGTAAAGGCTATAAGCAAAAGACAAAGAAAAAAGATTAGATCACACCGGAAACATGGAACAAAATAACCATCAGACGGCAGGCAAAAAAGAAAGTCAATGATAGCAAATTATAAAAACAAAACTTGCATTTTCAGATTATGAAAGGGTCTTTGGAACACCCAGAAAGCATGATTTTGCATCATTTGTTCTATAGCTTCTTGGGCCTTCAGTGGCTCCAAAGCCTTTAAAAAAATATGTTCCCCAATACTTTTAAAAGAGGATAGTTACAACCAAACTTTAATAATATGAATGCAGTTCGGGATATAAAAGATTCATTTCTGCAGAGGATGATGATTAATTTTGATTAAACGGTATATAATGACTTGACTATACATGTATTATTTATAATAAACAAATCATTAAAAAAATGTTTGTTTTCGAATATCATAAAAATAGTTGTGAAAATGAATAATTAGTCCCTTGCTTTAATGAAAATGAAAAATCTTGCTCCAATAGTGCAGAAAATAATTAATCTGTCTTCCTAGTTTACAAAAATAAATAACCGATCAAAAACAAATCCTCCTGCCCCTCCCCCCAGAATATCAAATGGTCGTCCCCTTAATAACTTGCAGCCTGTATGGAAATCCGGTCAACACACCATCCGGAGAAAGCTAAAACTATATAACAGTAACTGTTGTATACTACCTATCCTGTTGTATGTTCTGAAAGTTGGCGAATGACAGAGGCAGATCAACAGAAGCTCTCTACATTCCATACCAAGAGTCTGAGGAGAATCCTAAGGATATTTTGGCCGCAAAAACAAATCACAAACCAGGACCTCCTCATTAAATGCGAATTGGAAGAGATCAGCATACTCATTAGCAGGAGAAAATGGAGATGGATTGGCCATGTTTTACGTAAGAACCCTGAAAAGAACTTACAAAAACAGCAATGTTCTGGACCGCAGAGGGAAAGAGACGCAGAGGACGACCTAAAATAACATGGCGGCGCACAGTTGAGTCTGAGTTGGCAAATTTCCAACATACTTGGGGGAGCTTAAAGAAGATGTCACAAAACAGACAGATGTGGAGAAACTTCGTTGCTGCCCCACACACCAATTGACGTAATGGGCAGTAAGTAAGTAAGTAATACATTACTTTACTCTTCAAGAATATTTATTTTGATTTCTTATATCTTAAACAACCCTTTATAAATTTAATTTTGGATGTAACGCGTCTTCTGATTGGTTGAGGTCATTTTGTTATCAGACCATATACATAATTTAGTCATGTGACCGTGACGTCATCAACGTTTTTTCAAGGTTTTCTACGGTTTAAAATGGAATTTAGAATTAAATTATAAGAAATGACTGCAATATTTTTTCTGTCTATTCGAAATAACATAAAAAATGTGGTGCACACTGTTAAATAACCCGCTACGCGCGTTATTCAGTGTGCACTAATTTTTTTATGTTATTTCTTCATAGACAGAAAAAATATTACAGTCACTCCTTAAATGAAATGAAAAGAAACATAAGAAAAGAAACATGTTTGTACGTACATTGAACGACAAATTTATGTGACGTATAAAATTTTCTGACGTCAGACACTCAAATCAATAAATGTGTTCGTAGATAGTAGATGTTTTTGTGTTCTGTTAAATTGTTCCTTTTAAAATTGTTAAACGATGGATGACTGATGTACCCATATTTTGACTATTATATTTATTGTGTCTGTTTATTTAACGCATCAATGTAAAAATATCGGAAATTGATGAGACTGTCATTAAAGTGAGAGGGTTAGCGCTATAGAACCAGGTTTAATCCACCATTTTCTACATTTGAAAATGCCTGTACCAAGTCAGGAATATGACAGTTGTTGTCCATTCGTTTTTGATGCGTTTTGTTATTTGATTTTGCCATGTGATTATGGACTTTCCCAATTGATCTTCCTCTAAGTTCAGTATTTTTGTGATTTTACTTTTTATAAGACCAACAATAACAATAGTTATCAAAGGTACCAGGATTATAATTTAGTACGCCAGACGCGCGTTTCGTCTACATAAGACTCATCAGTGACGCTCATATCAAAATATTTATAAAACCAAACAAGTACAAAGTTGAAGAGCATTGAGGATCCAAAATTCCAAAAAGTTGTGCCAAATACGGCTAAGGTAATCTATGCCTGGGATAGAAAAATCCTTAGTTTTCGAAAAATTCAAAGTTTGTAAACAGGAAATTTATAAAAATGACCACATTATTGATATACTGGGCTGGTGACACCCTCGGGGACGAAACGTTCACCAGCAGTGGCATCGACCATATAAAAATACAAAACGGACATATAAAAATGCCTGACTTATAACTTTGTAATCCGTACGCGTGTTTTGTCTACCAAAGACTGACCCTGATGGAGAAATAAAAGTTAGAATTTCAAACTCCACAGGCCTCTTCTTACAATAATAACATGCTTAAAGGTTTGCTTATTGCAACAAAATTCAGAAATTTAGAAACGTATACATTTTGAATGAGGATAATTATAACATATATAACTCCTTTCATGTTTTTCTAAATATAATACCAAGGTTTACCATGTTTACCTAGTCCGGAATTAGGTGCTGAATTTTTTTTTGTATTCATCTAACTAATATGAAAATTATCAAAACGTATTACATTACGTACTTTTTAACAAATCTTTCAGTTTTTCGCCAATAAGGACGCTCACGTGTTTGACCAGTTCTCTCACATTTTCGAGTTGCTCTTTTATCTCTATTGCATACTTTATTATTTTTTCTATATTTGTTTGTGTCTCTGTCATAGTTTGAGACACGGTTTCTTGGTATTCCTCAAATGATGTGCTTCGGTTATCTAGCTTTGTTAATTTTTTTAGGACATCTTTTTGCCGACGTAATACACACAATGCTTCTATGTCATCCATTATTATACTATAAAAAAGAATATTTACTACTTTCAATCAACATAATTTATTACTTTTTCTTCTTATTATTATTGATATACTGTTTAGAACAAAACAAGCACTGTGCGTCAATGACAAAAACACACACATGCCACATTTAGTCTTTTTTGTTGGTTTTTATGCTTTTTTGGGGTATATATATGAGTTAAGCCATTTTCAAATTATATAGTTTGTTTTTATGTTGTACTGTTACACCACATTCCCAGGTTAGGGGGAGGGTTGAACACTCAAAAACATGTTTAACCCCGCCACATTCGTTAAGTGCCTGTCCCAAGTTAGGAGCCTTTAGTTCAGCGGATGTTGTTGGTTCATGTTTGTCATATTTGTTTTTCGTAAGCTATTTTGTTATGAATTAGGCCGTTAGGTTTCTCAATTGATATATTTCATATTTTTATGTCGGTTTCTTTCGTTGCCGACCATATGGTATGGGATGTTCTAATTGTTGAAGTCCATAAAGTTGCTCTATTCATATACAAAATTTAGTCCTGGTATCTATGATGAGTTTATTTAGTCTTGGTATCTATGATGAGTTTTATTTAGTCCTGGTATATATGATGAGTTTATTTTAAAATTGCATACAACCACTACATTTGAACGTTGGTGGACAGTTGGCTCATTGAACTTACCAAATCTCCATACCATAGTTTTATACCTACATTTGATTATTCCCATCAAATTGATCATGTTTCTTATTAGCAGCGTTTTGCATTGGCGCTGATCTACATTTCACTTGCGCCGATATTGTCTTTTATTTGCGCCGATTGTGTACTAACAGTTAGGTGACAGATAAATGTTAATTTTTATTTATCATTATAAGCCTCTTCCGTTGTGCAATGGTGCAAATGATATGTTATTATGATTTCAGCTTTCCAATTGATAACTTTCAAATTCTAAGTAGCAACTTTCAAGCAGCACCTGCATACGGGGTGTATATCTCCCAATTAATACGATATTCACGTGCTTGCATTTCCTATCATGATTTTCTTGATAGAGGGTTGCTGCTCACAAGGAAGTTATTGAACCAAGAGTTCCAAATGGTGAAGTTGAAATCATCCCTTCGTAAATTTTACGGACATCATCACGAGTTTGTTGAACGTTATGGAATAACCGTTTTATTATACAATTATACAATCGGCGCAGGTGATAAACGATTAACGATAAAATAGGCGCTAATGAAAGAATTAAATCGATGCAAATAGAAATACTTTTTTGGTCAATATGCGAATGATCATGACCATCTCCATATATAATCCTGTAGTCTGATCATATGTGTATGGTCCGGGTAATTTTGACAGGATAAACGTTGAAAAGGTGTGACATACATTAAAAGTTTCTGATAAAAATTGAAATTTAACTTATTCAATCATCTGGTATTCATTTTTACACGATTAGGTTAGTGATTGGATATAACTTAAAAGTAAATATTTTAATACAAAGGAGTAGGTCCGGTAAGGGCCGATTTTGGCCTCAAATTTCAGGTTAAAAAAATTTGGACACTTTTATAACACATAAGTGCCTATTTCAATTGACTTGATAAGTTTATGTGCCAGATTTCAACTGCTTTAGTTATCAAAACGCTCCGATTCAAGCTTAAATATGAAAAATCTATTAAATATGCTAAAAAACGTCACTTTTCAGATTGTTTTTTGTCAAAAATGAAAGTGGCCGCATCCGTGTTCATCCTCAATCTTTATATATGTTATGTATTATCATCAAATACAACTTAGAATTACATATTATGAATGAACACGAATGCGGCCGCTTCCATTTCAGACGGAAACCGTAATTTTTTTACTAAAATGGTGAAGATTTCAGTAATTTAACATGACTTAATGATGCTAGTATCCAATATATGTGCATTGTGTCGTCAAAAACAGCCCATATTTAAGTAGCAGAAGCATTCTACTTTCGAATAAATAGCTAAAATATTACATTTTAACCATATTGTAAAACTGCTATATTTTGGGGCCAAAAAGGGGTCTTACTGAACCTACTCCTTTTTTTAACATGACCATTATCGACTTTGATGAATTATCTTAATGGGCTGAAAGGCAATAAGTTAGTGTGAGACTTTTTGTACATGATTATATATTTTTGCGTGGTCAGGCCAGTGTAATGACAACTTACATACTCAATTAATTATAATATAAACATTGCACTCAACTCCTTATTGTATATGTAAATTATGTCTATTATATAATTGTAACAAGGAGAAGTTGTAAGCAAATATGTACTCGCCATCTTTGAAATAAATCTTTTTTGGGAAACAGAATCTTAACACAAACTTTGAATGAATGAATTTCACATTTTTTTATACGCCCGTCAAAATTTTGACGGGACGTATTATGGTATACAAATGTCCGGCGTCCGTCTATCCGTCCGTCCGTCGTCTGTCTGGCGTAAACATGTCGCACTTTAACTTGAGAACCGCTTATTCAAATTTCATGAAACTTATTATAGTTGTTTCTTATAATGATCAAACGATCTGTATACTTTTTGGTGATAATACGATTTAACGTTTTTGAATTACGGGACGTTATAACTAAAACAGAGGTGTGTATTTTTCACATGTCGCGCTGTATATCAAAAAGGAGTTCTAATTATTTCTTTAAACTTCACACACTGCTTAACTGTATTAATCCAAAGATCTGTATACTTTTTGGTGATGATTCAAAAATTTATTTTGGAGTTATTGATTTATTTTTTTTTGTAAAAAGAGGTTTTTTCTCACTTGTTGCAAAGTCTATTAAAAACCATTAATGACTATTGCTTTAAACTTTACACACGTCTTAATTATATAAATCTAAAGATCTTTGTAGTTTTTGGTGATAATTCGATATTTTATTTTAAAGTTATTGAGATTTTTGTAAAACTAGAAGCTCTAAAGAGCCTGTGTAGCTCACTTTGATCTATGTGAATATAAAACATTTAAGAAAGCAGATTGATTATGACAAAATTGTGTTTTGGTGATGGCGATATGTTTGCACATCTTACTTTACTGAACATTCTTGCTGCTTACATTTATCTCTATATAGAATGAACTTGGCCCAGTAGTTTCAGTGCAGATAGATCTTGACTTGATAAACAATTTAATCCCATCATATTTGCTCTAAATGCTTTGGTTTCTTAGTTATATGCCAAAACTGTATTTTACCCCAATATTCTATTATAAGCCGTGATGGCCATCTTGGTTAAATGGCCCGGTCACCGGACACAATTTTTAAACAAGATACACCAAAGATGATTGTGGCCAAGTTTGGATTAATTAAGCAAGCAGTTTCAGAGGAGAAGATTTTTGTAAAAGATTACTAAGATTTACGAAAAATGGTTAAAAATTGACTATAAAGGGCAATAACTCCTAAAGGGGTCAACTGACCATTTCGGTCATGTTGACTTATTTGGAAATCTTACTTTGCTGAACATTATTGCTGTTTACAGTTTATCTCTATCTATAATAAAATTCAAGATGATAACCACAAAAAGCCAAATTTCCTTAAAATTACCAATTCAGGGGGAGCAACCCAATAGCGGGTTGTCCGATTCATCTGAAAATTTCAGTGCAGATAGATGTTGACCTGATTAACAATTTTACATCGGTCAGATTTGCTCTAAATGCTCTGGTTTTCAAGTTATAAGCCAAAAACTGCATTTTACCCATATGTTATATTTTTAGCCGTGGCGGCCATCTTGGTTGGTTGGGCGGTTCACCAGACACATTTTTCAAACTAGATACCCCAATGATGATTGTGACCAAGTTTGTTAGTTTTAATTTGGCCCAGTAGTTTCAGAGGAGAAGATTTTTGTAAAAGTTAACGACGACGGACGACGACGACTGTCGCGCCGTATCTCCGAAACTATTTATGATCATTGCATAAAACTTCTCACACAAGACGAAGGGCGTATCATGCGATCATGGCGCAGCTGTTAATTTGAATAAGTATGAACGAGTAGCACGAGGCAAAAGATCATCCGACCAGAAGTTGGATGTAATAAAAATAAAAAGGTATAATAGGAGTTTTTTTCTTTATTTGCTTCCCCACGACAAATGAGACTGAAAAGATCGGGGCCCCATTATTTAATTGCTTCCCTGGGCAGGTGATAATTAATAAAATGCGATTAAATTAAATATAGAATCAAATATCTAAGCTGTTCATTCAAGTAACTGTCTTAAATGTTGAACTTATTTAAAGTTATATCTCGTCTTTCTGTTTTTAATTTAATTTACCAGCCTTGTTACGTGTTTGGTAGGTCTATACATTTTCACTCCGACACTCGTACTATGAACTACAAAATTCTTTTCTTTTTTTTTGTAAAACAAATTTCCATTGTCCACTACTCTGGATAATTATTTACATTTACCTGTGTACATAAACCATTTTGCCCGTCCAAGATCCAAACAAAGGTGAAAACTTGTCAACAAACTAAAAAACTTGAATGTATTTAAAAGAACAATATCAAATCACATATGTCAACAGTCAAACGTAGAAGAAAAACATACGTTTAGGTGACGCCAGGTAAAAAGAGCCAAAGAAAATTTATCTTGCAAAATAATTCATGCAACATAGCTTTTCAACCACTCGCTCAACATGAGAAGGAACTGTCGATCCCTATAAACGCATGATTGATGTTTACTAAAACCAAAACTATTGACGGATATGCACCGAACTCAAAAGTCGTCTGTTAACTGGAAATCGTAAAACGATTGCAATATCAAAATCCAAGCATAGTTATATAGTTAACTGTGATCATATTAAATAATAAAATGAATTTGTACGAACAAGAATGAGTGAAAAATTGACTCACCAAAAATAAAGTGGACTTGTTCATTAATTTGCGCTCTCTGAAATATATGTTATGTATATATTTTTATATATAAAAAGGTAGGACAACCAGTCAGTATTTATCCTGGTAACGCTTAAAAACAATTCATTTGTATAATTGGATAATAAATTCGGCCAATTGTATGTTCATATTTGAAAATCAGATACATAAACACTTGGCAAAACTGTTAAAACATGGGCGTATACATTGAAGACTTCCTGGTCGTCCAGTCTTTTTAGCATGTAACCCCCTGAGTTCAATATAATTTCAAAATTATATTTCATATATACCAGGTTGAAGGATCAACGTTTAAAGATAGATCACTTAACTAAAGCTTTTGGCATCGTTTTAAATAATTTCTGATCGAATGCTACTTGCTACGTCATGGTATAATTGTCTAGAAAATGTGCAACGCGTCAGGTGAATTCTTCGGGTGCTTCCCCTAAATGTTAATTCTCATGTATGTCTTTGTTCTTTAATTGGCTTTGTGAATCGTCTTTATTATTGACTGGCAATGTTTTTGTTTTTAAATATACAAGCTTGATTCACATAGTAAATTACACAAGAATACATGCATTATGTAGAATAATATAGAGTGTTCATTATTATTATAAACCTACAAAGTCAATTGTGGTATTTTATTCTTTGGATGCATGTGCATGAATTAGATATTCCAAATCAAAGGATTCAAAGGTTAACTTTGATTTGAAATACAAGCCCATAGAAAAAGACGCATTAGTGTTTGCTAGGCGAGATGGGTAAATGTGCCGCCATATGCATTCGTGAATGATTAATATACTGTGGAGTCGGTCGTCATCGTCAATCATTCGGGTTTTTTTCTCAAAAATATCATTTCTCATTATAGGATGCACATTTACATATTTTGCACCGGACAATGGTAACCTTATAGTATGGTATACTGTCTACAAACAACAATGTTAATCACATTGAACGAGAGTCATGATCGCATAGACCATTATCATGTTGTAAGTGTCTTTTTTGGCTTATAAAGGAGAAGAAGCAGTTAGAGTAAATCTGACACCATTCAAAGTGAAAAGACTTCAAATGATGTCCATTTAATTAGGCGGTTTAGAATTCCAGAAATTAGCATTACTTTTCCGGAAAAAAAGTAACGATTGAGTTATAAATTATTTCATTTCCGTGCAAATAAGTACGCAATATTGAATGAATGAAAGCGAAGTCATAATAAAAATGATGTTTTTATTAATTAAATATAGGTCATCATAACATTGAAGTAAAATTCATCATTAAAATTAATTAAAACTTATTTTAATAGTCAGCACGTATCTTATCAGATATATCTTGACATGAGTTCATAAATTAGTGTTTAGCAGAATATTTGTAGCTGACACCTCCTACAAAGTCCACGTTAGTACAATCAATGTTTACAAGTTTTGTGTTTTGTTCAACAAGGAAGTCCATATTTTCAAATTTTCAAACTGTTGCTTCAATAGATAACATTCTCATCTTTACGTTAAATGTTGTTTGCAGTTTTAAAAGCGTATCGACAAAAACAAAAAATGTTAGGATGGGGAGCGTAAAATCGCTCATTCAAGTTGGCATAAAAAGACTCTAGCAAACGATCCAGGGACAAACTATTATATTGGATCAGACTGCAAGGCAAGAAAAGATTTGGCACCATTGGCTGTTCTCTTTTCCACGGGGTTAGGAGGTGTAGCCCATTTAAAACAAATAATTTTCATTGGATTTCTCAATGAAGTTTCAAAGAGGGGCGAAAGATACCAGAGGGACAGTCAAACTCAATAATCGAAAATAAACTGTTAAAGCCGTGGCTTAAAATGAAAAAGACAAACAGACAAACAATAGTACACATGACACAACATAGAAAACTAAAGAATAAGCAACATGAACCCCACCAAAACCTGGGTGTGATCTTATGTGCTCCGGAATGGGTAAGCAGATTCTGCTCCACATGTGGCACCCGTCTTGTTGCTCATTTGAATGTTGTGCTTCTGTTGTGTCGTAGTTTTTCTTTTATGTTTGGTATGTTTCCCTCCGTTTTAGTTTGTTTTGTAACCCGAATTTGTTTTTGTTTTTTCTCAATCGATTTATGAATTTCGAATAGCGGTATATTACTGTTGCCTTTATTCATGTTATAACAAATTCGGTAAATAGTCTAATTCGGTAGGTCACATTCATGAAAGGGAACGGGATCGTAGTTACGACGTAAGGAACATATCCGATATCATTTGTGAAACGGTTATTCCATAACGGTCAACCAACTCGTGATAGCGTCCGTAACATTTACGAAGGGATGATTTCAACTTCACCATTTGGAACTCTTGGTTGAATTGCTTCCTTATAAGCAGCAACCCTCTATCAAGGAAATCATAATAGGAAATGCAAGCACGGGAATATCGTATCAATTTGGAGATATATACCCCGTATGCAGGTGCTGCTGGAATGTTGCTTCTTAGAAATGGAAAGTTCACAATTGGAAAGCTGAAATCATCTCTTTTGTCGTAAAGTTTTGTTTTCAACCGACCCTCATTGTCAATTTCTAGATGTAAGTCAAGATATGAGGCCGACTTAACTGTATATGTAGGATCCTTTATCTCTAGCTTGATGGGATAGATGCGTTCCACATAGTCACCAAATTTTGAGTTATTTAGTGAAAGAACATCATCTTTATAGCGGAAAGGATATTGCTAACTTCTTATCTTTCTTCCTAAGAAGTTTCTGCATGAAGTCAGCCTCAAAATAATAAGAAACAAGTCGGCAAGTAGATGGGACCAGTTTGTTTCCATTGAAATGCCGACAATCTGTTGAAAAACACGTCCTCCGAACGTAACAAATATGTTGTCAATCAAGAAATCAAGCATCTTGATAATATCAGTTTCAGAGAATTTTTTGTTCGAATCAGAATGATCCTTTACAAAGTAGGATTTATCCCTCCCTAAGACAAGATACTTGTATCTACGTTGGCTTCATTTTTATGAAGCAAAGCAATACCAACTCGTTCAATTTGTCTCTTAGTTTGGAATGTGGAATACTTGTGTAAAGAGAAGAAAGTCGAATGTTTCAATATTGTAACAAGATGAAAGAGAGTTAGATTGTATGTACTCTAAAGGATCTTTGGAATTTTTAAGAATCCACATCTGATTCATGCCTCCTTTAGAATAGGCAGTTTCATAATAACTTTGAAGCCCGTCTTTGATTGCTGATAAAATAGATGTTAATAATTTAGAAAGAGGTTTCGTGGAGCACTTGAAAGACCCAAAACCGTTGTTTGTAAGGATACTTATGTAGTTTAGGTATCCAATACAGTGATGGAAGATCCAGTTCTTCATCTTTGGTTGAAATTCCAAAGGAACGCAGAACAAACCTATGCTTATTCAGGATTTCCTCTTTGGTAAGTGTCGTGAGGGAATATGTTGAGTTTCTAAGTGAATTGTCAATACCTGATTCGTTTATCAAGCAGTTACTGTAATGACTTTTACACACACAAACGATGTTGTTTAGGGCTTTACCTGCTAGGGACAACAACATATTTGTCATGGAGATAGGATAGGTGTTTTGCAACATTTGGGTCTTTAAAGATTGACGTAGTATGGGCATTGATAGACCCATTCAGTTTCTTAATTTTGATTTGTATCAACGACCTCACTGCCTTAATCCATTCGGAAAAAGTGTCTACGTCTTCCTTCTCGCGCTTAGCCCATTGCCTGGCATAATCCTCAACTGAATCCATCAAAATTTCAAAGTTGTATTTCAAGTCGATGGATTTAGGCTCACGATATTTCGGAACTTTCGATAACAAATTTCTTAGAGAAGTGTTATTAACAATGTTGAGGTCACCGGTAATAACGTGGCCAGCAGGATTATATGTGAATTGGGAACTAGCACAAGTGCAAATGCCATGAAATATGTATTTTACTCTTTTTGCGTTAATTTTAGAATAACCAATCAAAAAATTCATTTCTCATGAGTTTATTATTGGTCACAAGTTATATAATTTTCGATATTTGAATTCGTTACTTTATTATTCTTTTTATTACGCGCGTTTTGTCTACATAAGATTCATCAGTGACGCTAAGATCAAAATAGTAATAAAGGCAAAGAAATACAAAGTTGAAGAACATTCAGGAACTTAAATTGCAAAAGGTTGTGCCAAATACGGCTAAAGAAATCTATGTCTGGGATAAGAAAATCCTTAGTTTTTCGAAAAATTGTAAGTTTTGTAAACAGAACATTTATTAAAAGTACATCATCATTGATATTCATGTCAACACTTAAGTGCTGACTACTGGGCTGGTGATACCCTCGGGATCGAAACGTCCACCAGTATTGGCATCTACCCAGTGATGTGAATAGTTGTCAAAGGTACCAAGATTATAATTTATAACGCCAGATGCGCGTTTTGTCTACATAAGACTCATCAATGACGCTCAGATCATCATAGTTATAAAGTCAAACAAATACAAAGATGAAGAGAATTGAGGATAAACGTTGTGCCAAATACGGCTAAGGTAATCTATGTCATGGATAAGAAATCCTTAGTTTTTCGAAACATTCAAAGTTTTGTAAACAGAAAATTTATAAAATTTACCACATAATTGATATTCATGTCAACACCGAAGTGCTGACTACTGGGCTGGTGACACCCTCGGGGACGAAACCTCTACCAGCAGTGGCATCGAGCCATTATTAAAGGTACCAGGATTATTATTAAACACGCCAGACGCGGGTTTCGTCTACACAAGACTCATCAGCGATAGCACCTATTACAAAACAAAGCAGAAGAGGTGAGTATGTAATACAGGATCAATATTGTAATATTCATTTCATGACACCTTTTGTATTAGTAGATATCAAAGGTACCAGACTAATAAAAAGTAAAATCACAAAAATACTGAACTGAGAGGAAAATCTAATCAAAAAACAAAGCACATCAAAATACGTGCATATGCCAGACGCACATTCGTCTAAATGAGACTCATCAGTGACGCTCAGTTCAAAGATCTTCAATAATTTTGGGCGTTTAGCAATAATCTACCAATCGTCATGGATCAAACGTGAATTGTTAGTACAGGCGGGATTGTATATAAAAACAAACAGATTTATTTTGCGTAGTCTCTTCTGTTTTGACTGTTGTACTGTAATAAGTCATTTCGGCTGTTATTGATAGCACCTATTACAAAACAAAACAGAAGAGGAAAGTATGTAATACAGGTTCAATTTCAATGGTAACGATAAGATTCAAGTACAAATTAGTTTTCTGGTTTGTAGTTGAATTGGTAAATACACACGTATGAGTATGCCATGAACATGATGCATAAAGCAATTTAACAAAAATATAGAAATTGTATAATTCGCACCATTCACCAACATAAAATTGCCTTAGTTGCAAATACAACTATCAGTTATAAAAACAAAACTATTTGAAAAGTTTTCTCATAAGTTTACGTACAATTTATATCGGCAGTGGTAACGACCAAATGATAATGAATGAGAAGAATACTTCAGAAATGCCAGGAGTCAGAAGTAGGATGTTGGCTTGTTATATATTCAACCATTTATGATTAAATCCCACTCTTATGCCTTCATTATGTATTATTCAAAAGTAAAATTCTTTCAAAAAAATAAGTAATAATTTGTTTAACAATGACAATAAAGCATACTCTTATACAACCTCGAAGTTCTGCAAGGAAAGACATGAATGTAAAACAATAGTGCACAAAAGTATGGGGGACAGATATAATTATATGTTTGTATAAAGAAAAGAAAAAATATCAAGAGCTTTCCATATGAAAAAAAAAGATAAATCCAAAAATACCACAGCTTTGACAATAATAAATACATGTAAACAGGGGCAACTAGATATTCCTCTTTCGATATTGTTGTGGTATTATATGACCTTAAAAATTGATAATATGCTTTGTGCTTTCAATTAGTTAAACCTGGATCATCACTAAAGAGGCACTGATTGTCGAAACGCAAATTTAATGCAATGGAATTAGTACCACTGCCACTGTGTCGATAACTTAGTTTGTGGACTTTAAATTCCCGAGTTTATCATTAGCCTCATTATCAGTACGTCGGTACTAGCCTGCATATACGGATGTATTTCCATTTAAATTTGCTACTATGCAACTTTGGCTTATTTTCTTCAATTAAGGTATATATCTCCCTCCTTCTTAGCTTTGATTACTAATCCGATTTACATTTGGTCCTAACACACATTTATTGTAATTGTGATATTGAATATTAAAGTAATAATGTTTCCAACTTTATAATATTACCATTGCAAATACTATATACGTAAACTAAGTCCATACTAAAAATGTGTATACAGTTTTATCTTCAGTCATCTTTTCAATCCGAATTTCCACGTGTTAACCTGTTGAACAACAGGCAGTGAGTGATATATCACAACAGCCCTTACTATGAACCTGTTCTTAACCAATATGTTAGTATTTAAATTATATTATCTGATCACTGTCTGCTTTGTATTATTGTAATGAACAATTATAAATAATATGATGGTATCTTTAATGACATACAGTACTCATGTACTAACCAAAGTATACTTATATTACTCCTGTCAAAGTGTTTAGTGAAGCTGGAGTTAAAAATTTTGTCGAAAAGGATCTTGATCTAAGGCACATTTTGATCATTTTTGTTCAAAAGGTAAATGCAAGTTACAAATTTCGCATCTGATTCTTTTGTCATTTAACTTTATTCAAATCATAAATTAATCAGAGGAAAAAATGGTCTTGAATGCATCCCTAAATTCAAAGACTAATCTTGTTACTTGTCGCTTTAAATTTAAAGATTATTCACATAAGTACATTGAATGCTTGGTTAATTACTACACGTTTTTTTTATCAAATTTCTCTAAAGAACAATTCCGATGCAAATCCATATATTTATGTAAATTCAAATATTTGAAATAGTAATCAAATGTACCATTTATAATTTTGTACGCCAGACGCGCGTTTCGTCTACATACGACTTATCAGTAACGCTCATATCAAAATATGTATAAGTTTCAAATGTTTCAGTACCAAAACACGCATCGAACTAAATGTTGTGAAGAACCTAAGGTAATAGCTACATATGTGCCTGGGGAACATAAGACCTTATAGTTAGTTTATTCGACGAAAATAAGGACTCGTGGTTATATGGTATGTATAAATTAAGTTTTAAGGAAATATACTTTAATACAAGCGAGACAAAATATACAAGAGGGACAGTCAAAGTCATAGATTTAAAATAAATTTTGACAACGCCATTGCAAAAAATAAAAGAACAAACAGACAAATAATAGTTCAGAAGACAAAACATAGAAAACTAAAGACTTATAATACCCCAGTCCCACTAGGCCACGATCGCACTACGATCTGTGAAGAAAATGCAAATGTTGATGGTCGTAGTACGCTCGTGTAGATCACAGTAAGGTCGTATCACGGTCGATGCGAGGTCTTCAAGGTCGTGATGAGCGTTGCCAACTTTGAACATGTTCAAAACGATCGTGGTGCGGTCGTTGCGAAATCAGATCGTAGTGAGAGCGCACTAAGGTGGTAGTAAGATCGCAAAGGTCGCTGTACCATCGTAGAGAGAGCGTAGCGGAAGAGTGATTCTATTTGGAGAGACTGCATTACGATCTCACAGCGACGTTATTACGACCTCACTACGACCATCACGTTCTCACCGCGACCTAACTACGCTTCCACTCCGACTATACCACGTTTACGCCACGCTGTTCTAGACCATAGTACGATTCTAGCACGCCCTTGGTCCTCATCACATTCTTCTTACGATCTGACTACGTTCATACTACGACCATCATTCTCATTGTTATTTCCACATAAAATATATTATATATATTCAGGTTTTGTTTGTCTGTGTGTACTACTTGTCTTTTTTCTCTAACGGCTCAACCATGCTTCTCGTTTATGTAGATTAGACCTTTGGTTTCCCTATTGAATGATTTAACACTAGTAACTTTTTGGACGCTGTATAGCTTGCTGTTCGGTGTGAGCCAAGGCTCCGTGTTGAAGGCCGTACCTTTGCCTAAAATGGTTTACTTTTATAAATTGTTACTTGGATGAAGAGTTGTCTCATTGGCGCTCATACCACATCTTCCTACATCTATTGACACATCTGCCTGTGTCATCTCTGCTGTCGTTCACTAAAATATCGTTATTTGAGCTTTATGTACCAGCAAAAGGTTGGAATTTAGGTTGGATTGGTTGGTCCGAAATCTCTTGTTGATCAGGATTCGTTAGTATCAGAGCTCCCTCTGCCCCTACATCAACCCCTACCACCACGCCCACGTAATCTAGAAGGTTTGGTGGCATGACTGTATTGTTTCCGAGAAATCTATGTATTAATCAGAAATAGAAGGAATGGAATTGTATTAATATGGAACACGATGTTGACGTTATCACTGATAACGTAGTAAGATCGCGGTATGAACGTAGCATAATCGTGGTAAGAAAGTACTATAATCGCAGTAAAAGCGTGGTAAGATGGTGTTGCAATCGGATAACTCGAGGTAATGTCGTAGTGAGAAAATGATGAGCATAGAAAGATCTTGATAAGCGTAGTGAGGTCGCAGAATAAGCGCGGTGAGAACGTGGTATAATCGTAGCGGGATCGTTGTAGAAGCGTAATGGGGACGTAGTAGCATCGTGAAAGCAATCAAAATTTACATTTTCATGCCGCTCATACCGCGACCTCACCACGATCTGAATTTATTTTAGATCGCGATTAGCGTAGTGCGATCGTGGTCTAGTGGGACTGGGGCTTAAGTGTTACACGAACCCAACCAAAAACTGGGGATGATCTCAGATGCTTCCGAAGAGTAAGCAGATCCTGCTGCACATGTGGAACCCGCCGTGTTGCTTATGTTATTAGAAATCCGATAAATAGTCTAATTCGGTAGGTGACATTCGTGAAAAGAGAAGGGTATTGTAGTGACGACATATCCGATATCATCTGTGAAACTGTTATTCCATAACGGTCAACCAACTCGTAACGGCGTCCGTAAATATTTTTTTGTCATAAAGTTTTGTTTTCAACCGACCCTCATTGTCATTTTCAATACATTATGACATCACGTTTAAAGTATGCAAATCATTACATATGGCATCATTAAGGAATATTGATAGATTGAATGATTGATTGATTTGTGTTTAACGCCCATTCAGCACTATTAGCTATTCCGTGATGGTCAGCTTTTAGTGCTGACATCCAGAGTAGCCGGAGAGAACCACCGCCCTTTGGTAGGGAAACACTGACACTCCCATTAAGGAGGAATATTATAGGAGAGAACCACCGACCTTCGATAGGGAAACACTGACAATCCCATTAAGGAGGAATATAAGTAAAACATTAACTAATACAAAACCATTACGAAAAAAATATCCAACGCTCAACAGACTAACTAAAATTAAGATTAATCAAATATATTTCCTGTGCAAAAAAATATTAAAAACAGAGATGACTATGGTCCTATGGACAAGTAGATATATAGAGTTGTATTCATTTGCCATAAAACAAGCGGACTGCGTTTGACTTTCCTCGAGTTTGGTGGATTTATATATCAACCGCCACTTGGTTTTCCCCCTTTGAACTCGATCTTGCCTGACTTAATTGTGCACAAAAATTATGAAAAATTCATACAAATATTCTTAAAGACGAATACTTGCAAAGTATTTAAATTTCATTTTCCAGGTCAATTGTGCCTCAGGAAGTTTGAACCTCAGCTCTTGGTTAATTAACAACTTCTTCTAAGTCCACTGGTAAAGGTCTAATCATAACCTTCCTGCGGGAAAAAATTACCTTTGTTAGGGTTTACTATTTTTTGTACAGTTTCCTTTGTTCATATACATCCGAACTCGGTAAGTTATTTATCATCCTACATTTACCATTAATCAGGTGTTGTGTCCTTGATGAATGTAAATTAAGAAAAGAGCTATGTTTGTTACATTTTAGTGTTGTGTCGTTGTTCTCCTCTTATATTTAATGCGTTTCCCTCGGTTTTAGTTTGTTACCCCGATTTTGTTATTTGTCCATGGATTTATGAGTTTTGAACAGCGGTATACTACTGTTGCCTTTATCTATGGGCGAACAAAAAGTATTTACTGCTATTTTCTTTAAATGAAAAACAGGGTCATGCCAAATGAATAATATAATCAAAATGCAAACACCTTTGCTTTTTTTATATACACGAACTGAAAATAAAAGATGAAAGAATCGTTTATCCTGTTGAACTTGCAGTGGACTTCCGTAAGTATTCAACAATTGTTAGGGGTTTTTTCTAAGCTCTAATACATCCAGATTTCTTACTATGTTGATCTCTCGCCAACGATGAGTCCCGTGAAGTTCAAAGTAACGTTATGCAAATCTTGCGGGACCGAATTCTTTTAAAATTTGGTTTAAACATATGTATTTATAGTGGATCGGGAAACCAGTTATTGCAACTTATATTAATCCCTCTCCACTTTTGCTGGTACGATTGCTGGTGCCAGTGATGCCTTGTAGCCGCATTAGCCTGCTCTTTTTCTCTTTTTTTTTTAGGATCAAGGTGGTTGATAAAACTTTTTAAAAAAAAAATTAATAAAACGTTCATGTTTGACTTGATTGAAATGGTTACAAGAGAGATATACGTTTCCTTACAGATGTTCAAACTTCATTAATCCATAAAATAAATATACAACTGACGGTATCGCATGAACTCCAAATAGAAAGAGATAGGACATTTAGTCAAACACAACCATGAATATATCGAAAAATGAAAATTGAAAATCAGACAAAATGTTGAGGGTTTAAAAAAGACTGTAGTAAGCTAATCCTACGGAAGCTGATTTTTTGTTATCACAAAAGAAAGATAATATAAAGACATTTGCAGAAATTCAACTGAACTTTTCACAACCCGATCTATGGTCAAAACATGTCGTATCATATTGAGAATCTGTTATGCTCTACAACTTTGTATGTCATTTTGAATTTCAACTGTTTTAATCGAGAATCCCTGGTGAGTCTTACGTACATGTTATATCGTCAAAACATTTATCAAAAGTTTTTCTTTTTCTTTCACTCAGGCATTACTGAAACGAATGCATACACTTTATTTAAAACTAATCAAGGTACCAATATATAAATAAATGCAACCGTAGTATACCGCTGATCAATATTCATAAATCTATTAAACGAAAACAAATCCGGGTCAAAAACAAAAGCCGAGCAAAACACACTATAAAATGAAAACAACGGAACACCGAAATACTACAAAAACAAACACTGACCTACCTAGAAACGGACTTTTTTATATAACAACATCCATATTCCTGATTTGGTACAGGCAATTTTAAGACAAAAATGATGGGTTGAATCTGGTTTTATGGCTAGCCCGCTTATATTAAAGTAACAGTAACCTTTGTTCAAATCCCGTTAATGCATTTAAAGCGTATAAATCAAGATATAAAACAGCATCAAAGGGAGAGCATAAACTAGGAAATGGAACAAGACCTAGTGCGTCAACAAAACTTTAAAAACTAACCTATTATTTGGAAAAAATTGTTCACGAAATGATAAAACTTCAAATCAAAATCAAGCAAAAGATATGAGCTGAATAATGAAATATTATCAAATACTACCAAATAATAACGTACATATCTATTGATTGATTGTCGATTGGTGTTTAATTACCCCTTTCATTATAATTGACTGTTTCGTTGTGGCCAATTTTTATTAGGTGAGGCAACCTAAGTGCCCGCCTTCTGACCTTTGCCAAGAAAACTGACAATCTTTGTTAAAAAAGATAGGAGCCGATCGCACCTGCTGCATGAGGTTTTCGAACTCACAACCTCAGTGTTGACATGCTAGTGGTACATCAGTTGGACTATTTAGACCACACAGCCATCAAAGTATATCTGTACATATTGAAAGAACAGTTATATAGAATAGAATAAACAGCTGCGCCATGAGCGCATGATACGCCCGGCGTCGTGTGGAGGTTTTATGCAATAATCATAAATAGTTTCTGAGAAAGTTTAAAGCAATAACCATATATCGTTTTTGAGACACGGCGGGACATGTGAAACCCCCCACCCTGTTTTTATTTACAAAAAACTAAATATTACCAAAATAAAATTTTGAATAAAAACCAAAAAGTATACAGATCTTTAGATTAATATAACAAAGAAGTGTGTTAAGTTTTAAGCAATAATCATAAATTATTTTTGAGATACGGCGCAACATGTAAAAAAAACCTCCCCTGTTTTACAAAATACTCAATAACTCAGAAAAATTTTTTGAATCATCACCAAAAAGTATACAGATCTTTAGATTAATATAACAAAGAAGTGTGTAAAGTTTTAAGCAATAATTATAAATCGTTTTTGAGATACGGCACAACATGTAAAAAAAAACCTCCCCCTTTTTTACAAAATACTAATAACTCAAAAATGAAATTTTGAATCATCACCAAAAAGTATACAGATCTTTAGATTAATATAACAAAGACATGTGTAAAGTTTTATGCAATAATCATAAATCGTTTTTGAGATATGGCGCGACATGTAAAAATCCCCTCCCCCTTTTTTACAAAATACTCAATAACTCAAAAATGAAATTTTAAATCATCACCAAAAAGTATACAGATATTGAGATTAATATAACTAAGAAGTGTTTAAAGTTTTAAGCCATAATCAAGAATCGTTTTTGAGATACAGTGCGACAGTGTGAAAAAAACACACACCTGTTTTAGTTAAAAAGTGCCGTAACTCAAAAAGTTTAAATCTTATTTTCACCAAAAAGTATACAGATCATTTGACCATCATAAGAAACAACTATATTAAGTTTCATGAAATTTGGATAAGTCGTTCTCAAGTTACGGTGCGACATGTTTACGCCGGACAGACAGACGGACAGACAGACGGATGGACAGACGGACGGACAGACGGACGAACACCGGACATTTGTAAAACATAATACGTCCCGTAAAAATTTTGACGGGCGTATAAAAATACAATACTTAACAGTTAGTATGTGATTCGATTCATGCAATTACTATTAGACCTTTTCAACATCTCTCGACACCTACATTTGAGAACGACTACGACAGGTAAAATGTTTGGGGTCGTCTCAAAAATAAAAAATAAATGAAAAGAAAAATTATGTGCTTTAAGTCACATTTCATCTGTTTGGACGTTGAGCTTCTAGCTGTCCTGGTGGAATTTGGAAAATGAAATAAAAAAACTTTAATAAGAATGTTTAATTGTAGTTGATATTTAATTAAACAATATTCTATGTCTGTTGACACAATGTCTGTTAGTTTTGGCCTTGTGTGCCTTCAAAATCTACTGAATACTTTGTATATTTTCAATTCACCAATTTGGTGTTCCACTTGAATTCTGTATTCACCAATCACGCGATTAAATTTTCTGCTCTTTCTCTCAAATGTTATGGCTTACGATTAATTTGAGGTGTTACAGTAACTAAAGGATGACGATTTTGATAAACTTTGTCTCTAAGGAGAACACAGTCCTCAGGGAAACGCAGCTGATTATTTCTCCCTATTTTGATTGAAAACCTCCCTTATGCATGGTCATAGATGAGATACAAAAAAAATAAGTACGAAAAAACTTGAAAAAGGTACAAAACTTTGTTCCGGAAATTGGATATAGAGAAATAAATTCTGACCCGATGAAAATAAAACAAAATATAGCAATGACAGTGTATAAATAAAATCAACGAAATTTGATCAACTTCTAGTAAGAAACCCAAAAGTCATTTTTAGGAACAGGGGAAGGACACTATGACGAAGGGACAAGGTATGTTGTTTTCGGGACATCAGCCGTTGGTCTCCAAACCCCTGCTAAGCACTGTCCATATTGATTTTGCAATGTCAATAAGCTCTATAGTATAAACTAACAACTTGAAATATAAATTCCATACGAAGGTATGTAAAAAAAAATGCACTGCTTAAGGCCGTGTTCACACCAAACGCCGTGTAGAGTAAACATGTTTACAATTAGTTTAGTGTAGTGTACACTGGTTTCACATTACATTTGTTCACATCTATACACCTTGTTTAGCTACCTGTACATAAGATTTGTTCCCACTTGTAAACTATATGTCATTTAAATGTTCATTACGTAGAACTGAATTCAAAATTTTTGAAAAATTTTTCTAGCGGTAAGAGAACAACTATTTGACTTCAAAAGAGGGGTGGGGGATGGGAATGGAAATATTCCGATCCCCAATTTGATAAAAAAAAAAAAAAAAAGGTCATACAGATAATAAAAAAATTTATTCTGAATCAAGAGTTTCCCCATACATTATAGTGTTAAATATTGAAAAAAAAAGTGTTTGATCACCAGCATCGAAAAAAAGGAATAAAAACGTACGTAAGTTAAGTGGTTGCTACTTTATGAAATCCATTTTTATAATTTGCAGTAGTTTGAATATCACTAGAGATGTCTCGATAACGCATTAGAAAACGTTAGCTGCAACAGCGTGCTTACAGCCGGAAAAAAAGGATTGAGATATTATGGATCACTACATTTTTATCTTTTCTGTTCGTTTCAAATGATTTTTCTTCTCCAAGGAATATTTGGTAAAGGAATAGGGTAACGTTTTTTTAATTTATTTTACGTGTTATTTAACGGAACTGAGATACTAGACAAACAGATCATTTACCTCACATTTTTTTTAGTCATGCATTTATGCGTGAATCGTTTTTTGAGTAAAGACCAGTGGCGAATATTTCTGTGTACGTCAAGTCGATTCGGGAAGACCTTTTCAAATGAATTAGGCAGCAACTATTTACTTAAATTTTTGTGGAGGGGGAGGGGGGTGTGAGCTTTTGATTTTTTTTAGGACAAATTTTGGTGACAAGTCGAAATCAATTTTAGCATTATATATAGTGGCAGCTGAGGGTGAAACAAACATTTTTTTTCAGGGCCAAAAACTGGAAACATTTTTTGTTTCCAAAACAAAATCCATAGCTCACCACCCCCACCCCCTTGCCTTTATGTTTTATACTCGACTATAATAGCTCCCCCCCCCCCCCCCGAAAATCAATTGGTTGCTGCCTTATGGGTTCGGCAATGATGCTGCTTTGAGTCTTGATTAGGGGTTAATAAAGTACGTTAATTTTTTTTAACCAAAAAAAAATCTGTAAAATTTAGACAACTAATAATTATCAAAAATATCAATTTTACTCAAAAATAGTTTCCTCCTTAAATATTTACACGATAAAACTAATGTCCTAAATGCAGTTTTGTGTACACTTAACCTACACATGGCCTACATTGACTATCGACTGTGTGTAGGTAAAACATGATTTAAACTACATGTAAACATTGAGTTTTATCAATGGGAACGCAATTGTGTTTAGTTTACGTGTGAGTTACACAAACACAACACCGAATTTAGGTCAATGTGAACACGGCCTAAGATGTTGTAACATTAAAACGAGAAGTCAATTATATTTTTTTTTCAAAATTTATCCTGAAAAACATCAACTCTAACAAAATATCTTGAAGCGGAGAAGTCCGCAATTGATAAAAAAAATTAGATGTGATATTTTCCTAAGACCTTCAAAATCAACATGTGTAATTATCCCACCAGAAATTGAATATGTACATCAACTAAGGTGAAGATCGGTTGCAAAATACCAAGTTGGTCGTGTTCACAAGTGTGATACGGACGTACGGACAGTCCAGTAATTGTTTTTCGTAAATTTTGGATAATTTCATAAAAGCTTTTATACCAACAAATTAATCGTTATTTACATGCGGCAAATATTTGGTAAAAGACTCATATAATCATAAAATTGAAGAGAAAGCGGATTAGGATGCAGAATGGGTGCTGTATTTGTTTTAATCAATTCAGACATGAAATATCGTGTAAATACATACAAAATAAGAATATTATATGACAGAGACATATATTCATTATTTATTTGGTTCACATATATTCTGAAGCTATATAGTCAAGACAGTATATAACCGTCAATCCGTCAATTCAATATGTTACGTATTGATAATCATGATGGTTTTTGTCTTTGAGACGACCCATCCATTTTACCTGTAAACTGTAGGTGTCATTAGTCGGTGTCGAGAGATGTTGAAAAGGTTTATTACTAAAATCAATGGCATCACTGATAAAATGATAATCTATCGTATTCATTACCCAAACGACTCAAATGACCTACAAAATTCTGCAGTTAAGTTATCAAAACTCTGTTTTAACAGAGGGATGTTTATACATAACGAGAAGGGCTAGATCTGCAAAATTGAAAACAATTAGTTTAAATATTGTTATCCTCTCTCTCTCGTTTTGAAAGCGTATGTGAAAGTTTGTCAAGCGATGTCTATAATGGCTCTAGTGTACGGCATAGTTGGCGTGGTATCAATAGGTTTGAGACTGTTCTGTTTCCAAGAGAAAAAAATATGGCAAATTATTGCTATTGTAACTATGTTCGCTATGGGTTTTTCTAATATAAACTTTTCATAGATTCAAAAAATATTTATATATAGTTTATACAGTTAGATATAGGAAGATTTGGTATGAGTGCCAATGACACAACTCTCCATCCAAGTCACAATTTATAAAGATAAGCCATTATAGGTTAATGTACGGTCTTCAATCCAGAGCATTGGCCGAGCAGCAAGATATAAAGGGCCCCAAAATTTACCATTCAAACGAAAAAAACAACGGTATATTCTATATAAAAAACGAGAAACACTTATGAACCACATTAACAAACGACGTATATATATAGATAGCTGTAAAACATATTAGGAAAAACTTTTCAAAATATTTTGTATTGAATGCTTTTTAAGGTGGCTGGGGCGTCTAAATTAAAATCCATAGATCTTTTAATGATTTGGCCATATTAAGTTTTTATCATGCTTTTTTTCAAAAATAAAATTTAAAAAAAATGGTCACCGGACTTTTCGCGATACAGGTTGTTTAAAATTGACAGATTGTATATGGGGTATGCATGGAAAATCCTATTTTGTTTGATAAAAAGAAAACTACACCATATAAGTTTTAAGATAAAATGTGAGAAGATGCCTCTTATAACATGCCTTCAGATAAAAATAAATAAAAATGGGGTCACCGTACTTGTTTTCCTTCTACATATTAAAATAGGTTAGTTCACAACACGTTCTATTGTAAAGTTACTTTATCTGAGTTATATCCCCTTATTTAGCAAGAATGAAAAAATGATCTAAACAAAAATTTTGTTTCTTTTAGAAAATACAGCGGTAAATATGATAAAACACATACTGTTCTATCTTTTAACATTAGAAGTCTTACGCATGAATAGCGTACTACTCTCAAAATTTGCACATGTCATTAAAAATCTCAATCAATTGTTATCTGGTACTTCAAAATCCAAGATGGAGGAAGACACCCGAGCCACCTTAATAGCGTATTTGATTTATTCTCTTGATTATTTGATTTGTAAGTCACTGATGGTGTTATATTCCCGAAACGTTCGTCCACAAAACCAGGTTCAACCCACCATTTTTTCTTAAAATATCCTGTACCAAGTCGGGAAAATGGCAATTGTTATATAATATTACAGCGGTATACTACTGTTAAAATTGAGAATGGAAATGGGGAATGAGTAAAACAGACAATAGCAGAAGATCACCAATAGGTCTTCAATGTTGCCTTTATGTACCAAAGTATAAGCCTGTCATCTTTGATACACTTTCTTTAAATAGTTGAACACTCATTAAAACCAGACATTACACATGCTACATTACATAACAGAATGTTTAAGGAACTGTAAATTATCAATCGAATATAAATTATTTTGTTTACCTTTTTACTAGATAATTTTGGTTTTTTCCTTTTTTTATTTCTGATCTCCTTGCATTGTAACACCAGAAAGTAAAAAAAAACAATTTTGGGATAAAACATGTTCTTTGATCGGATTGTTGTCTCTTTGACAAACTCCTCGTTCCTATTCTCTATTTTATCTTGCAAAAAAGCCGTCATAGCACAGATAAGTTTTCCATTTCCGGTCACAAAAGGATAACTCTGTATTATATCATATAAACACACCATAAGTTGCGAACTAGGAGGTTTGGCAAGCCCGAAAACCAAGTTCAACCCACCATTTCTTTCTTAAAATGTCCTGTACCAAGTCAGGATAATGACCATTTTTATATTATAGTTCGTTTCTGTGTGTGTTACATTTTAGTGTTGTTGTGTTTCTGTGGTGTCGTAGTCATGGTAGTTCTTCTCTTATATTTGATGTTTTCCCCTCAGTTTTAGTTTGTAACCCGGATTTTTGTTTCTCAACCGATTTATGAATTTCGAACAGCGTTATACCACTGTTGCCTTTATTTTTTGTATCGTTTGGTCGTTGTCTCTGTGACGGGTACCTATGAACTTCAAATAATATCAACAATTGATCTTCTATCCACTAGCATTTTAATAAATGCTTGCTTATATATTTGACCTGTGATACTGGAATTCACAATCGATCGTTTTGTTTCGAGTTTTAATTTGTTATTTTTGTTTCATTTTGTAAGTTTCACATTATTTTTTTCTTTCAGTTTTTTAGTCTTGTACCAATTGGGCTTTTCATTTTCTATGTACATGCAGGACTTGGAAGATAGGTCAAACTAGGCTACTTATTTATTTTATGTGTCCTAGGTGAAATTATTGCTGTAACTTCTAGCATCGTTATGATAATAGACTTGGTACGTTACAAGAAGGTATGAGTGAATAATGCAACGAATATACCACGTAGAGAATTGTAAAACATCTCAACTTAACAGATGGAGCAGGTACACCAAGAGAGAAACTGTTACAAAAGGGTGGCATTTACAAAAAGAAAAGAAGTTGTTACATTTTGTCATTCATAACAGTTCCAACTTATTACTGTGTTGAACTAGTTTAACTTATACTAATGAATGTAACATTTTGAAAAATGAATTATATTGACGTGGCTTATTAATGTACTACATTGTAGTATGATTTCTCTATGCGAGTACGTCCCATTAACATCAACACTTTCATATTGTTTTTCACTATTATAGTTACATCAAGAAATTGGTTAGGATGAATAAACCTGAAACATTTAATTGAAACATTATCGTTTTTTGATGTATTTCAAATTAGTTTTTAAATTATTGTTTACCTTTTTTCATATATCAGAGTTTAATTTTTTTCGTTTGCATTGTTTCACATTTGTTATATTGGGACCTATTTAAGCTTGCTGTGCGGTTTGTGTTTTGCTATTTGTAGATTCTACTTTCTACTTCATTTTGGTCTCCGGTGTCCTATTGACAATTATATCACATCTTTGTAATTGTATTAGGGACCAAAAAGAATATATCAAGAAGTAAAATCACAAAAATACTGAAAATTCAAAACTCCTCTAATCATATGGCAAATCAAATGTTTAATCACGTCAAACGCATGGATAACAACTATCATTTTCCTGACTTAGTACAGGCATTTTCTGTCGATTAAACCTAGTTTAATCTCTCCCTAGTATGGCAGTCGCATAAAATTCCATCATATTAACTACGAAGTGTGAACAAAACAATTATACATAATAGTTGAAAATGTCAGAAATAGGGAATTGACTTATGATGAAATTGAGAATGGAAATGGGGAATGTGTCAAAGCGACAACAACCCGACCATAGAACAGACAACAGCCGAAGGCCACCAATGGGTCTTCAATGTAGCGATAAACTCCCGCACCCGTAGGTGTCCTTCAGCTGGCCCTTTAAAAAATATGTATACTAGTACAGTGATAATGGACGTCATACTAAACTCCGAATTATACACAACAAACTAAAATTAAAAATCATACAAGACTAACAAAGGCCACAGGCTCCTGACTTGGAACAAGCGCAAAATTGCGAAAGGGTTAAACATGTTTATGAGATTTCAACCCTCCCCCTATACCTCTAGCCAATGTAGACACATAACATTACGCACATTGAAATTCAGTTCAAGAGAAGTCCGAGTCCGATGTCAGAAGATGTAACAAAAGAAAATAAATAAAATGACAATAATACATAAATAACAACAGACTACTAGCAGTTATCTGACATGCCAGCTCCAGACCTCAAATAAACTGATTGAAAGATTATGTCTTCATCATATGAATATCAGGTACAATCCCTCCCGTTAGGAGTTTAGTATCATACTATCATAAAATATATGAGAAGAACATAACCCATGTCATGCCAACAACTGTTTTTCAAATGAATGTGTTTAGTTACGATGCAAAGACCCTATAAGTGAATCAATATTAAAGCCAAAATATGCAATCTTTAATGACCTAACAACAGTATCGTAACTATATTCCTTCTTAATAAGTCTGTTTAAAGGTTTTGTAAGCTTTTGAGGTGAATACTGACATGTTTGTGCTTTGTAAAGAATATTACCATAAAAGATTGGATGTGAAATACCTGAATGTATAAGATGTCTGCATGTGGAGTTATATTTACGAATATTTCCTTATACCGATGATAAAATTTAGTAAATGTTTTGACTAGTTTGTGATATCGAAAACCCAGGTGTAATAATTTTTCAATAATACATAAATTTCTCTCGCTAAAATCTAATACGTTGTTACATACACGAGCGAATCGTACAAGTTGAGATATATAAACACCATAAGATGGTGACAAGGGAACATCAACATCTAAAAATGGATAATTAACGATAGGAAATAAAAAATCATCTCTTTTATCATAAATTTTTGTATTAAGCTTCCCATTGATGATATAGATATCAAGATCGAGGAAAGGGCTGTGGTCATTGTTAGTATTAGCTTTATTTAAAGTAAGTTCAACAGGATAAATTTCTTTAGTATACATATCGAAGTCGTTATTATTGAGAGCCAAAATACCATCCAAATATCTAAAAGTATTGTTAAATTTTTGTATCAAATGTTGTTTCGATGAGTCATGAATTGTAACTCATAACAATAAAAAACAGGTCCGCAATAAGTTGTGCACAGTTAGTCTCCATTGGAATTCCAATAACTTGACGATATACGGAATCTCCAAAGCGAACAAAGATGTTATCAAGTAAAAATCAAGCGCATATATAGTATCAAAGCATGTCCAATTGACATAGTTCTTTTGTTTATTGCTACTAAGAAATGACCTAAAAGAGTTTGAACATATGTACTCGCATTCTGATTTTTTAAATACCCATTTAATTAGGGATGTGAATTTTTTCTTAATAAAAATATGAGGCAAAGTGGTATGTAGGGTAGAAAATTAAAAACTTTGAACAGATTCAAAATCCCCTATATATGCATGCAATTTATCAAGTACTTCCAACGAGATTTTGACACTCCAAAAGTAATTAATTCCACTATTTTCAAAGGCCTTATTTGAACAATTTATTATCAGGTTTTTCATTGTACCAAGTGTACTAGTAAGTAGAATAGACAATTTAGATGGTTTACTTTTAAAAATTGGGAGTTGGATGGAGAGTTGTCTCGTTGGCTCCTATGCCACATCTTCTCATATCCTTGTACTGTAGTCAACATTGTATTATGATCAAAATCAGTTAAAACTCACAAACAAAGATGAAGCAAAGAAGCACAAAAAGGCATAAAGTAAAAGCACACTAGCAAAATCGAAAGACAAACACACCAAAAATAATATAACACAATAACACAACGATGGGATTATAAGTATAGATCCATGTCAAATGTTTCAAAGAAACACAAAAAGGCATGTAGACAAGGCACATTACTAGGCAAAATGAAAGACAAGAATACAAATTATTACCATTATACAGTTTATCTTTGAGTATCGCCTGTTCTCATCGGAGGTCAGAATTGATGAATTATCTTCCAATTAAACGAATACAACCATACATTGACGTTTAGGTTATTCTTGACAAATAACCTGCAACTAATATAATATAAAGTGGTACAATGTGGTACCGAATGCAACTTATCACCAAATGTGTACTTACTATAAAGAACATGACCGCTAAGTAGTAGTGTGATACCTATAAAACATGTCATCTTAGATTAAGGACACATTTAATCAATGTTTATACCTTGCTAATTGATTTTGAATATTAAGTCAATTCAGTCGCTTTTGTACATATCTTATTCTTGAATTGTTCTGTATGCATCCTTGTCAACAAATGAAATGTTGCAATAACCAAATTATCCCGGTTAAATATATAGACATATGTTGGGTGTGTTAAGTACAGTTTAATATTAATTAGATTATAATGTTTCCTATCATTTTGATAACATCAATTTAGATTATCTTAAATAGTGAATTCAGAAATAAAACAAAAAGTTAGCAGGGGCATTTTTGCATAATTACAATAAACAACAAAATAAATTTTAACAAAAACAGATAACAGCTTATTGGTCCAGTATAGTTTTAAGCGTATATGTTTTCACAATAACAGTTAACTAACGTTTCAAAATGATAAATTTTGTACATAGACTATCAACTAAATAAAAAATCATCATGTACGAACATGGAAATAATAAATGACGATGACAAATAAATATGTTGTCGACAAATTTATAAAGTGCTCAAATATATAAACATATTTATGCATACGGATTGGAAATCATACGAAAAGATACTTTCACGTCCAATATTTTATGGAAATATTCTTTATAAAGCACAAAAATGTTAGTATTCACCTCAGAAGCTAACAAAACCTTTAAATAGACTTATTAAGAAGGGATATAGTTACGATACTGTTGTTAGGTCATTAAAGATTATTGATTCACTTATAGGGTCTTTGCATCGGAACTAAACACATTTATTATTAATAAACCAGTTGTTGGCATGACACGGGTTATGTTCTTCTCATATATGTTATGATGGTATGATACTTAACCCCTCACGGGGAGGATTGTGCCTGATATTCATATGATGAAGACATAATTTTTCAATTAGTTTAATGAAGTCTGGAGCTGGCATGTCAGTTAACTGCTAGTAGTCTGATGTTATTTATGTATTATTGTAATTTTGTTTATTTTCTTTGGTTACATCTTCTGACATCAGACTCGGACTTCTCTTGAACTGAATTTTAATGTGCGTATTGTTATGCGTTTACTTTCCTGCATTGGCTATAGGTATAGGGGGAGGGTTGAGATCTCACAAACATGTTTAACCCCGCCGCATTTGTGTGCCTGTCCCAAGTCAGGAGCCTCTGGCCTTTGTCAGTCTTGTATTATTTTTAACTTTTAGTTTTTTGTATACAATTTGGAGTTTAGTATGGCGTTCATAATCACTGAATTAGTATATATTTGTTTAAGCGCCAGCTAAAGGACGCCTCCGGGTGCGGAAATTTCTCGTTGCATTGAAGACCTGTTGGTGACCTCCTGTTGTTGTCTGCTCTATGGTCGGGTTGTTGTCTCTTTGGCACATTCCCCATTTCCATTCTCAATTATTTTATTGTTGTATTGAATGCGAGCTTCGAATAAACTTCATAAACTTTCTCATCAAGAAAACTATTCCCTTTTTGAATTGATTAAAAGAATCGTTCTATAAATACATTCCTAAAAGATTACAGTGTGGCATAATACCAAAGTACTAAACCAGTTTATTAGCAGTGACCAATCAGATAACGCATTGGTGAAACACAAACACATGAAACGGTGTTTGTGAACAACCAAATATGAAAACTATAAACGTAAACGAGCGTTTGACTAACATTAATAATTACATATGTATCCTTAAACCTCCGTTCCAGAATTAAGAGTTCTAAGAACCATCAAGTTATTATTAAACATTGGTGAAATTAGCACTTGATTATCGTTATGTTTCCTGCTAATTTGTCTAAGGGACATAATTGTATACAATGATGACACATTTATATAATAGAAAGGTTCTATTATCTCATTACCTTGACAAGTGCAATGTATGGATAAAAATAGAAAAAGACCACGTGCGTGTTCAAATTTCATGAACACAAGCTTTGCCTAATCATCCGGTGGCAAGTGAAAAAGGGAAGTGCAGTTGAGTTGATATCTATTACTTCATTTTTCATGTTTTTATAATTGGTTGATTGTTGGTTGCTTTACGTTCAGTGTCAACTTTTTTACGCATGTTTAGGACGAGAACAAATTATGGAAAATTGACTGTATACCGCCGTCTTGGATTCTACAATTAAAGCTACATCATCAGTCTAGTACTTTGACAAAAACTGTAAATTTTGAGACAGATTGGCAATTTGTGTGTAAGACTGTTTATTTGTATTATAAAAAAATAAGTTATTTATTGCATTATACACAAATTCAATGCTTTAACAAATACCAAATATTTGTGTTTATAGAATTCATTTTTCAACTAAACCATTTAACGGGAGATAACTCTTATAGTAAATGTTTTATACTAGGATGATGGTAAAATTCTCATTTTTTTTTACTTTTATCAAGAAAACAAGTTCGGTGACACTATTTTTTATTCTTATCTTATCACAGCATACATTGTATTATAAAACCTATCTTCTCATATTTTATTTCAAAATTCAATCTCATAGGTTTCTTTTTTTTTTTTTACACAAATATGTTTGTTCCTAAACAATCTATGTAAATTTGTGTAATTTTGCACGATTTGTAGCTTGAAAAAATTGCATGGGCATCAATACTTTTTATCATAATTTCAAGAAAAAGCACATTAAAATCTTCATTTTCGCAAAGTATAAAACATTCAATCAGAGGAAATATATACCGGGGATCTAATAATACAATAGGAATGTCCTATAACAGAGGTCGTACAGGATGAAAGTCGGGGGAATTTTGGATTTTCACTGGAAAATGAGAGTAAATGGGATAGTGTGAAAACATTTATATCGAAACAGGACACGGCCACAGAGTTCTTAACGGGCAGGTAGCGTGGCGTTCCCTAGATACATGAGGCATCGGATTTAGACGTTTTCATTCTGGCCAGACGTGGCTGCGTACTTGTACTTGTACACAGCCAAACGGACATCCCATTTTAGCAAGGGGTTTGCTGCCGGTTGGAAGAAGAGTGACTATATTTCTAATCCCATGTCACCCATTGGTTCCATGTTTTTCTGAAAAAAAAAACAAAATGGTAACAACACTTGTCAATCATTAAAAACAGTATGGTTGCTTAATTTCAAGTAGACATTGTATCATGTTTTTCTATTACAGTTAGATTAATGCGTCATTTGCGTATTATATATTTATTCGTCTTATCTCATTAATGCATTCACACAAATGCGGATTAAGCATTGCATGTTTTATAGATTATCATGCCAGCAGCTTATTTGTAATATAATACAAATCTTTAAACAAATAACCGTTTTGTGCAAAGTAATACGAATACAAAAGTGTGTTCAAAACATGCAGAAGTTATACGTGTATCATATCAAAAAAGCATATTTTTCAGAAACATGCGGAATATACCCTACTTGTATCATATCTAATAACATTGCGAATCTAGGGAGTTGAAAAGTTAAGGTGTTAGACCACCAAATTCAAAATCCCCATCTTTCAAACCAAACTTTGCAATTTTCACAGCTTTCTGAACATTTTACCTTAAGTTTAACTTCATAGAAACATGTATATCATGAATTGTACATGTATCACCTTTCTACATGCCAATTTTTGACCAACCTTTAAAGTTAAAACCTTAAAAAGAAAGAACTGACTTTTACAACACAAGTTCTACTAAAAATAACCCCTGGTTTTCTGGAATTCCTAAATAATATAAAAAAGAAGATGTGGTATGATTGCCAATGAGACAGCTATCAATAAAAGACCAAAATGACACAGACATTAACAACTATAGGTCACCGTACGACCTTCAACAATGAACAAAGCCCATACCGCATAGTGAGCTATAAAAGGCCCCGATAAGACAATGTAAAACAATTCAAACGAGAAAACTAACGGCCTTATTTATGTAAAAAAAAATGAACGAAAAACAAATATGTAACACATAAACAAACGACAACCACTGAATTACAGGCTCCTGACTTGGGACAGGCACATACATAAACAATGTGGCGGGGTTAAACATGTACAGTACAACATAAGAACGAACTATAAAAATCAGTTGAAAAAGGCTTAACTCATCAGATGGACAAAAATACAAGTGGACGTGGATTATTACAATTAGAAAATGCCCTCGAAATCGCCGTTTATTTGGGCAAGTGTTGAAACAAAGAGTGTGCATTGACACAATAATAAGGTAAATACCATAAGGATTTGGACATGATAAGAAACAGGGTCGGTCGGGGTACTGAAAACAAACATTTTTGTTCGGCCCTACCTATGTTTTGACAAATACATGAAAATTAATTGACGATCTATGTTTAATAGAATTGTGTGGAATATGGCGTTTTCTGTTTGTTTGTAATTGACGATTCGTCCGTTTGGTTTTTTTTTAGTAAATTTTAGATAATTTAAACTTTTAGCCTAGCTAATAAAAAAAAATGGGTGGGGGTGTTGGAGGGTTTATACATTAAAAGGGAGAGGGTCCAGATGTCGTGTGCCTGCGTTTACACATAACACAAGGGGAGTATCTCTTCAATACGTTCAACGCCAATTTAATATTTGGACAGTTTTGCACCTGGGTAAAATGGGAGGATGTCGTTTAATTAAGCAAAATAATGAACTTACACTACAATACAGGATCCTTATAAGCCTACCTGTGCTATTTTCTATTCTTTCTTCTTACTTGCTTGAATTTCATTGGCAGTACGTCGACTGAGCATGCACGACAGCGTTTATTAAGACACGGATCAATAACGGTCTCTGAATTTGGATATTTTCTAAAAATAAAATACGTTTTCAGTTGAATGGTTGCAGCTCAATGAACCCGTCTCTTACTTTAGTAGTATAGATGGAGCGCATTAATCCCCAATTTTATTTTGTTTGGCTGAAAATGGTCTTAATATATTTTTCTTTTCATTTCTGCAAATTTGTTGGTTAGTCCTTAACATTACAATGACTTCAAAAGAACTATTTTGTGTCAGAGTAGAGCTTTTTTTTTTTACTAAATTCTAAATTGGAGTGAGTAGTCTGACACCTGTACATGAAACGTTCCATGTTAAGACTAAGATTTCAATCCACAATTTCCAGTAGACCTGCATTTAAAAAAACGCAAACACAATCCGGTGTCAGTGAAACAGATTGAGAAAACTTCAATTTGTGTATAATTCCAATTCATCATGATTCAATATTATATAAAGAGAAAAATCAGAAATCTTTACACTTATAACTTTTAACTTTGTGTATCATTGAACCTTCGGTGTAATTCAGCATCTAGAGTTATAAGGACCTTCATATTATGTATTGGTGAAATTAACACTTTATTATCATTGTGCTTCCTGCTAATTTGTCTCGTTATTATCTCTCGAGCGAAATTCGTTTCATAGTCTGATGAAACATTTATATAATAGAAACATGTATTAGTAATGCAGGTCACGTGCTAGTTGTAATTTGAACGTTATTGTGTCAAAATCCGCATTCGGTCTGCATTCTGCAAAAGAAATCATACGACTAAAATAGATTTTGTGAGAGAGAGATGTCCCCTTTCATTTATTCATATTTCCCCTTTTTTACAACATGCAATGGGTGTTAAAGCGCTTAAACATACTGCATTGTGAGTAAAAATCCACGTGTACATTCAAAAATATCGCCTTGCCATGAAAAAAATGACAATTGAAACATGTTTCAAAAGTCTTTTAAAAATACTATTGAGTTTTTCTGGAAAATTTTGTTCGCTCTATTTACCTATGAGATCACTGGAAGACCAAAGGCCCTTGTTACATGCACTAAACCAATATGAATTGCAGTAATTCCGAATATATTTATGGACCCATTTCCCATGTTATAACAGGAGATCTTAACATCGTTCAAGACCGAGAGTTAAAATCATTCCTCAGTAAAGGACCTAAATATCGTCCCCCGTCAATTATTAATTGGAATGAGTGTCGTAATATCATCCACGACTCACTCCATACTTACTGTATGAAATGGATAAAACGGGAAAAAGCTGACAAAAAATCTTTGGACTCTTTTTTTAATTCAGTAATGAAGATAGTTGATGTACGTATTCAACATTTTAAAGAACATTTTACTATAAACAATAACCACAATAAACCTATTTCTCGTATCAAACATAAACTAAAAGAACTAGCCAAGGAATTTGTTTTTGTCCCGGCAGATAAAGCTGCTAATAATATTATTATTGTTTGACGTAAATTTTACATTGAGGTTCTGAAAAAGGAAATCACCAATTCGCCAACATTCCAACTGACTCCATTTTCAGAAAACGAAATCTGTAACAAACATAAACTTTTAGCCACCGCTTTACAAGCAGAGCCAAATACAATGAAAGTCCCAACTATGTATTGGCTTCCGAAGCTACACAAAACCCCTTACAAATATAGATTTATTTCGTCTTCAAGCCATTGTTCAACTACTAAATTGTCTATTCTTCTTACCAGCACACTTGGTACAATTAAAAACCTGATAATAAATTGTTCAAATAAGGCCTTCGAAAATAGTGGAATAAATTACTTTTGGAGTGTCAAGAACTCGTTGGAAGTACTTGATAAATTGCATGCTTATATTGGTGATTTTGAATCTGTTCAAAGTTTTGATTTTTCTACCCTGTATACCACATTGCCTCACATTCTCATTAAGAAAAAATTCACACACCTAATTAAATGGGCATTCAAAAAATCAGAATGTGAATATATATGTTCAAACTCTTTTAGGTCATTTTTTAGTAGCAATAAACAAAAAAACTATGTTAATTGGACATGCTTTGATACTATATATGCCCTTGAATTTTTACTAGATAACATTTTTGTTCGCTTTGGAGATTCCGTATATCGTCAGATTATCGGAATTCCAATGGGGACTAACTGTGCACCACTTATTGCGGACCTGTTTTTGTATTGTTATGAGTTACAATTTATGACAAAAATAAGCAAAGACCCATCGAAACAACATCTGATAAACAAATTTAATAATACTTTTAGATATTTGGATGATATTTTGGCTCTCAATAATGACGACTTCAGTATGTATATTAATGAAATTTATCCTGTTGAACTTACTTTAAATAAAGCTAATACTAACAATGGCCACTGCCCTTTTCTCGATCTTGATATCTATATCACTAATGGAAAGCTGAATACTAAAATTTATGATAAAAGGGATGATTTTTCATTTCCTATCGTTAATTATCCGTTTTTAGATGGTGACGTTCCCTTGTCACCATCTTACGGTGTTTATATATCTCAACTTGTACGATTCGCTCGTGTATGTAACAATGTTTTCGATTTTAACGAGAGAAATTTATGTATTACTGAAAAATTATTACACCAAGGTTTTCGATATCACAAACTAGTCAAAACATTTACTAAATTTTATCATCGGTATAAAGACATCATTCGTAAATATAGCTCAACATGCAGACTTCTAATACGTTCAGGTATTTCACATCCAATTTTTTATGGTAATATTCTTTATAAAGCACAAAGGTGTCAGTATTCACCTCAGAAACTTACAAAACCTTTGAATAGACTTATTAAGAAGGGATATAATTACGATACTGTTGTCAAGTCATTAAAGATTGCATATTTTGGCGTTAATATTGAATCACTGATAAGGTCTTTGCATCGGAACTAAACACATTTATTCTAAAAACAGTTGTTGGCATGACACGGGTTATGTTCTTCTCATATATGTTATGATGGTATGATACTAAACCCCTAAAGGGAAGGATTGTGCCTGATGTTCATATGATGAAATCATAATCTTTCAGTCAGTTTAATTGAAGTCTGGAGCTGGCATGTCAGTTAACTGCTAGTAGTCTGTTGTTATTTATGTATTATTGTCATTTTGTTTATTTTCTTTGGTTACATCTTCTGACATCAGACTCGGATTTCTCTTGAACTGAATTTTAATGTGCGTATTGTTATGCGTTTACTTTACTACATTGGTTAGAGGTATAGGGGGAGGGTTGAGATCTCACAAACATGTTTAACCCCGCCGCATTTTTGCGCCTGTCCCAAGTCAGGAGCCTCTGGCCTTTGTTAGTCTTGTATTATTTTAATTTTAGTTTCTTGTGTACAATTTGGAAATTAGTATGGCGTTCATTATCACTGGACTAGTATATATTTGTTTAGGGGCCAGCTGAAGGACGCCTCCGGGTGCGGGAATTTCTCGCTACATTGAAGACCTGTTGGTGACCCTCTGCTGTTGTTTTTTATTTGGTCGGGTTATTGTCTCTTTGGCACATTCCCCATTTCCATTCTCAATTTTATGAAGATTATACAGAAAGAACACAATCTCTTGGATGTATATAGACTTATATTATTAATTCGTATATTTTAACAAATTTGATTGGTTTAGAGATATTCAAATGTAAAACTATATTTTCGAAGGTAGAGAGAAAACGGCGAATAGCAAAAAGCATATTGCACAGCAAAAAGCATATTGCACGGTTAATTTTAGAATATATAAAAACCGATATACTTTGTGACGTCAGGTAATAAATTTCAGGATAATGTTAAACAATCTTAAACAATTGAAACAAAGGATATCTGTGATCGATTATTTTACGAAAAAAAATCGTCAAATACCTAAGATGACAAACTAACAAAAAAAAAAAAAAGCAAGTGCAATAACAACTAATATTTTGTTATTGTCTAGGAGAAAATATCATAATATCTAGAAAAATTCCAACAAAATCAAATGACGATTTTGATACAAATATGGTCGGAAATTAATAATATAACACATATAGCCTTTGTATGAGGCTATCTTTGTATAATATTTCAGTATAGAGTAAACTGATTTTATCATCGGTTGGGTGTGATTCACTCATTACAAGCTTTCCTTAAAGGCGAGTACTCTAAGACGTTTGTCCCTCAGTTTTATTTTTTATTTTGGGTTTTGTGCCATATGTTTATTGATTATAATTCAAATAACATTGAGCACATTTCCCCCTGTGTTTCTTCAAAATCACGATGAAAGCAAAATTCATATTACTTTAACAAAGCAAACGTGTCTCCAAAGCTCCCTTAACATTAGAATTTCAGGATTCAAAAAATGTTTCATGGGATCTCTTATTAACCAGCAATTATCACACTGATTTTTCAATATTTTCCGTGGTTTTGTTTACTGTGCAGTGGCAAATATATCATGCATATTCAAAACGACTGATATGTCAAGAACTGTTATTTTCAATTCGAAATAAATGAAAACATATAGATTCAGGTTTCCTAGATCAGGTTTGACATTTAATATGTTGGAAAGGTTGGATTAAGAAATGTTAATTGTTTTGTTTTGAAGTATAATTGTAACAGTATTTATGTGGGCTGATACATACAGCCACCCAGTATCCTTTCTAATGTCACCTTTGCATGTTAAGAATTCATTACTGTTTGTAAACCCTTTTATTTCTGTTCATCTCTCTTAATTATTTTTTAGTAATGAATTAATAATATCTTCTTAAGATAATATAGTCTTATTTCATATCCATTTACAATAGTGAAGTGTCAATAAAGTCAATCATCAAGTATTTTTTATACAAATGACTTCCTGTAATATGTTGTCTTTTCAAAAGTACCTTTGTAATAACAAAACAAATTATATTCAGACAAAAGATTGTCGAAGAAAATAACAAGCAATAAGGTTGAAATCATCAAGTGCTTTGTTTTCAGACCGAGCAAGCATCACTGTGTTTATTTCAAACACCAAGGGAGTTGTCGTTTAATGGCTCGGCGGTCTATAGTTCTATATGACTTATTGTCCTTTCCCTTCGTCAACGAACATTACAACACGGCATGTCACGTGATGTGTCTTAATGTTCATTGGCAAAGGGATAATCTGTCTTAAATTTATGTTATTTCTTTTGCAGCTTTTAAGACAGGTTAAATTAGAACTTGGATATGTATTGTCGAGACACCTGTTTATCTTAATTTGTGACCTCTAATTCAATGTCTTTTAGTGTTGGGTTTGTATTTAGTATTAGATATAGTTTCGTACATCTTAATCGGTGGGTGTGTTAAATTGTGTTCCTCTACAACAACCAAAATCCCACGGACAGTTATCAAATAGTTCTTTTAGAACTGATTTATCTAATAAATGTAAAAAGATTCTGCAATATGGTGCATAAGGGACCTTCTATGGTATAACAACATACATTGGTTCAATCAACATCATAATTTTATGAAACTCTTTTCTTATGACTGGTCTTTTGATTCGAAAATAAATATACGTAACGTGCTTGATGAGGTTTTAAACAAATTTCACCTATTAAATATTCTTTCATGCTTTAAATTAGTAGTTTCACTTTGATGACTTGACTTTGCAGTTGGCTAAAATTTCGTATCATCTGAACATTTTGAGTAAGAATTTCGAATGAGCTACATCATTAGGTGGACAGAAACACTTACACTCAAGTCACTGTAACTGTTTGAATGTTGAGATGGGCGACACAGTTAACATAGAGAGAGCAACACATACATACAGTCTAACTGAGAGCAGAACATACATACAGTCTAACTGAGAGCAGAACATACATAGTCTAACTGAGAGCAGAACATACATACAGTCTAACTGAGAGCAGAACATACATACAGTCTAACTGAGAGCAGCACATACATACAGTCTAACTGAAAGCAGCACATACATACAGTCTAACTGAGAGCAGCACATACATACAGTCTAACTGAGAGCAGAACATACATACAGTCTGAGAGCAGAACATACATACAGTCTAACTGAGAGCAGCACATACATACAGTCTAACTGAGAGCAGAACATACATACAGTCTAACTGAGAGCAGCACATACATACAGTCTAACTGAGAGCAGCACATACATACAGTCTAACTGAGAGCAGAACATACATACAGTCTAACTGAGAGCAGCACATACATACAGTCTAACTGAGAGCAGCACATACATACAGTCTAACTGAGAGCAGCACATACATACAGTCTAACTGAGAGCAGCACATACATACAGTCTAACTGAGAGTAGAACATACATACAGTCTAACTGAACACAATATATTACGTTTACTTTATTCATAAGTTCAGCAATTTACTCTCTCCTTTCTTTCAGATGATTTTTCATCCTTTTGCAATACCCGCGAAAAAGTAACCCTTTCATATTTGCTAAATTAAATGTTTTGTTTTCTGTTATTTATCTGACCGGTAACACCTCCTTAGTAAAGTAAAATCAATTCTAGTAACTATATTATAAATAGTCCAAGTATATATTACCATAAACCATATTTCATGCATTAAAGTATTTAATAAAATGTAAACCCAGACAAAGTGAATTGTTCGGGGAAAGGATCTAAACAAGTCATCAAATAATGTGTTAATTTGGGTTCCGTGTAATATTTAATGCCTATTTCGGTCCTCTTTCGTGGTATGTAATTGTAATATCTATTTCACCTATTGCATTTATTTCCCTACTGAGGTTGAAATAATTCGTTTATTTCCTAATTCTAAATGGATAACGGACAACATCTAAATGCCAAATATCAATTAATATGGTACATGTATTTACGCCATCCTGTATTGATATCAATTAAAACAATGCGTCCACTGCCATAAACCTACCTATGTACATGTAAACTATACAAGGTATTAATTGGCCTGCTAATTATGCACTAACGGTACGGGTAAAGTCAATTATAAAAGCTCGAGGATTGGATAAACAACTACACCTACGGCTATTCTGTCAACACGGATCAGGTATCTCAGGTCATTTAATAAAGCAGTCGTCTTCAGTCAGGTATATTCAATGCTTGAATACCACACAGTCAGGTAAGACGAATATATTTTCGCGTATTTATTTTTTTCATTTTTTTTAAATAATTATCATAATATAAACATACATTATATTTCATTCATTGTAATTTTTACCCAATATTTTTTTTTATTAATTATCATAAAACACATACATTATATTTTATTCATTATAGTTTTTATCCAATTTTCACTAATGTCTAAATAATAATGATGTCTTTATCTTAACGATGTTAATTTAATGAGACTTATTTTCTATGAATCTAGCATGATTGGTATATTACGCAAAAAACAAAATAGTATTTTCAAAGATAATAATATAAACGCAAAATAAGGCTAGTCGTTAAAGGTGGATTATCGGTATATATATTAAATATAATTTTCTCAGAAGAATTGTCTTATACTTTTTCAAAATGAAGATTTTACTGTGCTATTCAAAAATACAATAAAATGTATAACTAAGGGACGACATCAAGAGATCGATGTAGGATAAAAAACTTAAATCAAATAGTTTGGGGGGTGGGGTTAAAATTCTGCAAGTTTTGTATATCTAAAATCGATTTTTACATATATCCCTACTGGTAAATCATTTTTTCCCAAATTAAGTTAAGAAGGGGGGTGGGGGTGGGGGTATGTGGGGGGTCAGTGAAAAAACTATGTGAATTAAGTTTTTTTTATCCTTCATTGAACTTTTGATGTTGTCCCTAACCGTGTTCTTTTCATAGCTACAAGTCGTGCAAAATTGTCCAACTTTGCATGGATTTTTTTCGGAATAAAAAGAAATCCGGCTATAAGATAAAATTCGAACTTTCAATAAAATATGAGAAGATCAATTTTATAACCGGCTTTAACGAAAAATAAAAAGGAAAAAATAGTGTCACTATCTTGCTACCAGTAAATAATAATGATTTCCACTATCACTCCATTAAAAAATGACCAGAAAAGTTATCTCCCTTTAATGTATACCGCTATATTTTACGATCCAAGCGGTGTATTTGAGTTTTGTTTTCTAAATAAAGAGGTTAACTAATTTTTGCATAATTTTCATCTTAATCTAAAATTTTACAAGTTACTACACTCTATAGCTTGTATTTACGCTGACAATACAGGATTGGTTTTGCTTATTGCTGAAGGCCGTACACTACAGTAACCTTCAGTTGCTTACATATGTTATATTAAAATTTTGTCTTTGGCAATTCATAATTTTACTATAACAACAAATTATGAATTGCCAAAGACAAAATTTTAATATAACACATACACATCATAGTTTGACTTTGCTGTATATTTGTCTCATTGGTAATTATACCACATTAAACGCAAATGTCCATAAAAAAGTTCAAATGTCCTATGAAAATGCGCAAACGACTCTTAACTCTCTAATTAAAACTAAAAGTGGTAATGTGTCTGTACTGAGACCACTATGAGCGCATTTGTTTGTAACCTAAACGATGTAAACGATTACGCGCGTAGTCGTTTAATCCATTTGTTTCTTACATTTTTTGGTCAACGTTGACATCGTTCACATTTATTGATTTTAATGAATTTGGATTTAAGTTTTAACTTCAGATAAGTTGAATAATGCAAAGCTTCGAGAAACCGTTGTCCAGTTTTATTCTTTGACGTACTGTTAATCGTGTTTATTCCGATTAGTAGGCCGCTATCCTGACTTTATTGTTCATATACAAAAAATAGAATAAATATTTATTGTTTTAACATATATGTTTATAATGCATGATTAATGACCTTTTGTCATGCATTTGAACACAATGTTTTTGTTTTACAGTGAAGGATGAAGCGTCAATACACAGTACATAAAAATACAATAAAACGGCAATGCCCGTCAGTTTACAGCATCATAAATATTAATATTGTATAAATATTTCTAAAAATATGTACTAAACAACAATGTACATAATGATTCATAGTACGTGTTTTATACAGAAAATGTTACAGAAAATAGAAACAGTCTGACACGATAGGACCAGTAATTAATAAATGTCCAAATATAGTTGTGAACAGTTAAACAAAATAGCCAGCATTCTGTCATTTCAAGAGTCCGAAAACGAGGGTAACGGAGGAATCCACTCGTCACTCACTCAAAATGACTTTTGTGGCCGAACAAAACTTTTGTTATAAGTATTATAAATAACAAGATGTGAGGAAAATGTCAACCTTGCCATTCAAAATGCCACAAAGAGCATTCCTTCGAAATTGACAAATACAATAGTAATGTGAAACAGGAAATCGCCACTTTTGTTTAATTATAGTTTCTTGTTTGGGTTTCTTTTTTTTTTTTTTTTTAACAACAAATAAATATTCTTTATTCTTCAAATTGCTTGTTACAACTTTACTTCATTGTCCAAGCTTCAATAAAGTATCCCTGTGAAATACTTTCTGAGTATCCAGGAAAATACACAGAATATAATAAAATATAAACATTATTTTTTTTTCAATCAATTAAATTAATCTTTTTAACTTTATGAAAAATACATTTCGAGATAATGTTTTGTTCTCATTCATAAACCTTGTTTGGGTTTCAATATGATACCAAGCATGGTTAGCTAAGATCCTCACTCCTGTCTTTGAATTTGATTTAAACCCTTCAAACGATAGTTGGGGCACATTATGTTTTCGATAATCACCGACCGTTGTCCATTATAGTCCATTATAAATTTCAAAAATAGGAAAATTTGCTTGAGGCAGCTGAAATCTAGCTGAATGGCTTAACTGCTTTGGAATCACATCTTATTTTGCTTTAGTGGTTAAAAGTGGACGAATACAAATTCATTGGATGATTATTCTATAATCAATATCATCACTTCCAGTTGGGGAATTGAAATAAAATTATACGATATCAGTACGTTAACACCCTCCCCCGAAGAAATCAAATCTTTAATAAAGTACCCCCTGTTATAGCATATGTGTGGGTGCTCAGTGATAAACTATCTGTAACACGAAGCAACAATGACGATTTAATTTAGGTTTTAGGCATAAAATCAGATTGATTATGAAGTACACACCGAGTCCCCTTGGTTAGATTGTATTACCTTCCTTAAATTATTTTCACAATACAAGCTTCTTTTATAAAAATAATGACGACCGTTAATTTTCAATAAATGTTATTTTCAGCAAATGGCTATTTTATGAGAGTAAGTTGATATTTAGAATTTTCATCATCATAAAAGTTATTGTTCGCGGTGTTTCTGCCATCAACAGAGATTGTCACTTCAGTTCTCTTTTTATTTGGGTGAAACGAAATGAAGTCATGCTGGTGCGACAATGAAACCTTAACGAATAATACAAAAAATATATAAAAATACGTGAAAATTCCCCTTTTTTATACTGAATTTATTCAGTCTGTGACCATTGATAGCCATTAATAGACTATTTATTTTCTTACAGAATGAAAGTATACATCTGTTTGATACTGTTGGTACAGTGTGACTTTATCAACTCATTATTACAGCAGAATCAACAAAACACGAGAACAGGAGGTTAGTATTTATAAAAATATTGTAAAAGGGAGACAACTCTCTATTCCCTCTTTAATTTTACCGAAAAGTCATTTAGGGATTTGTGTTGTCTCTACTGGCAATCTAATTAAAAACCGATCTCTCATCGCTCCTGTTTTCTGTTTTCACCAAACTCAAATATACAGGTCTAGAAGACGACATCAGACCTATATTATAAATCAAAAGTACTATATTTTAGATCTTTAAAAAATGCGTTGCAAAGATTTTCTTTCTCTTTTATAATTGCGTCTTGTAAATAAATTACGACCGACACACACATATTATACGTTTACGATATTAGAGTTTGACCTTGCCAATCACACTCAATTCAAGCAGAATAGGTAATTAATGACGTCATTATTGTCCAATGAAAAAGTATGGGAAATATGATTATAAAACTATTAACCGGGGTAATAGTCTTTGAAGCTATTGACTGGCAAATAGTCTGTGGAATGAAACAGCACAACTATTTCATTATGTTTTATATAGAAATCAAAAAAACATACTGAGGTATAATAATATATCATAGGATGAAACACCGATGAGCAAATGGTAATCAATCAATCGATTATGTAAAAAGTTAACTTTTATTTTTATATAAAAAAAAAATGATATGGTATGATTGCTAATGAGACAACTCTCCACAAGAGACCAAATAACACATAAATTAACAACTATATGTCACTTTATGGCCTTCAACAATGAATAAAGCCCATACCGCAAAGTCAGTTATAAAAGGCCCCGAAATCGCAAGTGTATAATAATTCAAACGAAAAAAACTAATGGCCTAGTTAATGTACAAAAAACAATTATGAAACACAATATCAAAGGACAACCACTGAATTATAGGATCCTGACTTGGGACAGGCACATACATAGACAATGTGGCGGGGTTAATTATTGTCGGGATCTTAACTTCTTGAAAAAACAATTGTTGTTATGATATATTAATTTTAAAGATCTCAAGTATTTCAAAATTTATCGATAAAAGAATTGAAACATTTGTGTGGTTTTTTTTGTGTGCAAAGTTCAATTAATGGTAGGTTGAATTATATAATAATTACTACTACGAATTACTGCTTATGATTGTTATCTCATTAGCCGTCCATGCGAGACCCTCATGGGTAGTTAATGTTATTGAACACCCCCATTATTATCTCATTAAAAAGATTCGATTGTCATGCCGTGTCGTTTGAAGAATGGTGTCTTCTCTCCTCTGCTTCACACTATAACTATATTAATGTACATGTTTATCATCATGTGTGATGGTGTTAAAAAAGTGTTCACGTTTCTCTAACATTTGAATAGGTACACGGGCAATGTCTTGTTGGTAAACCTGATTGTTTTGCTAGTATAGATGATTGAAATGTATCCAGTTCAATAAATCTTCCTATATCCAATTAAAATTTGAATGATTTGACGAATTGATAGTTGAGGAAGAAGTCAAAATTAGAAAAAAAAATATATATATATATAAATGAAAGATTTAAAAAAATACTATTTTGCAATCATATAAAATTACTAAATATATTAGCACTAAGCTGCTAATGAATGATTGATTAAGGATTGCTTAAAGTACAGTGGCTAATATTTCATGCATGTTCAGGACGAAATCACCTATGCTGTGTATTGTTCAAATCTTTGAGGACCGTGAATCAATCTACAAACAAGCCTGTAATAACATGTTGTGTTTTATCAAAACAAGAATCTTGAAATTAGCAATAATCATACTGTACTAAAAATTTCACATAATTTGACTGATGGTACTCTATTATGATTTAAAGACCAAACAGCCTATTCATTTCTATCAGTGATTTTTCCTTAAAATTTTGTGTGAAGGTGTTGCATGATTTGAGGAACAAAATATGATGAAAAAAATTGGGGGTCACCGACTTAGTTTTGTCACTATAGCAACCTCAGTTTCGTGTTTTCCCGAATATTAACATAATATTTGCTTTTTATCTAAACTCTCAAAAAAATGCTTTATATCAAACCTACAAGCATAATTCTTGTTTCACGTTAAACAGTAGATTTGTATCTTTCAAATACAGGTTCAAGAGTTTGAGGCTCATATTGATTTGATCTTTAAAAATATGATTTATTTCATTCCCGCCAAAAAATTAAACGTAAAACTGAAAAACGTTTCCAGTATTAAAAAATATCTACCAGTGATTTCTTCATAAAAATTTAAAGAAGGAAAGTGCCATATGTACTCTTCAAAATAAAGCAAAAAAAAGTGTATGTCACCGACCTTTCAAAAAAGTTACGAGTAATTTTCATGTCAAGTTTTTTCTCGTTCGTTTTGAAGAAAAGAGTTGTCTTTCTTCAGAACATTGCATCTGACGTCATAGTACAAACTTTCCTTGCTGGCGCACTATTTGAAAAAAGAAATCGCAAATTGGACGTTTAAAACCCACATTTAAATTTCCAAGAATAACAACTATATTCACCTACTTTATTATCCGGTAATACTAGAGATTAAGCATGTATCAGTTTCAGATCTTTATGATGTTGTTGCCGCACAATATAAACCTTCAGAAACACCATCCGCCGGAATGGAAAATTGTTTAAAATAACCTTTCACGCCGCTTTTGTATTGAAAGTCTGTTTTTGTCCTCTGTCCCACATAAGCAAAATTATTGAAAATAAAAATAGAAATGAAAGATGGCACTGGTTAACTTACAGAGTATTTGACTTTACCAGACTAGATGTGCTTGTTTCTTTTTCGCGTCAATTTCAGAAGTGTGCCGTAACGAACTCATTCTGTACTGTTGAAAGACGGACATACAAAAGCATGGACGGAGTTCTTTATACCATTAGTTTTCCCGACTAAGACGAACGTTTAGAAATTATTGCATCGAGTTTGTGAATTCATTATTTTAGAATATTTTTAAAAGATATAAGGAAATTAAAATTATAGGTATAATGTATGAATGAAAGTTTTGATTCTAAAACGTTATACATCTATCTTAAAATACAATCCTTTTATTACTACCTCATGTGTTTTCAATAAACGAGACAGTAAATATAAAATACAAAAAGTTTTTGATTCAAAAATTAATTTAGAAATTTTCCGTTGAAAACTACAAAGTAAGATTTCTCAAACAGGATAAAATATAATAAATCGAAATGGCTCATTTTGGAAATTAAAACAAAGAAAAGGTTGTTGCCGGCATTGAAAATCGAAATTTGTTTTCAATCTTTCCGGTCACAGTTGTAGCTAAATGAAAGGGAGCGATTTTATGTAAGATATTATTCTTGGAGCAATTGTTTTTGTCATAAGTTAAATTTACAACAATTTAGTTTTAAACACCGAAAATTTTGATTTTAATTCACATTCGCTGATTATTATGTTGAGTTCACACGTAATTCGAATTCGATTCGCATTAACTAATTCGAATTAGTTTAATTCGCATTCGAAACGTTTAACGTCCTAACGTCAATTCTAATTCGAATTGGAATGCGCGTCAAATTCGCTTTACTGTCCTAACGACGTTAACTTTTAATTCGGATTAACAAAAACGTATTTCTAATGCGAATAAATAAATTAGAATTAGCCAATTCGAATCAATTCGAATTAAAAAAGAAGAGTGTGTGAACGCGATTAGCGAATTCGATTCGCATTCGATTCGAATTCAATTCGAATTAAAGGTACGTGTGAACGAGGCATTAGTTTTATTAATATTTTTTGCCTTACAGCTAATTTCCTAATGCATGTAGGGTAAAACTTTGGTTGGCTTCCTTGTTTTGTTTGTATAAATGTTTACTCAAGCTCTGTAATTAAGATTGACATGTAAACCTGTATATATGCTATTTAATTGAATTGGACGTTATCAAAATAAAATTATACAAAATATACAAACAAAGCAAGCAGGCAAACCAAAGTGTTGATCTACATATATTAGGAAATGAGCTGTTAGCTTCAGTGAGATTAGACAATATGTTTATCATTTCTCCTTAAAACAATTTGAAATGAAACAAATGACAAACAAAAATGACCCTTTGTCATCATTTTATTTTTACTATAAGATTTTGTCAAATAAGCAGTTACTGTATAAATAAATTTTAACTTCATTGCAAGATCGGACATTACTTTACGAGAATCATCCAGACATCAGTTACATGCACATGTTGCCAGTATGTCAAAACTTTTAGGAATAATTGATGATCGGCCTAACCTTGTGAATACTCAATTCTTTATTTTTTTTTTAAAATTGACACTAAAATTAGAAGAATCATTGCATAAGGAACATGTTTACTAAGTTTTAAGTTGATAGGACTTTAACTTCGTCAAAAACTACCTTGACCAAAAACTTTAACCTGAAGCGGGACACACGGACGAACGACGGACGCACAGACCAGAAAACATAATGCCCATAAATCGGGCATAAAAAATACTTTCACCTAACCTGTACACAATCGGCGCAAACGAAAGACAAAATCTACGCAAGTGAAGAAGAAAAAAAATGAAATGCAGATCCACGCAAATATAAGACAAAATCTACGCATGTGAAAGAATAAAAAAAAATGAAATGCAGAACGGCGCAAATGCAAAAAGTCGAGATCAAAATTTATATTTTATTATTTTTATTAGAACGAAGGTTTAATATAGTGTAGTATCTTATGTGTCCATTTGTGTTAAATTTCCACAGGATATTAAAGTAGCGTGACGCATAATAGTTCCTCTTTTCTTGGGAGACGTAGAGTACCTACGTAGCGTACACCATATTGGAATCCGAGAAAAACGCGAAATAGGACGTTATAATTTGACGTTGTTTCATTGCTAGAAACAACGTCATAGAGCTTTTATGTCACTACCAAGTTGCGTTAGCTGATGCGCATAAACAATAGGCTGTTTGGTCTTTAAAACTGAACAATTAAAACTTAATCTTGATGAACTGTATAATAACCAGAAGGAACATCATCTCTTTTTTTTTAGTGGCATTGATTAAAACTTGGCATGGGGCTAATGACATAAAAAAAGATGTTTTTGTTTCAGTTATAACTTTTAACTATAGTAATTATCAGAGTGTTATTGTTTTGGTTTGATTGTAAAAAATTAATGTTTTGATCGTAAAATTATGACAAAATAGCAAGTTAATGACTCTATCAGTCCGATATAAATACATGAGATTTAAGTCTATAAACATTACGTCACACAAATAATAATTACGCATCTCTGTTTCAAAACAAATAGCAAATGACATCAAATTTCATACACCATATTAATCATTCAGAATTATTTATTCTCCCATTAAACAATCCGGTTATTTTAGGACTGTTTGCTTAATTAGTCATTTGATGCAATAATATATCATCGGAGTGGGTTATGGTCCACCTTTGAGACAATGTCTGTCCATAAAAAAGCATACTATTTTTTTTATTGTATACTTATTCCTGAGGTACAATTTTTAAGACCACAGCGTCGAATAGAGGACTGGGAGGGGTCCATTGATTTTTGTTTTTTTGTTTTTGAATAAAATGTTTGCTGTCATAGGCGCGATAGAAATTAACACATTCTCAATTTTTACCTAACAATGTTATCAAAATAACGCCAAATATAACAGAAAATGGGACAGAGGTTCCCTGTATCTGAAACAATCGACTTATACCATGAAATCGTGTATTATGTTTTTTGAATTTATTTATTTCGGAACCTCTGGTTTTATCCATGTTATGCCAACAGAAAAATATGTCCGTTAACCTGTACTTTTCATAATTATATTACATATAGTTTAAAAAGCCGTATGAAAAATAAAAATCTTATAAGATCCTTGTTATTTTTTTTTTTTTTTTTTAAAGAAAATGTTATCAATGCTAAATGTATGAAACATCTAGAGAAAATAATTTCATGCCAAATTTCATTGGCTTATATCTCGAAAACAAGGACATGGATCCTTCATTTTTTTCTGCTTTTTTACTTTCTTAGATTCGTTAATTAGGGCCCCGCCAAAGGCGGGTCGCCCTATAGTGATCAGTCTGTCCGTCCGTCCGTCCGTCTGTCCGTCCGTCTGTCCGTCCGTCCGTAACACTTTGTGTCCGCTCCATATCTAGAGAACCATTATGATTTCATACTTTATACTTTACATGTTTATTAACCACCACCAGAGGGCGTGTCATGATGTATGTACAACTTCCTAGGTCAAAGGTCAAGGTAAAAAAACTTTGGTTTAAGTTGACAACCCTGTGTTCTGTGGTGAAGATCGTGTCCGCTCTATATCTTGAGAACCGTTATGATTTCAAAGTTTATACTTGACATGTATATGAACCAACACCAGAGGGTGTGTCATAATTTATGAACGACTGCCTAGGGCAAAGTTCAAGGTCAAAAACTTTGGTTTCAGTTGACAACCCCATGTCCTGTGGTGAAGAGCGTGTCCGCTTTATATCTTGAGAACCGTTATGATTTCAAAGTTTATACTTGACATGTATATGAACCAACACCAGAGGGTGTGTCATAATTTATGAACGACTGCCTAGGGCAAAGTTCAAGGTCAAAAACTTTGGTTTCAGTTGACAACCCTGTGTCCTGTGGTGAAGATCGTGTCCGCTCTATATCTTGAGAACCGTTATGATTTCAAAGTTTATACTTGACATGTTTATAAACCAACACCAAAGGGTGTGTCATAATTTATTTACAACTTCCCATGTCAAAGGTCAAGGTCAAAAACTTTGATTTCAGTTGACAAACCCATGTCCTATGGTAAAGATACAATTTTTTAATGCACATTATTCACAGCGGGGCCCACAGAGATGGCTCCCATCTCAATGATATCTAGTTATATATATAATTGATTTATAACAGTCTTTTGAAAATAAAGTCTTGTAATTTTGAAATAGTGAAGCGATTATCCTAAAATTCGTTTCCTCCTGGTTATCCAAACATTTTTGTTGTTGAAGACATGTTTTTAGTATGGTCATGATTCTAATCATTGAATTATATTCTCCTTCAAGTAACTGATATTCAAGAGGAATCATAGGTATTTTTACATACGGGTTAAATTGAACTATTTTGTAAACGACACCCAGAAACATTTAATAATTTATTGTTTGATACTGTTACATATGACCTATAAGAACAATAACACTTTTTTTTTAATATATCGTTGGTTTGCTATTCATCTAGTATATGATATATGAAAAAATAATATAATTCATGTTTACATTTCTTTTATTAAAACATCGAATTTAATGAACAAACCATTGTGTAGTGTCTTATATTTGTATTTTATAGGCTTAACTTTTGTTCCGTGTCTTATTTTTGTATTTTATTACAGCTGTTGACTCATACATGGGTCCAACGTCATCCCCTTATATGGAACCTTATTCCGGTGGATTTGGGCAAGGTCATCCGCTAATGGGAATGTTACCATTTATGATGGCAGATATTGATTATGCAGATCAAATGTCGTCAAGGGCAGACGCAAGAGCAGCTAGAAGAGAGGCAATGCAAGGTCAGCAAGAACCAATTGCAACAAGAGAAGGAAAACCAGGAAATAAAAACCCCATAAACAGGCTGAATAGAAATAATGGTAATCAATTAGGATATCCGTCCGATCCATATGTTCAACGACAACCAATGCGTCAGTCGGATCCATATCCACAACGTCGATTAGAAACCAATCAAATTCCACAACGCCGATTAGAAGCCAATCAAAATCCTTATTTTCAAGAAAGATCAGGTCAGACAATTGCTACAGAGCAAAGTTCCTTATTGGGACTGAAGCAAAACGTTGGAAATATGTCTTCTGGAAACAATAAAAATTCTTCCACCCCTACAAAATGGGTTTTTAAACAATCACCAACTCAAGCTAAATCCATAAAACCGACTCCGGTCTCTAAACGAAGCTCGGGATTGTTACCACAACAGGAAGCAAACAGACTTAGATTGTCACAAGTTTTGAGTTCGTCAAATCGTCAACAGTTTAAAGACACTGCAAACAGTGCTTTGTCGAAGAATGAACTTCTACCTACAAACAATAAATATAATAATTACAATTCACGACGTACACCTTCAAGAATTGACCGAAGACCTCCTCCCAGGAAACAGAGAATAGATCCTGATTTAATGTCTGATATGATGGACATGATGGGTGATATGGGATTATCTAGTATGTTTATGCCACCAATGTCCAGACGAGGGGGTAGATGTGACTTGTCTTCTGTGAAAACATTGATTGAATATCTGATGACTGGAAAGATGTGCGGTACCAAGTCTCACGGGATGAGATTTGGTCTTGGTCGAAGATAAATAATCTACGTGAAAACAAACTTGGACTTTAATACTACAAAACATAATTTTTGTGCAATTCTACCACACAAAAAAAACCAACAAAATAGCAATGTGATTAATAGATGATGATATGTTTATCGTCAATGGATGATAAACGTTACATCATGCTTTTTCGGGTTCGAACACAGACATTAAATTCATATGCTTACTTACAGGTGAAAAACACTCACAGATAGAAAGCAGTTTAACAATATTGCTGATCTGTGTTAATGCTAGATCAAATCTGATGTAAAGTTGCATTTTTATTGTAACGTTTTTTGTTTACATGTGATGTTTTTTTTTCTGATCCCTTTTTATCCTTTCGAACTTTTTCTTTCTTCTGTAAAAAGATTCCCATAAACAAATTTTCACTGTGCCATATGAGTGTTTATTTGTTTTTTTTTTTTTGTGTTTTTGTAAAACGTTAATGTTATAAAAAAGAAGGAGAAAAAGGAAAACCAATGAATCTACAAACAAGTTATACTTTTCGGACATTTATATAAAACTACATTACTGCATTGTGTACTGATCTTTCATTGTCAGAGTCTACAAAAGTTCCGTCTTACAACCCAAAAACTTTGTGTACATCAGAAGTAGCGATTCCATACACTCACAAACATACATGCATTACGTAATGACAGACATTATTCATATAAACAAGTTAATGAATCTGATCGAGATACAGGATAAATTGTGGACACAGTATATAGCATTCAATTAGATTGAAAATTGCCGGTTAAAATACCAACTTGAATGTTTAGTTACCTAAAGCCACATGTAACACAGTGTTAATAGATATGTTAAAAACACAGTTGTATAGTTCTTTTCAAATGAAATTAAACTCATCATATTTCTGCAGGATTTAGTCAACGATGTAATACAGAGTTTTGTCAATGGTATAATGGTGTCTAGCTGATAGCAATACTGTTGTTAGTGAAAAGTCTATTGTAAATAATTATATTTAAGTTAATTGTTTATTAAATCATGTTTATTAAATCATGTTTATTAAATCATGTTCAATATGATATTGTCTTACATTTTTTTTTCAGAACTGTGATACTATAGTAACCATTACATTATCCCGAAGTACGCACACATTGTCGATCGAGTAATCGATCTTAGATATAAATTTATGTTACAAACTAGAACCGATCGAAACGCATCAATTATAAGAGAAAAATAACGAAACAACAAAAACAATGTAGTCCTTAAAACAAAACAAAACGACAATGCAACGTACATTCAAACGAACTATTAAATAACAACTTCCATATTCCTGACTTGGTACAGAACATTTTAAGAAAAATGGTTGCTTGAACCTGGTTTTGTGGTCAGCGCTTTATGGCAATATTAAATATACCGCTAAAATGAAAACATTGCATGACAGTACATTACAAATAAAAACAATTACACTCAGGACAGAGTTTACATCATATACACCAGGCTAAAAACTATCAGTGTCAAAATTGACAAACAATTCTTAGGAGGTCCTTTCTCGTCCAGAATATATTTCGTACTTCCTTGTACTGGCAACAATAGATTTGCATCTTACTATTAATAACTTTGATATTCATTAACTCACACAACAAAGAAGTTTCTGCAACAATAAGATGACTTTTTTCTTAACAAATATTTCCTCACAAACAACCTCATATCTAAGATTCTAACAATTATTCATAAATCAAAAACCGTTTGGAATTTTCTTTGGAGTTCGGTTTTTTTTGTAATTGATTTTTTTTTCATTAATTTGTAAAATCCATACCTACTGTACGATTACTTTTTCCGAAGTTCAACATCTGAAAAGAAAATCACATAAAAACTGAGCTCCGAGGAAAATTCAAGCTGTACATATCACCAATATACTGATTTGTTTGAAAAGTTACTGAACAATACTGAATTCAATGCAAAATTAGATTCTGAATAGGACTAAATTAACGGCAAGCGTATTGTTTGAACAGTAATAAATTTACTGCAAGCGTGCTATCTGAATAGTACTGCGTTTACTGCAAGCATGTTGTCTAAACAGTACTGAATTTACTGCACGTATATTGTCTGAGCAGTACTGATTTTACTGCATGCTCATTGTCTTCTCAATACTGAGTTTACTGCACGTATATTGTCTGAGCAGTACTGATTTTACTGCACGCTTATTGTCTTTACAATACCTAGTTTACTGCACGTATATTGTCTGAGCAGTACTGATTTTACTGCATGCTCATTGTCTTCACAATACTGAGTTTACTGCACGTATATTGTCTGAGAGGTACTGATTTTACTGCATGCTCATTGTCTTCTCAATACTGAGTTTACTGCACGTATATTGTCTGAGCAGTACTGATTTTACTGCACGCTCATTGTCTTCACAATACCTAGTTTACTGCACATATATTGTCTGAGCAGTACTGATTTTACTGCATGCTCATTGTCTTCACAATACTGAATTTACTGCACGTATATTGTCTGAGCAGTACTGATTTTACTGCATGCTCATTGTCTTCTCAATACTGAGTTTACTGCACGTATATTGTCTGAGCAGTACTGATTTTACTGCACGCTCATTGTCTTCACAATACCTAGTTTACTGCACGTATATTGTCTGAGCAGTACTGATTTTACTGCATGCTCATTGTCTTCACAATACTGAATTTACTGCACGTATATTGTCTGAACAGTACTGATTTTACTGCATGCTCATTGTCTTCACAATACCTAGTTTACTGCACGTATATTGTCTGAGCAGTACTGATTTTACTGCACGCTCATTGTCTTCACAATACTGCGTTTACTGCACGTATATTGTCTAAGCAGTACTGATTTTACTGCATGCTCATTGTCTTCACAATACTGCGTTTACTGCACGTATATTGTCTGAGCAGTACTGATTTTACTGCATGCTCATTGTCTTCACAATACTGATTTTACTGCACGCTCATTGTCTTCTCAATACTGAGTTTACTGCACGTATATTGTCTGAGCAGTACTGATTTTACTGCACGCTCATTGTCTTCACAATACTGCGTTTACTGCACGTATATTGTCTGAGCAGTACTGATTTTACTGCACGCTCATTGTCTTCACAATACTTAGTTTACTGCACGTATATTGTCTGAGCAGTACTGATTTTACTGCATGCTCATTGTCTTCACAATACTGAATTTACTGCACGTATATTGTCTGAGCAGTACTGATTTTACTGCATGCCCATTGTCTTCTCAGTACTGAGTTTACTGCAAGTATATTGTCTGAGCAGTACTGATTTTACTGCATGCTCATTGACTTCACAATACTGAGTTTACTGCACGTATATTGTCTGAGAGGTACTGATTTTACTGCATGCTCATTGTCTTCACAATACCTAGTTTACTCCACGTATATTGTCTGAACAGTACTAATTTTACTTCATGCTCATTGACTTCAAAATACTGAGTTTACTGCACGTATATTGTCTGAACAGTACTGATTTTACTGCACGCTCATTGTCTTCACAATACCTAGTTTACTGCACGTATATTGTCTGAGCAGTACTGATGTTACTGCACGCTCATTGTCTTCTCAATACTGCGTTTACTGCACGTATATTGTCTGAGCAGTACTGATTTTACTGCATGCTCATTGTCTTCACAATACTGAGTTTACTGCACGTATATTGTCTGAGCAGTACTGATTTTACTGCATGCTCATTGTCTTCTCAATACTGAGTTTACTGCAAGTATATTGTCTGAGCAGTACTGATTTTACTGCATGCTCATTGTCTTCACAATACTGAGTTTACTGCACGTATATTGTCTGAGCAGTACTGATTTTACTGCACGCTCATTGTCTTCTCAATACTTAGTTTACTGCACGTATATTGTCTGAGCAGTACTGATTTTACTGCATGCTCATTGTCTTCACAATACTGAGTTTACTGCACGTATATTGTCTGAGCAGTACTGATTTTACTGCACGCTCATTGTCTTCTCAATACTGAGTTTACTGCACGTATATTGTCTGAACAGTACTGATTTTACTTCATGCCCATTGTCTTCACAATACTTAGTTTACTGCACGTATATTGTCTGAACAGTACTGATTTTACTGCATTCCCATTGTCTTCACAATACCTAGTTTACTGCACGTATATTGTCTGAGCAGTACTGATTTTACTGCATGCCCATTGTCTTCACAATACCTAGTTTACTGCACGTATATTGTCTGAGCAGTACTGATTTTACTGCACGCTCATTGTCTTCACAATACCTAGTTTACTGCACGTATATTGTCTGAGCAGTACTGATTTTACTGCATGCTCATTGACTTCACAATACCTAGTTTACTGCACGTATATTGTCTGAGCAGTACTGATTTTTCTGCATGCCCATTGTCTTCACAATACCTAGTTTACTGCACGTATATTGTCTGAGCAGTACTGATTTTACTGCATGCCCATTGTCTTCACAATACTGCGTTTACTGCACGTATATTGTCTGAGCAGTACTGATTTTACTGCATGCCCATTGACTTCACAATACCTAGTTTACTGCACGTATATTGTCTGAACAGTACTGATTTTACCTCATGCTCATTGACTTCTCAATACTGAGTTTACTGCACGTATATTGTCTGAGAGGTACTGATTTTACTGCATGCTCATTGTCTTCACAATACCTAGTTTACTGCACGTATATTGTCTGAGCAGTACTGATGTTACTGCATGCCCATTGTCTTCACAATACTGCGTTTACTGCACGTATATTGTCTGAGCAGTACTGATTTTACTGCATGCCCATTGACTTCACAATACCTAGTTTACTGCACGTATATTGTCTGAACAGTACTGATTTTACCTCATGCCCATTGTCTTCACAATACCTAGTTTACTGCACGTATATTGTCTGAGCAGTACTGATTTTACTGCATGCCCATTGTCTTCACAATACCTAGTTTACTGCACGTATATTGTCTGAACAGTACTGATTTTACCTCATGCTCATTGACTTCTCAATACTGAGTTTACTGCACGTATATTGTCTGAGAGGTACTGATTTTACTGCATGCTCATTGTCTTCACAATACCTAGTTTACTGCACGTATATTGTCTGAACAGTACTGATTTTACTGCATGCCCATTGTCTTCACAATACCTAGTTTACTGCACGTATATTGTCTGAGCAGTACTGATTTTACTGCATGCCCATCGTCTTCACAATACCTAGTTTACTGCACGTATATTGTCTGAGCAGTACTGATTTTACTGCATGCCCATTGTCTTCACAATACCTAGTTTACTGCACGTATATAGTCTGAGCAGTACTGATTTTACTGCATGCCCATTGTCTTCACAATACCTAGTTTACTGCACGTATATTGTCTGAACAGTACTGGTTTTACTGCATGCTTATTGTCTTCACAATACTGAATTACCTGGCAGCCCATCGTCTACACAGAACTAAATTAATGGCAAAAGATTAGAAGTTGACCGGAAGACAGAACACGATTGCATAAATGATTTTTTTAGACATTTTAAATGATGTTAAGAATAAAGTGACTAAATCTTTCAGTAGTGTTGTATTCAATGAGCTTTCGTTTCTGATTATATCTAATAAACATCCTTACTAGGTACACCTTTATTTGTTTTCCGCATCTCATTCATACAAACATAATCCAATCACTTATTGTAACAGAATATAAAATGTTGCTGCTATTGTCTCTTGTTTAAAGGCACACCTCTAGTTACAGAGTAGAATATGGTCTATTTAACACCAACTAAATATAAAAAAGAAGATTGTCAATGAGACAACTCTCCGCAAGAGACCAAAATGACACAAAAATTACTAACTATGGGTCACCGTACGGCCTTCAACAATGAGCAAAGCCCATACCGCATAGTCAGCGATAAGTTGGAAAACAATTCAAACGAGAAAACTTACTGTCTTATTCTTGTAAAAAAAAATGAACGAAAAACAAATATGTGACACATAAACAAACGACAACCACTGAATTACTGGCTCCTGACATGGGACAGGCATATACATACATAATATGGCGGGTTCATTACACTATTAAAATCTAATGCAAAAAATACTTTAGATGTTAAATATTCACGCCTTTGGTTGAGTGGTTGCAAGCGACCATTTCTTTTTGTTCACCGGTAATGTACGAAAACGATAAATAGTGTACTAATGAATCAATTAGATTGGACATGGCAAATAAAATAACCATTTCAAAATATGATCCTAAACGCTATTCTGGATTAAACAGCACCAAGTACGATAACAAAAATTGGGTTTTGTCATGATGTTTAGTCGGTACAGGTAATGATAGTTTATTTTTAATCAATTTCTTTTCAATTTTAGAATAAGTAAAATAACCAAATTACCGAACTCCAGAAACATTCAAGAACAGAGAGTCCACTTTTAAATGTCAAAAATAAAAAGCTCAAACACATCAAACGAAAGGAAAACAGCTGTCATATTTCTGACTGGATAAGGCTTTTCCTTATCTAAAAATTGTGACTTGAACTTTGCTAGCTATAACTCTCACTTGTATGACAGTCGCATAAAATTTCAATATATTATATAGACAACAATGTTTGAGAAAAACAAGTAGATATATTAGAGCTAACTCTATGCAACATCAATGAGAGAAATAACCAATCATAGATACCAGGCTTAAAACAAAATTGTGTGGCAGTTGTGCGTTTCGCCTACAAAATATTTTTTGTTTTTGTTTAAGAAATACATCTTTTATTTCTGGACACGCAAAATATATATTACGATTTACAACAATTTTCCATTTATTGTTTTCTCTATTCTATACTCATGTTTGAGTGAATGATAACCTAAATATCTTGAGTGAAGTAATAAAAAAAAAGGTAAAAGATTACTGTCGTTATTTATACACAACCATTACTTAGTAAGTGTCATCCAGGCCAATTACTGCTATCCTTTTTATACATGGAGGAGAAAATGTTACTGTCCTATTAATGTCTTTACCTTTTCGCATATTCAGTAAAACAAACCCACTGCTATTCACTACGAAATGCATAAAATAGAACATATTTAGGTGACAATAAGCCGCAGATAGATTTACAGTTAATACATTACTTTCCATTTCACGGTGATTATTACATATTTTTTTTTCACGGACTATCGGTACATATGATAATAATATATAGATCAACTGACAGTATACATACATAATACTTGTTTTTCACGAATTTATAGTAAACCTTATATTTCACGGTCACAAGGAGACACAGATTGACTAAACACTGTAATTTCTAATTCACGGCGACAATAAAAAAGGGACGAAAGACACCAGAGGGACAGTCAAACTCATAAAGTCGAAAATAAACTGTTGCTTATGAGATAACAAATTAGGTAAATAGTCTAATTCGGTAGGTCACATTTATGTAAGGGAAGGGGACTGTAGTTACGACGTAAGGAACATATTAGATATCATTTGTGAAACGGTTATTCCATAACGGCGAACCAACTCGTGATGGCGTCCGTTAAATTTACGAAGAGATGATTTTAACTTCACATTTGGAACTCTTGATTTAATAGCTTCTTTGTGAGCAACAACCCTCTATCAAGAAAAGCATGATAGGAAATGCACGCACGGGAATATCGTATCAATTGGAGATATATACCCCGTATGCAGGTGCTATTGGCATGTTGCTACTTAGAAATGGAAAGTTCATAATTGGAAAGCTGAAATCATCTCTTTTGTCGTAAAGTTTTGTTTTCAATCGACCCTCCTTGTCAATTTCTAGATGTAAGTCAAGATATGAGGCCGACTTAACTGTATCTATTGTATCTTTATCTCTAATTTAATGGGATAGATTTGACATAGCCACCAAATTTTGAATTATATAGTGAAAAAAGATCATCTATATAGCGGAAAGTAGAGATAAAGGATGTTGCTAACTTCTTATCTTTTTTATAAGTTCCTGTATGAAGTAAGCCTCATAACAATAAAGAAACAAATCGGCAAGAAGAGGGGCGCAATTCATTCCCATTAGAATGCCGATAGTCTGTTGAAAAACACGTCCTCCGAACGTAACAAATATGTTGTCAATCAAGAAATCAAACATCTTGATAAGGTCAGTTTTAGAGAATATTTTGTTTGAATCAGAGTGATCCTTTACAAAGTAGGATTTATCCTTTCCTAAAACAAGACACTTGTATCTTCTTTGGCCATTCTTTTTTATGAAACAAAGCAATACCAACTCCAATTTGTCTTTTAGTTTGGAATATGGAATACTTGTTTAATGTGTAGTAAAGTCAAGTGTTTTAATACTATTACAAGATGAAAGATAGTTAGATTGTATGTACTCTAAAAGATCTTTGGAATTTTTAGGTATCCACATCTGATTCACGCCACCTCTAGAATAGGCAGTTTCACAATAAATTTGAAGCCCGTTTTTGATTGCTGATAAAATAGATGTTAATAATTTAGAAAGAGGTTTCGTGGAGCACTTGGAAGACCCAGCAATATATCGTTGTTTGTAAGGACACTTGTGCAGCTTAGATATCCAATACAGTGATGGAAGATCCAGTTCATCATCTTTGGTTGACATTCCAAAGGAACATAGAACAGACCTATGATTATCCAGGATTTCCTCTTTGATAAGTGTCGTGAGGGTTTATGTTGAGTTTCCAAGTGAATTGTCAATTCCTAATTCATTTATCAAGCATTTTATGTAATGAGTTTTACACACAAAAACGATGTTGTTTGGGACTTTATCTGAGGGGACAACAACATATTTGTCATGGAGGTAGGATAAGTGTTTTGCAACATTAGGGTCTTTAAAGATTGACGTAGCATGGACATTGATAGACTCATTCAGTTTCTTAATTCTGATTTGTATCAACGACCTCACTGCCTTAATCCATTCGGAAAGAGTGTCTACTTCTTCCTTTTGCACGCTTAGCCCATTGCCTGTCATAATCCTGGACTGAATCCATCAAAATTTTAAAGTTGTATCGTAAGACGAAGATGGACTAACGGTATACATACTACTTCCAATTTCAACGATAAACTTTATATTTCACATTGACAAGAAGACACAAATGGATTAAAGGTTAACACCATACTTTTTAGTTGACGTTGACAATGAGACACAAATGGACTTACGTTATACATAATCCTGTGTATTTTGCGAATTAACGGTAAACATTTATATTTCACGGTGACAATAAGTAACAGATGGGTTAAAGGTCAACATAATACTTCTAAAGGTCAACATAATACTTCTTTTTCAAGTACTAATTAAAACATTCACATATCACGATAACAACAGGACACATATGGATTGAAGGTAAACACTATACCTTCAAGTTCAGGATGACAATACGACGCAAATGGACTAAAGGTATACATGCTACTTCTAATTCTAACGGTATATTTTATAGTTCCCGTCGACAAGAAGACAAAATAAATTAAAGGTAAACACTATACATTCTACATGTAGTTCACGGTAACAATAAAACGAACTAATGGTATATATGCTAGATATAATTCGCGGATTAACGGTAAACTGTTTAAATGCTGCTACATTGAAATGATAAGTTCATAAATGGAAAGCAAACATTTTCTCTGTTTTATCAATGTTTTATTCTAATCCTAAATAAAATTGAGAATGGAAATGGGAAATGTGCCAAAGAGACAACAACCCGACCATAGAGCAGACAACAGCAGAAGGTCACCAACAGGTCTTCAATGCAACGAGAAATTCTCGTACCCGGAGGCGTCCGTCAGCTGGCCTCTAAACAAATATATACTGGTTCAGTGATAATGAACACCATACTAAACTCCAAATTGTACACAAGAAACTAAAAGTTAAAATGATACAAGACTAACAAAGGCCAGAGGCTCCTGACTTGGGACAGGGGCAAAAATGCGGCGGGGTTAAACATGTTTGTGAGATCTCAACCCTCCCCCTATACCTCTAGCCAATGCAAAAAAGTAAACGCATAACAATACGCACATTAAAATTCAGTTCAAGAGAAGTCCGAGTCTGATGTCAGAAGATGTAACCAAAGAAAATAAACAAAATGACAATAATACATAAATAACATCAGACTACTAGCAGTTAACTGACATGCCAGCTCCGGACCTCAATTAAACTGATTGAAAAATTATGACTTCATCATATGAATATCAGGCACCTAATTGGTTAATAAAGGCAACATATCACGATAACAACAGGACACATATGGATTGAAGGTCAACTTCTAAATGCAATGCAAGATATGAGAAGACTTAACTGTATCTGTTGTATCCTTATTTTCCAGTTCGATGGAAGAAATGCGTTTAACGAAGTCGAAAATCTTTAAATTAGTGAATGAAAGCCTTATATATGTAGAAGAGAAACGTATGGTAAATATTTCCTGAACCTATTTAATATCAAACATCAAAAATGACTTCAACTAACAATATGATGGATTAATGCGTCATCTTCGATTTGATTATTTAAGAGAAAAAATCATGGTAGCCTTAGATTTGTTTCCATCTAACCATGGATTGTGCATTTATATTCGATTTTTTTTACTTCCCAGCAGAAGTATAGATCATCGAATTGGAATACATTATACCACTGACATCTCCTTGTTTCCATATTATAGCAAAACCCATTCCCGGCAAAACGGAAAGTTATTTCACCATTTCTTTTAATTTGAATAATGACAGGAAGGGATTAGAGGTAGTGAAATTGATATAAGAATTATGTAAAATGTTATCTTATAGTACGTTTCTATATGTGTTGCATTGTCGTTTGGTTTTTGATCCCCTTCTGTGTTTGTGTTGTTTCGTTTTTTCATAGTTGGATGTGTTTTCCTCGGTTTAAGTTTGAAACCCGAATTTTTTTTCCATCAATTGATATATGACATTCGAACAGCGGTATACATTTCTTGCCTTTATTAACCAATTAGGTGTCAAACAAGATATATATATGAAATAGTTCGAATGTGTTGCTGTGTTATGAAATTGAATGAAATACATGAAAAGGATAACAGTAATCACAAAAACATTAAAGAATATCACACAAAAACCGACTCTTTTCAAACATGAACCTACAAATAAAATAAGTCAAAGCGAAAAGCATATTATTACATAATGCAGCTGGTTTTGCATTCGTACAAAATGTGATGGTCACTTGCGCTCAATTCGTGTTGTTTCACGTGAAATCAATTATACCACGTAATGTAGCATAATTGGAATATGAAGATATTGACGACTTAGAAATAAACACCTCGTCAAGTTTCATTCATTATTGTGCATGTATATCATATGTTAAGGAAAATAATTCATCATTACATTTTTTTAAAAATGTCCTGTATCAAGCCTGGAAAACGGCAGTTGTTATCTTAAGGTTGGTTTTGTCATTTTTTTTTGTTGCACTTCGGTGTTTCTGTTGTGTCGTCTTTTTCCTCTTGTAGGTGATGTGTTTCTCTCTGTTTTAATTTTCAATTTTTTTTTTCGATTCTAAGATTACATGCTGCAACGAATATACAGCTTTCTTTTGTAATGATGCTAAATGAACATTACTGTGATGAAATGATGACAGCTGTAAATTTACTCCTAGACAACATCTATGTGAGTTAGCGACAAGTTTCAGGCATTCCTGTGGGAACCAATTGTCCAATTTATAGTAGATTTATTCCTGTATTATGATACAGTGCAAGATTCGTCTAAATTAATAAAATGACCTATGACCATGGGTGTTTATTTCAGTTTTAGAGTTTTCTGCAAAGGAAGAAAACAGTAATGTAAGACATGGTGTATACCCAATTGTGTAAATATTACTGAATGATTATTATTTGATGTATATAAACTGATACGACTTCTCAAAATTTATGAAACCATATGTTTCATGAATGTAGGAACGCATGCGAAGCCAACCTTATTGTCAAATACTATCGAATATACCAGGTTATATTTGTTCAGTTTGCTCTGTAAAACACTATATAAAACAAAGATAATGTTTGGTATATTAAGGCGTTGTTACCTATATAACAGCCACAATTGGATACAATGTGAGTAATTAAAAAAATGTAATTATTATGGTCATTTGACATGATTAACGGATCTCAATATATATACATTTTCAAACGTTTAAGGCAAACAATCTCTAATTACTGTACACTCAATAGTTGTTTATTTCTGTATCATTTGATCTCTTGTGGAAAGTGCAGTCATACCACATCTTCTTAATTTTATATCAACAAACATATTACGATTCGCTACAAATTCACAATCCTCTGATATAAATTTGTTTGTGTGTCCATGTTTTGTCACCCAAACCAATTACTAACATTCGCATTATGCGCAGAGAAAAATATCAATTAATGTCGTTAACCTTTTGTACAATGACACCAACTCAATGTAAATAGTTATCAAAGGTACCAGGATTATAATTTAGTACGCCAGACGCGCGTTTCGTCTACATAAGACTCATCAGTGACGCTCATATCAAAATATTTATAAAGCCAAACAAGTACAAAGTTGAAGAGCATTAGGATCCAAAATTCCAAAAAGTTGTGCCAAATACGGCTCAGGTAATCAATACCTGGGATAAGAAAATCCTCAGTTTTTCGAAAAATTCATTTATAAAAATGACCACATAATTGATATTCATGTAATTTACTATAAACTCTGAAGCTACAAAAGTTCACGATGACAATACACACAAAAGAGTTTATTGTGTGAGAACTCTGAAATCGGTTCCTTGTGTGACTTTTTTGTTTTTATTATAATTGTTTGTGCGTCATACTGATCACTTGAGTTAAGCCAATTGTAACTAGTTCTTAAACTGTTCCACTGCTCCAGTTGCGCGATCACAACAATGTTTAATCCTAAATATTCTTTATGTTTGACTTCGAAACATGTTGTTCATTGGTTGTCTTTTGTTCATGTCTGTCATATTTTGTGTTCGTATATTTTGATTTAATATAAATTAGTCCTTTAAGCCTCGGTCACACATTACTGGATAGCACGAAGAGACGACTACCGGACGAAAATAAAAGTTATATGTTGACAAAATTGTTGTCCGTTGAGAGTCCGTTGATGTACTGACCAAATAAAACGGACGCACACCGGATATGAAACGTACGAGAAAAGGAAATGTACCAGACAGAACGAATGTCGAACGTACACCCAACGGACGAGTACCGCATAAAACGGACACCTAACGGAAGCATGCCGAATAAAACAGATGAACAAAATATACGAAAAAATTAAAGGCGACAATAATTATACATGTAAATCGCATAAATATTCAAAATGCTTCAGTGTAACTGGTTTTGTTTTGTTCTTCAAAATGCCCCCAATGGGCAATGTTTTGCCTGGATAAGAGCTGCTTGATTGTGAAGACGTGTCATTACTTTAAAATCGATTATGAATAATAAGAATTCATGAACCTCAAGAAATATAATGCCTTTTCACCGTCGTATGTGACGTCATTTTCATAATTTACTGCGTTTAGGCCTGGACTGAGTCGGGTGTGTCTATTCTGTGTTGGTCATTCATTATGTATTCGTGTTTGTTTTATGTAATGAGTTAATACTTCAGTTTCATTATGTATATCTGTTATATTCATTTGATAAAATTTACTGTTTGCAATAGCATTAATTGTTCTAAATAATTAGGATGTTCTTATCCCAAGCATACAAACTTAGCTGTATTTGACACAACCTTTTTCAACTTTTGATCTTCAGTGCTGTACAACTTTGTACTTTTTTTCGCTTTCGATCTTTTATATCTGGGCGTCACTGGTGAGTCTTGTGTGGACGAGGCGCGTTTTTGGCGTATTAAATTTTAAACCTGATGCTTTTTGTTATTCATTAATCATGTGTTTCTTTGTCTAATACGTTTTCCTATTTATTTGTATTGTAGTCCTGTAATATTATGTTGTCATTTCTATGTTATATTTAACATTGCCATTAAAGTGCGAGGTTTGGCATGCCACAAAACCAAGTTCAACCCACCATTTTTTCCTTTAAAAATGTCCTGTACCAAGTCAGGAATATGGCCATTGTTATATTATAGTTCGTTTCTGTGTGTGTTACAATTTAACGTTGCGTCGTTTGTTTTCTCTTATTTTTGAGTGTAAATTGACATTGCGATAAGACGTGTCACGGTACTTGTCTATCCCAAATTCATGTATTTGGTTTTGATGTTATATTTGTTATTCTCGTGGGATTTTGTCTGATGCTTGGTCCGTTTCTGTGTGTGTTAGTTACATTGTAGTGTTGTGTCGTTGTTCTCCTCTTATATTTATGCGTTTCCGTCAGTTTTAGTTTGTTACCCCGATTTTGTTTTTTGTCCATGGATTTATGAGTTTGAACAGCGGTATACTACTGTTGCCTTTATTTATATACCAATAATTGGCATTCCTGACGCGAAATTTTCACGTTTCAGATCCGTTCGTTTTTATCCGTTATAAGTCCGGTAGAAGTCCGTTTCATATTCGTTCAACGTCCTTTGTATCCGTTAAACGTCCGGTTGAAGTCCGTTTTGGCATTTTTCTGCCAGACCTCCAACGGATGTATAACGGACAAGTAACGGATACAAAACGGAAATGAAATGGACGAGTACCGTACAAAATGGACGACTACCGGAATTTCAATGGACACATCATCCGTTGGACGTCCGTTCAAAGTTTTGAACATGCTAAAAATTTTCTACTGGACAGAACAGATGTCGACGGATAAAACGTACGCTAAACGGACATGAAACGGATATGGACGGACGTCTTACGGATAAAAATTGACGTCTAACGGACATGAACGGATTGGAAAAAAGTTATCTGTTAGGCATCCGTTCGAGCTACCCGTTAAGGTGTGACCGAGTCTTTAGTTTTCCCGTTTGAATGATTTCATGCCTATCATGTCTTGTATTTAAGTGCTAACTTAACTTACCGTTTGGAATTTTGTGCTGACTTACCGTTTGGATTTTTGTGCTGACTTACCGTTTGGATTTTAGTGCTGACTTACTGTTTGGATTTTTGTGCTGACTTACCGTTTGGATTTTTGTGCTGTGCTGACTTACCGTTTGGATTTGTCTAATTTGTTGATGTCAGTTTGATGACCTTCTTAGGAAGAAAGATAAGAAGTTAGCACTATCCTTTAACTCTACTTTTTGCTATATAGATGATGTTCTTTCACTAAATAATTCAAAATTTGGTGACTATGTGGAACGCATCTATCCAATCGAGCTAGAGATAAAGGATACTACAGATACAGTTAAGTCGGCCTCATATCTTGACTTACATCTAGAAATTGACAATGAGGGTCGGTTGAAAACAAAACTTTACGACAAAAGAGATGATTTCAGCTTTCCAATTGTGAACTTTCCATTTCTAAGTAGAACATTCCAGCAGCACCTGCATACGGGGTATATATCTCCCAATTGATACGATATTCCCGTGCTTGCATTTCCTATCATGATTTTCTTGATAGAGGGTTGCTGCTCACAAGGAAGCTATTAAACCAAGAGTTCCAAATGGTGAAGTTGAAATCATCCCTTCGTAAATTTTACGGACGCCATCACGAGTTGGTTGACCGTTATGGAATAACCGTATCACAAATGATATCGGATATGTTCCTTACGTCGTAACTACAATCCCCTTCCCTTTCCTGAATGTGACCTACCGAATTAGACTATTTACCGGATTTGTTATCACATAAGCAACACGACGGGTGCCGCATGTGGAGCAGGATCTGCTTACCCTTCCGGAGCACCTGAGATCACCCCTAGTTTTTTGGTGGGGTTCGTGTTGTTTATTCTTTAGTTTTCTATGTTGTGTCGTGTGTGCTGTTGTTTGTTTGTCTTTTTCATTTTTAGCCATGGCGTTGTCAGTTTGTTTTAGATTTATGAGTTTGACTGTCCCTTTGGTATCATCTTTCGTCCCTCTTTTATATTCATGTAATTTGAAATCTGAAAGATAGTTGTCTCATTAGCAATCACACCAAATCTTCTCATTTTTAAATTGACGGTGAACATATAGATATCATCATTGATACCATTTTCAATTACAGCATGTGTATTAATATAGAAATGAGGGGATTCGATATGATTGCAAATGATACAACTTTCCAAAAGTACACAAATGATAACAACTTTATGTCATTATATGGCCTTTGACAATGAAAAAAAAAAAACATACTGTATATAAAGCCAAGGTTGATTATTTGTTTTTGCATATGGAAAAGTTGTAATGAAAAGCTATGAAAGTTCTAGAACGACAAAATGTGTGGGAATTCAAAAGAGAAAACCCGCGGTATGATTTGTTCATATATATCGGGAAACAAATATCCTTCACTCAACATATTTGTAAGTACAACCCCGACAACGTTTTACAAACATTTGCAACAGCGGCGATCTACAGTATAAACGTTACAGAAAAAAAAACCTTTTTATTAGTCTTTCCGATACAAAGAAGAATATAAGAAACAATTCTAAATTCACCCTGTTAAGTATTCAGGACAACTTTGAATATGTGACAAGGTGTGATCAGATTTCTTAGTAAGCCCTTCTAATTAGAAAATCAGAGTGTATTAGAAATCTACCATCTAACATTTTCAGGTGTTCGAAAGGCAAAAGTCTGACATATATCAGTAATTATAGTTATTTCAAAGTCTGCGTTACAAACTTTCAATAAAACTTCAAACTTCTTACATATAGTACAATCTGCCAAAACAGCTTAATTTTAAGGTCTTGTGAATACTATTGATTTAAACATTTGTTATGCGTCGTCTGCTCCTGTGCGTTATTTTCGAAACATCAACTGTATATTGATTCCATGAAAATTGGTGACGTTATCAAATCAAAATGAACGTTACAAACATAGTTGCATTAGAATGCCTTATATCTACATCATTCAAAATGTGGAATGTCCACAAAAATATTAATTGTAAGAGCAGGTTAAAACTCTATTGAACATGCGACATTAGAACGAAATATAGACTCGTTTACATGTACATAATATATAACAGATATAATTGTGTTAAGAGTTTGTAATTACATACTTTCATATTTTTTTCAGATATAGTAACAGAAATTGATTATCAAATTAACTTTATAGCTATTTCGTCTACACAGAAAAAAAACATAGGCCTACATTTATATAGGACACACAGGTTAAACACAAGCAATAAGATTGGTCTAACAAAGACAAAATAACAAACGCTATCGAAATGAAGTTTTGTCATGCGTTTAGTTAGGAAAAGTGAGGCGAAAGATACCATTCAAACCCATAAGTACTAAATAAACTGACAACACTATATCTATAAACTTCACCAGATTATTCATTTTTCTGTCGACTGGTACATTGTCTTTCAATCCACCGTTTTCTACGTTTGAAAGTAGTCGGGAGTGTGACAGTTATTGTCCATTCGTTTGATGTGTTTTATCCTTTGACTTTGCCATTTGATTGGGGATTTTCCGTTTTGCATTTTCCTCGAAGTTCAGTATTTTTGTGATTTTACTTTTTACACAATTCGCCTGTATGTTGCAAGGTAGGAAACCAGCCTTTTTAGTTTATCTGACCGGTAATGTGACATGAACAGATTTGAAATACAAAGCAATTACTGTCTGTAAAGTTTACTTGACATAAGGCTAGGGTAGACTGATTTTATGATTCTTTTACAACTTCAATATTATACCAATCCGTAATCTCAAATCTAATTTAATAACCGACATGTTAGTGAAAAAATACATTTGTCTTGCAATCAATGATTTACTATTATTTGCAAATACCATGAACACGAAGTATTATAATCAATTTGCAGCTGCATTATCCCCTCGCTTTCGTGAATTAGATCTACTTTCGAGACGTGGTACCTTCTCATAGTTATTAAACAAGAACTCGTGATCACAATACACGAAATGTTTAAATGTACAAGAATTATCATCTACTCATCTCTTTAATATAATTCCTATATACCACTTTTAGCATACAGGCTCTTAGAATTTATAGTTATATCTATATAAATATCTACCTAATGGCAACTGCAAGTTATAAGTTGTCTATTGTTTTTCACATAAGCATTTGCTTTTATATATAGATAACACTAGAAAACAAACTGGCATGGTAGGATTAACTTTCAAACATATTGAAAAACAGCAGAAGAACAAATTTGCTTCAACTTGAGACTTTTTCTAATAGAAGCCATAGTTTGACCAAAAAATATTTTGATTAGCATTCATACGAAAATGTTCATCTATCATAGAATAGAAATAGATGATTTTATATAACTAATTGTCTTTTCCGATTTAGTAGTTTTTCGACAGTATGATTCGTGGTGGAATAATAATATAGTATGGGATCTGGATAATTGTGCTAAACATTACCATTTTGTATCATGCTTTTAATCATAAAACGACAAGTTCGACAAACTATTCAGTGCATATTTATATAATTCTCCCCTTTTCCAGTTTTATTTGTCAAACTTGTGAATACCATTATAATTGTTTCTTAAACAGAACAATAAAGTAATAGCACTAAGTGTACAGAGCCATCCTCCGGTTTTTATACTTCATTCCTTCTTGTATCAGAAGCCTTCCCAGTCTGTATTATTCATTTAGCTGTATCATGCAAACCTGTCCAAGGGTCATGACAGTAAATTAACATTGATCAGGGGACATATTTTACAGTTTTTTCTTACAAGTTCTTGACATTTTATTTTGTGTATATCGATTGTATTTACCCTCTTACTAGTAAAAAGATGAGATATTTCATTTATCTTCTTACACAAATGCAAATATTTGTCGAAATCGCTACATTCAAATGCCAAGTCTCTGAGTCGACGCACTTCAACCTGCAACTCGTTATACGCATTGTCCCATTCATCGTCGTCATGCAAGAACAGCGCGTGAAATAGGATATGCATCGTCTGCTCACCACGTTCTGTGTTCTGACTATAACGTTTCCTATCTATCATCATTCTCTTGAAATCGTCTGTAGCGGCTTTCAAGTCTTTAGAAGGTAAATGACAATGGAATCGGAGAAATATAATCTCATTTAAAAAGAAATGTCTCGGTGTACATTCCACACATATTTTAAAGGCTTCGTCACATAATTGAATGGCTGATGTCTGCTTTCCTCTGAAATGATAAGTGTAACAGTATACTGATTATATGCATGAATATGTATGAATGAATTAAAGAAATCAACAAAAGCAAAAACGAGACCAGTTCTCAAGACAACTTAACTACAGTTTTTTTTTAACATAGAACAGTTTTGAATAGTTCAAATTTAAACATTTTTTTTTGGACAGTTCTTAATTAGAACAGCTGCTGACAGTTGTACTCCACAACAGTTTCGGACACTTCTACTTCACAATTGATTCGGACAGTTCTAACCTAGAACAAGTTCTGTCAGATCGATCTCTATAACAGTTTTGGACAGCCCTATCTGCTATGTATTTCTAAAGTGTTTTATTACAAAGAATGTTAACTCATTTGATTTAAAGATTTACGATGTTTATTAACTTACTAATTTTATCTTTTATTTTGTGTTCATATTTATAAATTACTTTCTATTTCATTAACAAGTTATTTAGTGTTGTGAATTTTATTTAAAACAAAAGAAACCGGATGTCATTGTTATCATTCATGATTTATTATTTGATATTGTTTATCCTTTTTTAATTGTATTCTTGATTTTTTTTTTTAGTTTATTTACGAACTGTTGATAACATAAGCGTATTTACATATATGTATATTTATATATATATATATATATATATATATATATATAACAAGTCAAAAAGGGTACAACATCACCATTAAATAACTATAAATGGAACAAATATTAGATATTTCGGATAACAGATATCCTTCTTCGGTAATAGCACGATGTGAAATGAATCATATCAATATATTCAAATTTAGACACTATCAAAATCTTGAACATTTGTACAATTTAAGCGGACACCACAGACGCTGGTACAATTTTAAAATTTCCAAACACGATATATATATATATATCAAACCACGTATGTTTCGTTATAGAGGGCTGAATACTGATATCGGGTAGTATTAGATAGATAAACACATAGAAACAGCTAAATTCAACTTTTCATAAACGTAATGTAGAGGCGATTGATATTGTATATTCAAGCAATTTAGAAATAATTTATCATGAATCATTACATAACATAAGCACTGACTACGGAACTGATGTGAAAACCAAGAGTTTAAAATTTAGTAAGTCTGGTATACTAAGTTTAATCAATAAATTCAATATTTGACTTATCAGATAACATACTTGATTAGAAAGATCATTATTGAAGGACAGTAACTTAGTTGTGGAATCATTAGAAGATTTACGTCAAAATCATAAAACGTGTGTTTTCTAATATTTCTGCTATGACACATCGTATTTCTATTCTAGCTCTCATAATGGATTTTTATGAAACAAATAACCTTTTTGGACTGAAGTACGCCATGGTTTCCATTTGATATATACCTAAAGTCGTATTCAACTTCAGATTTTAAATACTTGAATTACTTAGTTTTACTATCAAACAAGTGTATTTAAGTGTACGTGAACTTTCTTGTAAAAGACAATTCTTTATAATGTCACGATGTTCATTAATGTACTACGATTATATGATGATCTTTTCGTTCAGTAATTAGCCTATATTTCCCCGTATGCAGTAACCTTAACTACAAGGTCATTCTATAGACATTCGGCAAATTTGAGGGGGGAGGACCCGTAATGAAAGAAATGTAAACACCCATGCCCTTGAAGGTAAATGATAATAACTGATTTTAAAGAACAAATTGTATACAACAATTCATTGAATGTTTGTTTAGGCAAACCAAAAATAACAAATGGCAACACATGGCAAATTGACAAAAATATCATGGATATATCTATTCACTATTTTTGCATGTGCCTCACTTGCTCGGTTTGGATTTATCAATGCCACGAGCCGGTAAACGTCCGCATGAACGCAAAAGCTTATATATAAGATCGACAATCACTGAAGGACACATTTTTTGTCGATTCCTGTCATACATTCGTAAATAAATATAAAATATAGACATACAGCAACGTGTATACATTTATTAACTTAGTATATAAGCGTGCATTAGTAGAACAATTTCGAAAAATTACAATTACGAGAAAATCCTTGCATATGACTTATATAAGTACCATTTGTACAGTGCATTCAATAATCAACGATTGTATAGCATTTATTCGTAAGTTCTCAAACCTTATTTTGAAACGAAAAAACATACTGAAGTCTCATAGAATAAAATATTTCGACCTACAATTCATTTCCAAGGTCATAACAAGGGCATACCTTATAAAATACAAGTCTAACTTGAGTCATCTTCGTTTAACATGCATTTTCAGGATAGATCTTGATAATTAGTTGCTAGTTGCTAAACAGGAGGGCTTATCATAGATAAATTATAATTGGTCATTCGATAGATTCTGCCTCGATAATTCCATAAGTACAAAAAAGTCAGTTCAAAGTTTCTACCCACCAGTTCATATTACCTAATTCAATAATACAAATGCGTCATCAAACACACGTTTTGCTTTAAACTTTTATCTTTTTATATAACAGTAAATTTGGAACTGCCGATCAAACAAACCTGCCTTCGATTCTCATCGTGTGCATTTAAGTGGTGAATTATTTAAACTATTTGATATGTTTTACACAACGCGTATTTAGACGACTATATATTTCAGATTTAAATTAACATTAATTTTATTAATACATATTACAGTGCAATTCACTATTTCTAAATTCAACGTAAATGTAACATCTGTTCTTTTTCTACCTGGTACTAGAATATTTAATTGTAGCTCGATAAAATAATTAAAGTTGCAAAGTCAACCTTTGATCCAGTTTAGTTCTAGTTTTTGTGTTTTGGTAATATAGCTCATAACTTAAATACTTGGCTTTCTATTGTTTGGGTTTGAGTGTTCAATCAGTGTTGAAGATCAATCACGAGAAATGCTTTACACGCATGGATCGTATCAACGATTATCTCATGCAAGTCCAATAGGAATTCTTTTCTGTCGTTCAATGTCGATTATTTCTGCTCTTAGATTTCCAATAGTTTTGGTAAATGTATAAGTGGAATCGTGTTCTTACAACTATCACATGTTTCACCTGATAAATGTTTTCTGAACTTCTTGTGTATGATGATTACCAATAATGAGAGGATTATCGAATATTGTTAATGAGTAATGAAATCCGTTTTTGAATATGATTATAGTTATCAAAGGTACCAGGATTATAATTTAGTACGCCAGACGCGCGTTTCGTCTACATAGACGAAACTTTTGCATCAATTTACATAGAGTATCACATTTGTCACCGTCGTTTCATTTTGTAATGATCACTACCCACTAGCTATTATTATCTAATTTTGACAAACAACTTATTTTACAATGCAAATGCATGATAAGATACACGTGTTTCTCAGATTATTTGTATGTACATAAAGGTAATGGGGAAGTGCGCTGAAGAATTGTTTGCCTACTGCTTACACAAATTAATACTTCAAAAACTAGATGATTTTAGTTAAAACTAATTCGAATGTGCAGAGTTTAAAATGTAAAATCTTTTAAAAAGTATGATTATTAACGGCAATGATTTACGATTCAAAACATGTGGTAAAAAGTAAAATGACAAAAATAACGAACACCGAGGAAAATCCTAAACGAAAACCCTAGGTTAATGGCTAAATCAAAAGTTCAAACACTTCACATCAAACAAATGAATGAAAATTTCATATTATACTTGTAATTATTAACTATTTTCTTTATATATATTGACAATAATCAAAAACTTATTTTTTTAAATATTAGCCATACTCGAAAACTAGCCAAATACATTGTACAGGCAAATTCCAAAAGACGCAAGTCTGTTTACAAATAGCTTAATATCTATGTATTTTTATTTTAAAATTAACTTTCGTCATCAAAAGATAATTTCATGAATAATTTGTTATTTCCAGAAAAGTGATATATTGTTTTACAATTACTTAATTTCATTTGAGGTGACTTATAGGTCCATTGGGCCGGTTGTATTAATATTTATCATATATTTTATGTTTATAATCTATACATATTTACACAGGTCACTATAATAAATAATTTACTTACTTACTTTACCTACTCGTTTGAATTGTTTTACATTGTCTTACATTGTCTTATCGGGGCCTTTTATAGTTGACTATGCGGTATGGGCTTTGCTCATTGTTGAAGACCGTACGGTGACCTATAGTTGTTAATGTCTGTCATTTTGGTCTTTTGTGGATAGTTGTCTCATTGGCAATCATACCACATCTTTTTTATATATTCTAAAATTTCATTCGATCAAAATCTTAATTATTTCAAGGGTACTTGAACATGTGGGTAAAATAAAACGAAAACTAGGTGGGTTTATTGCAAAATGTCTCAATTGAATTTATTTTGACTCAATGGGTAAAGAACTACTCAATTTTAGTTGACATTGTCTTAACTCAAACCCTGACATGATTTGAAATCTTAAATCTATATTTCAAATTTAAGTATAATATTAGGCCATATAAAGCTCTTTCCTTTGACAACACAGATCAGGTAGACCTAACTAATGACTGCATTTTTGAACATGTTTTAGTTTATTATTTTGTCATAGATCTGCAGTGGTTGTTGGTTATTTTGTTTGACTTGTTGCACAATTTGTTCGTGTCGACACCTAAAGAAACTAAATACTGTGGGTTTTGTTTATTGAAGAAAGTTGAATGGTGACCTATAATAGCTTAACTCATTGTTATATGGACCATGTTAGATAGTGCTCTCATTGGAAACATTAAATCACATCTCCATAATGTATTAAAAGAGGAATGAAAGATACCAGAGTAATAGTAAAATTCATAGATTGAAAATAAACTGGCATCGCCATGGCTAAAAATTAAAAAGACAAACCGACAAATGATATTAAAGAAGACACAACATAGAAATCTAAAGACTAAGCAACACGAACCCAACCAAAAACTGGGGTTGATTTCAGAAGGATTGAAAGAGGATTTAGACTAAACAAAATTATTCAAAGGTACTTGTATTATAATTTAGTACGCCAGACGTGCGTTTCGTCTACATAAGACTCATCAGTGACGCTCAGATCAAATTAGATATAAAGCCAAACAAGTACAAAGTTAAAGAGCACCGAGGACCTAAATTTCCACAATATTGTGTCAAATACGACTGAGGTAATCTATGCCTGGGATAAGAAACACCTTATTTATAAGAAAAAGTTTTTTAAAATACAGATATTACTTTATTGAAATTTATAAAATTGTGTAATTCCTTTAAAATCAAGGCAACATCCTCATGCAAGGCCCCGAATCCTCGTTCTGATTGGCTTTTGTTTTGGTGTAATCAGCTTCCCGACTTTTGTATCAAATTTGGTTGCTAAAAATTAATGTTTGGTTTGTGCATCATTGAACAATAATTTATTGTCGAACGCCGATCTTGTGCAGTAACTATTTTTACCGTTAACGTTATTCACTTTTCCGAATGACCATTTTAATGTATGCTTTCTTTAAAAGTAGACATTGTTCACAGCTCATAACAATATCTGTTTATAGATAAGTTGTTTTTTTTTTAGTTATGATTGTATTACATTCGAGATAAAACTTAGTGTGTAAATGAGGTAATTTTCATCTCTGATATTTTGCTTGCTCCTTTTTTTTTCAAAGAACAAGTTAAATAAACATACTGTACTAGAAATATTTCTGCTTTCTGTCGTAAGGTTAGACCTGTGTAATAATCATTCCATCCACATTTTCTTCTGATGTTTAACGCCTCTTCTGTAAGTTTAAGTGCATAACCTGAAATCAACAATTTATCTTAAATAATCACAAATTGTAAAATTCTCATTTGAAAAAAAAATCGTTTTTATAAACTGGTGTTGATCACTATTGTTAACAAACATGTATAATTTTAAAAAACAATGAAGTATAACATACACTATATATTCAGCATATAGCTTGGTTCGAAACATTAAGATGATCTTATTTGTACTGGCTTAGAAAACAGAAAGTGTTACAGAGGAACGAACAGAGGTCGGTCAGTTTAGCGAGGTATACTTATTTAAACAAGTATTTACTGTGATTCGTTACAGTAAAGTGAATAATGTAAGTGAATGCAAAGTATCACATACTTTGAAAAAAGAAAAGATATCAACTGCACCACAAAATGACTAATTCAAGAAAACAGGACAATACCATGGCCACAGAAAAATACAAGGCAACTAGACAATAATATGGTTATCAGGAAAATACAATAAAAACTGGATAACAACATTACTTCAGAGAAAAACTATAAAACTTGACAATAACATGACCACAGCAAAATACAACAAAACAACTAGGAACAGTCCACAATCTTTTTTAACAGAAAACTTATGATTAAACAACACGAACTCAACAAAGTTTGGATAAAGACAATTGCATGATTTGTTAACATGACTAGTAGACAAGGCTGTTAAACGAGACCCGTTAAAATACTCCAAATAGATTGTCATTTTATTATACATTTAAATAGTGTATTTGTTCCGAATGAGTTCACAAGCGTTATGAATCTTACAATCATAGAAAAATAACTGTGTGCATTAAAAATTCTTTTAAATTCTCACAAATATATCCCAGAGTTAAAATTATTCATTATATTGAAGGACTGATAGTAAAGATGTATTTAAACTTAAATGATCTTCCAATTCGTTTATAAATTTATATTTTTTACTTTGTTGTTTTGAGTTTCACTGTGTCAGGTGCTACATTAGAATTCTATAAGCTGTATTCTTATTTTGATCTCAACCTTATAATTGATTTTATTTCATGATGAACATCTTGTATTTCAAATTTCAATAAGCTGTGAAAAGATTTATACGAAGCTGCATTATAGTTTAATTGCACAATATATATGATAATCTGACACTGATAACATGCACAGAAGAAAATATTATCACAATGTATAATCTGATTTGGATTGTCTAGAATGAAAATACTGTACTTAACTTAAAATTCCATAGACACATTAGAGTACGTACCCTCCTCGCTACCCGACGACTCACCCATTCTAAACTTAAAGACAGGTTAAAAGAATTTGTCTAAAGTTGTTCAATTAAATAACATGGCCAACTAATAATTATTGTGTTTAAGGAGGAATAAATCATATTGTTTAAAACGAAAACTGTCTACTTTAAACATTAATGTTTTTGTTTAAAACGATACTATTTAACCAAACGTACTAAGTGGCAAAATTATATACATGTACATCGAACGTTTCACCGACCCCCATAAAATTTGGTTGACCGTTATACAATAGTTGGTTTGTACGAATCTATTTTGTGATACTTTAAATGTAGTGCCAATGACCAGATAGACCAAAAAAAACTTTTTATTTTATTATTTAACGATTTACACATTTTATCGAATGATCAACAGAATTTTTGGCAGTTTTCGGTGAGAGTTTTCAATTATGTCTGTGTATTTTAAAAACAGTTTCTCGGTTAACAAGAAATATATATACGCAACAGTAGATCTCTTTGTAATTCCCATTTTCACATATTCAATTTTTTGTAAACAAACTTAGGAACAGAAACTTCTTTCATTACTTTAAGTTTGAAAAAAAGTGCCAGTTCGAAAGTTGAATTGATTACTTCATTTTCAACGTTCAAATATTGTGGCATACACTGAACCCCTGGTTTCCCCTTCCCCTTCTTTGGCAGTTCATTTAATTGGGAACATTCGTGGCATAAATCTGTGCTAAATGGCATTCATCAATTTGAATAGCAGTTGACGTTGTGGCCGTAAGTCTGTCTCGCAAATGACGTTGTGTAATCAAATTCTATTGACGTTGCATTGTCACTATATGTTGATCTGGTCATTGATGGTCTTCATTAAATCCCTTCTACCGGTATCATTGTCGAAAGGACAGTACGATGAGTTTCTGACGTTAAATTGTCTGGTTGCAGCAGGTTCACGTTTTCCTGTTTGCAGTATTCTAATGGATTGATTCAGTTTTTTATTCCTTAGTCTTCGCAGTATTGAGATGTAACATTTTTAAACTGATGTAAGTGTGGCCAAGAATTGAAAGAACTGTTTCACAAAGAAAAAAATGAAAAAATCTTTAATTGGGTCGAAATTTCGGTTTTTGAAATTCGTGCGATCCCCATAATTCGGCATGTTTAATAACCATAGGTAAGTGAGATATGTTGATTTTTTTGAAAGAGAAAGAACTATGATAAGCATGAATAGTAGTTGTATGAGGATCAAACATGATTTGGTAAAAACATATCTACAAAATGAGTGTTGCGTTTTTAAAGTCAGACAGTATACCTCAAATTTTGATTGGTGAAACAATTTATGAGATAAAAATGACACATTGATTCAAAGAGTTTATAAGAAGTCAAGTCACATTTAAAATTAGTAATGTGTAGAGTTGGGTTCTATAGCAAAGCATTTTAAGTGTCATACTTGGTTGACCTTTCGGATAATCATATTGGCGTTTGTTACAGGCAGTCATTGCTTTTGACGATGACATGTTCAATGGTAAGGGGAAACCAGGGGTTCAGTGTATGCCACAATATACGTTCTGCTATTTATTTGTATTGTAGTCCTGTATTATTATGTTGTCATTTTAATGTTATATTTAACAATGCCATCAAAGTGCGAGGCTTGGCATGCAACAAAACCAGGTTCAATCCACCATTTTTTTCTTTAAAAATGTCCTGTACCAAGTCAGAAAAATGGCAATTGTTATATCATAGTTCGTTTCTGTGTGTGTCACATTTTTACGTTGTGTTTCCGTTGTGTCGTTTGTTTTCTCCTATTTTTGAGTGTGAATTCACATTACTATAAGACGTGTCACGGTACTTTTCTATCCCAAATTCATGTATTTGGTTTTGATGTTATATTGGTTATTCTCATCGGATGTTGTCTAATGCTTAGTCCGTTGCTGTGTGTGTTGCATTTTAATGTTGTGTCGTTGTTCTCCTCTAATATTTAATGCGTTTCCCTCAGTTTTAGTTTGTTACCCCGATTTTGTTTTTTGTCCATAGATTTATGAGTTTTGAACAGCGGTATACTACTGTTGCCTTTATTTCATATTATTTTCTACTCTTTTTTTAAAAAGTAAGATTACAAAAATACTGAACTTAGAGGAAAATCTATTCGGAAAGTCCATAATCACATGGCAAAATCAAATAACTAAACGCATCAAAAACGAATGGACAAGAACTGTCATATTTCTGACTTGGTACAGGCATTTTCAAATGTACAAAATGGTGGATTAAACCTGGTTTTATAGCACTAACCCTCTCACTTTGATGACAGTCTCGTCAAATTCCGTTATATTTACATTGATTTTTAATTTTGATTTGTCAGTTATGAAGACTCCCTGTTTTTGATTTTTTCACATTGATCGTTGTTTTTGTTTAATTTGTTTTTCAACGTTTGGCAAAGTGTATCCCACACCAGTTATTTCTGATGAGGCTTTAATTTGATTGTACTTCAATGTATACAGAAAAATTGGTGTCAGCATGTTGTGATCTCAATTACTCATGAGATTAAATAATCTATATGTAAATGATTTTTTACACAATACTTACCATTGTTCCCTCTTTTGACACTCTGATTTGCTATATTGTTAAGTGGTGCGACAAGTATTTCTGGTGATATATCAGCAAACTTCCGTCTTTCCTCGAGAGATGATTTGTACCACTGTAGAGCCTTGTCTTCATCTCGCCCAGCTACAAAACAATCACTCTTGTTTTTCTATGGTATTCTTATACTTTGCATTTGAGTTAGCCATCATACTAATTTGATTCGGGGGCTAATAATAAGTCGTATGAAGACAAAACATGTGTGTGATGTGATAAGTTATAAGACTTGTGGTCCATAACAGTCAATCATCAGAGCACTTTAAATGAGTAGTATGCACTATCATTAATCTATGTGATAAGTTATCTAATTTTGTAAAGTTTCGCACTGATTCAAAAAGCAATTACAAGAATGATATTATTATCAAAACCCTTTTTTTTATAAACAACATATTTGTTGAGTTTACTATTTCAGCAGACGGTCGATATTTAAGTGTTATTAATCGTGCATCCCTACTGGAAATCTTATTTTTCATACTTAAATGAAAACAAAATCTTTCCAAGTCAAGAAGAAAGAAAAAACATATTGTTCAATTCTATAATTTAAGATATATGGATGATGTCCTTTTTTGCAATAATCATAATCTTATATATCCTAATGAGCTTGAGACTAGGGATACTACCAAGATTATAAGGTCTGCTACATCTCTTCTAGACCTTTTTCTTGATAGTGACACATATTTACGACTTCAAACTGGAACATATGACAAACGGGATGATTTCAACTTTTTGCTTGTCAACTTCCTATTTCTCAGCAGTAAGATATCTTCCTCTCCGTCGAATAGCGTGGTCTTAATACAAAACTGCCTTAACAGAGTTATGATATATTCTGTTGTGTTTGTCGTTGATGGAATATGTGCATAGTTGTTCTGCGGTTAATTTTTGCATGTCGTATTTCGACTACATGTATTACATTATTTTTTAGTGCGTTTATCTGTGATGATTTTTATGTGTGTATGTGTGCTGTATTTCTGTCACGTAGTTGTCATTTCATGGTGTTTTTTAACATTGTCATATAACCATTAAACCAGGTTCAAGCAACCATGTTTTTCTTAAAATATCCTGTACCAACTTAAGAATACGGCAACTGTTATTAAATAGTTCTTTTTTGTGTATGTTGTTTGTTTTTGTTGCAATTCAATGTTTCTGTTGTTCCTTTATTTCCTAATTGATATGTTTCTCTCAGTTTTAGTTTGTAACCCGGATTTGTTTTCTCTCAATCCATTCGTGACTTTTGAACACAGGTATACTACTGTTGCCATTTTTTTTATAAGAACGATCGACAGAAAATCAACAATTCATAAGTTTGACGGTCACCATCCAGAATATGTTGACCAAAACAATATCTATTTGTCTCAACTCACTACCGATATGTTTGCGAAATATTTGGTCTTTATTTAACCGAATATTCATATCATCTGTTATTTTAGTAATTGTATTCCCTTCCAAATTGTGTCATCTGATTAGCCATTATGTCAGAAATCATATCTGATATTCTTCCTCAGTCATAATAACCTTCCGTCATTACCGAACTGAACTAAGAAATAACACGACGGGTGCCATATACGGTGCAGGAAATGCTTACACTTCCGGATCACCTGATTTCACTCCCGGTTTTTAGTGGAGTTCGTGTTGTTTCTTAATTATAATTTATAACTGTTGATGTAAATGTCCTTTGTTTTTGTGAGTCTTTGTTTACTCCTTGGTTTTGATTGCTATTGTCTTTGACTGAGTGTAGATTCCTATGAGATTTTGCATAGCAACAGGCGCTTATCCTGTCGATAAACCGCCTTCTCACCCCATCCCCTCTCTTGCTACTTTTTGGGGTACGTGCGATTCCCTCAATTTTTGTTTGATTTGACGTCTGAATCAGTTTATGAAATTTAAACAGCGTTTAAAAGAAAAATTACAAAAATATTGAACTCAGAAGAAAATTAAAAAAGGAAAGTCCCTAATCTGATCAAATGTCAAAATCAAAAGCTGAAAACTCACCAAACAAATGGATAACAACTGTCATAATCCTGAATTGGAAGAGGCATTTTCTTATGTAGAAAATGGTTGATTAAACCTGGTTTTAAAGCTAACTAAACCTCTCACGTGTACGACAGTCGCATCAAATGCCATTATATTGACAAAGATGTGTGAATAAAACAAACAGACATAAGAGGTAAAAATATAAAAAAAAATAGGGGTACAGCAGTCAACATTGTGTTATAATCTTAATTACTATAAAAATATCTTACATCTGTCCATAATGAGTCCAAATGTATTAAATATGATAGCTATTGCTGAATGATACGGAGCCTCTTTCTGAGCTAGGTCCAGTGCTTCATTTAAGGCTTCTTCTGCAGCATCGTAATTTTCTGATTAACAAATTGAAAAGTTATATTATAAGGGAACGAACGTTTTGGGGAGTGGGGAGAAATGTCTTGTAACTCAAAATTCGGTGGTTGAATCTGCTGCTTCTCTGATAATTTTGAGACAATATGTAAAACAAAAACTTAATCGTTTTTCCAAATGGTCTGCAAACTATATTCTTTCTATATGGCTTTATCAGACATTGTTGCTTTTTTCAAGTCACAATAGGAGATTAATTCAAAATTTTTGTGATCAACTGTTAAAATGCTAGCTTAGCGGTAACATGCATACCTCTAAATACTTCTGCTAAAGCTTTCTGAACAAGGAATTCAATAAGCCTTCTGTGTACTCTCGTATTCCCATCTACCTTCATCTTTATAGCGGACTGTATAAATCTAAAATAAAAAGATGAATTATAACTAAATGTTAAGTGATTATATAAACCGTTTTAACTGAAGTGTAAGTACTTTTAATAAGGCTTATACAACTTAATTGTCCAGTTCAGCTAAAAAAAATGTAATCAACAAACTACTTGTATATTGGATTGTATATACATAAAAATAAATATACTATAGTATATACAATTTTACTATGATGATGGTAAATTTAACTGAAAAGACGTTGATTGTACATCTTACTTTAACCTGAAATAAGATCAAAATTTTGCTATTCCTTCCAGATTATTAAATCTATCATTTTGCATTAACCATGATACTATGGAATAGCTAAGATAAGCCGGCGGGCTAACGACCTATTATATATGACATAATATGTACAATAGGAATAGTACAAAAGTAAAATGCATTTGACGTTAAACAAATTTTACTTAATTCATATTGCTAAATCTTACAAGTACGAGAAAAAATTTAATAATCCTTAGCACAATAAATATACACACGCTTCTAATATTCAATACTCATAATAAAAGTTTCAACATAATACAGAAGGAAGATATAGTATCATTATATGTTGGCAAAACCATTCAGGGGAAATTAGATTTTACATTTCATTTATTTTTTAACTCTATTTGATAGTGATTCAATTGTAAAAGTTTGAAAGTATTGCGTCAATCATTTTACTCATGTGATTTTACAGATTTCGCGTCGCGTGTCTATATAATTGGCTTGTAAATAGTGTACTAATTGTTTGTCGATTATAATGAAAAAAAAATGTATTAAATTATTTAACATGTGATTTTTATTAGTATTTATTTCCTGCATCGTGTCTAAATAATAATTATGACTTAATGTAATAATGTTTAATAAACATATATTGCGTTTAGGGGAAGTAATTGATTTTATAAATTTCCCAAAGTTTTACTCTCGTTAGTATTTGATTTAATCACAGATATTAGTCTGTGAGGTACCTAACATTCTCTACTGTACCAATATGCTCCTAAGATTATAAAAGGGCATTCTATATAGATATAGGAAGATGTGGTATGAGTGCCAATGAGACAACTCTCCATTCAAATAACAATTTATAAAAGTAAACCATAATAGGTCATTTGCGGCCTTCGACACGGCGCCTTGGCTCACACCGAACAACAATTTATAAAAGTAAACCATTATAGGTCATGTACGGCCTTCGACACGGCGCCTTGGCTCACACCGAACAACAAGCTTGTTTAGTATTTGTGTTACTATGAAGAAAGTAAAAATACTGGACTTCGAGGAAAATTAACAACAACAATTCCCCAATCAAAAGGCGAAATCACAATTTCAAACACATCAAACGAATGGACAATAATTATTCACAATACTCATTGACACATTCACCCATGCTTTCAACGCAATGTCATTTACAAATTGTGTCATCCTGAAGAACCTTGCTTTGCGTTTGACTATTTGAAGGTAAAACTCTTGGGTCTATAAATGTCGTTCCTTATATGTATTTTTTGGTCATATTAGTATCAGCAATAATATCATTAAATGTTTGCCTGTTATATCATTATCATTTATTTCTATCTGTTTTTATATAGTTGATTCTTCAGAATAATTTACCTTAATCCTTTTTGATATTTTCCCTGTCGTATTATAAATCTTCCCAGAAATCCAAGTAAGGTCATGTGATGATACCCTGGATGGTCCCATGACAAAGATCTGAATGCTTCCTGAAATAACTGGGTTATTACCTGTCTATTTGTATCCACTGTTAAAGAAAATAAGCGTATATATTGTTAACAAAATGCTCGGTCGTACGACTGGGAAGGACAGTCATTAGAGAGGGGATACTTATAGCCATACTTTCAGTACACACACTTTTACTATCCCTTTGCAATTTTTTGGCTAGAAAACTATTTCAGCTTTATCAATGCATTTTTACAATAGTCCTTCATTTGATAAGATATGTGACAAAAACAGAAATAATCGTATGAAAAGCGATTCTAACTTCATAATTACAGTTGGTATCCATTTGTTTGATGTGTTTGGCATTTTTATATTCGGGACTTTCCATTTTGAATTTTCATCAGTTTGGTATTTTTGTTGATCCATTTTTCTTTATTGGTACATATTGTTTATTGTAAATCTATCGTGCTATCGAAAATAGTTCGCTTAATTTTATAAGGAACATGTTCATTGTTTCGAAGTGTTGTGTTCACTTACTGTGGATTCATTTATTTTCGTGGGTACCAATTTTCGTGGATAAAGAAAAAATTACATATTCGTGGATATTAAATTTCGTGGTTTTGCTGAAGTCTGCATACAAACCTATCGAAAAATTATCATTCGTTGAATATTTAATTTCGTGGTTTGACTGTGCCCACGAAATCCACGAAAATTGGTATCCAACGAATAATAATGAATCCACAGTATATATATTATATTCATAAGATTTGTATACAATTATAATTTTCTAAAGTTTAATGTGTGTTTTATAGCAAAATATGAATATATATACAAAAAGTGAAGATTGGATGTCCCTCTGGTATTTTTCGCCCCTCTTTTATACAAAGGAGAGGAGAGCGTTTTTACAACGCACGGACTACAACAATAAATGCATTATTAAAAGATTATTGGATTTGACATAAAACTTTATTTCCGACATTAGTTAAGAAATAATGACACCGATGAACTGAAACGTTCTAGGTAATAAATTGTTAAAAATAAAATGCTTTTACCGAATTTAAAGCTCTTTTAAGATTGTGTCATTCACATTTCCTTTAACTATGATCACGTGATTCTGACTTGCTGACAAACATGCTACTGAATGTCGAATTGACATTTTAGTGAGACGCACATTTTGAAAACCTTCTTTCCTAGTAACGTGCAAAAAATGTATTCAACCGTGTAAACAATATGACAAAGCTGTATGCTGCATAAGAAATAGTAATTAAGCAAATGTACTTAATTCAACTTATTTTGGTGTGGTAAGTGTTGCCCAGACTTAAGTTTTGTATGTCGTTTTTTGTATATTGTGTTTGTCTGTTGTGTGATCGTTTTGATTGATTTATTCCATGGCATTGTCAGTTTGTTTTTGAATAATGATTTTGTAATATCCCTTTTGTATCGTTTTACTCTACAGCAGTATTATTGAAATGTGCAATACCGATGTCTACGTCTTATGAACGATAATATGATGTGCAGATTAAAATAATTGCGTTCATCTGTTGTCGAAATATGTAATAACCCGGTAGACCATAACATACAATACATTATATTAACCTTTCATCTGTGTCATTGCTTGGGCCAGAAACATTTTGAGTACGGCAATTTCCTCAGGTTTCCCATATTGTTTTGCTGCATTTATAAGATGATTGTAAAAATCTTTGACTTGCTCTACAGGAAAACATTTTATGAAAAGCTCTTCAGCTTCACTGACTGCCTAATGAAAAAAAAAACATTATCAGAAGGAAATATGTTTTCCTTTATTTTTATAAATATACCTCATTACTCCGTGGAATAAGTCTTTAAGGTAGCACAATAAAAAGATTTCATAACTCTAACTCTCATGTTTTTAAATGCTGTAACTTTCTTTATAATGCTTGAAAATTTATAAAAGTGGTAGTTTTGAATAGCTAACAGATTACTCCTTCAAGCAAATGCAATGTTAGTATTTTGTAACAATTATGTAACCAATTATAATGTTAACTGTGTCTAAAATCTTTTTCACCAAATTTCAACTTTCAAATGAAATTAGCTTCTTCATAGGTATTTCTAGATGGTTGATTTTATTATATATTGTTTCTATGGCCATTATCTACAAATAAACTCATCAAAGATACCAGGACTAAAATTAGTATAAACGCCAGACGCGCGTTTCGTCTACAAAAGACTCATCAGTGACGCTCGAATCCAAAAAAGTTTACATGGACAAATAAAGTACGACTATGAAGAGCATTGAGGACCAAAATTAATAAAAGGGTGTCTCAGATCACAGATAGAATATATAGAACAATATTTACAACTTATTAAACATTATCTTCTTTTATATGGTTAGGATGTTAACACTAATTACAGATTTATGAGAGAATGGAATCCGATAGGGACAATATGAGACACTCGTTTGAAGCCCATGGTGTGTTGATTAAGATTTCGTTAAAATTTTCTGTATAGTTAAAGAGATGATAGAGCTAAATTCATTCAAGCGAACTGACTGGGATTTTGTCACTAATTACATAATAATTGATTACATAATGATTGCATACTAAAAATATTGCATTCATATAAAAGATTAATCTTTTATCTATCTATATATACTTCTTTTATTATTTTGTATGCATTCATAGGAAAGTTACAGCATTTGAAAGGTTAGTGATTGGAAGTAAAACAATCTTTGTATTGTGAAACCTTAAAACTGTTATTTCTATAATTAGATATGATATGATTTTTCGAATGTACATTTAAGGTAAAGAAAACTGATAAGTCATTCGACAATTTTAGCATAAAGCTATTGTTGGTAACACGTTCGAACACTATGTTAAAAAATTAAATTTTATAGCTTAATGATAGCATGCGTGAATTAATTATAATATACTAGACTGAATATTATCAATACTTACATTGCGAGGGGAAATGGTGATGGTATCATAATTCACTGCAGATAATTACTTACTTTCATCAGGACTGTAAATATATCCTCGGTACAGTGTATAGCTTGCTGTAATAGCTGCTTCATATTAGCATAATCATGGTGGAAATACTCTACCACACTTTTATGAGAATCTTTGTACAATTTATTGTCTACAGTTACCATGAGATCAACAAAAAACTTTACAAATCTCAATCTCACAAGATCAGACGTTGAGAAATTCGGACTTTCATCAATACAAGCTCTAAGTAAGGGATTCAGCGAAAACAAATTAGTTTCTTTATCAAACTCTAAGACGGATGAGTCTCTCAGAGGTATAATCTGAAGAGTTGTTTCATGTGACTGTTTATGACCAAAGACAGCTTGTAATGCCTCTGTTGAAAAAGACCCCTGGAGTAATATTAAATCATTAACTGATGATTGCAGACTGGTTGGAAGTCTTTCCAGAAGCTTTTGTATTTTCACTCTCAAGTGTTCGTTCTGAGTTACTAAATTAGATGAGAACAAATCTAATACGCTTTTTGGGTCGCAGAGTAAGTTAGCTAAGTATTTAGGCTTGATAATGCCGTCTGGGTGCATTAAAATACTGGCTACTTCTAATACCAAACCAGGAGTACAGTGACACCCATTCACTATTTCTCTTTCTGTATCTTCGAAATCGGTATCTGGAGCTGCTTTACGCAATAACGATATAGCCTCCGATTCTGATAATCTTAGAAGGGATACATACCGTATTCTATAACCCACATTCATATTCAAACGTATTCCACTACTTAACAACAAAAAGATATTCGAAGAGCACCGTAAGATTTTTGAACACAAATCCGAAAACTTTCCCAATGCTGCGTTAATATCTTTATCAAATATAAAGTTATCAAGCTTTGTAAACGTCAAAAGCACATAATTATTCGATTTTGTGTGAGATTTGATAACTCGGATGATTTGGTTTTCACTGAGTTTTGCGGATTCAGGAAAAACATATTCTGGCAGTGAATCCATTACATGTTCTAAAAGGTTATCCCATGTCCGTATGTATTTACATGATACTTGTCCAATATGAAGATTACTATTTTTTTCATTTTCATTTTCGTCGTCTAGTTCTTCACAAATCTAAAAAAAAAAAAAAAATAAAGATATATTTAATGATAAAACAATCAATAAATACTAATATTCCATATTGATATAATTTAAGTTGGTTTTTCTATATGAATGGGATTTTGAATAAATAAGCATATTCACCTGCGGATAAAGTATATTCACCGCAAATCACGTCGCGTGCTGTAACGTGCATAGTTTTGGTAAAAAAAACGTTTGATGTACATTTGGTTTTGGTAAATAAATGCCATTACATACATTTTTTCGAAATATGGAATAAAACAATTACTGTCTTTTGTTTCGGTAAATATGTGGTTTAATTAACTTTTGGCCTCATTGAATACTATGGACTCATTTATTTTCGTGGGTATCAATTTTCGTGGATAGAGAAAAAAGACGTTTCGTGGTATACATAAATTCGTGGATCGCTGATTACAACAACAAAAAATTAGATACGTAATTCGTGGATTTTTTTTTTGATTTATGAGATCATATAACCTCCTTGGTTTGATCAATAATAAAACAAAACAAAAAAGAAGCAATTCACTAAAAAAGTTTTGAATTTTCAAATCCTCGCTTGGTCATTCTTGGTTAAAGTGTTCATTGATAACTTCGATTACAATAATAGACAGAGACAACTAATTATTTGTTTGTTTTACAATTTATAAATTCTTGTCTGAATCCTATAAGGCATTGAAAACTTTATGATTGAAAGCTCATTTCCAAAATCACGATATAATAAACATATAAGTATGCTATAAGTATAAGGTGTGAAAATAAATGTTCCTGTCATAAACAATATTACCTACGGGCAATATCCCCGTACTTAATCATATTTATTTTTAATCACTGGTAAACCAAACTATGACACGGTAATTAACAACTTGCAGTTATTTTCCATGAACAGTTTTAATCAATTTTAAAAAGTAAATTATCATTGATATTCGATGTATTTATTATAGATTAAATCAAAATACTTGTATCTTTTTTCAATAAAAACACGCGTTATGTTACAATGTTTATCGCTAGTCAACACTATACTAGAACTTAAATTATTTTTTTATTATTAATTGTTATTAGTTGGCTTTTAACTAGCTGTCAGTAACTGCGAGTACTCTCAAATCGTAATTTCTTGTTAATTCGACCTGTTGATAATGTTTATAATGCTTTTTTTGTTATTTCATATTTATATGGATCTTGTCTATATACCAGCTTTTATTATTTGGAATATCACTTTTTCTTACTACATTTGTATAAACTTCAAGATTTAGCTGTATTTTTTTAAAACCGTTTTTTTTTCTAAAGTGAATATTTTCGAAGGGTTAAATATTTCGCAGTGGTGTCTTGACATGGCTTTGTTTGGATTTGTTTGTTTGCTTTTTGGCCTTGAATGTTTGTCCCTAATATTTTATTAACTGTGCATTTGCATTCAGATATCGCACATCAAATTTATTCGTTTATAGTGTATTAATGTACGTTTTTTGATTGAGTTAAGCCTGCCAATTGATATTTTACCGTGTGTTTTTCTATGTTGTGATGTTATGCTATTGATTCAGAAAAAAATGAGAAAGATTTCGATCCATTAAAACGTTTAATCCCGCTGCAAATGTTTGCACCTGTCCTAAGTCAGGAATCTGATGTACAGAAGTTTGTTTATGTAATTTATACGTGTTTCTCGTTTCTCTTTTTTTTTTAATTTAATATAGATTAGGCCGTTGGTTTTCCCGTTTGAATGGTTTTTCATTAGTAATTTTGAGGCCCTTTACAGCTTGTTGTTGGGTGTGAGCCAACGCTCCGTGTTGAAGGCCGTACATTGAGCTATAATGGTTTACCTTTTTAAAATTGTTATTTGGATGGAGAGTTGTCTCATTGGCACTCACACCTCATCTTCCTATATCTAGAACTGCATAACGTAACCGGAAATAAACATCCGACTCCATACACATTTCTTCGGATTATTTTTCGTTGAATTCTTAAATTTGTGGTTCGCTGTGACCCACGAAACCCACGAAAATTGGTATTCCACGAATAAAAATGCATCCACAGTATCAGTTTTTCAAAAGTCAATAAAACTACATATTTACCTCTTCAAAAGACAATAATTGTATAATATCCTTTACATACATACATGTTGACAGTGCACAAGGTCATGCTTTTCTCTGACTGTTAATGAAGTATTAACATTGAATCTATTGGATGTGAACTGATAAAAATGTTAGTCAAAATACAAAGGATTCATTTATTTGTTAGAATTCTCATTCTGAAAGTGAGTCGAAAGAAACAAGAGGGACACTGTAACTCATAAGTATAATATAAACTGACAACGACATTGCCAAAGAAGAGAAAAAACCAAGAGACAAACAATAGTACACAATACAACAACCAAGTAAACGAAAGACTAAGCAATACGAACCTAACCAGAAACTGGGGTTAACATTAGGTGAAAGGGAAAATTGAAAATTATGTCTCGTCTTTTTTTATTTTTGTTTTAGTCTTTAGAAATATTTTAATCTGTGAAAGTGATATATGAAAGAAAAGCCGGGACAGATAGTCATCATCGGTTTTCCCACAACAAGGATCATTTGTATGACAGGATAGGCATGCTTTGGTTCGAGTATTAGTTGTGGGATCCCTATGTTTATCAAATTCGTATCCACAAATATCATAAGCACTTTTCTGTGAAAAATGTCCGTACAAAGTAAGGAATATCGCAATTATTTTTAAAATTGTTCCGTTGATTGATAGCGTTTGATACTGTCAGAATTTAAGGACTGTTCCTTTTTGAATTGCTTTAGTATTCAGATATTTTGTTATATGTCATTAGTAAAGTGAATGCCTAGTTCATGCTTGTGCTTGAACGAACTTAATCCGGTCATATAGCATGATAAATATTTATCTGCTCAATGTGCATGCATTTAGATTCAGATTTCTCTTTATAATGTGCCATTATACTACATTACAGCTTTTCTCGACTTAAATTTCCACACATATCGGAATTTAAGATACACGATCTGTTATATGAATGACAAAGACTTTACCAGATAAAGATTAGTCCAAATATGTTACTAATTATAAGGACTCGGAGAAGAGCAAACAAGATGATACATCCGTACCGAAGTCTTTGGTTAGGAAAGGGGAAAACCCGAAATAATTACATTAGATGTATGTTTCGTTATAATACGTTATTCTTATTGGTTACACTGCAATCTCGCGTTATTCCTTAATCAACTTCATTACACAATAAAATTTATTATTTGTGATGACACGAGGTCCCACAATAAAGTGCACATGTAAATTAAATAAATACTTGATAAAAATCGTGTTTTCATTATCCTAGCTAAAATGTAATTATATGTATTGAATACTTCTTTTTGTAACTTCATAGGGTTGTAAAAGCGTTGACCGTGTGCACATTTTCAGAATGAAGAGCTTCCGCGCTTCATACAAAATGTACTTCGGTCAACGCTTTTACACCCCAATGAAGTAACAAAAAGAAGCATTCAATTCTTAAATAAACGCGAAGACAAAATAGATGGTGATTTATTTGTTGACGAGTTCGTGGGCAGATCAAGAGAAACCTTAAACTAATTCTGGTCTAAATCAAATAAAGAGGTGTACAATAGCTTTATATGGTGAAGAATTCACGCTGTGTTGAATGGAAACCCTAACCTAATAAGAATTCAAAATCACAATGAAAGGTTTACAATTGCATTATATGGTGTAAAATCCATGCCTATGTAAATTATGATAAAAAAAAATAAAGAGGTGTACATGAGTATTATATGGGTACGGTTGAGATATAAAATATATACCCTTAAATAAAGAAATTGAAAAGTTCATTATTTTATTAGGGTAAATCCGAAACATTTTTGGACGAAAAACTATTAGTAAATAGGAATGACATGTTAAGTTAAGATTCTGAGAAAATTAAAATTGAATTAAAAGGATGCAGATATAATTTTTACTATAGTATACAAATATGTTGGATTCCGTATCCTTGTTGCACAAGGGTAACCCCCAAAAATTATTTCAATGAATAAGAGATGGAAAATAAATCATGTGAGTAGGATTGTGTAAAAGATATAAAAATAAAACAGAATGGACGAAAAAGCGGACACTCCAAATTCACTATACTGCATGCTCTCGAAAGCAGGGATATTAATACTCTTAGATGAGAGTCCTGGAAATTTTCTTTTTCGATAATATATTGAGATGCAAACATTTTCTACTCTACTCAATCATCATGCTATTAGTTTCAGATTTCTATCTGTATAGTGCCATAATACTAAAAATAAGCTATTTCGTAGATTAAATCTTCACACATTACGATCGGAATTTGATATACAAGATCCGTTATGTGAAATGAAAAGACTAGAAAAGATAAGTGCACATTTGCAGGTCTACTTGTACTGCTAAATAAACATAAACAAATAAGATATCCTGTCTTTGCAAAGAACATGCACTAGAAAGGGAAAACCTAAAACAGTTCGGATAACAAATGTTTTGGTTGGGTGTGTGTCGTGTTATTTTTTTTTTTTATTCTATTTGTGTTGCGTTTTTAGGACTGTTGTCTAAATGTTGTTTCTTTTGTTTGTGTTTTCTTTTCGTTTGGTGCTAGTGTTATCTGTCTCAATTTCTCATCGACATATTTGTTGTCTGCTCTATGGTCGGGTTGTTGTCTCATTCCCCATTTCCATTCTCAATTTTATTTGTTTCCTCTGATTCTTTTTTTTTTCAATAATTTGTTTCTCTGCATTTTATATATCTGCTGCTTTCAACTTTTTATTATTCATTAACGGGATACAATATGGATCTGCTGTATCTTTATTTGTAACATTTTTACCAATATGTCTGTTTGTTTTGTTCACACATCGTTGTCAATTTGATGGAATTTTATGCGACTGTCTTACAAGTGAGAGTTTTAGCTAGCTATAAAACCATGTTTAATTTATCATGTTCTACTTAAGAAAATGTTTTTACCTAGTAAAGAAGATGACAGTTGTTATCCATTCGTCTGATGTGTTTGAGCTTGGTTTTGTCATTTGATTGGGGATTTTCCGTTTTTAAATTGGTCCACGGAATTCAGTATTTTTGTGATTCCTATACTTATAGTACTTAATGTATTTGTCATAGATACATAACACACTTGCAGGACACTATTCATGATGATAATTGGTATCATTTCGAATCGGGAAAACCCTAGAAAATAATGAAACACAAATTGGGCAAAAGGAAACCCTTTAGATCACGGTGTGACAGACAACATCATGGACAAATGGCAGAAAACAAAAGTACACTCCACAATTTACTTCTGGATAATTAGATAATGAGTAACACAAATCCTACCGACAACTTGGGTTGATCTCACCAGTGACACCAGTCACAATTAGATAATGAGTAACACGAATCCTACCGATAACTTTTGACGATCTCCACCAATGACATCAGTCACAATTAGATAATGAGTAACACGAATCCTACCGATAACTAGGCCTGATCTCCACCAGTGACACCAGTCACAATTAGACAATGAGTAACACGAATCCTACCGATAACTTGGGCTGATCTCCACTAGTGACACCAGTTACGTTACGTACTTTCAAATTATCTGAAAACACGACATTAAATAACATAACATTGCAATAGGTCATACTGATGTCATATTGAGTGGAGAACAAGACTTCAACTTAAGTATGACGTACCACTGACACCAGTCACGTTACTAACTTTCAAATTATCTGGAAACATGACATTAGATAACATAACATTACAATAGGTCATAATGATGTCATAGTTAGTGGAGACTTCCAATTAAGTATGACGTCATAGTGAGTGGAGACTTCCAATTAAGTATGACGCACCTGTTGGATAAGTCTCTGTTTACCAATGCATGGAGCACCGGATATCTGTACAATACGGTTTTTTCTTTTCCTGAAGCATGTCTTTATTTCCTCGCGTTCCCGGAATCTTCCAATAAAAGGTAGTCTTCCATCATCCTCGCTGCCAGGTTCGCCAATGTCCTCTGTTATAAACATGTCACTAATTCATGAATGATCTGTAAACAAATTCCTTTCAAAGTATTTCATGTATATTTTTCATCAAAAATACTATTTTAGAGTTTCAGTTTTCTATTTGAAATTAACTGCTGGTTAATAGTAGGCATGTACATCGAGGGGGTCAAAAATTGAAAAACGAACATGATTCTTACAGTTTAAATATCCATTTTATGATATATTATTTAATAATAAATCATAAAGCATATTAACTTACCTACGTTATTCACACCAAACTTCACACTTACATGAGTAAAATGAGTACATATAGGTCAACACCGTCCTGAGCCACAAAGGACATGTCCTATATTTGAAAACCCAATCTGTAAGAAAAACATAGGTCAATTTACAGTGGAACCATCAATCTTAAATGATATGAAATAAATGAAATAAAAAAATACAAAACTGTTTATAAGTTTATAAAAAGGGTACTAATTGACGCCGAATAGAAAAGTTGTCAAGTATACATTCATAAGAATTTAATCAAAATAACCAGGTATCAGCGAGAGAACTAATGCAGAATGGGGAATTTTTACACGAGATGGGATCAGATTGCAATGAATTTTGTGTATCCTTGCTTATTTTCCATTCCCATTAGTCCCATAGTAAATTGCTTGTTAAAAATGAATAACCAAAATAAATATCGAATGATAATTTGTCGACATAACAGTTCATTTTGAGATACTCTTCGAGGTCTGCCCTTAAACTATGTAAATTTCTTTGAAAAGTAAGAGACAATGGTTTTGGACTTAAACTAGACAATATATATTGACTATAATACTAGTAGTCCCAGATTTTAACACCTGAAGCTTCAAGTGCCGGGTGTAAACTTCATAATTAAAACAATATTTGTACATTTAATTTGTTGTTGGTCAAAACTGGACCAAAGGGAAAATGTTAGCTTTTCTCGACAATTATTGTTCAACAGAATATCTCTCCAGAACAGTAGTTTGATTGGAACTGAACGTGGCAACGTGCATTCAGTAATGATGATGGTCCCTTTAATGTCTAATATTGATTAGCAATATCATACCCAATTCGATGCGACTGTCATAGAAGTGAGAGGTTTAGCTTGCTTTAAAACCAGGTTCAATCCACCATTTTCTACATTAGAAAATGCCTATACCAAGTCAGGAATATGACAGTTGTTATCCGTTCGTTTGATGTGTTTGAACTTTTGATTTTGCCATTTGAGTGGGGACTTTCCTTTTTGAATTTTCCTTGGAGTTCAGTATTTTTGTGATTTTACTTATCCTTTGTACATTAATTGATTGATTTTCTGTAGTAAACTTTGCCTGGACATAATGATGAGGTAAAAAAAGGAAAATGAGAGATCCAAGTTCGATTTCAAAATTGAACTTCTTTTATTCTTATCAAGCACAAACATGTGCTGAAGGGAAATCTTGTACAATTTATGTAAATGGAACAGCCATGTTGAATTGGACCTTCTCTAAGTTTCCTTTCCCTGTCATTTATAATGTATTTATAAAGACTATATACACTGACCTAACTCTAACAATAAGGTAAAAAACAATGTATCTAAATATCTCCTTCCGAAATTGTATGTTCATTTGTATATGTAACATCTCCTACTTGACGTTACACAGTCATGAACCAATGAAACTAGATATCCTTGTATATTCTGTCTTCTTTTATTTAGCCATAAAAAGAGACAATGCATGTCTGATATTAATAAGATACCGGCTTGATTCGTTAGAATATATTTACTTGAATCAATCAATCAAAATTATTTGTATTGAATACGTCAGTTAATATGATTACTTTGAAATAAATATATTTATCAATGTAGATGATAATACAGTGTGCCTATATTGACCTCTTGAACTAGTTAAGTATTTTATGTTGTAAGGTTGGTTGGTGTTTAATCGACATAAACCCACATTTATCCATTCCTTCACGTGTAAAAAAAATTCCTATACCTTCACGTGTATATAAAGATTCTCATTCTGAATTTGAAAACCAATCAACGTACAAAAGGCTATAGTTTATAGATTGATTTATCGTAAATAGAATAAATTAAATCCTTACCTGCATTGAGTTTACAAACATTAAAAACACACTTACATAGTCACAAGAGTGTAAATTTTAACTTCCGCATTATACATTAAAACAGGTTTATTAGGTTTTTAAATTTCCGATTTTAAATTATTGAACTTAAAAATAAGTTAACCCCGTTCTGGTATATGCATCCAACGAATTAACCGTTCTTAAGAAACAAAATGCGATGCACCCTAACAGTAGTATAAGACGTACGTTTTACGAGAGTTAGCTTTTGTTCATAGAGATTCTCAACTCTCAGCGGGCTCATAAGGGGGAGGAGAGGAGGGTTACTTTATGTATATGTCACAGTTTGACGTCGCGAAAATAACATTTTACGTTAGCAACGTCATTACCTCCCCTGTTACTGTATCGTATGCCCTTAATCTATATATATCACTACCCAAATGTCCATGTATTTCTTATGGAAATCAAAAGTCGTCCATGTGTCTCATTCCTTTACTCTTCCCCAAACCTATCCCATTATGTGGTGGCCGTTTTCAACATAAAAAGTGCAGGACAATCTATTGCCTTTAAACCCAATATACACAGAAGAGATGACATGGGTGGAAATTCTCAAAATGTTAAGATCTACATCAGTACTTTACATCAAAACTTTTAGTTGGCTCTTCGTATGAGTTTAGTTTTACCATTTAAGAAAAAGAAAACAATGTAAGGAAAATATAAATAAGGAACAAAAACGTTTGGGTCAACTTTGCAAAAACTTTTGGTATTACATTACTTGGTATTTAAAGTAAGCAGAGAGAGAGAGAGAGAGAGAGAGAGAGAGAGAGAGAGAGAGATTTCATCTATATGGCTCAATTACTTGCATAACCTTTAGTACCAATTATTTTACATCTAAATCTTACATATATGGATATTTATTGATATGTTAAACTGTGAAATGATCGTTTTATGACCAACGCCGATTACGCCTCGTTTTTGCTATTCACAAGACATGCAACTGTACTGATACTTTGTACTGTAATGCTTTACTTCAGTACACATTTTCAAATTTTATTATTCTTCCTCAAAAATTCTCATTTCGCATGTCGCATAACTTTTTAATGACTTACCATAAATATTCAAGTTTTATAGTTTTACGTCAAACTTATTAATTCGTTTGGAAATATACGCAGTATGAAACGAAATGGAATATTTTATTGCAAAATGTGTAATAACAACAATACCGGAATCTAAGTTAAAAGAATTTAAAACTATAAAACTGAATGATTTCATAAATATTTCAATTATTTTAAGTTTTACGTCAATATCACGTTTGAAAATATACGTAGTAGTAAATGAATGTTAATATTTTATTGCAAAATGTGTTATAAGAACGCTAACATTACCGAATTCTAAGTTTACAAGATGTACTTAATTTCGGATATATTAACTATTAAACTGAATTGTCTCCAATCAGTGTTACTAGATCTGTCTTCAAATAACTTTCTGACGTCAAATATTTTACTTTGTGATGCAACATTTTGTATGGATTTGTGAGACTTTAAGTGATGGTAGATAAATTTGAATACACGTGTAAATACACAAATTCAGAAAGGGAAGTCAGTCATAGCTGTCAAAGCACAACGATTGACTACATCAATAAACGGATAACAAATACCAATTACCGGACTTGGTACAGGCCATTCTCGAAGCAAATGGTGGGTGTTACTTTGTTTTGTAGCTAGTTTAACCCCCTTCTTGTATCACAGTTGATAGATATTGGTTACCATGGCTAATTATTGGTCTATAATGCACATGTTACATATATAATGATAATAAAAGAAACAAACGTTATGCCGGAATTGAATTATTTGTAAGATCTTAGTATTGAATTTAATCGGTTCAACTCTCATTCATAATGTTCCTGGTCATAATATGTTGTCTTCAAAGTTGGGAATCAGAATCTCTGAGTTATATTGTCTTTTTCTAGTGATGATATGACGTTAACTACATCGTTTTTTTTTAACTTATTTCCTACAATCTTGACTGACTAAAATTTTTAGTTTTCCTCCTCCAACAAAAACTGACCGCAACGAAATAGCACAATATTGTTGAAAGTGACGTTAAACAACAACCAATCAAAAAACCAATCAATCAAAAAAAAATAACGAAAAAAACAAAGTATTGCATTAAACTTCATATTCACATGATATTCTGCCAAACAAAATGAATATATGTTTATTTTGTTTCTAGAACTTAATTATATATATAACCAGTCCAGTAGTCAGCACTTCAGTCTTGACATGAATTGTCATTGATATGTTCATAATTATAGATAAAACTGTTTACAAAACTTTGAAGTTTTCGAAATGATAAGGATTTCTGCCCAAGGAATAGATTACCTTCGATTTATTTTGAAAAACATTTAGGAATTTTAGTTCCTCAATACACTTCAGTTCGTATTAAATTTGACTTTTTTAAAACGTTTGGTGCAAAATTTAAATCCTGGTATCTATAACGAGTTTATCTATTAACTTAACTTAAGTTGATTTTTTAGCATATCAGATGTCATGACTTGTTCATATTTAGATTCATATTTAGAACTAGTTGATAATGGTTTGTGCATATGCTAGGAAAATTATCGCAATGTGTTTAATAATACATCAATGTCATGTTAGGGAAATAAGCCAATAGTATATATTTGTCGTCATCTATAATTAATATATATATTTACAAATAGTTATATTTACGATACTTTTAATACACGATTAATATCGCATGTAAAAAGTAAAATCACAAAAATACTGAACTCAGAGGAAAATCTAATCGGAAAGTCCATAATCACATGGCAAATTCAAATGACAAAACACATCAAAAACGAATGGACAAGAACTGTCATATTCCTGACTTGGTACAGGTTTACAAATGTAGAAAATGGTGAATTAAACCTGGTTTTAAAGCAAGCGCAAAACCTCTCACTTTGATGACAGTCTCATCAAATTCCGTTATATTTACAATGATGCGTGAACTAAACAGACAATAAATAAAATAGTCAAAATATTGGTACAGCAGTCATCATCGTGTAACAATTTTAAAAGGAACAATTTAACAGAACACAAAAACATTTTTTTTCGCGTGTCTGACGTCAGCACATGTTATACGTCATAAGTGTTGAGTAATTGTACTATGTATGTTGTAAAGCTGTGACCTTGTGCGCGCTTTCGAGGATTAATCCACCATTGTCTACACAAGGAAATGCCTGTGCCAAGGCAGAATATAAAATTTGGTTTCCATTCGTTTGATGTGTTTAAGTTCTTGATTGAGCCATCTGATAAGGACTTTCCGGTTTTAATTTTCTTTTGTTTTCGGTATTTTTGTTTTTTTACTTTAGTATTAATACTTTTAAATTCTGCGTTGTTATGAGTTAATTTACAGCATTGTCACCACTGTGGCATATAGGTGCATATATAGAGTTGCTTCTCCTCCTATGAATGCACCAACCAAAATACGAATCCATATATAGACAAAATGTCACAATCGGGAGTTATCTGAAGTTCATAGGGGGATGAGAGATGTCAGCAATTACTGAAATGTGGGTAATTTTTTTTTAAATGCGGCCGTTGGATAATCGTCTGAATGGTTTCCAATTTTGTCATACCGGATACTTTAATAGCTGATTATACGATATGGATTTTGCTCATTGCTGATGAATGTCGGGTGACCTTATATTTGCTTACATCCACGCCATTTGTATTCTGTTGAATTTTTGTCTTATTTGCAATCATTTTACATTTCCTATTTTAAATGGTACTTTTAACCGTTCTCGCCAATAACGTTGTTTTCCTATATAATGTATTATTGTTTGTTCCACATTTAAGGAATTATGGTAAATAGTTATCAAAGGTACCATGCTTATTATTTGATACGCCAGACGCGCGTTTCGTCTACAAAACACTCATCAGTGAATCTCATATCAAAATAGTTATAAAGCCAAAGAAGTACAAAGTTGAAAAGCATTGAGGATCCAATATTCCTAAAAATTATGCCAAATACAGATAAGGTATTCTATGCCTTAGATAAGAAAATCTTATGTCTTTATCTATTAATTTTTTCTTAATGGTATGTATTACCATTCTTTATTAAATATCCAGACATAATCAGATTCAGTTTCATATTTAGAATGAAACTGATGTTACTTTGTACAAAAAAAAAACAACGTGTATATAGATATCATGTTTGGACTATAATCGTAATTAGTGTTCATAGTTTTATGTGTATTATGTATCCCGCATATTTTGTAATAGATTTTATAGTTCAATTCTGTACTAACATATATATTAGCATTCGATTATTTTGTTGTAATGTTTATGAACTTTTAGTTGCCATGCTCTTAAACAAGTCTATCGGAGTTCAGTATTTCTGTGATTTTACTTTTTGATACATTATTTTCTCTCCAAGATTTCAAAGCAGTGAAGTTGAAATTATCTCTTTGTTACGAACAGCATCATGAGGATATTTTCCAATTGTCGTAACCACTTTTCCCAGAATTCGACTTACCGAATCAAACATATAAACGGATTAGTATTTACATGAGCAACCCGACAGGGTTTACATGTGGAACAGAATCTCCTTATATTTTCAGAGCAACTGGTGTCTCTATCGACTTTGGTGGGATTAGTGTTGCTCGGTCTTTAGTTTTCTGTGTTGTGTTTTGTATACTGTTGTTTGTATTTTGATCCTTTTCTTCATTTGTTTGGTTGAATTGACATTGTCAGTTTATTTTCTTTTTGATGTGAATGTGAATGTCTCCTCGACATGTCTCGCCTCCATTTTAGTTTGATTTCTTTTAAATGCAAAACTGTTTATTCAACTGGTATGATTTCTATTAAAATGTAATCTTATTTATTAGTTTGTCCATAAATCGGACATGATTCATAAATATACATACAGAAGTCTATTATTAAAGAAGTGCATTTGGTGCCCATTTGAATCCCTTAAACCTGTCGATAAACTTGCTGAAATGTACATAGATTTCATCGAGGAGAAATTTACCTCTCATCACTCATTTATAAGGTTTGTATTTTCCAATATTTTGGCCTTATGCATCTGGTGCAATAAAATGTGAACCGTCAATTTTATCGTCACAGTTTCCGCAACTATAAGTACATCTAGTATATTTCCCCTTTTTGCATTACAGATGAAGGCTTTAGATTAGTTGCAACACCACATTTTTCAAACAGATTTATAAAAGGGCCATTTAATCTTATAAGAAAACCTCTGTTTGATATAATTATGAAGTTGTATATTGACTCTTCAAAAATAACCCCATTGTTTTATATACTTTATTATTATTATAAAAGTTCATAAAAATTTCTTTGGTAGAAGTAAGGGACCATAAACAAGATTCAATTGAAAATTTTCAATTCAAGTCATATAGACACTCACGTTATTAGATCTTTTGTTTATATGCCTTTTTTCTCTGTTGATAGGTTCGTGTTCAAGGTTCGTGTTGTTTATTCTTTAGTTTTCTACGTTGTGTCGTGTGTGCTGTTGTTTGTTTGTTTAACCGTTCTCGTCAATATAAGTTAATTACTTTCATATCCGTAGATATGGATATTTTAACACCCTGCAGTACCCCAGTACACCATGAGGCGTAGCCGAAGGGTGTACAGGGTACTGAAGGGTGTTAAAATATCCATATCTACGGATATGAACGTAGATAACGAATTTATCCCCGATCTTAGTCCAAATCGGGCGAGTTTTATGGAAATTCGGGTACAAAGTGTAACGTGAAAACAACGTTTTTTCAATATCTAACAAAGTTTTATTGAATTTTGGAAATTTTACATATTTTTTACGGAGTGTAGGGTACTACCTTTGGTAGAACCCTACAGGTAGTCAAATATAAGACGTTTTTAATACGGAGAGAGAGAAACTGGATTGAGTCTAATTTGGCGCTCAATGTTGTGAGAGTTACGTCATAGATGGTGTGACGTCAACGTGGGTCATTTGCATAGCTAGGTCAGTAGTCCCATTCCTTGAAAATGTGGCAGTCAAGTGATGCATTTGATGAAATGAGTGTAAATGATCGGGATAATAAGACAAAATCGTTAATGAATTCAATATTTAATTACAAACATCATGGATAATCTACAGATTTCAATATTTCACAAGGAGCAATCATGGAACTAAGGATAAACTTGCGCGAAGTTCCCCGGGATAATGGTTAGCAACGTCCGGGAATATTGGTTAGCAACACCCAGGGGCTATGGGTTTTGTAACGACGTGCGTTAACCAATCAAAATTCTAGATATATACTAAGCCGGGGATAATAACGTTTTTTTTTCTTATATAATGTATTATTGTTTGTTCCACATTTAAGGAATTATGGTATAGTTAGACGCGCAGTTAATCTAGTTATAAAACTAAGGTTAAATTCACAGTTTTCTGCATAAGAAAATTGTTGTGACATGTCAGGAATATTACAGTTGATTTCCATTTGTTTGATGTCCCTTTGATGTGTTGGGGCCTTTGATTTTGCCATTTGATAAGGGACCTTTTTTGTTAATATATTTGAAAAAGGACTTTCCGCTTTGAAATTTCCTTGAGTTCGGTATTATTGATATTTTACTTTCTTTTGTATATCTTATAATGATAACATGCCTTTTTAAAGGAATTTGTTGGTGTATAAACTCGACCAATTAATTCACAAACAAATAAAAGTCCGAAGAATATGTTTGTGTGTGACTTGTATACAGTTTATACACCAATAAATTCCTTTAAAAAGGCGTGTAATCCTTATCACCCCGTATAACCCCGATACAAATGAATCCGGACGTTGACGCGTTCGAAGCGATAATCAGGACAACATTTGGTATGCCAACAATTTCGAATGCCTCTCTAGAACTTATTTGAGTATATATAAATATGTCAATATGCATGTTAGTTTATTTATTCAATTATACAGTTGTTGAAAGTTTTAGATATTGCATAGAACGTTTGATAAAACTGCTAGATGCAAAACGCACAGACATGGTGCAATTTCATACGTTTTTATGAACTTATCAGTTACAAGTTTATTGTATACACATATTCTTTAGCCTTAACGTAACTCTATTGTAATATATGACCCCTAGGACCCACCTCTGAGATTCAGGCCAAAAGGCTTAACCTATAATCCATTGATTGTTTTTGATTGCTGTCTATATTAAAAAAAAAATGTGCTATTGAAACAACTCTTCGCAAGAGACCAAACGAAACAAAAATGAACAACTATAGGTCACCGTACGGCCTTCAACAATGAACAAAGCCCATACCGCATAGTCAGCTATAAAACACACCGAAATGACAAATGTAAAACAATTCATACGAGAAAACTACCGGTCAAATTTATGCACAAAACAGTAAACAAAAAATATATATAACCACTGAATAACACGGTCCTGGCTTTGGACAGGCACATACAGAATATGGCGGGATTAAACATGTAAACATGAAAATAAAGACACTTTAAAACGTGTATTGTTTTGTTTTTAGATACAACATAAACAAACGATCTTTATAAGTTTGTTAATTTACACTATGAAATTTTCAAAAATGTATGTTTTAAAAACTATGAGGTACGAGAAACATTAAGTTTTGAATATTTAAAAATACCAAGCACGTTTTATCATTGATATCGTCGTGCGTTTTTTGATATTTGTATATAAAAATGTCACACATTTGAAAAACCTTTTAGTAACTGATGAGTATTATGGCAAAGAATATATTGGAGCAAAATATCCGAAGAATAGATATTGGATTTTCTTTAAAAGTATTAGTTCCTTACTGTCTGAACTCAGTGTTACACGGTGTGTTCGATTCGAACGCGTCAACGTCCGGTTTCATCTGTATCGGGGTTATATATGGTGCTTATAAGTCTTTAAAATTTGAGATTAGGAATAAGTTTTTCCACATTCGTAACCTCTATCACACGTAAATCATATATTTGAGTTATTGAAAAGGCCTGGCGCATGAATATATTTGTTGGTTAACGCAAATATATGTACTCCATGCAATTTGTTTTCTGATAAAAAAAAAAATAAACTACAAAAACTCTTATTATCATTCATACTAATGTTTTTGTTTTTATAATTTAATTTTACGATTAACGTGCAGTGTTGATATACTTTGTGAACGTCGGTGTTGTTATCGCCGCCATCTTGTTTACATTGTTTACGAAAAGAAGTTTGCTGAACGTCGTCTACTCTCGAAAAATAAACAACGTCAAAATCAACTTTCGGAAGGCCTCGCGACCGATCATATCAACGTAAATTTGCTAATATGCAAATCAGAAAATTTAATTTTATAATTTAATAAGGAAACTCATTCTCATTTGCCGATTCAAGTTAAATAATCAAGTAGTTTACAAGTACTAATCTGTAGAAATTGAAATAAGGAATTTGAGCTATTTTGTTATCAATTTGTACCGAGAGTTATTAATGCTTCGCTCTGAATAGCAAGATGTGGTGTAAGCTTTGAATGTGAAGTATGTTCAGTTGGCCTAGGCTTTTGCAAAAGAGGGACGAAAGATACCAGAGGGACAGTCAAACTCATAAATCGAAAACAAACTGACAACGCCCTGGCTAAAAATGAAAAAGACAAACAGACATGTACACATGACACAACATAGAAAACTAAAGAATAAGCAACACGAACCCCACCAAAAAACTAGGGGTAATCTCAGGTGCTCCGGGAGTGTAAGCAGATCCCTCTCCACACTTGGCATCCGTCGTTATTGGAATATCTTGTTTTCAAATTTTTTATTCATTTTAAAAATTTCAAATCTGCAGTTCAAATTATATTGACCATAAATGTTCAGCCCTACTACTACCTATATGTTCAACCATGATATTATTGTGAAACTAAATCTGAACTTCACTGACGTCAATAGCTAAAGAAGAGGAGAATACCAAAGGGATATTCAAACTATAGATTTCAAAAGATGACCTTCACGTGACACCAAATCTTCAACTTTGTGACGAAAAAGTACTTATTTGTTATTCTCAAATCATTACGGGTTTCAATTAATGATTTAATTAATATATCCATTATTGAGTCTTTATGGGTACGATATGAGAGTTATAAATAAGTAATTTCAGATTTAGTTTCACATCAGTATCATGTTTTGAAATATAGTAATATAGAAGTTGTGCTTAGATCTTTTTTTGGTTTCAATTATCGTTCAAACGTTTGATATGGTTGGATTTCCAAAGTTCGATCGTAACGTACTTACCCATGTAGGCTAATTTGATATACTGGTTTATATTGATGGAGAAGTCTATACAAAGGACCAACTAGCAAATTTAATATGTACCGGATCGTCTAAAATAGACGATATATCGCAGATAAGTCTAAAGATTTTAACAACGGTACTAAAATAAGATGGTAGTATACGAAGATGATGTTATGACATCGAGGTAAATATGTCATCTTAAATAAATAGCCTTCGTCAGGGTCAATAATTGTAACTTTCATCTTCGTATATTACCATCTTATTTTAGTACCGTTGTGGCAGTGCAAATCTTAAAGACAAATATATATATAGTTGGCCTTATTCAATCATCTGACACGAATTAACATCATGCAACGATACATTTTTCATTCAATTTTGAACAAACATCTCAGATAAATGCAAAATACTTTTAACAGAAAGAAATGACTCTCTCATGTCGAATGCCTTGTGTGTTGTGTGGGTGTGTGTTGGTTTTTTTGTGGAGGGAGAGGGAGCGCTCATGCATTTTTAACTCTGCCATATTCTTTGTGTGCATGTCCAAAGTCAGGATCTTGCAATTCAGTGGCAGTCGCTGGTTACTTTCTGTCAATATTGTTTCCGTTAATTAACCTTAACAGAAATCGTGCGTTTTGTTTTTCTCTTTTAAAAATGTCATACATTTAGTCATGCCCTTTATATCCTAATATACGTTATATGTTTTATTCATTGTTGAAGGCCCTATGGTGATCTATAATGTTTTACCATTTTCTACATCAGAAAAGGTATGTAACAAGTCAGGAATATGAAAATCGTTATCCATTCGTTTGATATGCATGATATTTCCGTTTAGACTTTTCATCGGAGTTGAGTATTTTTGTTATTTTACTTTTTACTTCCTCGCTCGTCTTGACTCAAGTTAATTGTGTCTCATTTGAAATTATTCCGCCGATCTTTATGTTTATTTCCAGAAGTTCAATGTACGTATACTTGTCTTACGAAATTAAGATTGGTTCATTTCCTAAACAGCTGGCATAATGAAAGAGGAGTAAGGTCGATAAATTACATGTTAGGTTGGCAATATCACGGGTGTCATTCGGTTTATCGAGAGAAATGATCGTGAAAGAATATCTAACGGCGGTCGTGAAAGTTCTGGTAACGGATCGTGAAAGACATTTAATTGAGAAGACATATGAAAGGTCAATACATATTCTAATTTAATAAATTACACAGACAAATTTACGACAAAATAAAACTGTCTGTTAAAATGGTTCAATATTATGATCAGTATGTGAGAATATCCAGTTTTAATAGTACATAGTTATTACAAAACAACAAAAGGCAGATTGCTTCTCGACATTTCAATGACATAAAAAATGTAAACAAACATGATTTTTTTCACAAATTCGACTAGAAAAACTACTTTAATACGAATAAGGGCATTCTTTTTGAATTAATCAAAGGGTTCTCATAGTTATTTTGTATAAACATAATCTGAAACTTGGTAAATAAAGAACTATTTACACAAAAATTGATTTTTGGGATCGTGAAAGATCACGTACCGCAGTTTTGAAGATCGTGAAAAGGATCGTGAAAGATCTGATGCTGCGAAGACGTTCAAATTATTCTTCAATTATATCATAATTAATATTTGTTATTGGTATTGAGAAAAGCTATATAGGTCAACATCCTCAATAGGTTTAAGGTTTTCAAAGTATTAATATTTTCAGAAAATGAAATGTATAATAGTTGGATGATTGTAGAATGAAGCTTTTTATTGTCATGTGAAGTACTCACTTATCACGAGTTATAGGATACCCACATTTTGTATATTGGATCCTATAAACTACATATCCGTCAGACAGGATTCACCTGACCCTGAATTTGCCTTATTTCATGGATGAAGATTCATTTTTGTGGTCAAGTCCGTATCGCGGATTCGTTAAGCTTTACATGCGCGTAGCTACGTTTACGTCAAAACGCCCAGGCGTACACTTGAATTTTGATAAATAGATATAAAATAAAAAGAACTGGAAAAAACACATCAGCCATGCAATTCTTTCTTCATTTGCTTGTAATTTCGACTGAAAGTAACAAACGTTCCCTATTTCAACCAAATGTTATCAAATTATATTTTTGTTCATATTATGCCAAAGTCTGAAATATGTGAATTCTAATCACTTTGCTTTTCTTTAAAGCAATATATTATCTCCTGAAATTCGATATGTGGTTTGCCTTATTTTTCGAGCCTGTGACAAACGTGTCGCAAAAGCGAGACATAGCGATTCTAAACGTCGGCCACGTCAATCATAATATAAGGTTCAGTAAGGGGTAAACAAATATATCAATAACTTTGTCATTCCTTCGTGAAATTTTATGGAAGTTGGACCGAAACTGTTTATGATCAAATGAGTATCCAGAGGATTATGATGAAATGATGTCTATTTACTATCCAGTATTTGACCGATAATATGAATTTCTTAGCAAAATTTTGAAAGTTTTTTTTTCTTTCATTTTTCAGTATTATATTCACTATATTCACAGACATACTTTTATTCCGCAATTAACAGACCGTCCGGAATTTAAGTTCACATGATAAATTTATAAACCTTCATATGTTGTCATGAAACTTGACCAGTTCAAGAAAATATAGGCCTTATTAAGCTTTGGCGGAAAGCAATCCCAGGCGTGAACCAGGGTTTCGCAGAACACTTTACGAATTCTAATAGTGCGCCTTAACATTTCTGAAAATTAAGTATACATTTCCATGTTCATTAAATAACATGTTTGTACATAAAAAGGTGTTTTTGTCGATTAATTGTTTTACGCCACGGTAACTTTAATTTGATAATAAACATATTTTAAAGAAACTGCTTTGGACATTTTCTCTAAAACCAATGACCATTAGATTCCAAATTAACACAATCATGACAATGAATGAATTAAACATAAAAAAGTTTTAGATTCTTAATAGCAATGGTATCTTATAATCGATATCTCGCCCCCTCCCTTCGAACTTCTATCAGCAGGTGCTATGAAATGAACCCGCTTGGAACCCTCAGAATCCCTCGCCGAGGTTCGGGCGTACACGTAAAAATGACCTAGCTACGCCACTGCTTTAGGATAACTGTCTGTTGTTATGATTGTGATGTGTACATTTTCGACTTCTGCAAGGTTTCAAATAACATCGAACTCATTATCATGCATCATTCGGCAATGCTCGATTTATGTTGTCTAGCCTTTTGGATATATACCTGTATGCTATAGGGCTATGGTATTTCGTGTATGGTGTACATGTCTGTCTGCATGTTTCATATATGACCATGATGACGTCAATTGTATTTGATATATTGAATGATAGTAAGATGTCTATGTCTGGCTGTCGGTCAGGGTTCATATACTTTTGACCTTATGTTTCGAATTAATTGGCCAAGCATAACTTTTACATTTGTCAGTTTCTAAGGCACTGTAAAGATCGGAACACATTTATTTGGTCTACGGGATATTTGTAGAGATCTGTATGTCATGGTTCATCTAACCTTGCACTTTTTTAATGGACCATTGACAATCATAATTTAAAAAAAGAAGATATGATATGATTGCCAAAGAGACAACTATCCACAAGAGACCAAAATGATACAGAAATTAACAATTATAGATCACCGTACGGCCTTCAACAATGAGCAAAGCCAATACCTCATAGTCAGCTATAAAAGGCCCCGATATGACAATGTAAAACAATTCAAACGAGAAAACTAACGGGCTTATTTGTATAAAAAAAAATGAACGAAAAACAAATATGTAACACATTAACAAACGACAACAACTGAATTACAAGCTCCTGACTTTGGACAGGCACATACATAAATAATGTGGCAGGGTTAGACATGTTAGCGGGGTCCCAACCCTCCCCTAACCTGAGATAGTGGTATAACAGTACAATGTACAACATAAGAACGAACTATAAAAATCAATTGAAAAGGCTTAACTCATCAGATGGACAAAAATACATTAAGCGCATTAAGCGCATTTGACACTTCTAGTAAAACCCTTGATATTATAGACGTTCCAAAAATTAACTATCATAAGTAAAGCAGACGAGACATTACATCATTTGCGCTCTGGTATTCTATAGTCTGAAAGTACTGTTGCACAAAATAATGGTTATCGTTCAATCTCAAATTACTCATGAAAGATGTTGTTTTGCTGTAATTTTTTGTTTGATGGATATCATTTTGGTTTAAACGTTGCATATCCATATTATTGGCTAAATAGTGTCGGTCTGACTGAATTGCACTTGACCGATTCTCAGAAATGAATCTTTCAAACTTATTTAGAGACGTTTTTAGTTGTTGTTATTTTAACTTTCGAGGTAAAGTGTTGAATACAAAAAAATAGCTTTAATGTTCATCCTTCTCAAAATAATTACAGGCTTAAACCAGTTGCAGGTTTAACGAATGGTAAAAGAAATACCGATTTCTGATTCCTAGTAATAAGTCTGGTCACGCATTATCTTTCACGATCAAAATAATGCGTTGCCTGATGTTTCACGATCAAGTTTGATGGATATTCAACAAATTCAAGGTTTTCATATACAAATTAATGCTTTTAAGAGAGGAACATACCTTAATTTTACTGTACTATCAGATACACTAAAGATTAAATTTCAAATATATCATTATAAACTGAAATATGACCATTATAGGTACAAAAAGCGTGTTATTTGTAATTAATTTCATAGACATGCATTGCGCCTTTTGTGTTTTTTCATAAAGTACTGCATATTTTTTCAATCTTATTTCACAGTTGTTTTGAGGAAGTTAAATCATTTTGACAGACATATTTTTTTCTTCGGATTTGTTCCGCGTTTTGAAAATTAAGCGATTTTTTCAAAGATTCTGACCTAGAATTTTCATTAAATGTCTTTCACGATCCGTTACCAGAGCTTTCACGATCGTCTCTCAATATTTGACCGCCGTTAGATATTCTTTCACGACCATTTCTCTCGATAAACCGAATGATACCCGTGAATATACAAATGACAAAAAAAAAAAAGAAACAACGAATATATTTGATGAATTTTGACCCAAAAAAATATATAATTTAGTGTATCAATCGCAACATCACTGGAGTCACTTGGTGAAAATCCCTTCAACCTTCTAAAACTTAACAATAGCATGCGTCGTGTATGTGGTAGCTATTATTTTGCGTTTGAACAGTTGTAAACAGAGCTAAAATTGGGTCGTTTGGAGGTCTATGGCACGCCCACGGGTGTCATTCGGTTTAACGAGAGATATGATCGTGAAAGAATATCTAACGGCGGTCAAGTATTGAGAGACGATCGTGAAAGTTCTAGTAACGGATCGTGAAAGACATTTAATTGAGAAGACATATGAAATGCCAATAAATATTCTAATTTAATTAATTACACTGACAAATTAACGACAAAATAAAACTGTCTGTCAAAATGGTTCAACATTATGATCAGTATGTGATAATATCCAGTTTTAAAAGTACATAGTTATTACAAAACAAGAAAAGGCAGATTGCTTCTCGACATTTCAATGACATAAAAAATGTAAACAAACATGATTTTTTCACAAATTCGACTATAAAAACTACTTTTATCCGAATAAGGGCATTCTTATTTGAATTAATCAAATAGTTCTCATAGTTATTTTGTATAAACATAATCTGAAACTTGGTAAATAAAAAATTATTTACACAAAAATTGATTTTTGGGATCGTGTAAGATCACGTACCGCATTTTTGAAGATCGTGAAAAGGATCGTGAAAGATCTGATACTACGAGGATGTTCAAATTATTATTCAATTATCATAATTTATATTTGTTATTGGTATTGAGAAAAGCTAGATAGGTCAACATCCTCAATAGGTTTAAGCATTTCAAAGTATTAATATTTTCAGAAAATGAAATGTAAAATAGGATGATTGTAGGATGAAGCTTTTTATTGTCATGCGAAGTACTCACTTATCACGAGTTATAGGATACCCACATTTTGTATATTGGATCCTATAAACTACATGTCCGTCAGACAGGATTCACCTGACCCCGAATTTGCCACATTTCATGGATGAAGATTCATTTTGTGGTCAAGTCCGTATCACGGACTCGTTAAGCTTTAGGATAACTGTCTGTTGTTATGATTGTAAGGTGTACATTTTCGACTTCTGCAAGGTTTCAAATAACATCTAACTCATTATCATGCATCAAGTTCGTTTTATGTTGTTTAGCCTTTTGAATATGTACCTGTATGCTATAGCGCCAAGGTATTCCGTGTATGGTGTACATGTCTGTCTGCATGTTTCATATATGACCATGATGACTTCAATTGTATTTGATATATTGCATGATAGTAAGATGTCTATGTCTGGCTGTCGGTCAGGGTTCATATACTTTTGACCTTATGTTCCGAATTAATTGGCCAAGCATAACTTTTACATTTGTCAGTTTCTAAGGCACTGTAAAAATCGGAACACATTTATTTGGTGTACAGGATATTTGTAGAGATCTGTATGGCATAGTATACTGACCTTGAACTCTTTTTATAAACCATTGACAATCTTAAGCGCATTTGACACTTCTAGTAAAACCCTTGATATTATAGACGTTCAACAAATATACTATCATAAGTAAAGCAGACGAGACATTACAGCATTTGCGCTCTGGTATTCTATAGTCTGTAGTATATTGTTAAATCAATCCACATCTGCGTTTTATACAAAGAATTTAAGAAAGTACTGTTGCACAAAGTGTTGGTTATCGTTCAATCTCAAATTAATCATGAAAGATGCTGTTTTGCTGTAATTTTTTGTTTGATAGATATCATTTTGGTTTAAACGTTGCATATCCATATTATAGGCTAAATAGTGTCGGTCTGCCTGAATTGCATTGACCGATTCTCAGAGCTGAATTTTTCACACTTATTTAGACACGTTTTAGTTGTTGTTTTTTTTTTTACTTTCGAGGTAAAGTGTTGAATAGAAAAAAATAATAGTTTTAATGTTCATCCTTATCAAAATAGTTACAGGCTTCAACCAGTTGCAAGTTTATCAAATGGTAAAAGAAATACCGATTTCTGATTCCTAGTATTAAGTCTGGTAACGCATTATCTTTCACGATCAAAATAATGTGTTGCCTGATCTTTCACGATCAAGTTTGATGGAAATTCAACAAATTCAAGGTTTTCATATACAAATTAATGCTTTTAAGGGAAGAACATACTTTAATTTTACTGTACAATCAGATACACCAAAGATTAAATTTCAAATATATCATAATAAACTGAAATATGACCATTATAGGTAAATAAAGCGTGTTATTTGTAATTAATTTCATAGACATGCATTGCGCTTTTTGTGTTTTTTCATAAAGTACTGCATACTTTCTTTATCTTATTTCACAGTTATGATGAGGAAGTTAAACCATTTTGACAGACATAATTTTTTGTTCGGATTTGTTCCGCGTTTTGAAATTTAAGCGATTTTTTCAAAGATTCTGAACTAGAATTTACATGAAATTTCTTTCACGATCCGTTACCAGAGCTTTCACGATCGTCTCTCAATACTTGACCGCCGTTAGATATTCATTCACGATTCTTTCTCTCGTAAAACCGAATGACACCTGTGACGCCTGAACCACTTTTATTGATAATCCTACATTATTTATGATAAACTAGGTTTATCTCAGAGATGCTAGGATTACCTCACCATTTTACATTAAGCTCGATAAACCGGGATTCTTTCGATTTTTTTCAAATAATTCAGGTTTTTTTTTGAGAATTTTCAGATAAACAGGGATTTTCTAAGATTAATTCATATTTGGTATATCTATTATATCTATGGTAAAATATGTACACAGGCTTATCAAATTGGACAAAGTGTTACTTTATGATGCTTGTGTTTGTAATAAAATTTTAGATGCAGAAAACATTAATTGTTGGTATTCATCTATGAGATATGTACTCCAATCACTTGATATACAAAATTTAGATACAAAGCTCAATAAATTAATTAAAGTAAAATGTAATTTAAAACATTTTGGTTGGTCAAAAGATCTGAAACCTTATCACAAGGTAATAGTAAATTAGAAAATTATTTCAACCTCAAGACTGACTTCGTAAAGGAGGCTTATTTATCAATTAAAGATTTTAGTATAAGAAGAGCTATATGTAAAATGAGAATAAGTGCTCATGATCTTAGAATTGAGAAAGATAGATATAGTAAAAAATACATAGAGAGAACTCAACGTCTATGTCATCACTGCTTATCACATGGATCAAATTCTATTGAAGATGAGACCCATTTTACAGTAAATTGTCCATTATATAATGAACAGAGGAAATTATTATTTGATAAAGTTATCATTTTTTGTACTAGTTTTAAAGAACTACCTAATGATAAGAAATATTTCTGGCTGTTCACAAATGAGCATTTACCAACTCTCATGTGCTTAGGAATTACATTATTAAAGGTTTAAAAATAAGATCCAGATGTAAACAAAATATATGAAATAATATGATATTTTATTGTTAAATGATTTAATATAATAGTTATATAAAACACACGTGTTAGGCTCTGATCCTGTTCATAACGTTATAGTATCATGGTATTAGTTTTCTGTTTTGCTTTTTCCAATCATACTGTGTTGTAAAATGATGCCCTTTATGGGTTCTTGATTAGATTAATAAAATTCTTATCTTATCTTATTTGAGATAATTCATTATATTCCTCATTAAATTAGATAAATGATTAACTGGAAAAAAATCCGTGATTATCTGAAAATTCAGAGAAAATTGATTAACTGACGGAAAAAAGAGCCAATAGAAAGTCACGACACATTGGAGGAAAAGATATAGGATCATATAGAGACAACGGTGTATCTATATAAATAGAGACTGAGGGTATTGTTGGCCAAAAGTCTGAGTCAACTGCAGAGATTGGAACTCCAGCTCAAATGTTAGACAATGACTCCTGAAAATCTGAAGATAAGATAGGCAATAGCGCTCAACCAATAAAGACATATTATCAGAATTATGCATGTTCATTAAGAAATATGAAAAGTTTTAATGGGATTTATTTCCCTCTACTACTTGTAATTTGAACTTTATATTTTCTCCATAGTGAGTTCTAGAGCACCGTCCCTTGATGAATATTGTCCAGTAGCAATGTTAACCCTTGCTATTGTGCATTAGTCATGAGGAGAATCACTATTGGAGTAATCTCATGTATCTGTAGCTAGTTCTGAAGGATCCCCCCTTGATGACCTTTGCATTGTTGTGATGAAGTCCCTCACTACTGTGCACTGGTCATGAGGAGAACTACTGCAGATTGAGATACTATATTCCCGGTTCTATTTTTGCTATTTTTAGTTTCCGTATTTTAAAATAAACTTAATATCATATCCTTTTAATATTAAATCGGCCTCATTGCACTCAATGTCTCTTACTATAATTATATCCTACATTACTCATATTATCAATTTATTATTTGTGTATTACTTATTGTGTATTTCACTAATGTTTATATAATCATTGTATTATGATGTTTTTGTATCTTGCCTGACAAGGGCCCATGATTGGAAAAATAAAATAATGTCTAATGTCTAATGTCATATTCGGCAACGGACGCACCGGCTGAGCTAATCTCTAAGAAAGATGAAGCTCCTCCACTACCAACAGCCATATCATCGCCAAAAGGTCCAGCTTCTTCTGAAGGTGCCGAGGATCAATCGACAACTGGTAGAAAAAGAAAGGAACGCCGCAAACACAAAAAGGGGGAGATAAAAATACAAAAAAACACACTAGACCTTCCACGAAAGACTTACTTACTAGAAGTGGAAGGAGACACACAATACTAAAAGCAAAGTGTGACACCTTAAAAGAACAATGCTTAAAAGAACAATGACTGATAGAGAAACAAGACAATGAGGCCTTCTATAAGGATGTCAAGAGAAGCCACGCCCATTGGTTATACATGTCAGAGACAAGAGGAACTTTCTCTACTCAGAACAACGAGTGAAAGACATCGAAAAGATAGCAGAACAGAATAATTTGTATCTGAAATTATTTAAATTAAGGGCGAGATAAGCCAAGGCCCTATTAGATTGTTATATATTATTTTGTTAAGGGGCAACAAATGCCTACTCCACCCAAAAATAAAAAATAAAAAAATAAAAAATAGAGAAGAATAAAAGATAAGGCTCTTTCGGGAAACAATATTCCAAATTTGATAGAAATATTCAAACCCATTTTTCAATGTTCGCATATGGAATCAAAATTAAATTGGTGGGACTATACCCCCACTATATAACTTAACTATAAAGGGAACATCTACAAAATAAATATAAGATGAAAACTTTTGTCTCGATCATAAAAAAAAACGTAGGTGAAAAAAACCTGTAAAAATAGGTGCACTGATTTGGGTACCCTTATGTTATCATCATTGATAGTGGTAAAATTGTTACAAAAAAAATATTTTATAATTTCGACAATTCCACATGAAGTGGTATTCGTCTTCAATATCAAATTGAAAACATATTTTAGAAAATATTCCATTAACTATTTTTGTCAATTTTATTATAAATATTGACTGAAGGGTTTTTATTTCGCAAGAACAGAGACAATACAATTGTATCATATGTCTCTGGTTAGAATACACATTTTTTTAATCAACTGAAAGGTCCGCCAAAAACGGGTTACAATTTAGACAATTTAGACAATATTTAGACAATATTTATCAGCACAAACACATTTACATTAAATGGTTATGGTATACAAAATTAAGACAAAATACTGACAATAGTTTTAAAAATTGATTAATTATATTAGAGTGACAGTGGTATTCACAGCGAAGGAAAAAAAGACTATAAATATCAACAGTTTTAAAAAACACATAATTAATGTTCATGAACAATTAAAAAAAAAGAACACAAACACAAATTAGGTTGCAACAATGTTCCATCTATATCAGATCTGTATGTTTGATATTCTTTGGATCAGAATTTTAAAACAAATATCTAGGCAAAAAAATAATATTATCCTAAATTTTATTTTGAATTTGTAATAAAGCCCATAGGAAATCTACAACGCATGAACGTACCATTACAAATCATGAAATAAATTATCTTCGGAATAGCAGACACAATTTATACATTTTTTCTAAACATTTCACTTCCGGTAATATTTCAAAATAAACAAACGTCTAAACAGGCGAAAGTGTCAGTACGTTTGACCAATATATAAGAGAAAGGAACCTCAGGAAGAAGCATTATGTCTACTCAATCGTGGATACCTCCACTGCCACCTGGTTTCGAAGCTCGTTGGGATGCGAATCAAAAAGCATAGTATGAAAATACATATAAGGCTAAATTTGAGTCCGAATTTGCGCCCCTGTCCCAAAGAGAAATATGCTCTTTTTTCTCATTATTCAGCTCTAAAATTTCCAATTATATATAGACATTATTTTGAGATTTTGCTGGTGTCGTTACGTGGTATTTTGTTTATAAATCTCTTGAATCTTGTTTGTAATTCATGCAATAATAACTTATTCCGTCTCAGAATGCAGGAATTTGCACCTGATTTTTCAAATTTTCTTAGGGACCATGTCCCTAAACCCCACTTTCAAGTTTCACACAGCTGATGCTGTCACTGTGTGACATCAGTATAAATGAACTAATATCACTGAATATGTTTTCCCCAAATCCAACATTTCAAAAATAATTATTCCCAATCGCATGGGGCCTGAGCCCCTTCCCCTAAACACTAGGAAAATCACTGTGAAACAACTCATGCTTTCCAAATTACTTTTTTAGGAGGCGGCATGCCCCAGCTTAAATACGCCCCTGTTTCTTGTTCACCAAAAGATTCATTTCTGCAAATTTGTTGGTTAGTTTACGTAAACAATGACATCAAATGCACTATTTTTTGTCCAAGTAGGCCTTCTTTCACATACATTCTAAATTGGAAGGAATAATTGACGGTCAGACACAGGAGGGTTTATTTTCTTTGCTATTGTCAACATTTTTTTACAACTGTTTACCCCTGGCTGCATAAAGAGTTTGAATCTAGATCCTGAGTCTCTTCATATTTGGCTTTGCAAAACTTAACACTAGCAAGTTTTCATACTTTAATTATAAGTAAATCATAATTTAGCAAATTAAATGTACAGATAAAAGTATTGGAAGCCGAAAAAGTTAAAACTTACATAAAAGTGACAAAATTAAATTTTTGAGTTTAAGGGTAATCTATTAGCATCATAATGCAAGACATAAGAGTGACATTCTGTTCTAAATGCATTTAAATGCAAAACAATGTCCCCTTTCTTTGAAGTTTTTAGGTCTGCACGAGACCACCAAGCCTTCTATATATAGGATATATAAAGGTCTGTTCACTGAAAAACATGTTCGTAACCATTCATATTTGCCCCCTACATGTTCATGATGTTCACACACTGGAACTAATATACATTTCTGTTTAGGGGCCAGCAAAATCATGCATGAAATAATCTGTCATTAGTAAATTTTTTATATGGATGTATTTAATTTATGCAACTATTTATTTCAGCTTTTTTATCAACCACTCTGATAAATCCACCACCTGGCATGATCCACGTCCACAATATTATGCCAACCAACCAAAGGATCATCCTCCACCAAATCCAAAGCATTCAGCTGCTGGTCAACCAGTATTTGGTTTCCGAGGTTCTGGAATTGGCCCTAAGAAGGTACGTCTGATTGGATTGATTTACACATTATACAGTTTATCATGTTTAAAGTCATCACTAAAGTTTTTGATTAATTATAATTATGAGCTTTTGAAATTAAAAAAAAATATAGATGGCTACTGACTCATAAACGTCATATTAAGTTAAATTTAAGAAACAAGCAATATTTTAAGGAGAATTATTTTTTGTAATTTCTTTTGTACAAAATGTATGTTCTTTGAAAGAACATGGAAACAAAAAGAACATGTACATTTTAAATAACAAATTCAACAAAACCTTCATTTGTATAAACATGATAAATGTGTTCACTTTTGAAAATAAAATTATCATGTCAAAACTACATTTTTTCTACAATCCAGAAACTGCACTCAGCAACGTCATCAACAAACAGTGCAATATTTTTTAAATTTTGGGGAAAAGTCTTTTGTACTTGATAATTTACATGTATCAACTTTTGATTTGAATGCAGTAACTTGGGTTTACTGGTAACATGTTAGAGGAGTCAGTAAACAGCTATACCCTAATAAAACCCAACAATACTACATTGTATTATCATGATTATTACTCACAATTCACTGTTATCTCCATTCTACATGTTCTAATAATGTTAATGCAACTAAAAATAAAACAGCTAAATTATACATCTTAAAATAGTTCTTATGACATCTGCACATGCAAGTACAATATTAGAACTTCAGACTTCAGTCATGGAATGGATTTCTCTAATTTTGTGGTGTTATAAAATCATATTGAACTTTTCAGACAATGTCATTGTGTAGACTCATCAGGTTGGGCGTAATAAACACTTGAGTTGGGTTCTATTGGTTTATTAAAGTAGTCTTGAATAAACACCCGTGTATATAATACAAGGGTTGAGCGTGCTAATCTATAAAGTTACTGTACTCTTTAATATACTTCACATACTGGAATCTGAATATAAAGAATGGTTTCCAAAATAGGAAGAATAAATATATCCAAATCACAATAAAGTGTCAGTGTTCTATATCTCTGTGTAGAATTTGAAAAGAGCGCCTCAATATCAAAGGAGTTCACAGAGTAACCAATCGGAATAAAGAAATAGAAAACCCAGGATGTAAATACCAAAGTGAATAGAAAATCAAAGTACTGTCATACTGTATACTCTGTCAAAGTCAGTCAACAAGTCAATGCATGAACAAATATATACAAATACTATTTATTAACATAAATGATAAAATCAAGCTGTACTACAAACTCCCCTGCATTGGGAAATGATGTCCCCGTCATTGCAGTCATGTTTTAACAAAATACAATACATAATACACATACGAAGTTCTGACTCTCAGTACTTCTTACTAACAATTCATGAAATTAACTATTAAACATATAAAAGATAAAACACAGATCTCAATCACTAAATGGAATAATCTCACTGAATTTCTAAGATGATTTAAAAAAAATGTCTATTAAAGCTTTCCCAGCTTCTATTTCTAATCCAGAGAGAGTTCCATCCTTTATGGCAGAAGACATAAATTCTGCTTTTGCTTTCCAATCGCAACACACTGCACTTTTTACAACAAAATCTCCAGATCTTAGCCACTTTGGTTCCCTCCTAACATGACACGACCTTCTAGGTGGAGGTATCGGAGTAAGAACCAAATCATCTAACGCATCACTATCATCTGATTGAACATTTCATCTGCGTTCAATAACTCATGACTAGATTCATCAATTCCAGAAGCGCTTCCTAATTCAGAATCATCTCTGATTTCCTGAATATCAGATTGGGCGTCCCCAACTGATTCTGTTGTATCCTGTTCTATTTCCACTTCCTGTAATGCAACAGTATCCTCAGTGCTTGTTGGAGCACTGTCAGTTGTCATAGTAGGTACAAAATAACATTCATCCTCTGATGAAGATTCACTAGCTAAGTCTGAAGTGTCTGTAATTATATCTGATTTCGGTTTCGGTGGTGATTTTATCGGTTTTAATCTCGGTTCGGTTTTGGTGGAGTTTTAACAGTTTTGTCTGAAATATGGCCAATAGGTAAAAGTAGATTTCTATGGAGTGTTCTTAATCTGCCTTCTCCATTTTCCTTTTTAACATTGAAAACAGGTATTTCTAAATTTGGTTGTGATAAATTAATATACAGTTCATCCTCCCACTTATCAGCAATTTTATGTTTTCCGTCGAATGCAACTTTTCTAACTAAAACCTTATCTCCTTTTTCAATTGCTGCACCTCTTTCTCTGAGATCATAACCTTCCTTTTGTTTCGCTTGAGCTTTCCTTGAGTGTGCAGCTGCTAATTCATATGCCTTAACTAATCTTTCCCTTAATTCCTGAACATATTTTGTTTGCGGTTTGCATTGTTTTTCAGTAACTAATCCAAAAGCTAAATCTATAGGTAATTGCGGTTCTCTTCCAAACATTAAAAAGTATGGTGATTGATTGGTTGATTCGTGTTTTGTACAGTTATACGCATGAACAAGTGATCCTACATGTAATTTCCAATTGAGTTTTTGATTCGGTTCCAAAGTTCCTAACATAGAGAGTAAAGTGCGGTTAAATCTTTCTGTCATTCCATTTCCCATTGCATGATATGGCGTAGTTCTAGATTTTTTAGTTCCCAAAAGTTTACAAAGTTCCTGTATTAAATTCCCTTCAAAATTTGCTCCCTGATCTGAATGTATGCGTTTCGGTATTCCATAATGAACAATAAACTGGTGAAATAAAACTTCTGCTGTAGTTTTAGCAGTCTGATTTCTTGTCGGATAGGCTTGAGCGTACTTCCTAGTGAAATGATCTGTCACTACTAACATATGCTGATGTCCTCCTCTTGATTGTTCCAAAGTTAAGAAGTCTATATATACCAATTCCAAAGGTTGTGAAGTTGATATACTTACCAGTGGTGCTCTAGATGGTTGTTTTTTCCTTTTTGATGCAACGATCACAGTTCTCAATCCAATTATCAATATCTTTCGACATACCTGGCCAATAAAATCTGTCACGCAATAATGATGTAGTTCTATCACGTCCAAGGTGTCCCATTTCATTATATGTAGAGCCTCTAATACTGTTTTGACATAATCTGATGGTAGTACAAGCTGATTAAGTATCTTACCATTTCTATCTGTTACTTCTCGGTATAAGATGTTGTCTATCAGTTTCAGATGCTCAAACTGTCTGAGTAACGGACTCTGTATAATTTCTCCCTTCTTTGGTTTCTTTCCTATCTTAACGCATTCGATCCATGGCTGTAGTTCCTTATCCTGATGTTGTATACTTACCCAATCTATGTCGTTGTAAATTTGATGTTAAGTATCTATTGTTGTAACATAAATTGGATTTTTTCCTTTGATGTTTTTATGAATTAATTTGCTTAAAAAGTGTGCTGAGGGAAAACCATGGTATATTATGTGCAAATTTATGTTGTATCATACTTAGCTAATTAAATATGCAACTCGACTAGAATCCAAAGGAAAAAAGACGGAGCTTCAGCCATGGTATAACATATTCATTTTCATGTTATTCCATGGCTGAAGCTCCACCTTTTTTTTTTAAATGTATCCTCCTCTAAAATTTTTAGGAAACTGTAAAACGTACTAAAAGTTCTTTCAGTTTTGAAAAAAATAAAATGTAAAACTATCATTTCCTTTGCGAAAATTCAATTAAATTTTGATTTAGAAAGGGGGTACCTATACAAAAAGTAATAAATATCGGCTACAAATATCTGTGAAAAAACATGATTAGGGGACGTACACTATCTACGCCCCTGGATCCGCCACTGTTAAAATAATGTTTTATCATTAAAATTGTGTTTTAATAAATAATCTAATAAAGTAACGGAAGAAAAGCATTTTACAATTAGATGAAAATTCTGTAAAGTATGATTAATTTGTATAATACATTGAAAACAAAAAAAAAAAACAATTCTTACCGTCATTAGAATAATTATTTAATCCTTGTCGCTGGAATCTGACATTTTTGTTTACCTCAGTCTGATGTCATTATGAAATTACCTGCGCCTACAATCATACACGGGGCGCAAAACTAAAAAAAAAAATCGGGAAAATCCGACATTTTCTTTACTTTCTGCAAATTCAGGGGTTCTATTACATATGAAATACACAGACGATCATACACGAAGCGCAAAAGTGACTTGCGCGAGCTTCCATTTCATTGGATAAACTGTAACGTGATCAATTTCCAATATTAGTTGAAGGTCTTGAAGCTGTCAATCATTTTATTTATATTACAAATTTTATATACCATGTGTCTTACTCATTAACATATTTAAACAAACTCATCCTTCGGATTCGTTTGTTTAAATATGTTAACTCGTAAAAACCATGGTATATATAGTACTTGTTTCATCAACTACTTCTGGTGATATTGAGATAGTTTCCACTAATGGTATTGAAATCCTTCCACAAATAGCTTTAATAGATGGTGTGTTTGTCTCTTTGTTAGTTGGTATCCTTAATAAACCATCTGCTTCGGAGTTGTTTTTGCCAGGACGGTATGTTATATCAAAGTCAGTCAACAAGTCAATGCATGATACTAATACACTTAATACGCATATTCTAATACACTATTCTATTCGGAGATATTCGTAAACTAAACAATAACACATTACAAACACAGACAAGACACATTAATTAAAACACATAGTACAAATAGACAACACGTAAACAAATAAACATGTAAACACAGAACACAGCTTACTGTGTTTATTACACCCAACCTGATGAATCTACAATTGTATGTGGCATTAGAAATGCTATTCCAAGATAAATAGTGTATACTGTGGATTCATTTATTTTCGTCACAATCGTGGGTATCAATTTTTCTTGGATTAAGAAAAACTTACACTTTCAAGAATATTTAATTTCCTGGTTTTGCTAAAGTCTGCATACAATCCTATAGAAAATTTGTATTTCATTGAACATTTAAATTTGTGTTTCTGCTGTACCCACGAATCAACGAAAAGTGATACCCAATGTTAAAGAATGAATCCACACTAGTTTATAATTTTTTATTTTGACAATTTGTACAGTGATGACTACCGGTATTTGTAATCAGTGTTTTTAAGATATTTTTTTTTCTTTGTTGAAATAAGTGATTTATTCTTAATCATAACCCCTGTGATTGGAATATTTCAGTGATAATCAACCAAATATGTTTAAAGCCTCTCGATAAGTTATATATGACCAAGAGGCACTTCAGCCGAATAACCAAATCCGTCTAAGCTAAACTTTGCCTAAGGGAACAACTTAGCTATATATAAAATAATCGTTCAATGCGTCATTTCATTTTGTCTATATGTCTTCTCACATAATCTACATTAACATTCAAGTGCATTGATATTTCATTAGCAAGTGTCATCATTTTAATTTTCATTCCACATTTATTCATAAGATAGATTGAATGATGCTAAGTATTCACCCTTTTCAGCACAAATAAAACCTTTAGAATTGTTATTGTTAAAACAAATACACTTTGGATTCTTCAGTCCCTTCTCTTTAGTGACCAGTACTTTACTATGCTGTCCATCTTTTGATATTACTATTATTCTATCTGAGTCACAGTCTGCTACAATAATGCTACCATGATTATCTATACAAAGTCCTTCTGGTTGTGATAAATCATGTTTATATTTCCAACTCTGTTTACCTGATACATCTACACAGTATACTACATTGTCTACATAGTCAGTGTAGATTATTCTGTCATTACAGTAAACCAGGTAATACAGGAATGCTTTACTCTCTACCCTTATTGACTTAAGTGTATTACCCTTCAAGTCTATGATACGGACTTCATCATAACTCAAACCAACATAAAGAGCATTATTGTAGGATGATATTCCCCGGCATTCTTTGTCTAATTTGATACCATCGATAACTTCTTCATTCTCCATACTAAAGATCCTTATCAATCTCTCATCAGGAAAAGTTAGGGCAATAATGTCCTGGTTTATCTGAGTGACATTCATGGGGTTACCTTGTATTGGTAATTGTTTCTGAAATTTGCCATCAGGAGAGAGTAGGTTAACTGTTTGTCTCCATTCAATGACTATAAATCTGCCGTCTATAAGACAAATTATGTCACTAATCATGCTAATTACTGTCTTCTTTCCAATCTCTGTCTTTCTATCAATATTCATTGTCATGTTGTGTAGGTTATATTCTACATATGATTCAACTTCATCTCTCTTCACAATTGTTTCTTTCTCCAAGGTTAATTCTCCCTTCACAATTGTTTCTTTCTCCAAGGTTAATTCTCTCTTCACAATTGTTTCTTTCTCCAAGGTTAATTCTCTCTTCACAATTGTTTCTTTCTCCAAGGTTAATTCTCTCTTCACAATTGTTTCTTTCTCCAAGGTTAATTCTCTCTTCACAATTGTTTCTTTCTCCAAGGTTAATTCTCTCTTCACAGTTGTTTCTTTCTCCAAGGTTAATTCTCTCTTTACATTTGTTTCTCTCTCCAAGATTAATTCTGTTTTAATAACATTCACTTTTCCTAATGATTTTAATGATTGTAATTCACTAAATATCTTTTCTACCTCATCATTTTGTTCTACCTGGATGTCAACTTCACTAACCCTCTCACTGTCTTTCATATCTTTAACATATTGTTGACATTGATGAACTTTTTGTTCAATCTTATGAACTCCTAGAAATGATTGCAGTTTTGTTGTATGTTCTGTGACCATATTCAAATTTTCTTGCATTTCCTTAAGTTGTGTCGTTTTGTCTTCAATTTCAGTGATTAAGCTTGTTAATTTTGATTTCTCCTGACCCCATATAGTATCTGCTTCTTTACATAACTTTTCCACAAGATGGTCTAAATGTTTATTGATATCATTACATATTTTACTAACAAATTCCTTAATTTGTGATGGAGTTTATTTCTTTTTCTACAGATTCTTTGGACTTTTCAATCTTAGTTTTCTCCACTACACTAGCTAAGCTTTTTATTACAGTGCATTTTGAATGACTAGTAGAAATACATTCATCACAGCAAGGCATTAAATGATTTGAGCAGTACAAGTTGAACTGCTGATGGTGTGTGTCACATTCTGTTTTGATAGAGCCAATGGGAGGTGTAGAGTTTTTATAGATTTGAATATCTATGGTGTTATGATGAGATGAGGATTTCATTTGCTTGTGATGACTTGAACACCTTGAACATAATCCTTTATCACAGTTATAACACCAGATGTCAGCTGTAATGTTGTGTCGACCTCGTTTACCTCGGTTACCTTGGTTACATGGTCGGCATGGTATAGGGTTACTTGATGCCATGACCTAAACATAAATATAATCTTATGAATCATGGTTTAGGGATCATAGATTTATTCTTATGAGGAAGCTATGAGCATGCTCAGAGCTTTTTAAGAAGGCTCATCTCAGCAGTTTATGTGACAATAATTATCATGATCCATTAAGATGTCAATCAAATCTATAGCACTTCTATAATAAGGAAAGTAGAGCATTATAGAGGAAGCTCAATTAACACCTGTGTAAACATCTGGTCTATTCAAACAAATATTGCATTAATTTTACAAAACTATAAAATAGATGAGAAATTCTTCAATATTACTGTACAATTCTTGGTATCAAGTCTTCAAAGAAAGAAAATGTTTTAAAACATATAATAATTATCATTCTTTTTCAATACACATGATACAAAAAAATACTCAAATTTATATTTAAATTATAAATGTATTTTAAATTTTAACTACTAGTATATATATATCATGTATACAATGTATATAAAATAAAATATAAAAGTAATCAAAGACACAAACTATGGTATAACCATACTACCAAAACAAAGTACATTCAGTTTCATATTCAGAGCCATTTACATGTTTCATGTGTTTGGCATAGATATTTGTTTATTGTTTAAGACATATTTATTAAACTGTACATGTCCTTTGATTTTCGTTGTTGTTAGGTTGCTTTCTCATTGATGTTTTGTCATTTTTTTTCCTTTCAAAACAAAACTACAGTAATTAGTTTTCATGATATGGACTGTAACATACAGACTTAAAGGATATTATGACATTAATTAATAGTTATCCCATAAGGACGCGGTGTGTCAGTGTAAGATCATACCGATGGCCGGAGGCCAGAGGGTGATCTTACACTGACACACCAAGTCCGAATGGGATAACTATTTTACATCCCAGCTGTTTTAGATTAGACGAAAAACCATTTACAATTCATAAAATCTAGTTAAGAACGCCACACAGCCATTGTTATATACTTTATATATAACTATATGATGTATACCCTTTATGACCCCCTAACTCGATGAGTAGATATCAAACAATATCAACTCGCCCCACTGGCCAATCGGCCCACACTATATCGCCACTTTATGAAAAAAATCGCCCCACTCTTGTAACCGACTCGCCAAACTTTAAAAAAGTGTAAAATCAAATTGAACAATCAGTCTGACAACTCATTTATTTAACGAAAAGGGTTTAAACCCCACTGAGTAAAGCTCTGCCAACTCGCCCCAGTTATAAAAATATCTTGCTTCCTTTAAGTATGTTAAATTTATGATAGTTCGTATCCAGTCGTCCTGGTAAAGTGGTATGTGTCGTGGCTTGATATGCTAAAGGTCTTGAGTTCGAATCTCAGCATATACACTGGATTTTTTCTACGTGAATTTTGATAGATAGTCTTCTCTGTATAATTAATTATAAGTTTTATACTGGATTTGACATTCCCGCCAAAATGTTACAGAACAAAGGAAAGCATGCATAACAAAGAAACTTAAACTGGGGTGATCTGGTAAGGGTGATCCGGCTCAGATCACCCCTGTTAGAACAAAGGAGCTGGGATGTAAGACTTGAGAAATATATGAATATACCTCCCTATTTGATCAAAAGTCTAGTCGGCAAAAAATATTTTCCTTCATTTTTCTTAAATGTCTGCAATTGCATACCTGTAAACAAGATAAATTAGGGAATATTTGTAACTGATTGGACTTACGTTTAGATAACATTGTAATTATACCTGTACTAGATAACCAGGTAATATGATATCTCACCTTTATCATGTTTATACAGGGATTTAAATTTATAAATGAAAGGCGGTCTTCGTCTGTCAAGAATGTACAGAATACCGTTGTTTTATTCAGACCACAATAATTTGATAAAGCCCCCCTCCTAGCATTAGACAGATGATACATACATGTGGCTTTGTATTTTTGCTATCACAATTAAAGAAGTGAAAGGGAAAGTGTTACTTACTCATTCAGCTAAATGATGCTCATGGACCAAATGAATTTGACACATATAATGTTTTTCATATGCACAAAAAAATAATATATATATTGATGTTTATATATAATGGTCAGAAATACATGAAGTTGTAAATTACGTAGAATTACTAAAAAAAAAGAAGCACATGAAAATTGAAAAATAGGTAAATCTGTGTAACATGTATAATACTTGCAATTACCTACAATACATACAAGGAGGAATGTGCACAGATAGCAACAACACTTTTATTAGGTAAAATTTTCACATCTGTTCTGTACTGTCACACAACATAAATCAATTAGAATTTACTCTTGATGCTGTTGAGTGAATCACTTATGAAACAAGAAGATCAACCACAATCGCCAACATTTACAAGAAAAATTCTCCAGCAAGAACGATTATTATCTTGAATGACCTTATGTTTACTATACTGACAAGTCTAAAACTCTTTCAGGTCAAAAACGTATTTACATCCATTGATCTGATTGACATTTTAATGATCTTTGTGATAATTGATTATGACCATATATATACTTACAGGAGCAGACGTTCCTTGATCATCAGGATGTCAAATTTATCAACCTTAAAGAAATGTTTCCGGAGGTGGCAGATGACACTCTCAGAGTCGTACTTAAGATGTAGGTACAAGCTTTATCATTGTACTTAAGATGTAGGTACAAGCTTTATCATTGAGTTATTACTATCAAATCAGTACTTAAGATGAAGGTACAAGCTCTATCATTGAGTAATTACTATTCATATTCTTGAATCCATGCAAACCAGAGCATTGAACTTGCATTGAGGTGTGAGTTTTTGTTCTGGGCTTGAGATTGTGAGTGTAAGAACATAAATAAAAGCACTGTTTATTCATGTTATTTGAATCAGATTTTATTAACTGCATTGAGGAGTTTTTGTTTTACCGTATGAATCAGTTACTTAGTCATTTCATTTGATTTAAATCTTCTCCCTATATTCTGTGTAACACCATATAAAAAATTAGGACTACTTTAAATGCCTTGAGGGGAGAAATATCATTATCTATATACGGTATATATATATATATGTATATGTTTTTACATGCACTGAATTAAACTTACATATTTTACTTTTTTGAATATAGACAGACATAAAAATTGTGGACAAAGAGTACATAGCATCAGCTATATATGAAATCAATAATGATGGAAATTGACTGGAAATAAAACTTTGTTATATATTGCTCAGATAACATCATTAAATATATCATAAATGTTTTAATAATTCATCAAAGTATACCAAGAATATCAGATGACAAGCATTAATAGTGCAATCATGCTGACATTTAGAACTAAAGCTCTTGAGTATCTATATATAGAAATTAATCATTAAATTTTAAATTTATCTTATTTTAGGAAAGATAACAATGTTCAGGAAGCAAAAGCACATTTGGTTAAAAGTGGACATAGGCCCAAAAGAGAAACTGACCATTCATCTGCTGGACAACTACAAATGGATAATATTGTAAAGAAATTACAAAAGGTTTACCCACTTGCCCGTTTTGACATCATAAGGGATATAGTTGCTGGGTAAGAATAACTAAATTTGTAATGTTATTAAATAAATAGTTTTTAGTTGCTGGATATAATAAATAAACTAAAAAAAAAATGTGGTGTGATTGACAACTCTTTACAAGAGACCACATGACAGAAATTAAGAGTTATAGGTCACCGTACAGCCTTCAACCATGAACAAAGCACATACTGCATAGTCAGCCATAAAAGGCATCAAAAAGACAAAGGTAAAATAATTCAAACAATAAAACTAACAGCCTAGTTTGAAAAACTAAGAATTTTCTTATCCCAGGCATAGATTACCGTAGACGTATTTGGCACAACTTTTTGGAATTTTGAATCCTCAATGCTCTTCCACTTTGCTCTTATTTGGTTTTATAGATATTTTGATATGAGCGTCACTGATGAGTCTTATGTAGACGAAACACGCGTCTGGCATACTAAATTATAATCCTGGTACCTTTGATAACTATTATGTACATAAAAATGAACACCACAAAAAAAAATATATATATATATATGTTAGCGGCAATAAGTGAAATTAGGCATTAAGCTTAAATCCTAGGCAATAAGCTTACTCCTAGGCATTAAGTTATTGCCTGAAATTTTCAGGCATTAAGCTTATTTCCTGAAATTTGATGATGGTTATTCATCCTATTGACGAGCATAATTTTGCATATTTAGTGATTTATTCTTGATATAAAGTCGTTTCTTAATAATATTTCTAATATTACATGTATTAATATACATTCATTTGACAGATCTCCAAAAGTATGTTTAATTAGTAATTTTAACAGTTTAACAAAATATCAAAAAGATTTAAAATGAAAAAGAAAGCGATTGTATCCAATTAAAAAAAGGGGGGCGATTCTATAGAATAGTTATAATATTTATTTGAAAATTTGTACACTTCACTAGTCGAGCTGGTTAGAACTGCACAAAAGTAGGCAACATTAAGATATGATTGTTTGCTCACACCATTTTCCATTTTTTTTATTGGATAAGTAAGTTTTCTTTGTTCACAGTTCCAGAACTTGTGATATCAAAATGAATTCAACACAAATTTCTATTAAGTTTTCATATTTTTAGATTATTATTTGAAGCGTTTAAATAAAAATAACATATTTTATTAGTGTTTCTATTTGCGGTCTCTTGTGGACAGTTGTCTCCTTGGCAATCATACCACATCTTCTTTTTTTTTTATATATTTAGGATGAAATTGGGCCCTGTAGTTTGGCATCAGTACAATATTATTTTTTTTCTTTTGCAGTAATGAAATAAAATATTTGAAGTACTCAGTATCTATATGAAAAATGTACGATTATATTAACTATTTACAATTCAATTCTAATATAAAACGTAGTTATATATTTTTTTTAACTTATTTTTTTTGTTTCAAAGAGTTTAAATGTACAATTATAATATCAAAATTATTTATTACCCTTAAATTTAAAATTTTGAATAAGTATTTTCTAATAATAAATCGCTTTTTAAATTTAAGTTCTTTGTTAAATTTGATACGATATTTCAATTTTTTCGTTTGCTATTTACTTTTACGCCAAAACAAAGGACAGCGGTTAGAACATCCTAGCTAAGATAATCCTCGACGGTAAAGCTCAGATAGTTTCGATGTACATGCTGAGACATGTCGTAAGTCGGTCCTTACTTTATCATAATTTCTGTCCTAAGAATATAATTTTACAGGACCAATCACAGGACAGTTTAATTTCGATAAACCTAGTTCTCATAGTGTTATTATGTAACAAATATATTTTTATTTAAATGAATAAATGTCTTTTATTTACTCGCATTTATACTTTAGGCATTAAGCTTAATGCCTGCACATATTTTTCAGGATTTATGCTTAAATCCTAGGATTTAAGACTAATGCCTAACATCATTTAGGCAATAGACTTACTGCCTAGGCGTTAGCTTATTACCTAGGATTTAAGCTTAATGCCTAATTTCACTTATTGCCGCTAACATATACAGCAACAAACGACTACCACTGAATTACAATTTACAGACTCCTGACTTGTGACAGACACATAAAATTGAGAAAGGAAATGGGGAATGTGTCAAAGCGACAACAACCCGACCATAGAGCAGACAACAGCCGAAGGCCATACATACAGAGTGTTATGACATAATTATGTGAATAGTTGGGTAGAAATAACTAAAAATGCTTTAATGGGGAAGTCTTTTTTCCTAAGATTTGAAATGGAATGAACTCTGGTAACCTTCAGTGTAAAAACTTCAATCAAAACACCACAATTTAAAGAATTGAACTGTCATCTGGCAAAAGGTTAAATTTTATTATATTACGAATGAAACTCATTTCAACATTTTCATACAAAATGGTAAAATAAACTTATTTCTCAACCAATTCACCTGTATAGAAAATAATTGATAGAAGAAGGGCAAACAAACATACTTTCAAGTTTCAACCATGTTTCATTTATGTCTGTAATGTTTTCTGATAATGTTTGTTTATGTAGAAGAATGTAGGCTACATCAATGATGCATGTAGTTTAAAATGTACTGTAGTGTATACTGAAAAAGCAGAAATTTGTGTGGAGGATTTAATTTTGTTGATTTTGTGGAAAGAATATACACACGAATTTAAAAATAACATGAAAATTAAACCTGTATAATACAAGTAATACATAATATATCACTGCCATTTACTGGAAACCACAAAATTAAATCCCCATGAAATCTTATAAAGAGACAAAACCATGAAATGTTAACCCTGTTCAAATATGTCAAGAACACATGCTTTTTTTATCATTACCAGTTCTCAAAAATTATTGTAAAGCCCCCTAACAAATTTCGAATATTTGACTTTGAGCATTACAGATGAAGGTTAAATAATAAAAGGCTCTCAACCTATGAAAATGGTTTGTGTTAATACCACACAATGCACACTTTATCCTGGTTTAATTGCAGGTGTAACAATAATGAATCAACAGCCAGAAGCCAGATAGAGAGTATGGGATATAAACCTGTAGGTTCTCATACAGCGTCTATCTCAGTAGCCCATAAACCTAAACCTAAGTCTAGATCACCCTCACCAACACCACCTAAAGTATCAGACACAGACAAAAGACAAGGTATGATATAAACCTGTAGGTTCCCATACAACATCTATCTCAGTAGCCCATAAACCTAAACCTAAGTCTAGATCACCAACACCACCTAAGGTATCAGACGCACACAAAAGACGAGGTATGATATAAACCTGTAAGTTCTCATACAACATCTATCTCAGTAGCCCATAAACCTAAACCTAAGTCTAGATCACCAACACCACCTAAGGTATCAGACGCACACAAAAGACGAGGTATGATATAAACCTGTAAGTTCTCATACAACATCTATCTCAGTAGCCCATAAACCTAAACCTAAGTCTAGATCACCAACACCACCTAAAGTATCAGACGCAGACAAAAGACCAGGTATGATATAAACCTGTAAGTTCTCATACAGCATCTATCTCAGTAGCCCATAAACCTAAACCTAAGTCTAGATCACCATCACCACCTAAAGTATCAGAAACAGACAAAAGACGAGGTATGATATAAACCTGTAGGTTGCCATACAACATCTATCTCAGTAGCCCATAAACCTAAACCTAAGTCTAGATCACCAGCACCATACCCCCTAAAGTATCAGACACAGACAAAAGACGAGGTATGATATAAACCTGTAGGTTCTCATACAACATCCATCTCAGTAGCCCATAAACCTAAACCTAAGTCTAGATCACCAGCACCATACCCCCTAAAGTATCAGACACAGACAAAAGACGAGGTATGATATAAACCTGTAAGTTCCCATACAACATCCATCTCAGTAGCCCATAAACCTAAACCTAAGTCTAGATCACCAACACCACCTAAAGTATCAGACACAGACAAAAGACGAGGTATGATATAAACCTGTAGGTTCCCATACAACATCTATCTCAGTAGCCCATAAACCTAAACCTAAGTCTAGATCACCAACACCACCTAAAGTATCAGACACAGACAAAAGACGAGGTATGATATAAACCTGTAGGTTCCCATACAGCATCTATCTCAGTAGCCCATAAACCTAAACCTAAGTCTAGATCACCAACCCCACCTAAAGTATCAGATGCAGATAAAAGATGAGGTATGATATAAACCTGTAAGTTCCCCATACAACATCTATCTCAGTAGCCCATAAACCTAAACCTAAGTCTAGATCACCATCACCAACACCACCTAATGTATCAGACACAGACAAAAGACGAGGTATGATATAAACCTGTAAGTTCCCCATACAACATCTATCTCAGTAGCCCATAAACCTAAACCTAAGTCTAGATCACCATCACCATCACCACCTAAAGTATCAGACACAGACAAAAGACGAGGTATGATATAAACCTGTAAGATCTCATACAACATCTATCTCAGTAGCCCATAAACCTAAACCTAAGTTTAGATCACCATCACCACCTAAAGTATCAGACACAGACAAAAGACGAGGTATGATATAAACCTGTAGGTTCCCATACAACATCTATCTCAGTGGATCATAAACCTAAACCTAAGTCTAGATCACCAACACCACCTAAAGTATCAGACACAGACAAAAGACGAGGTATGATATAAACCTGTAGGTTCCCATACAACATCTATCTCAGTGGATCATAAACCTAAACCTAAGTCTAGATCACCAACACCGCCTAAAGTATCAGACACAGACAAAAGACGAGGTATGATATAAACCTGTAGGTTCTCATACAACATCTATCTCAGTAGCCCATAAGCCTAAACCTAAGTCTAGATCACCAACACCACCTAAAGTATCAGACACAGACAAAAAACGAGGTATGATATAAACCTGTAGGTTCCCATACAACATCTATCTCAGTAGCCCATAAACCTAAACCTAAGTCTAGATCACCAACACCATCACCACCTAAAGTATCAGACACAGACAAAAGACGAGGTATGATATAAACCTGTAGGTTCCCATACAACATCTATCTCAGTAGCCCATAAACCTAAACCTAAGTCTAGATCACCAACACCATCACCACCTAAAGTATCAGACACAGACAAAAGACGAGGTATGATATAAACCTGTAAGATCTCATACAACATCTATCTCAGTAGCCCATAAACCTAAACCTAAGTCTAGATCACCAATCCCACCTAAAGTATCAGACACAGACAAAAGACGAGGTATGATATAAACCTGTAGGTTCCCATACAACATCTATCTCAGTAGCCCATAAACCTAAACCTAAGTCTAGATCACTATCACCAACACCACCTAAAGTATCAGATGCAGACAAAAGACGAGGTATGATATAAACCTGTAGGTTCTCATACAACATCTATCTCAGTAGCCCATAAACCTAAACCTAAGTCTAGATCACCAACACCATCACCACCTAAAGTATCAGACGCAGACAAAAGACGAGGTATGATATCAACCTGTAGGTTCTCATACAACATCTATCTCAGTAGCCCATAAACCTAAACCTAAGTCTAGATCACCATCACCACCTAAAGTATCAGACACAGACAAAAGACGAGGTATGATATAAACCTGTAGGTTCTCATACAACATCTATCTCAGTAGCCCATAAACCTAAACCTAAGTCTAGATCACCCTCACCAACACCACCTAAAGTATCAGAAACAGACAAAAGACGAGGTATGATATAAACCTGTAGGTTCCCATACAACATCTATCTCAGTAGCCCATAAACCTAAACCTAAGTCTAGATCACCAACACCATCACCACCTAAAGTATCAGACACAGACAAAAGACGAGGTATGATATAAACCTGTAGGTTCTCATACAACATCTATCTCAGTAGCCCATAAACCTAAACCTTAGTCTAGATCACAAACACCACCTAAAGTATCAGAAACAGACAAAAGACGAGGTATGATATAAACCTGTAGGTTCTCCATACAACATCTATTTCAGTAGCCCATAAACCTAAACCTAAGTCTAGATCACCAACACCACCTAAAGTATCAGACGCAAACAAAAGACAAGGTATGATATAAACCTGTAGGTTCTCGTACAACATCTATCTCAGTAGCCCATAAACCTAAACCTAAGTCTAGATCACCATCACCAACACCACCTAAAGTATTAGACGCAGACAAAAGACGAGGTATGAAATAAACCTGTAGGTTCTCATACAGCATCTATCTCAGTAGCCCATAAACCTAAACCTAAGTCTAGATCACCATCACCACCTAAAGTATCAGACGCAGACAAAAGACGAGGTATGATATAAACCTGTAGGTTCCCCATACAACATCTATCTCAGTAGCCCATAAACCTAAACCTAAGTCTAGATCACCATCACCATCACCACCTAAAGTATCAGACGCAGACAAAAGACGAGGTATGATATAAACCTGTAGGTTCTCATACAGCATCTATCTCAGTAGCCCATAAACCTAAACCTAAGTCTAGATCACCATCACCACCTAAAGTATCAGACACAGACAAAAGACGAGGTATGATATAAACCTGTAGGTTCTCATACAGCATCTATCTCAGTAGCCCATAAACCTAAACCTAAGTCTAGATCACCATCACCACCTAAAGTATCAGAAACAGACAAAAGACGAGGTATGATATAAACCTGTAGGTTCCCATACAACATCTATCTCAGTGGATCATAAACCTAAACCTAAGTCTAGATCACCAACACCGCCTAAAGTATCAGACACAGACAAAAGACGAGGTATGATATAAACCTGTAGGTTCTCATACAACATCTATCTCAGTAGCCCATAAACCTAAACCTAAGTCTAGATCACCAACACCATCACCACCTAAAGTATCAGATGCAGACAAAAGACGAGGTATGATATAAACCTGTAGGTTCTCATACAACATCTATCTCAGTAGCCCATAAGCCTAAACCTAAGTCTAGATCACCAACACCACCTAAAGTATCAGACACAGACAAAAAACGAGGTATGATATAAACCTGTAGGTTCCCATACAACATCTATCTCAGTAGCCCATAAACCTAAACCTAAGTCTAGATTACCAACACCATCACCACCTAAAGTATCAGACACAGACAAAAGACGAGGTATGATATAAACCTGTAGGTTCTCATACAGCATCTATCTCAGTAGCCCATAAACCTAAACCTAAGTCTAGATCACCAACACCACCTAAAGTATCAGACACAGACAAAAGACGAGGTATGATATAAACCTGTAGGTTCCCATACAACATCTATCTCAGTAGCCCATAAACCTAAACCTAAGTCTAGATCACCAACACCATCACCACCTAAAGTATCAGACACAGACAAAAGACGAGGTATGATATAAACCTGTAAGATCTCATACAACATCTATCTCAGTAGCCCATAAACCTAAACCTAAGTCTAGATCACCAATCCCACCTAAAGTATCAGACACAGACAAAAGACGAGGTATGATATAAACCTGTAGGTTCCCATACAACATCTATCTCAGTAGCCCATAAACCTAAACCTAAGTCTAGATCACTATCACCAACACCACCTAAAGTATCAGATGCAGACAAAAGACGAGGTATGATATAAACCTGTAGGTTCTCATACAACATCTATCTCAGTAGCCCATAAACCTAAACCTAAGTCTAGATCACCATCACCACCTAAAGTATCAGACGCAGACAAAAGACGAGGTATGATATCAACCTGTAGGTTCTCATACAACATCTATCTCAGTAGCCCATAAACCTAAACCTAAGTCTAGATCACCATCACCACCTAAAGTATCAGACACAGACAAAAGACGAGGTATGATATAAACCTGTAGGTTCTCATACAACATCTATCTCAGTAGCCCATAAACCTAAACCTAAGTCTAGATCACCCTCACCAACACCACCTAAAGTATCAGAAACAGACAAAAGACGAGGTATGATATAAACCTGTAGGTTCCCATACAACATCTATCTCAGTAGCCCATAAACCTAAACCTAAGTCTAGATCACCAACACCATCACCACCTAAAGTATCAGACACAGACAAAAGACGAGGTATGATATAAACCTGTAGGTTCTCATACAACATCTATCTCAGTAGCCCATAAACCTAAACCTTAGTCTAGATCACAAACACCACCTAAAGTATCAGAAACAGACAAAAGACGAGGTATGATATAAACCTGTAGGTTCTCCATACAACATCTATCTCAGTAGCCCATAAACCTAAACCTAAGTCTAGATCACCAACACCACCTAAAGTATCAGACGCAAACAAAAGACAAGGTATGATATAAACCTGTAGGTTCTCGTACAACATCTATCTCAGTAGCCCATAAACCTAAACCTAAGTCTAGATCACCATCACCAACACCACCTAAAGTATTAGACGCAGACAAAAGACGAGGTATGAAATAAACCTGTAGGTTCTCATACAGCATCTATCTCAGTAGCCCATAAACCTAAACCTAAGTCTAGATCACCATCACCACCTAAAGTATCAGACGCAGACAAAAGACGAGGTATGATATAAACCTGTAGGTTCCCCATACAACATCTATCTCAGTAGCCCATAAACCTAAACCTAAGTCTAGATCACCATCACCATCACCACCTAAAGTATCAGACGCAGACAAAAGACGAGGTATGATATAAACCTGTAGGTTCTCATACAGCATCTATCTCAGTAGCCCATAAACCTAAACCTAAGTCTAGATCACCATCACCACCTAAAGTATCAGACACAGACAAAAGACGAGGTATGATATAAACCTGTAGGTTCTCATACAGCATCTATCTCAGTAGCCCATAAACCTAAACCTAAGTCTAGATCACCATCACCACCTAAAGTATCAGAAACAGACAAAAGACGAGGTATGATATAAACCTGTAGGTTCCCATACAACATCTATCTCAGTGGATCATAAACCTAAACCTAAGTCTAGATCACCAACACCGCCTAAAGTATCAGACACAGACAAAAGACGAGGTATGATATAAACCTGTAGGTTCTCATACAACATCTATCTCAGTAGCCCATAAGCCTAAACCTAAGTCTAGATCACCAACACCACCTAAAGTATCAGACACAGACAAAAAACGAGGTATGATATAAACCTGTAGGTTCCCATACAACATCTATCTCAGTAGCCCATAAACCTAAACCTAAGTCTAGATTACCAACACCATCACCACCTAAAGTATCAGACACAGACAAAAGACGAGGTATGATATAAACCTGTAGGTTCCCATACAACATCTATCTCAGTAGCCCATAAACCTAAACCTAAGTCTAGATCACCAACACCATCACCACCTAAAGTATCAGACACAGACAAAAGACGAGGTATGATATAAACCTGTAAGATCTCATACAACATCTATCTCAGTAGCCCATAAACCTAAACCTAAGTCTAGATCACCAATCCCACCTAAAGTATCAGACACAGACAAAAGACGAGGTATGATATAAACCTGTAGGTTCCCATACAACATCTATCTCAGTAGCCCATAAACCTAAACCTAAGTCTAGATCACTATCACCAACACCACCTAAAGTATCAGATGCAGACAAAAGACGAGGTATGATATAAACCTGTAGGTTCTCATACAACATCTATCTCAGTAGCCCATAAACCTAAACCTAAGTCTAGATCACCATCACCACCTAAAGTATCAGACGCAGACAAAAGACGAGGTATGATATCAACCTGTAGGTTCTCATACAACATCTATCTCAGTAGCCCATAAACCTAAACCTAAGTCTAGATCACCATCACCACCTAAAGTATCAGACACAGACAAAAGACGAGGTATGATATAAACCTGTAGGTTCTCATACAACATCTATCTCAGTAGCCCATAAACCTAAACCTAAGTCTAGATCACCCTCACCAACACCACCTAAAGTATCAGAAACAGACAAAAGACGAGGTATGATATAAACCTGTAGGTTCCCATACAACATCTATCTCAGTAGCCCATAAACCTAAACCTAAGTCTAGATCACCAACACCATCACCACCTAAAGTATCAGACACAGACAAAAGACGAGGTATGATATAAACCTGTAGGTTCTCATACAACATCTATCTCAGTAGCCCATAAACCTAAACCTTAGTCTAGATCACAAACACCACCTAAAGTATCAGAAACAGACAAAAGACGAGGTATGATATAAACCTGTAGGTTCTCCATACAACATCTATCTCAGTAGCCCATAAACCTAAACCTAAGTCTAGATCACCAACACCACCTAAAGTATCAGACGCAAACAAAAGACAAGGTATGATATAAACCTGTAGGTTCTCGTACAACATCTATCTCAGTAGCCCATAAACCTAAACCTAAGTCTAGATCACCATCACCAACACCACCTAAAGTATTAGACGCAGACAAAAGACGAGGTATGAAATAAACCTGTAGGTTCTCATACAGCATCTATCTCAGTAGCCCATAAACCTAAACCTAAGTCTAGATCACCATCACCACCTAAAGTATCAGACGCAGACAAAAGACGAGGTATGATATAAACCTGTAAGTTCTCATACAACATCTATCTCAGTAGCCCATAAACCTAAACCTAAGTCTAGATCACTATCACCAACACCACCTAAAGTATCAGACGCAGACAAAAGACGAGGTATGATATAAACCTGTAAGTTCTCATACAGCATCTATCTCAGTAGCCCATAAACCTAAACCTAAGTCTAGATCACCATCACCAACACCACCTAAAGTATCAAACACAGACAAAAGACGAGGTATGATATAAACCTGTAGGTTCCCATACAACATCTATCTCAGTAGCCCATAAACCTAAACCTAAGTCTAGATCACCAACACCACCTAAAGTATCAGAAACAGACAAAAGACGAGGTATGATATAAACCTGTAGGTTCTCTTACAACATCTATCTCAGTAGCCCATAAACCTAAACCTAAGTCTAGATCACCATCACCAACACCACCTAAAGTATCAGACACAGACAAAAGACGAGGTATGATATAAACCTGTAGGTTCCCATACAGCATCTATCTTAGTAGCCCATAAACCTAAACCTAAGTCTAGATCACCATCACCAACACCACCTAAAGTATTAGACGCAGACAAAAGACGAGGTATGATATAAACCTGTAGGTTCCCATACAACGTCTATCTTAGTAGCCCATAAACCTAAACCTAAGTCTAGATCACCATCACCACCTAAAGTATCAGATGCAGACAAAAGACGAGGTATGATATAAACCTGTAGGTTCCCATACAACATCTATCTCAGTAGCCCATAAACCTAAACCTAAGTCTAGATCACCATCACCAACACCACCTAAAGTATCAGACGCAGACAAAAGACGAGGTATGATGGCAGTGTAATACATGTATATATTTAATTCAATTGGTGATATATAGGTTGTTGTCTAATTCTCAGCACATGACTTAGTTGTTTACTGTTCTTAATGCGATCGCATTGTAAAATGCTATCATGTCCTCGTTGTCCAAAGAGGCATTTAGTTTCAGGACAATAACTTGTTTAGGAATTAGGGGCCAAAAAGAGGGGCCCAAAAAAGCACTTTTGTAGTTTCTTAACAATAACTTGTGTTTAAGTGTATGAATCTCTCTGAAATTATACCACAAGTTTCCATACCATGAAGGGATGGATGGTATTGACTTTTGGGGGTTATGGCTCAAACTGTTTAGGAATTGGGGGTCAAAAAAGGGAGAAAAACTAGGTTTTTCTGGTCAATAGACAATTAACACAGTTTAAAAACAGTGTAAAGGAGGTAATCCAAATATATTTGAAATACAATGTTGGGTATTTTCAGATTTACCTCCCTTACACTACTTGTAAATTATGTATAATGAAATGTCGGGTTTTGGACTATTTGCCCCAAAAAGGGGGGGGGGGGATATTGTGTCCATTTTTTCCCGAGCTGTTCAGTGTTGGACCTCTGCGGCCGTATCCAGCTGCGCTCATGCAGTGAAGCAATTTATTAAAATTAATATGTGTTTCCATGTTTTCAGTACTTCATTGGCCATATAAAATTTTGACAATAAAATTCTTTAGTCATGTTAGTAGCATTAAATTTTTATTATAGCTATTATTGCAAAATTAAAAATTCACAACTTTTAGATAAAATAATTGTTTTGTAGATTATAAAAACCGAATTACAGTATATGTTGTGTGGATCTTTTAAAGGTTAATATAGAAATGAATACTAATACTAATAAAGTATATGATATTTATAGGTCTTACTACTCTATAGACAGTTAAATTTCATTTCAACAGCTCATGTTTCCAGTTAGCTGTCTTTATAGTGCAATGGCAATCTATTTTGGAATGATTTAATGAAAATATGTAGGCATATATACATAACAGTTAATTCAATTGTACTTCTAAAAAGCCATGGGAATATGAAAATAAGCAGATGTGGTATGAATGCCAATCAGAAATAAACTATGCACCACTGAATCTAAATGATGTCTCTCTTAACATTATTTTCTAAATAAGACATATATGTCTAATTAATAAACATAAATGATATAAGATTTGGTTAATATAAATTAGATAAAGTTTTTTCTTTGTATTGTATTTGAATAGAATTAAAATTGAAAAAGTTTCATCAAAATATCTTTGATCCAGAACTTACCCCGGTACATAAAAAAATACTAGAGAAACACACTAGTATATATGAAACTTTTTTATAGTCACCTAATGTGTATAATTGCTGTGTGTTTGTTTTTCTACATTGGATTGAGGTACAGTGGGGAGTGATAAGATAAAACTAAACATGTTTCACCCCGCCAAATTTTTGCGCCTATCCCAAGTCAGGAGCCTCTGGCTTTTGTTAGTCTTGTGTGGATTTTTATTCCCCACCTACGATAGTAGAGGGGCATTATGTTTTCTGGTCTGTGGCTCCGTCCGTCCGTCCATCTGTGGTTCTGTTCGTCCGTCCAGGTTAAAGTTTTTGGTCAAGGTAGTTTTTGATGAAGCTGAAGTCCAATCAACTTGAAACTTAGTACACTTGTTGCTTATGAGATGATCTTTCTAATTTTTAAGCCAAATTAGACTTTTGACCCCAATTTCACAGTCCACTGAACATAGAAAATGAAAGTGGGAGTTTCAGGTTAAAGTTTTTGGTCAAGGTAGTTTTTGATGAAGCTGAAGTCCAATCAACTTGAAACTTAGTACACTTGTTGCTTATGATATGATCTTTCTAATTTTAATGCCAAATTAGATAATTACCCAATTTCACGGTCCATGGAACATGGAAAAGGATAGTGCGAGTGGGGCATCCGTGTACTTTGGACACATTCTTGTTTTAATTTCAATTCATTCATATGTTTTGATGCTAAGTATGACGTCCATTTTCACTGAACTAGTACACGTTTTTATTTAGGGGCCAGCTGAAGCATTAATCAATGTTAATAATATCTTTTATTTTTTGCATGTATTTATAACGTTCTGTCTGTTTGGCTGAAGGAATAGATACAATTTTCTGTATACTGAATCTTTGAAAATATTCTATGATGAATCAGAGACATATATAATAAATATAGTCTATATACCGGTATATACTAAATACTGAAGCTGAAGGACGCCTCCGGGTGCAGGAATTTCTCGTTGCATTGAAGACCTGTTGGTGACCTTCTGCTGTTGTCTGCTCTATGGTCGGATTGTTGTCTCTTTGGCACATTCCCTATTTCCATTCTCAATTTTAAATATGTATATATATATATAATTTATATTTTATTTACAATTTTCAGTGTATCAGAAGATGAAGGGAGAATTCAGTGATATGGAGGAGAGTTTTATTAAGATGGCATTAGAGTCAGTGCATTATAATGAAGCTAACTTCAAGAGAATGGTGGAAACTTATAAAAAGTCAGGGTATATCAACTTTATTATGTGTACCTCCATATAGACCTTATCGCTATTTATGAATCTTCTAACACTTGGCGGACAAATAGCAATAGCATGTTTAAGCGTGCGAGTTTTATAATGAAACTATCATTTATCTTAACACTCAGGATGTCAAAATATATTACAATTTTTATACGACCGTAAAAATTGAAAATTTTTTGGTCGTATATTGGTATGATGTTGGCGTCGTCGTCGTCTACTCTAACTTTAGTAAAAGTGAATAGAAATCTATGAAATTTAACACAAGGTTTATGACCACAAAAGGAAGGTTGGGATTGATTTTAGGAGTTTTGGTCCCAATATTTTAGGAATTAGGGGCCAAAAAGGGCCCAAATAAGCATTTTCTTGGTTTTCGCACTATAACTTTAGTTTAAGTAAATAGAAATCTATGAAATTTTGACACAAGGTTTATGACCACAAAAGGAAGGTTAGGATTGATTTTGGGATGTTTGGTTTCAACAGTTTAGGAATTAGGGGCCAAAAAAGGGCCCAAATAAGCATTATTCTTGGTTTTCGCACAATAACTTTAGTATAAGTAAATAGAAATCAATGAAATGTAAACACAAGGTTTATGATCACAAAAGGAAGGTTGGGATTGATTTTGGGAGTTGAGGTCCCAACAGTTTAGGAAATAGGGGCCAAAAAGGGGCCCAAATAAGCATTATTCTTGGTTTTCGCACCATAACTTTAGTATAAGTAAATAGAAATCTATGAAATTTAAACACAAGGTTTATGACCATAAAAGGAAGGTTGGGTTTGATTTTGGGAGTTTTGGTCCCAACAGTTTAGGAATAAGGGGCCCAAAGGGTCCAAAATTGAACTTTGTTTGATTTCATCAAAAATTGAATAATTGGGGTTCTTTGATATGCCGAATCTAACTGTGTATGTAGATTCTTAAGTTTTAGTCCCGTTTTCAAATTGGTCTACATTAAGGTCCAAAGGGTCCAAAATTAAACTTAGTTTGATTTTAACAAAAATTGAATCCTTGGGGTTCTTTGATATGCTGAATATAAAAATGAATTTAGATTTTTGATTATTGGTCCAGTTTTCAAGTTGGTCCAAATCGGGGTCCAAAATTAAACTTTGTTTGATTTCATCAAAAATTGAATAATTGGGGTTCTTTGATATGCCAAATCTAACTGTGTATGTAGATTCTTAATTTTTGGTCCCGTTTTCAAATTGGTCTACATTAAAGTCCAAAGGGTCCAAAATTAAACTAAGTTTGATTTTAACAAAAATTGAATTCTTGGGCTTTTTTGATATGCTGAATCTAAACGTGTACTTAGATTTTTGATTATGGACCCAGTTTTCAAGTTGGTTCAAATCAGGATCCAAAATTATTATATTAAGTATTGTGCAATAGCAAGAAATTTTCAATTGCACAGTATTCAGCAATAGCAAGAAATCTTCAATTGCACAGTATTGTGCAATAGCAAGAAATTTTCAATTGCACAGTATTGTGCAATAGCAAGAAATCTTCAATTGCACAGTATTGTGCAATAGCAAATATTTTCAATTGGAGTTATCTTTCTTTGTTCAGAATAGTAGTTGAATCAACTTAAATCATTGTTTTATACAATATACAATGTATATTCACTTTTACTACCAACCAATCTTTACCATTCAGTGATAACAAGCACTTTATTTTACATTTTAATATTTTATGATGTATTTAAAAGAGTAGTTATTGTTGCAAACTCCATTAGAAATTTGAATTGATATCAGTTTTGGTAAAAGGGAAAGGGGGGTGTGAAAAAAAAATGGGGGGGGGGGGGGTTAAATTTTTCTCATTTCAGATTTCATAAATAAAAAGAAAATTTCTTCAAACATTCTTTTGAGAGGATTAATATTCAACAACATAGTGAATTGCTCAAAGGCAAAAAAAAAAAAATTTAAGTTCATTAGACCACATTCATTCTGTGTCAGAAACCTATGCTGTGTCAACTATTTAATTTTAGATTTAAATAAGTTTGAAGAAGAAATCTTTAATTGATTTGTAAAATCTTGACATTTGTTTTGTGTAAAAAACCCATATAATGTCAAAAATTTGATCACAATCCAAATTCAGAGCTGTATCACGCTTGAATATTTTGTCCATACTTGCCCCAACTGTTCAGGGTTCGACCTCTGCGGTTGTATAAAGCTGTGCCCTGCAGAGCACCTGGTTTAATCTAACATGTCTGAGAAAATATAACTTCATAATGAAATCAAAAGGAAAGGTATGTTTTGATACTACAATATGCAAAATCCCTTCACACACTTCACACACTACACGATCCAACAGAACAGTGCTGATCATTTTTACTATTACACATTTGATTTTATTTTGATAGCAAAAAGTGCAGAGAGTATGTGCAATAAGTAAAATATATATATGTGTATTGCATCTTTTTATCTTGTATTTAATTAACTCAGATTTATTCATATGTTTTTTTAGGTCTGGAGCAAAGGGTTCATCAGCTTCATCATCAAGTAAGAACTATTAACTTAGTATAAATTGACAATACTTATACAGTATGCAGATTTTTATAAAATCACAAAATTTAATCTGACTTTTCAATAATATCTCAATTTACTGTAATTGACTTTTTCATTTGGTCTAAATAATCATCAACTTGTCTTAGTTCTAATAATATATTACTTCTATGTTAGGGGGGCAGAGCCACTGATGATAGTTATAATAACATATTGCTTCTATTTTAGGAGGCAGAAAAACTGTGGATGATGATTTAACTTTTAAACCAACAGGATCTCTGGTACCTGAATCTTTTTCTGGTGGCATGGAACCAGTTGTGTTTGGACACGACTATGATGATAAACCAAGGTAACAGATTATATAAACATTCATGTTAACTTTTGAAACTTTGAATGCACTTATTATTAATATTTTCATCATCTGTATTATTATATTAAAACATAACTGAATGTCTATATACAGCTGTGCAGTTAATAAACACTATTAGTATTATTATCACAGGCATAGGATATGTACTGACATTTTAGTCCGAGAAAACATGGTCTATTTATTAGTTTTCTTACCAAAAGGCATGGTTCTCTCTTGGCGCTTTGATTTCCTCCACTCATAAATACTAAGCGCCAAGAAATAGCAAAATAGTGCTGAAAATGGCATGAATCACAAATTACTCAATCAGTCAATCAATTCTCCATGTTGAAAAATTACCAAATTATTTTAAAAAAAAAAGTCCAAACTTCCTAAGGTTGACCTGATATATTGTATTATTCATCTTTTATGTTAATGTATCCCTAAACAATGTTAGAGTTATTTTCCTTTATTACTGCTCAAGTTTTAATGATAGAGTTATCTTCCTTTGTGACATATCTTGATAGAAACGAGTGATATAGTTATCTTCTTTTATTACAGCTCATCAACTGCTTTTTCTGTTCCATTTGGTACACCTAAGAAATCAGCTACCAATGTAACCAAGACATCAATCACAATACCTTTTGGCGTAGTAAAGTCAGGTACAAAGATAACTCCTGGAGTAACCAAGACAACAGCTAAAAAAACAGTACAGCCAAAGAAAGAAACCATAGATCAACATGCAGCAAGAATCCAAGCTGATAAAAAATCATCTGGAACTCAACAAACTAGAGCTAAACATGTTACTCGGTAAGATATTAGAGCTAAACATGTTACTCAGTAAGATATTAGAGCTAAACGTGTTACTCAGTAAGATATTAGAGCTAAACATGTTACTCAGTAAGATATTCAGACAAACTAGAGCTAAACATGATACTCAGTAAGTCTACAGTGGACGTTTTTAAGTCAAAGTCAAAGGAACCAGACTAAATAAATTGACTTATCTTAGGTTAGACTCACCTGATGTCATAAGAAGTTTGGTTTGCCTGAAATGAGATATAAGATTTGTGTAAACTTTGAACATAGTTTGATATGACTGTATTCAATCTCCATATTGTGTGATTACCATAAACATGTCAATTTAACTGTTATTTAAACAAGTTTTTACACAGCTTTAATCTCTATTAAAAATGATATGGTAACAAATGAAAAACATCCAATTTGAATTTTTATCATGTGGTCTGCATCTTTGGAAATTTCTTTGTGAGATCAGGGTCAATTAATAATAATTTTACATCAATGGGACTATTGAATCTACTTTTCTTAACAAAGAATTCATTGGATTTTGACTCATTAGAGGTAAATATGCTTTGAGCAAAAGAAATTTTTACTAGAACAGAGTAATTACTTCAACTCATCCAAGTTTTCAACACAACTAACTTTCCAGCAAATTTATTCGACTACGGTATACAATGCAGAATACAAGCATATTTTGAATTCCATAAAATAGTTTTTAAGTTTTCTTCACACCTTCTTTAAGAGAGGGGCTGTAGGTTATGAAAACTTTATATATGGACCATAATTTGCTATTGGGCTCGTTTCCTATAACGATAGAAAAGTGATAAAAATGTGTATTACTGTAAGAAAAGTTGTAACTACATCTAAAGATGCCTTTATTTTTATCAACATACAAGTGTATGCTACTCTTCCCTAGAAAAAAAATTGAAATTAAAAAATTTCAAAGATTATACGACCGTATTTTTGTGTTGTTTCTCGCGTTACTTTTCGCTTCCAAACTGCATAACACTGACTGATTTATAGATAATCGTCACCGGCAAATTCGTAACTTTTGCTTTCAAATAATAAAGAAAATCGACCAATAAGAATAGTCAGAAGAAAATGCCGAGAACTATAAGTATTTCTGTAGCAGGTGTAAGAACACTAGCGTTACTTTGGTTTCCGATTTCGTAACGCAAATTTTAGATGATGTAATCTGCTTTGTTGTAATAGAATTCTTTATAACAATATGCAAATATGAACTCTCGCGAGATGTTCAAACAGGTAAATCAGAGAGGATTTACATTCTAGTTTTGTTCTTCGTAATAATTAAGTTAGAAAATGATGTTATCGTTATGCGTTACATTTCACATGAAACAGAAGTCCAGTTATTTCCTTTTTTTTTATTAAAATTGTTTTTGTCGTTAAGTTCTAATCATTTCCGGTCATATGTGAAACATGAAAGATTTTAATTCCAAGATAAAAGTTTTTTTCTTTACTGGATTTAAAGAATTTTACATTGCCAATGATTTGGAATAAATTGTATATAACTGGAATTTCAAAACCAAATATAAATACATTTTTTTGGCTAAAACATCAAGATACAAGGATTATGGTATCCTGTATCAATGAAGAAAATAGGGAAATTTCTGAATAAATTGTACTAATTGTTTTCAAAACAAGCACATATTTAGGAGGTTTATAATACTGTTACATTTAAGATGGATTTTAAGAAAAAGTATGCTGTTCAGATTATTTTAAGCAGATTTTGCAATAAAATAAAACTAAAAAAATGCTTTCGGTTTCTTATGGTTTCCTGTCGCGTTTTAAAAAACCTTTAATTTAACATTGAAAATAGATTTTGAATATTAACATGAAGCAAGTAACACTAGTAATTGTGTTCATTTATGTCTTTTGAAATATATTGTGCAAAATAAAGTAAATAAAGATTGGTTTCCTGTTTGGTTTCCTGTCACGTAAACGGTGAATCAAAATGTATTAATTTTTTCTTGAAAAACTCAATTGTTCCATTAATACTATTCTAACACCAACACAACCCACAGAATAAAAGTTAAAGTTTTAGAACTTATAAAAAAGGATACAAAAAGAAACCAAAGGCCGAATACCAAATTATGGTCCATATAGTATTTGTACACAATTGATAATTGTTCAAATAGCATTGTTATGAAAGATTTGCATGACAAACAATTAGATTGAGTGAGGTACAGGTGCTTTATAGTCAGTATTTTTCAGATATTTTGTGAATTATAATCAATCCAAAGCAGAAGAATTATAGATGTAGAAAGTTTTTCTTTTTTTTATTGCTTACACTAAAGATTGAGTGGAGATTATTTGTCATCAAGTGTGATTTTAAGTAACCTAGCAACCAAGTGTTGTTTGAAAATGTCTGCTGGCAAACAAGGAGATTCCAGGTCTATATATTTCATTGTGTCTTGTTGTTGTTTTTATTTTGCCTTTTATGCATGTCATGTAGTGTATATTTTATCTTCTAGTATTTATCAGAATATCAATTGTTATATAAAAGTGTGTGTTTTTTTTTTATTTTGTGGCACTGTATGTATTCTAAGGCCTTGTGATTTGCCTATGTCTCCTCTTCCACAACAATGGTGTTTGCTTTTCAAAAAAAGTTATAAACACTATGCCTGTCTGGATTTTTTTATATGTCTGCATACAATGACCAATGAAGCAATGACTCAGTCAGCCTCATCATCTATGACCTGTACAATTGGTCTAATATCCAAATGTTTCAATAATCTGATTTTGACACCAGTCTAATGATTCATTTGACAAAGTAAAATAACATTAACAGGTTACTTTGATATATCTGATTTCATTTCTACTAGATATCACAGAAACCAAATGGTTTAAATATATAATTCAAGTAAAAAAGATGGCATGTATGGGGGAAACATGTACAACATAAACTACCTTGATAACAAGACACACACAAATAAATTATTTGATGAAAAATTTAGAAAGTGATGTTTATATTTCATTTTATCAAAGTTGATAAATCAACCTTAATAGTAATTATTTGTTTCCAGCACTGGTCCAACCCATGTTGTAGTAAATCAGCAACCTTAATAGCAATTAAATTATTTGTTTCTTCCAGCACTGGTCCAACACATGTTGTAGTAAATCAGCCTAGGTCTAACTTGGCTAAAGGTCCAGACCCAGATATGAGGAAAGGTCCTGACAAGGAACTGCTATTGTAAGTATACTGTAGCTATTCAGCCCAGGTCTTACAAAGATGAAGGTCCCATAGTTCATCCGATGGACTACATTATTATGACTATTTTTACTATTCAATGAGATTATGATTATGTCAAAACACATTTAATTTAAAAAGCACAATGAAAACCTAGTCATATAAAAGATTTGGAAAAATGACAATACATAATATAAGAACCATCCCAAACTGCCAAACAAAGTACAGATTTTATAAATTCGCTTTAAACATGTAGCTGTGTTCATCATGGGGTATGTGAACTTGTTACAGGTTTATGTAGCTGTGTTCATCATGGGGTATGTGAACTTGTTATAGGTTTATGTAGGTGTGTTCATCATGGGGTATGTGAACTTGTTACAGGTTTATGTAGCTGTGTTCATCATGGGGTGTGTGAACTTGTTACAGGTTTATGTAGCTGTGTTCATCATGGGGTATGTGAACTTGTTACAGGTTTATGTAGCTGTGTTCATCATGGGGTATGTGAACTTGTTACAGGTTTATGTAGCTGTGTTCATCATGGGGTATGTGAACTTGTTACAGGTTTATGATTATTCCAGTAAATGCTTCATTATAAAACAGAAACATGTTTGCCATCAGTGAAAAGAACATTTATTTATGATCACTTTATCTGGCTCTTTATAAGTATAATAAACTGTGGTTTTTCTTCTTTAATTTATCTAGCTCTTATGTATAATGCCTTGATAGTTTTTCTTCTTTAATTTATCTAGCTCTTATGTATAATGCCTTGATGGTTTTTCTTCTTTAATTTATCTAGCTCTTATGTATAATAACTTGATGGTTTTTTTTCTTTAATTTAACAGGACTGAGTATGTAAATGTATATGGCCCTAATCCAGACCTACGAGAAGGGCCAGATAGAAGTCGTGTACAGGGGTCACAAGGAGCTGTTGGACCTGATCCATCGCTGGTGTGCGGACCTCAAGCTGTGCATCACAGCTTTATTGATAATCGTCCTTTAGTTACTGCAATTTAATTTTCCAAATTAATCTGTGTGTTGTGTTTAAACATAGCAAACTTTTCAGACTTATTAACAATGAAACATTAAGAGAATAGTCAGGTTTAAATATCACTGGTCAAAATATTATACAATGTTAAAAATTATTATGGAGAAATACATATAAAGAGGTTATCAATATAAGATTTGATTTTAGAAGCAGTAATATTACTTAAATCTTTAATTAAATAAACATGTTTTATATGAGTTTAACCCTTGTTTGTCAAATCCTTATTGTTCTTTATGTGAAAATTTTGTGTGTACATTTAAATAGCAATTAATATTTGGTGACCTTACATTACAATGTATATTACAATGATTTAAAATGCATTTTACAAAGTTTTGTCATGTAACCGATTAGCTCTATTGTGATCAGTTTTATCTGTACAGTTTTAGTCATTTTTCCTTTTTAATAAAGTTTTTACAATTTTTAGAAACTATAAAGTACTGGGTTCATGAACCAGCACTCATTGATAATTAAATATCTTTGGATGTGAGGTCTTCCTGTTATATTTTTTTCATGGTGTACAATTTAGTACAAAATGTATACCAAAACATCTCAAAATTGTCTTTTAAATTCATAAATCTTCATCTTGTACAGTTGTTTTACTTTCACTAACACAAATATTACACAACAGTTATGTATACATAAAAATATATCTACATTTTTTTGTACCGCCCTTTTTTTTTATTTTAAAATTATGTCATGCAACGTGCATAGGTAAAAAGAAGTGATTTTTTTTTTTAGTTATTATTTATATATTAATTGTTTTTAATTTAAACTTTTATTGAATTTTTTGGTGTAACAATGTAACAAAATATCTTTTGCAATAATGTAATTGCGAAAAATTACAAACGAAAGTGAACCTACTCTTGGTAAATCTATAGTGGTAGTTTCTTTTTGTGGTGTTCCAAGTGACGGGAATTGTAGTGTAAGTCGAGTTGCCCTTCTGTTGGTATAGTGCATAGAATGTGGAAATTGATTTATTGGGATGTTTTATCATCTTTTTTATATAAATAAAAAAGGTTTTTGTTTTTATTTCAATTTTGATCATAAGAAATAGAAAATTTTAAATTTGTGATAGTCAATAAATGTCAGGTTTAAAAATACTGTTAACGTTTTTTTTATTCATGTTTTGTAACTTTTAATTTGTTATTGTACAGATATTTTAAATATGAATGCCTTGTTAATTTAACTTTGTTGTAAAAGTAGTGTTGTCAGAGTATACTTGTTTGTAAATAATTATTTTTTACTATTCTACATTTAATCTGTTTAGATTCTATAAATAGTGTGCAATAAACTATTTAAAATATGCTGTCTTTATAAATTATGCTTAAAAAAAGAGACATTGGACATACAGTAATGAAACATTAACCTATCATTATGATTTCAACCTACTGTCTACACAATGGACAACTGTTAACAAAGTTGAGACAAATATTAAACAGGGATAACTAACATCACCAAAGACCAACAGACAACAACAAAAATGACAACATCAATACATAGTTTGGAATTTAATATTTATTTAAATTTCCAAGAATAAATATCAAAGCTTATTCTGCATAAAACATCTGTTTAAAAAAAAATCATTTTTTCCTGAAACACAAGTTCAACCTTTCGTATAAATGATAAGCACATGATGCTAGACTAGAACAAATGACCAATCAAATAAAGTAATATTGAACAGGATATTATTTACACTATTTTTCATCATACATATTAATTTTGAAAAAAAATCTTTCAAATGATTTGTACAATACACAATTGAAAACCTTTCCATAAAATTTTCAAAGGAATTAAACTTGAACTTTCGAAAAACTAATCTCATATGCATACAAAAAAGCAAGATTGCATATATATGTAAAACAAGAATGTGTCAAAAGTACCCGGATGCCCCACTCACACTGTTATTTTCCATAATCAATGAACCGTGAAATTGGGTAAAAAATCTAATTTGGCATTAAAATTAGAAAGATCATACCATAGGGAACATGTGTACTAAGTTTCAAGTTGACTTTGGCTTCATCAAGAACTTCCTTGACCAAAAACTTTAACCTGAAGCGGGACAGATGGACGCTCAGAAGGATGCAAGGACAGACGCACAGACGAATGAACAGACGGACACACAGACCAGAAAACATAATGCCTCTCTACTATCGTAGGTGGGCCATAAAATATTATCAAATCAACTTCATGAACCTCAAGACTTGAGTCATATCACAATCTTATAGAAATTCCATAAACCAATAACCTAGTTTGGGATCACAATTATTGCCCTTTGATATTTCTTGTCTACCTAAAATAGTCTTGTGTGGACAGGGTATTTCTTTTTTTATTCATATTCTCACTTTATTTCTTCATGTTTAATGGAAATAACAAGTAGGAAAATTACATTACACTAAAAGTTGGGAGCAATTTGGTCAAATTGAAGTCAAAACTGGATTGTCTGAATTAGCCCCTTTGTGTTCTATCACTGAGTCAAGTTTCTTGAATATAAGTCGAGCAATAAATTGTGCTTACCACAGAATCACCATATATTGAAATAAAAAGTACTTTGAATAATCGCCCCTTAAACATGTAGGAATAGATCTATATTCTTTTCTGGACAGGTAGCATTCTACAACTATGTAGAGATTCATCAAAATCTATCGGGTAGTTTAGGAGGTACTATTTATATGAAAGTATAGATTTGGGTTGAATGTAATTTACAGTTATGTATAAGTGTGGAATGTTCATGAGTGGAAAATTTTCTCTAAATTTTTGCTAACAAGGCAAAATCATTAGAAGATTCCCTTTGTGTAAATTTGATGCTTATGGACAATAACAGGAAAAGCAATAAAAATAAGCCCTCAAAAACAGGTTCTACATTATAAATGTAAACATTGCAAAAATAAACCACATGCCAGTATATTGAAATATATAGTATATTTGTTGAATTATCTCCCCATTTTTATACCTTAACAAAATTGTGGTATCTTGTGGAGAGTTGTCTCATTGGTAATCATACCACATCTTCTTTTTTATATTAGGAGGTGATTTACTTCTGTGTAAAGTTTCATCAACATCAGACTAGTTTTTGAGCAAGGGTTGTACTTACAACTGAAGATTACTATATATTGAAAAATCTTGAATTATCTCCCCTTTAAAATGTACAGGACATATGACAAGGATGATATTCCTTCCTACAAGTGTTCAGGTGGCATTCTACATCAATGCAATATTTCATCAATATCTGTTCTGCGGTTTAAGAGAAATTGTGTTGACAAGAGAATATTGCCACATTTGCAATATTACAGTAAGTTGGTTTGATTATCTCCCCTTAATATTTAGAATAAGATTTAAAGATAGTGTGCTTCAACTTTTAAAATATTTCATCAATATTTGTCCACATGTTTAAGAGAAGCTCCCTTTTACAGGGCACATGGACAAACAAATTGGGTGATGCCTGCATACTGTGATTCATTTTTGTTCATTAAAAACCAATTTCCATGGATTTGGTGAGTACAAATGATTCCACAGTAACTTAAGAGGTACAAAATTAAATACATACTTGGCTTATACCTTTATTAACTGTCACATGCTTAAAACAAGCATTCTACAACAAAGGAAATGTTCTTTACCAAATTCTGTAACAAAGCACATATGAAGATTGTGTTCATAATATTTCTGATGAAACTTTACATTTCACATGATGAATTGTCACAATAATTCTGTTGCTTAATATTCAATTATCAAGTCATAGAAAATGTATGACACAAAATTATTATCACAAGATTGTTCAAAATGGCTTCTGTCACACCTCGTCTTCATTCAGCAACATGTTGGGTATTCCCCTATTAACAGGGAATTTCCTTCCTGTCTCAGGACAAATCAGATCACCTTCTACAACTTCTACCTGCCAACAAAAATGTGGATGTAATTATTTAAAATATAAGATTTGGTATTATCTCCATAAAACTATATGTGTTCATGGCTGAAACTGTATTCCTAATGGTTTTGTTCACTTGATCTTAATGTCCTCTAAAAAATCTTTAGATTTTCTTATTCTTGTACATTTGGGAAATTTTCAATTGAACCATAACTAATTATGCCATCAGATTACCTCCTTCATCAAGTCTTTTTTAAGTATATTGTCATGGTGATGTCCCATGCTCCTTTAGAATACAGACATTGCCAGCTTGATAACGAGAATGTTGGAAGCCACAATAGGATAAAAGTTGTAATATCAATATAAACAAAATATTATTTTAAATCAACAAGGAGTATAAACAGATTATCAGTTCTACTTTCTGAAAAGGGAGATAACAACTTAAAATTATAATTCTTGAGTAAAATTCATTATTCCAGAAATTGGCTTTACTTTTAAATGGTTGCTAACTATGATTATACGTCTTAACTAGTGTGTAAATTTATCTTCTTGTTATCATATATACCTCCATAAGAATTCTGTGTGCCTTTTTCAAAAAATCTTCATCAGATTCATAACTTTCAGCAACTTCTGTTGGTAAACCTTCATTATGACCAACCTTAATGTAAAAATAAACAAAACATAAACCTTAGTGTACCTAGCCAATGATAGCCAACCTTAGTGTACCTAGCCAATGCTAGCTAACCTTAGTGTACCTAGCCAATGCTAGCTAACCCTTGTATTATATTTTGATTATTGTGGATTAAATCCCTGCAGACATTGATCAACTTTATTGCAAGAAGCCTATTTCAAAACTCAATATAGGAAATCTAAGCACTGAGGGGTTGATTTTCTTTCAATTTTTATTTATAAACATGATAAAGAACCTCATTTTTTTACATAAATAAGGCCGTTAGTTTTCTCGTTTGAATTGTTTTACATTGTCTTATCGGGGCCTTTTATAGCTGACTATGTGGTATGGGCTTTGCTCATTGTTGAAGGCCGTACGGTGACCTATAGTTGTTAATGTCTGTGTCATTTTGGTCTTTGTGGATAGTTGTCTCATTGGCAATCATACCACATCTTCTTTTTTATATACTACCTATTGTACAATGTATATTTATTTTTAGCATTTATTCTCAAAATTAAAATGCTGGAGTTTAATTATCTAGTTAAACTATGCATGAACAAGTTATTAATTGATTATTCAGACAGTAAAAATCTTAAAATTAAAAAAGATTTCTTTCAGATATTCTTAGAATTATGAGTTGTGTCCCTTTGTATTTTCTAACTATATTGCGTATATCCTTACTGACTGAGCTGCCTGACACAAAGCTGGCCAATCAACTTTAGGGATCATTCTGGCTGTGAACTCTGGATTAAAGTCAACCTCTTTCACCTCCACTTTAGTTGCCTATAATCAACAAAAATATGCGTTACCCTTATTTCAATTAAGTTGTATTTGTACAAGTATATATTCAAGGTGTCTAAACTTATATATATAGCTGTGTTGTGTGCTGAGTAAATCAATGGTAAATAAAACACTGTGTGAATAGAAAAATATATGCTTTACTTTTCTTTTGCCTTGGCAGGAGGATGACTCTCAAAATGAAACCAAGTTGAAATGAAGAGCTGCTTGCCAATCTGGTAAGTAATAAAAAAAGGTTTCACACATTTACACACTATGTATGAAAGGAGGAATACCGGTAATCTTTACCATCGGAGTCAAATTTATGGCTTTCGTAAGAATCAAATTGGTTAAAATGTTAATGAAATCAAGGACATATATATAGTATAGTTATATGTCCTATTTTTCAGAGGTTTCAAATAATTATCCATAACCTTTACTTTTTGGAAAAAATTAATCAGGATTCGTCAAAATCAGTCGATTATTATATCATCATAAAGAAATACACATTTTATTGTCATGCACCAAAAATTACTATGGCCTTTAAGAGGCGTTTTTGGCTACCATTAACATCAAATTGGTTAAAATTTTACCGTGATTCCTCAAAATATCCTTACCGAGATTTGTCAGTCATGTCAGAGGTCTCAAAAAATTATCGTTACCGTCATTTTTGGAAAAAAATTAACGTGATTCGTCAAAATCAGTTGATGTTTTTATTGTCTAAAAGACAGAGCACATTTTATCGTCATACAACAAAAATTACCGTTAACATCATTTGGCAACGATTTTTACTGTTATTCATCATAAAGGTACCCCCATTTAATACAACCCTCCTTTACATCGTTTGGTAATAATTTTATTTTTATTCATGATGAAAGTACCCCCTGTATAAATTAATAGCTGCCTCATTATACAATTTAGGACAGCAGGATTAAAAGGGGTTAGCAAGTTATAAATGGGGAGGTTTAGAAGGCTCGTTTGTCAATTTCTACATTGTAAAATACAGCTATGCAACAACATTAAGTTTCACCTGAATTGTAAGTGGGTATCCCTTCTTTACACCTTTTATTATACTAGAAGTAAGCATGTTGTGAGTAAGGAGCTTCATCTTTCTCTTTCGCTTTATTTACGTCGATTACTAAACAATGCAAAATTTCGTACAAAACGAAAATAGAATTTGTTTCATTAAATCTGTATTAAATTTCATTTATTTTTTTCAGTGCTAATTACAAGGCATTGGAATTATATTTCTATTTTTCAGATCCAAAATTATTTTTATTCACATCAATTTTGTTTCTTTTTTCTTTTCGTTTTATCTAGTAGATAATTAAATAATCTTTTTTTTTATTAACCAAGATGTCTGCGCCCATGAAACATGTGAGTTTATTTTTCTAATTTTTCAAATGTAAATTAAACTGCACGACATTAAACACATTTGAAATTGTAGGTAAAAGTGTTCAATTTATGTAAGAATGTTCATATTGTTGCTCAATTGATACATGCACATTATTGGCATTAGCGTACAAAATATGCATGAACTTTATTTTTTGAATATATGTATGTACTGGTAAATGCCTCCGATATCCGAAGAACCCCTCGAAAGCTGCGAGCGTACAGTGGCATCCATGTACACTCCCTACTCGAATGGAGATGTGTCACTAACGTATGTTTATACGACAATTATTTTTACAAGGACAATCAATCCCCACCCAACACAAAGGGAGTGCTAGGACACCGGGAATTCTGTTATTATGGTTGAGGAAGCCGAAGTACTCGGAGAGAACCACCAGGCCACTCAATGGAAACAGACAAACCAGAGAGATATCAGAAGATTGATCTCCAGGTCAAAGTAGGGGCAACTTTGACAAACTGAGGCCCCCAAAGTACTCATTCTAGTTTAAACTTCGGTCTGGGTACTAGTCAGGGGACTTACTTAAATGAGTGATTTTTAAATCACATAGGTTTAGATAATATCTTTTCATTAGTAAAATTGAAAAAAATGAACATTTTGCTTCTTTTAAGTAGAAAGGTTTATGCCTTTGGTGCAATAATTTAGCTGCAAATTCTGTTTTAGTGGATAAAATGCTATAATAATGGCCTAACTTAATGAACTGATACTTTCTTAACAGATTTTTCCCAGCAGTGGGAGTATTTTTCCTGTAAAGTTCAAGGTTTCATCTTTCAGATTATGTAATAAAATTCTACTGTTCACGATAAAAATTTCACTGTTCGGGGGTGTTGAAATTAGTGGGGGGTTATTAGAATAATGATACTTAAAGAAGTGATTTTTTTTAAGGAAATTGAGATATGATACTTAAACAAGTGATTTTTATGTCATTATCCTAGATTCAGTACAAGGTCATCACCTGACATGACCTGGTCATCCTAGACAACACAGATGTTGGTTCTGATAAGTTTAGAAACATAATAAGTCCCTGGATCATTAGTATTCTATATTTAAAACTACAATAAAATTAATTCACTTAGCTAGTCTAGTGATAAATTTGTACTACTTAAATAGGTGATTATTAAAGAAAGACAACTCTAACTTACAACCTTTATGAACATAATGTTACTTGAATCAGTGATTTAATAATCACTCATTTAAGTAAGACCCCTGACTGGGTACCAGAGATGTGTGTGAGAGGGTGAAAATTACCCTTCTGATGTACTGATATTTTTAACACCCCGAGTGAGAATCGAACTCGGGACCTGCAGCACTGTAGCTATCGGTCTTAACCACTAAACCACGAACTCACACTAATATAACATAATCAAATTAAATTTGTTATTAACCTTTAAAAGGCATGGCCTTAAATCTAGTTAAAGACTGAGCAACACGATCTAAAATATGAAATAACTGAAAGGATACAAAGATCCTGCTCCACATGTGACACCTGCAGTGATTCTCATTTGGTCATTATTACATTGGTTGCAATATTAAATTTTTTTCTCAATATGAACTCTTTGATTAGTTATTCTATTACTAATACTGGGCACTATGAGTTTTTAGTTCAGTACAGTTATCATGGTTATTATTGCCTTTTGAAAATTAAGTACTTGAAGTAACAAATTGTTTATGATGTGTTTATTTGCAGATTTAAGTACCAGTAGAATGTCAGGAAAGAAAAGAGCTGTGTTTAAAAGTGACCTTGATTTTTGTCCAGAATGTGGAACAGTGTTACCGTTACCAGGGCTTCAAGACTTAGTGTCATGTAAAAAATGTCAATATGAAATTAGAGTAGAAGGTATGTGACCTCAGTCATGTCTGTCTGGAATCTGGGACATACAATTTTACATTAAAATGAAGATTGTATATATAAGCTTAACTTAAGAGGTTTTAAAAAAAAGAAAAATTGTATTCTCAACCATATCATGGTAAAAAATCTAAAGACCAATCATATTCAAGTGTTTGTGCTAACCAGAGATGGGTCCGATTACTTTCAATGTAATTGATTAAATTACAATTACTTTGTCATTTGTACGATTAAATTAAATTAACGATTACATAATATCTGAAAGTGTCTGATTAAATTAATGATTACATTGGCAAAGTAATCATGATTACATCTGATTACAATGAATAAAAAAAAAAAAAAACAATTTGAATGATGTGAATGAATTAACGTTTAATATATAACTATAGCACTTTTTCAAAAGGATTTTGTTTTGTATATTATAAAATGACAACCTCAAACTTCATCTATTTAATAAACCACAAAAGTTCACTACATACATACATGAACATTGTGTCACCCATTACACTTTATCATAATTTATCTCTGAATTATTTTGACTTCAATTGAATCTGGCTTTATTAATAGTTTGCTGTTTGTCTTCTGACCTCTTCCAGACTTTGTATGTATTTCAAGGTGCAGTGTATGAAAGTTAAAATATGGATGAAATAAAGTTACCAGATAAAAACTATGTAAAATTTTAATAGAATTGTTTAAACAAATTGTTAACAAAATACAATACTATAAATCAATGCATTTTACATGTCCAGTCCAATTACATACTAAAATTTACTTATTTTAAGCAAGATATTTGTCCAACTTTAATTTAGTTTGTGCTATTTAAATAAATTTTCACATGTCTGATTAATCTTTTATCATATATATTGTCCTACAGCTACATTATGTATACTCAATTGGAAATTGCAATAAAAACAAACCTTAATTGATTTCCTACCTGTCAATTCAGAGTTGACAAAAATCACAATATTAACAAAAGATTATAATTCAGGGTTAAAGAAAAGTATAATACTACTTAAATATAATAATTTTTAACCAAATATATATGTACATCTTTACATTGTAAATATATGTACACTATCTTTTTTCTAGAGACATAAAATTGTATGCAAGTCTCTTCTTAGGCTAATGATGACTTTTAAATACTGTAACAGTTTATTTTTTTACTGAAGTATACAAATCAATTATAAACATGCTTTAAAAAGTAAACCAAACTATCTTAACTTGTTGAATATTCATTCAATTAGAAGAACAAAAAGGTTCATTTATTGACAATAAACACAGTTCAAGATTTTTTTCATTGTAATCAGAATGTAATCATAAAGTAATCAGGATTACAGGGCATTTTGGAAAGTAATTGATTAAATTAAATTACATGTAATCAGATTTTTGGCTGATTAATGATTACAATGATTACTTGGAAAATTGTAATCAATTACAGCTGATTAACGATTACAATTACAATTACCCCAAGTCTGGTGCTAACAATTTAAGATTTATATTAATATGAAAACCAGTAAGATACAAAATTTATTATTTAGAAACTATTTTGAAAAACAAGGGAGATAATCTGAAAATCACTTGCATTTAGATGTGACTAAGGGAGATAACTCTACCTCCAAACTTTAGTTAACTTGTAAATGAAATAACTCAATAAACTCAATTAGCCCTAACTGTCATAATGGTTTATTCCTTGAATGCCAACATCCTTTGATCTACAGGCAATTTACCTGTAAAATTATGTTGGTGTTTGAGGAATAGGTGCAAGCAGTTATTACGAAAAAAGTTTATCAAAACTATCATACTAATTAGACGATACACTGTAGGTAAATTACAGGTAGCTAAATCTTAAATTCATGTATGTCAAATTGTTGAAAATCTATGTCTGCTGTTCCTGCTTAAACAAGTACGAATTCCCTCAAAATGAAAAGTGTTGCATCACAAAATCAATATATGCATATTGTCAGGAATTCCATTTTGCACAAATTCAACGTTAGACTCTTTTGGACTTTGATATTTCATTTCAATATTTCTTTAATTGTAAAAAAAAAATGCTGTAATATTATTTGATAGAATTTCTTGAAACTTTGTATCTTATGTTAGGTAACTATGTTTTATTTTGTTCAGTTGTTCAAGATATTTTTCTTGCTTACAATATTACACACTTTTTCATAGTAATATCATATTAACTTATAAATTGATTAGAATTATATGGAATTGAATAAATCTCTAATATTCATTTGTGTAAATTAATTGTATTTAACAAAAATTTCTTTGATATTTCTAAATAGGTCTAATTTTCATAAACATTTCCATTTCCAAAATTTCTTTTTCTTGCATAAAAAGTAATAAAAATGTTTTAAATTGCATTATGTTTAATTCATAAGATTTCATAATAATTTTAACCACAAAACCATCTTTTTTTGTCAGAAAGTGATAAAATGTTGCAATTTTATCAAATTCACTAATTATTTCTAGCTGTTTAATACTAATGTAAACCTTTTTTAAAAATAGTTATAAAAACACCTATTGTTATTATATAATCATCTTTTGAAATAAATTTGTTGGCGTTCAAGGAATAGGTAACTTATAAAATGTTGGCATTCGAGGAAGACACGGTCATATCCATTGAAACAAGCTTTGTGAAATGTTTTTATGACTTGCCAATTGTAATATTCATTATTGATTTGACAAGTGAACCTGCAGACTGGTTATAAATATTATGAATTGTGAGCTGAGAGAAATATATTCTCTATTAAAAATGAGTTGTCTCCTATTGTGTAACAGTAGTCATTGTAAGGTCAATGAGCACAATTGAGTTTTTTATTAGAAATTCATGAATTGTCATTTGTTGTAAGAAGGATTCCATAGAATTAGCAACAAAAAACATTATGCAATCATGAAACTTGTTTTTTTTATTAATAAAATATTTTACAACATAATGGTAAAACATATTACTAAGTATGTATTACATAAATAAAAGATGATGACAAAACATACAGAAGTAGTTATTACAAATGCAATGAAATAATAAGTAAGATTATCAAGTATATCAACTCAAAGTAATGTTCGTTAGATTGTGTCATGAGGCTCTAAAAAAAAAAATCATTTATTTTAAATGGGAGATAACTCTTCAGAATTTGCTGGAAGGAAACATTTATTTTGTTGCACCTAATGGAATACAAATATATTTTATATTTTACATGCAGAATTTGATGGAATTGAGATAAATTCAACAATAATATTTAATGAAGCAGACACAAAAGAGGCTGCATCTGAGATCAAGGCAGAAAAAGAACTGAAAGGACCCATGGTATGTTGTCTTGTCCACATATAGATAGTCTTGGACAGTACAAAAATGTATTTGGAATAAATGAATTCAAAATGTTATATGATCTATCATTATCAACAGATAAATTTTTATTTAATTTTGTCATAATGGCTTTGAATATATTTCAAATTAAAATAATTAATTTTATAAGGTCGTAATATCAAAACAATACATACATTTGACAAATTTACATTACACACAACAGTAAGTATGATCTTTATTGGAAGAGTAATAATAATAAAATTCTTTATTTAACGAAGGTAACACATTTAACAATTACATGAGGCCTTCAAAAACTATTAATACAAATAGAAAATGAAAAAAGAAAAAAATACATACAAAATAAAATACATAATACAGTTATATATAGCAGCTTAAATATTGAATAAGAAGATATGAATTCAATAGAAGAAGGAAAAATACATTAGTTTTGTGTATCTTTATTCTGTTCAGTAAGGAAATAGTTTGAACAGTTGGTCTTAAATGTATCTAAATTATCTATTTCTTTAATTTTATTTGGTAAACTATTCCAGGTAATAAGACCAGAATATTTAAATGTTCTTTAAAAAAAATCAGAATTAGGTTTTGGTACATGAAGAAGTCCTGATGTTGTCGACCTCAGACAATAATTATAAAGATCAGCACAAGCAGTAAATTAAATAGATAGATAATCAGGTGCTAGACCATTCATACACTTAAACATTAACACAGCTTGAAAATAGTGTATTCTCGTAAATATAGTCATCCATGCAAGTTTTTTAAACATTACTGTTGATGGAAAATCAAAAGAAACAGATAAAACTAATCTTGCAGCACGTTTTTGGAGCTTATGTATCCTCTCCAGATTAATGTGTGTGGTAAGACCCCATACTGTACAACAGCAGTCAATAATGGGTTATATATAGCTATTGTAAAAAAAAAATAAGACCCTTTAATGGTAAATAACGTTTCAACCTTTTTAACAAATATATTCTGGTTGAAATAGTTTCGCATATTTTATCAATTTGAATTGACCATGATAGGTTTTTATCAATATGAATTCCGAGAGGTTTTTTAACTTCAACATTATCTAAAGCGATATTATCTTGTGATAAAACACATAAACATTCATTACAGTTTACCAGTTTTCTGTCTGATCCAACAAGCATACATTTTGATTTCTTGCTATTTATCGTCATATCATTTTCTTTACACCATTTATTAACATTGTCTAAGTCTTTATTCAAACATATATTTAAATTTACAATAGATTTAGATGACAAATGTAAAGTTTTATCATCAGCATATAGATCAGATTCTGTATATTCTAAGGTTAATGGTAAGTCATTTATATAAATGAGGAACAATAAAGGTCCAAGTATAGAACCTTGAGGAACTCCAAACGTTACAGTTTTATATTCTGATTCAGTGGTTCCTAACTTAAATTTTTGCATTTTCTGAGAGAGGTACGATGAAAACCATTTTACAGAGTGGTCATCACATTGGTATAATTTGAGTTTTGATAAAATTGTATTGTGATTTACTGTATCAAAAGCCTTCTTAAAATTTAAAAAGAGAATAGCGGTAACATTTCCATTGTCCAATTCTTCTAACCATTTATCAATTATTTTAATGAGTGCTGTATGACAAGAATGTTTTTCTCTAAATCCAGACTTTAGAGTTTAGTTAACTGTAATTTTTTGTACTTTTTGACACAGTCTGTCAGTTGATAATCAAGTTTTTGAGTGCTTAACCCACCCCTAACCTGGGACAGTGGTGAAATAGCACTTCATATATAAACAAAACTAAACTTAAACTATTTTTTGTATAATCACAATTATTTAAATTATGACTAGTTGTTGATATTTGAAACCTCCATAAAATATATGTGTATTTTATTTGTAGGCTGACAAGAAGTGTGCACAGTGTGGTAATGATGGTATGGTTTATACTACCATGCAAACAAGATCTGCAGATGAAGGACAGACAGTATTTTATACATGTCCCAAATGCTCGTAAGCTATACTGATTTTAAGTTCTATGTATTTTATACATGTCCCAAATGCTCGTAAGCTATACTGATTTTAAGTTCTATGTATTTTATACATGTCCCAAATGCTCGTAAGCTATACTGATTTTAAGTTCTATGTATTTTATACATGTCCCAAATGCTCGTAAGCTATACTGATTTTAAGTTCTATGTATTTTATACATGTCCCAAATGCTTGTAAGCTATACTGATTTTAAGTTCTATGTATTTAAAATCTTTAATTATATTAAAGAGTCTCTAGTGATATAGACATACTACTTTGAAGATGCCGGTCAAGTTATGACAGTATGTCTATTTTATTTTTTCTCACATCTATGTTCTTCACTGCATAGATTTAGTATTATAGACATCTAGGAAAAATTTCTACACTAACATATGTAATATAATCTGTTTTGAACTTGCTGTGACCTTTTGCCTGAAGTAGAATGCCTCATTATGGCTTTGTGATGAAGAACAGCTAAAACAGGTGTTTTTTATCAAGTTCATGTATAGATTTTTTGTCTTAGAATAATTTTAATTATAGATTATCGTTGATCATCTCAACCAGATTGATTTTCTCGCTTGAGCTGGTATGCGAATGTGAGAAAAGCAAACAAGGTGAAACAACCAATGATAATCTGTTTATAGCTATTTAACCTATGACGACGTTGTTAATTTCATTGTCTAGGGGCATGTGTGCCCATAGTTTCTAGCAATAATTTTTCATATCACTCTACTGTGCTGAGAAAGGAAATTATCAGTCAGTGAGATAAAAAAAAAATACTTAAAATAATTATAATATATCTTCTCTCTTGTTATTAATATCAAGATATGACTTAAGAAAATCAAAGTGTAATGTATTTTTGTAATGATCCTGTGTTGTTCATTTCTCTTAATCCTAAGCATGTTTGTGAAACTGACTCCTGGTATTACCATGTATTATAGTGATCATATGGTTGGTTAAACATTATTATTCAAAAGGACGTTGACATCTCTTTACATGTTCTTTCAAACTGCTAACACAACTTATATCAAATACAATTTATCCAGACCATAATCGCTCCAAATCTAAATAATAGACACATAAAAAACCTGTCATCAACATTTTCAATACTTTACTCACTTACGGACAAATTAAGAAACATGAAGATATTACTTTAAAAACAATCTGTAATGAGGTAAGTGTTTATAACTTTTGGTAAGCACATGAATATATAGCAGGGTTACACGGCTCTTTTGAAATCCTTAAACACCTCTTCCAATCTTGCTCTTAGGATCAATAAATGGAAATAGAAGGCATAAATTGCTTATCCTTAAAGTCCTCTGTGAACTTATACTATACACTAAACAAGTTCTTTGACAAATGTCATATATAGATCACTGTGTGTCTAACTTACATTTACTCACTCACCCAGTCTGCAAACAATAATTGTAAACATTTATGTTTAGGAGCAGATCCAGGAGTTTAAAAACGGAGGCGTAGAATATAATCTGCTGCCGATATGAGTGATGCAAACAAAATTTGTTGACTTTTTTAAGGCTAAAAAACTTAAAATGTATGTAAAATGCACTAATTTAACGGGTTATTAACATGGGGCATGTATATTTTAGTCTCACTTATCATTTTACAGTCTTAATTAAAAAATAAAAGTGCAAGTAAAGAATCTGCCACTGAGGTTAAATTTTGAAGCAACAATTTCCTTTTGGTATATTGAAATGTTTTTTTTTCTTTTGCAGCCACCAGGAGATAGAATATTCTTAAAGGTTAAAGTACCAAGCTGCAGATATTAACCTACTCTTACTTGGAAAGATTATTTCCCAATGGAACTGTTCCTTAAGAAGGCACATGCTGTAACAACAAGACAGGACATCTAACACAGATTAAACATTTACATTGTTATTTTATTATTTGTATAATAAATTGTATTAAGTTCAATAATTGGGTTTGTTATTATTATGTTTAAATAAGATATAGACATTGTGCACATTTGTCCTGATTGCTCTGACTTGTGGTCAAACATGTCGGCCTAATAAAACTCAACCACAACGAGGATATTGTTGTCTTTCTGAAGTTAATATTAGGAGTTTTTAAGACAACCACACAAAATTCACTTCAATCCCTCTCGATTACTCTACCTGAACAGGGGCTCAGTGGCTGAGTGGTCTGAGTAGTCCAACTACTGTATCACTAGCCAGTCAACACTTGAGGCTTTAAGCTCAGGCCTATCTTTACTGGCTTGGATCATCAGTTCTGTTGAACATGGGTTTTATTGATTGAGCATGCCCCCATGTAAAGTTTGATTTATAGGTTATGGAAAGCATTACTGTTAGAAATATATGTTTAATACTTGTTTGCTGAACATCAATGAGATGGCCATCAAATGAATAATGATGACACCAAACTAAAATTGGTTTACTATTGTGGTTATATTTGTGTGATATTTCATCAATTTAAGAAACTAGTTACAGTCGCTTATCATAATCTATAACTTAATTATAGAAACTTCTATTTGATTTAGATGTTCAAGTCTTAATTTGAAATTGTGTATAAGTATTTCAAATGAGCAAAGTTGTAACACTTCTTTAGTTAATCATCTTCGCTAGCCAAGTGTTACGATCCACTCCCGCTCTCTTCACCCTTGGCAGATTGAGCTAACATTTGTGATATCAATGTTGCGCCATCTATCGGAAAATAAAAGTCACGCCCATCTCGAATACATTATTCTTGACCAATGGTAGCACTTGAACTCTTCAATTTGGAGGTAAAAACACGGTAGCATCTAGATTATACACACTTGGTAAAGCCGGAAACGAAAATATGCGTCAACATTCATGCATTTGTGCATAAAACATACACAGGGACTTCTATAAGTTGATTAAAACATTCAAGTTATCACTAAATATAGTCGTATGTTTAGTAATGTAAAGACTTGTACAATAAACACGTGGCAATTGTTTACAAATACTTTCTTTATCTACACGTGATCATGGTATAGGCGCTTTTTGATTGGATGCAGCGAGTTTCTACTGCAACCAATAAAAATCCTTACCTTGTGTCTCCGAAATTTTATCTCAATCCGCCAAGGGTGAAGAGAGCGAGAGTGGATCGTAACCCTTGGCTAGCGAAGATGTAGTTAATTGAACCAAACACTTAGTAGATTTGATTAAGAGAGGTGGAAGATACAGCGTCAAAAAACGAAAAATGACCAAAAGACAAGCAATATTATACAAAACTTAACATAGAAATGTGAAGACTGAGAACCCCACCAAAAGCAGGTGGAAAACATGTGGCACTTTTTGTCATAAAAATACAAACTCAGAGGTGTGACTTGAGTTCACATATGATTTTTGTGTCATTTGAAATCAACTGTTCCATGGTCTTAAAAAATATTTAAGGAATGTGTTAATATTATTTTCTGTCTATGAAGAAACAACAAAAAAAAAATAGTGAACACGGGTAACCAGCAAAGCAGTTTATATCTAAAAGTGTGCACCACATTTTTTTAGTGTGAATTCTAATAGTCAGAAAAAGTATAACCTCATTCCTAATACTAGTAATTAAATTCAAATTCCAATTTTAAGGAGTGAATCATGAAAAAACTGAAAATACTTATGTCTATGAGCACATAGATAAAAAGATTTCAGCTTATAAGATGATGTGTTACATTCAAAATTATATTTATTTATCTTTTTTTTTATTTTTAAACTCCTCTGAATTTACTTTTTTATTCTATAACAAGCTTAGATACTGCTTTGATTGAAGTGGTAATTTTCTCAAAAAAGGACAATGTCTTAAAGCAATGAAAGCATGTCCTTATAAGCAAATTTCCTCCTGAAATAAAAAATACTGTTTGATGATAAAAGCAGTATTAGGAAGTATTGCATAAAATGCTGCGACTGATCCTTGAAATGAACTTGGAAAAGGTTTAATCAAACAATTTTCAAAGATGTTTGATATTTGCTGTAGTTATTATTGTACTCAATTTCTTCATCCTGATTTATTACTTTGAAGTAGTATTGGATTCCTAAAATTGGACATGCGCAATAAACCACAAAATTATTAGACTTTTTTAGTTAGGGGGGGGGGGGGGGGGGATACATGTAACCAGTATCAATCTAACCAGGTAGAATGTAAATTACCGGTAACGTTACGAGTATCAATTGTACAGATTACCAATTAAAGCATAAGTAATTGAAAACAATACTCTATGATATTGTTCAAAATAGTAAATTTCTGCAGTTACTGAAAATAAACTCTTCATAGATACCAGGACTAAATTTTGTAAATACGCCAGACGTTTCGTCTACAAAAGACTCATCAGTGACGCTCGAATCCAAAAAAGTTTTTAAAAAAAAGCCAAATAAAGTACAAAGTTGAAGAGCATTGAGATCCAAAATCCCTAAAAGTGTTGACAAATACAGCTAAGGTAACCTATGCCTGAGGTAGAAAAGCCTTATTATTTCAAAAAATTCAAAATTTTGTAAACAGTTAATTTATGAATATAACAATATAAATGATAATTCATGTCAGCACAAAAGGTGCTGACTACTGGGCTTGTGATACACTCGGGGAAATAAATTTCCACCAGCAGTGGCATCGACCCAGTGGTTGACCGAATGCAAGGTAAATAACACTATGCTTTCTAACAATGTTTTATAGATTAACATAATTATGATAGAAAAAAACGCAAGAAAAATATGATGTAAAATTAAAAGCTCACAGATAACATGTTTATGGTTATCTATGAGGGTCGATTGAAAACAAAACTTTACGACAAAAGAAATGATTTCAGCTTTCCAATTGTGAACTTTCCATTTGTAAGCAGCACCTGCATACGGTGTATATATCTCCCAATTGATACGATATTCCCGTGCTTGCATTTCCTATCATGATTTTCTTGCTCACAAGGAAGCTATCAAATCAAGAGTTCCAATTGGTGAAGGTGAAATCATCAGTTAAATTTACGAAAAGATCTCTTCGTAAATTTAACAGACGACATCACGAGTTGGTTGACTGTTATGAAATAATCGTTTCACAAATGATATCGGATATGTTCCTTACGTCGTAACTACAATCCCCTTCCCTTTCATAAATGTGACCTACCGAAGTAGACTATTTACCGGATTTGTTATCTCATAAGCAGCACGACGGGTGCCACACGTGGAGCAGGATCTGCTTACCATTCCGGAGCACATGAGATAACCCTAGTCTTTGGTGGGGCTCGTGTTGTTTATTCTTTAGTTTTCTATGTTTTGTCATGAGTACTATTGTTTGTCTGTTTGTCCTTTTCATTTTTAGCCATGCGTTGTCAGTTTTTTTTCGATTTATGAGTTTGACTGTCCCTCTGGTATCTTACGTCCCTCTTTTATCTAATATATACGCTTTTTATTTTATAACAGGTTTTCTCAATCTGTCTTTTAATACGTTGTGTTCTCTGTCCAATTCTAACTTGCGTTATCGTATTAAACACTGAGGTATAGTCTCGTTTTTAACCGAATTTTTGTGACAAAAATGTCGGTTATTGATTTGGGGATGTACGGCGGGCGGGCGGTCGGTCGGTCGGGCGGGCGGGCGGCAATCAAATGTTGTCCGTGCATTAACTCATGAACCGTTCAACCAAAGCTTTTAAAATTTTAATATGTTGTTACTGACAACTAAATGAAGGTCAAGTTCAATAGTGGCGATTTTGACTTTTACCGTTCAGGAGTTATGGTTCTTGAAAGATTGAAAAATGGAGTTTCCAGTCGTGTCCGTGCATTTACGCATGAACTGTTCTACCTAAGCTTCCCAAATTTTAATATGTTGTTACTGATGACAAAATGGAGGTCAAGTTCAATAATGACGATTTTGACTTTTACCGTTCAGGAGTTGTGGTTCTTGAAAGATTGAAAAATGGTGTTTCCAGTCGTGTCCGTGCATTTATGCATGAACTGTTTTACCAAAGCTTCCCAAATTTTGATATGTTGTTACTGATGACAAAATAGAGGTCAAGTTCAATAATGACGATTTTGACTTTTACAGTTCAGGAGTTATGGTTCTCGAAAGATTGAAAAATGGTGTTTCCAGTCGTGTCCGTGCATTTTCTCATGAACCATTCAACCAAAGCTTTTGAAATTTTTATATGTTGTTACTGATGGCAAATTAGAGGTCAAGTTCAATAATGACGATTTTGACTTTTACCGTTCAGGAGTTATGGTTCTTGAAAGATTGTGAAATGGCGTTTCAATTCACGTTGTTGCATTTACTCATGAACCATTCAATCTAAGCTTTTCAAATTTTAAGATGTTGATACTGATGACAAAATGGAGCTCAAATTTGATATTGACGATTTTCACTTTCACCATTCATCAGTAATGGTTCTTGTGATATTGCCAGGACACAAATAAATATTAATAAATCCGGTTTGCTGTCGTTGTGACAGCCTCTTGTGTAAATGTGAAATAAGCTCTGTATTTTTGAACATTTTGTTGTTTAAATTTATCAATTTCATACAAATATAGAACTGCATCTAGTTGTTCGTGATTTACAGTAATGCTGTTATAATCAAGCAAAGAATGGCTTGAATTATTTGGCGAATGGCCTAATTCAAAAAAAAATGTTAGTAAGAATTATAAGAATATTCCGATACACTTGATTTTAATAGTTAATTTGATATATAGACCTTAATTGTGATATGTGTTTTCTGTGTGTTTTTTGGGGATATCTAATAATATACGATCGATGTATTGATGACGGTTTTCTCATTCTTATATATACCAGACCTTGACGTTCAGGACATATGGTTAAGATTCCTATTCTTTTCGATGTCTATACAAACATAACGTTGTTTTTTTACACGCACACACAAACAAAAATATATTTAGAAAATTAGACAACGCAAACTGACAATTAGAACAATATTCCGACATTCAAAGGATGACTCTTTGTTTTACCAAAATAATTTTGTCTACCATACGTGGGTGTTATGTATTGAAAACATATATTGGTTAAATCTACAACAATATGGAACTATTCAAAGAAAAAATGTGTTGAAATTATTTACAATCTTCTGGTTAATACCCTCTCACATGTACAGAAAAGTCAGAATGATTGTTCCATGATAATTCTTGTATTCTTGTCTTTTTTTTCTGCTAATGTGCTTGTCCATGTTGTCTATGTGCCTATTTCTATTACTTTGATACATTTATGACGTTGATCTGTAGGTTTTTTTTCCATTTTTAGCCATGGCGTTGTCAGTTTGTTTTAGATTTATGAGTTTGACTGTCCCTTTGGTATCTTTCGTCCCTCTTTTACATCCCTTAGCCATTTTATGTTTCTTTGTTACATATCTGTTTGTTTTTATATTGATTAAGATAATAATACAATATTGACTTTTTTGTACATTTATTTTGGACATTTTTACCTATTATGTCTGTTTGTTTTGTTAATACATCCTTTGAATTAGACTATTTACCGGATTTGTTATCACATAAGCAACACGACGGGTGCCACATGTGAAGCAGGATCTTCTTACCCTTCCGGAGCACCTGAGATCACCCCTAGTTTTTTGGTGGGGTTCATGTTGTTTATCTTTAGTTTTCTATGTTGTGTCGTGTGTGCTCTTGTTTCTTTGTCCTTTTCATTTTTAGCCATGGCGTTGTCAGTTTGTTTTAGATTTATGAGTTTGACTGTCCCTTTGGTATCTTTCGTCCCTCTTTTACATCCCTTAGCCATTTTATGTTTCTTTGTTACATATCTGTTTGTTTTTATATTGATTAAGATAATAATACAATATTGACTTTTCTGTACCCCTATTTTGGACATTTTTACCTATTATGTCTGTTTGTTTTGTTCATACATCTTTGTGAATATAAAGGACTTTGATGCGACTATCATACAAGTGAGAGGACTAGTCCGCTTTAAAACTAGGTTTAAATCACTATTTTCTTCATGAGAAAATACATGCATGTACTAAGTCAGGAACATGATAGTTGTTATCCATTCGTTTGATGTTTTGAGATTTTGATTTTGCCATTTGATTAGGGACTTTCCTTTTAGTATTTTCTCGGAGTTCAAGATTGTTGTGATTTTATTTGTTATTGTAGTTCAGTATTTTTTCGAAAAATTCTGACACATACCGTTCCAATTAGTTTATTATTTTTCATTTGTGTAGTAAACTTATTCACATATTTAGATGTTTTGCACGAGTGAGATCCATAAAATTTTAACAAACGTTATAACGCAGTAAGCTTACACGCGGTTAGAGACTTATGGTGGTAACACCTTTCAATTTGGCAAAATAAAAGAAATGGAAACATTGCTCTAGTCATAAGCACTGCATCATGTAAACATTTTCTGACTGGTGTTTACTAAGATTCATAATAAATTATGTATGGTATCACTGCATGTCGAAAAACCTTCAAGATTAAATGATTTTAACAGAAACGATTACTTTTTTATGGTGATTTCTTCCTGTTTATTATTAAAATTTTATGATTCATGTACGTACAACATTGATTAATATAAGCACAAGATGTTCCAAGTTTACTTCAAACAGTATCTGTGTAAAGATGATTACACAACTTTTAATATGCGCTCTTGTTTTCTTGAATTTTTCTGTGGCAAATATAATAAGGACCACAGATTTGGATAATAATCTTGCGACTTATTCAGAAACAACGAAAGGATTAGATACCTCGGAGCCTGAATATCCCGATGATGGTATGTAGAAAAAGCTACTGTAATCCAACTTGTTTTCACGGAAACTTTATTAAGCCGACTATACGGATATGAATTTTTCTCATTGTTGAAGGCCGTACGGTTGTATATAATTACTTACATTCACTTCGTTTGAACGTTGGTTGACTCGATGATAATTGTCTCATTGGCAATTATTCCACATCTCATTATTTTTATATTTAAAGAATTAAAGAATAGTCCATTAATATTTGATTGAAAATAAAGCATACTTTTCTCACGGATAGTGTGTTTAAACGATTTATTTAACCAACAAAAATAATCGGAATGTAGAATGTTATGCAAAAATGTATGACATGCATGTTTTTTTTATTACATGTCTGAATTTTTCTTTATTGACGGAAATGTATGAATTTTACCTTTAAAACACACCTCAAAATAAAGAAACAAAAACCTGGCGTCCTTATGCATCATTTAACACAGAGGCACAATGATGTTAGTTTCGCTTTAAATGTAGGGCACTATGTTGTACTTTAATATTGTTATTATGGGTAAACTGATAATATTGTGTTATTTCCAGTGTGCAATTTGTCTTTGGATGCAGGCCCATGTGATGTAAACTCTGTAATGTTCTATTATAATTCTGATACTAAAACCTGTGAGAAGTTTAACTACGGTGGTTGTCTTGGAAACGCCAATAGGTTCTATGATTATCGGGAATGCGAGGCAGCTTGTCACGTGGAAGATCAATCACCAGAAGGTATGCTTTATTAAGACGTTATATGTGTGTAATAACTTAGTACCTTAAAAACTGCAGAACTTTAATCTTATCATTCCCTGACAAAAAAGTGCTTTTGGTGTCATTTTTTACTTAAATTAATCAATAACTTAATGCTTTATTAAGACATAAAATGTAATTAATTAGGACATTATTAAAGCCTAACATGAAAATTAGTACCTAAAAACTGCAGAACTTTAATTTTAACATTCTCTGACAAAAAAAAGTACAATACAATGAACAGAAAATAGTATGTAACACAGTAGCAACTGACAACTATGGCAAGATATCTTATATATTAAACAAGGTACTAGTATGTTATATATTTTTTTTTATAATTTTTTTTTATTCATCATGGATTAACAGGCATTTACATAAGTTATCTAAAGAGGCACATAATAAAGCAAGCGAGAAAAATAAACATAATCAAGCAAAAAAAGAGTAAACAAAAATAACACTAATAATACGATATATGAACGAAATATGGATGAAGTATAACATTTTCATCAAAAAATATATAGTGATAATGGAAATTACATTTCAAGCACATCTATACATAATAATTCACTATTAAATTAATTAATGATTTTATCCCAGGGGTTCCAGTACATGTTATAATCTTTCACACTCATATTTTTTGAGGAAATGTGTTTTTCTAAAATTGAATTTTCTTTGATATAATTTTTAAGTCCCTCTATATGAGGTTTTTCCTCTAGCATCTTTGATCTGTATATAAAATACTTTATTAGTAAAATGACTTTATTTTTTTATAAAATTAAGTTTATAGTTATCACACAGACCAAACATGACTATATCTATATTAAGTGGAATTTCAATATGTGTTGTTTCAAAAATCCAGGCATTCAGGTGGTGCCAAATGTCTGCTACAATATGACAGCCCCACAATAAGTGTTCTATGCTTTCTGGTTCTTCCTTACAAAACGTACATAAATTACACTGTACACGGTTCATCTTTAAAAGTAAAGTATTAGTACCTAAAATACGGTGAATAATTCGATATTGAAACCAACAGAGCTTGGTATTTTTTGAAATTTTAGTGACACAGTTATGGATTTTTTTCCAATCCCCTACAACGTTATTCAATATACCCTCCCATTTTCGCTCAGCTGCTTTTACACCTGGTATCGCATCTTGATTTAATATATTATACATGTCGTTTGAACCTTTGTTTGACTTGAAAAAAATGTTAATATTAAAAGGTAACAGAGCTTGTTGTTGTTTTTCCCTTTCAGTGTTGATTCCCATAGATTGTAACCATTTTTTAATGCTACTTTAATACCATAAAATTGTAAAAATGTGGGTTTAAAAGTATATAGCTGTTCAAAATTTTGATAAGACAATATATTTCCTTGCTCATCTAGAAGGTCATTTACAGTCCATACCCCGTTTTGTGCCCAACTTCTATAATAAACACTGACATTATCAATTTTAAAGTTCTCATTATTCCATATAGATGAAGATATGACTTCCTCAAAATAACGAGAATGTCGGAATCTCGACATGTTTTCCCAGTCACAAATAACTTCTTTCCAAAAACGTTATCTAATTTTTTAGTTGTTCCAAAATAAGCCAACTCTGTAAAATTTATATTTTGTGTAGCAGTAAATAATTTGACCCACTTTGAATTTGAATTAAATAATCTCCTAACCCAGGTCAATTTTAGCCCTTGTATAAAATTTTTCAAATTAATCATTTTTAAACCACCTCTGCAGTATTCTTGACATAAGAGCTCCCGATTTACCTTGTCGGGTTTACCATCCCAAATGAAAGCATACGTTTTACAATTGAGTTGTTGTAGTACATTTTCATCTGGACTTGGGATGGATAAGAACAGATGATTCAATTTTGATATAATTAAAGATTTTATTATAGTTATTTTACCAAACGGAGTAAGCGACTGTTTTGACCATTTTTGTATAATACTTTCTATTTCTTGAATTCGAGGAGCATAATTTAGATTTAACATTCTATCCAAATCAACACAAAAAGTGATACCCAATAATTTGAAGGTACTGGGTCCCCATTGCAATCCCCATTTTACGCATATTTTATCTTGACTATGTTTTTTACTTCCTATCCATATAATATTTGTTTTATCTAAGTTAATTTTCAGTCCTGATATCTCAGCATAGAATTGTAAGATACGGAGGGATGCATCTAAAGAGGAAGGAGATCCATCTAAAATAAGTGATGTATCGTCAGCATATTGAGACAATATAAACTCTGTATCATCTATCGTAATACCTTTAATATCATTACTATTTCTGACTAAAATGCCAAGTATTTCTGCACATAGCAAGAAAAGGTAAGGAGACAAAGGATCTCCTTGTCTACAACCTCTTTCCACACGAAAAAAATCTGACAGACAACAATTTTGAGTCACTGTTGAAGAAATATTATTATAAAATGTTTTTATCCAGTTCATGATGGATTCTCCAAAATTAAAATATTTAAGTGTCTCAAATAAAAATGACCAGGAGATAGAGTCGAATGCTTTTTCAAAATCAATTAAGTGTAATATACCGGGGATGTCATTTTCCTCTGTGAAATATAAAATATCGTATATATGTCTACAGTTCTCCCCAAATAAATCTCCCCGGAATAAAGCCTGTTTGGTCAGAATTAATTAGTTTATTAAGAATTGACTTAATTCTCTCTGCTATACAGCTAGTATGTTATATATTATATGAGATATCTTGAAATTCGAATAAGTAGTAAAACGGCTTGCTAAAGACAACCGTTAAATTACAGACTCATGACTTGGGAAAGGCACATACATACAGAATGTGGTGTCACAGTGGTTAAACATGTAAGCGACGACAACATAACCAAATAGTATGGTGTTGGTTACTGGCCCGAGAACACAGTTATTTCGTAGTGCATTTCTTTAAGACAATAAATTCAAATTAAAAAAAAATCGCACCTGCTCTTTCTCAAAAAGATTTTTTACAGTGTAGTGTACTACCAGTGAGACAAATAATATCAAAATTATAGAAACTTCTACCAGCTTTTACTCAAAAGGTGTTTCCCATCTGTTAAACATTTGCATAAATGAGATGCACGTTATTTATCAAGTTGAATAATTACAAATACAAAGCTTGAAGGCACATACTTGTGGAATTTTTATTGAAGCACGAGAAAGACTTGATTGCTAAAAACATACAACATATTTTCACTGTCCATTTCTAGACCTTTCAATTATCTGGCTGCTATAATTCAGATTGACACATTATGCACCTGAATAATAAGTCAAATGATATTGTTTGATAGCTCTTTATCAAATTTACATTTCTAATCAAATATCCTAATTATTTCTTTCTTTCTTTTTGCTAGTATGTGATCAACCAAGGTCAATCGGTGACTGTCCGTTTAAATTCAACCAGTATTTCTACAACCAAACAACAAATGAATGTGAATCATTTGTGTACACTGGTTGCTATGGTAACAATAATCGGTTCCATGACCGTGACAGCTGTGAGGATCTTTGTAAGATACCAGAAGATGGTAAGAAAAATAACCTATATCATAATTTATATGTCTCTTGCTTCACAATGTATGTGTGATCCCAAACCGACGACACGTAAAACACACAAAACACACATGCACACGAAGGAGACATGACTCGGACCACCAAAAACACGAAAATCTTTAAATACAACGTTTGCCAGATTTTTTACATGCATATTAATTATTGAATTAACTGTTAACACAACATTTGAATTTTTGAATACATTCTAATGCTTTTCTACGGGTTTCAGGAATATATTACCTTAGCAGTATTTGGCAAAACTTTTAGGAATTTTGGTCCTCAATGCATTTCAACTTCGTACTATAATTGGCCTTTTAACTTTTTCGGATGCGACCATCACTGATGAGTCTTTTGTAGACGAAACGCGCGTCTAACGAAAATATTAAATTTTATCCTGGTATGTATGATGAGTTTATTTACAACCACTGGGTCGATGCCACTACTGGTGGATTTTTAATTCCACGAGGGTATCACTAGCTCAGTAGTCAGTACTTCTATGCTAACATGAATTATCATTGATATGGTCATGTTTATACATTAACTGGTAACAACACTTTTGAATTTTTTAGATACTAAGGCTGTTTTACCTCAGGAAAAGATTTCCTTAGCTGTATTTGGCAAACTTTTAGGAATTTTGGTCCTCAATGCTTCGTACTTTATCTAGCCTTTTTAACTTTTTCTGATTCGAGTGTCACTAATGAGTCTTTTGTAGACGAAACGCTCGTCCGGCTCAAATATTAAATTTAATCCTGGTTTCTATGATGAATTTAGTTAGAAATATTTAACACTGAAAAAGGATATAATCACCAACCATTTTAAAAGCAAATATAAAAAAAAAACTATTATATGAAGTTCTTTCGAATTTACAAACCAAATGTGACAGCTTCGATAGATTTGTCAGCATCAACACACTTACTTGGCAATTACTACCCTTATGGACATGAATATACTAGCAGTTGACACGGATTGGATGTAGTCAATCATTGTGATACTAGTTTTCGCAATTGAATTAAATCAGACAATCTGGAAAGCCAAGATTTTATAAAACAATTGAGAGCACACCAATCTAAAGGGTTATAACAGGATCATTTGAGAAAGCAAAACTCGTCTATTGACATTTTGTCCAGTTTTAAACATAAGTGTATATCGTTCTCTGATCATCACATACATTAATTATACTAATATTTATAAATACTTTAAATTTAAATGATATGTATTTGTATTTACAGACTGTAAGCTCCCAGCAGATCCAGGAGTTGGTCCTTACAGTGCCTCATTCTACTACTATAACATACAGACGGGCTCGTGTGAAACGTTTCTCTACAAAGGGTCCTTTGGGAATAAAAACAGATTCTACGACAAAGAGGACTGCGAAGAGTACTGCGAGCAGTTGGCTTAAGTAAATGGTAAGCCTGTTTAATACACATAATTGTCTAATGGAGACAGTCCTTGTGGTTTTGTTTAACATAATTTCAGCCAATGTATCTTCCGATTTCCCCTATTATGGCATACTAGTAGTGCGAATTTATAGATATAGTGTGCCTGTACATAACACACTAGCATACACAGACAGAAGCAACAATCCACCGCGTTAACTAGAACACTGTACATACTATCAAGACTATAGACTATAGTGTAAAATACTAAACAACAATAACAATGCCGGTATCAAAGTAAAATCACAAAAATACTAAACTCCCAGGAAACTTTAAGAAGGAAAATCCCTAATCAAATGGCAAAATCAAAAGCTCAAACACAACAAACGAATGGTTAACAGCTTCATATTCCTGACTTGATATAGACAACTTCTTAAGTAAAAAAAGATTGATTAAGCATGGTGTTATAGCTTAACCTCTCACTTGTATAACAGTCATATCAAATTCCATTATATATACAACGGTGCGTGACCAAAACAAACAAACACAATAGGTAAAAATGTCAAAATAGGGGTACAGCAGTCAATAAGTAATCAACTCATCATAGATACCAGGATTAAATTTTTGTATTTACGCCAGATGCAACAATGAGTTATCATCTTAACCACTATAAAAACAACCAAACAAATGTAACAAAGAAGCAAAAAAAGGCATATATCAAATTTAACAACCTCGTTTTGCTTTTTGATTATACGATATTAAAAGATAAGACAATAAGTCAGAACCAATATTATAGTTTGTAACCCGGATTTGTTTTTTCTTAATCAATTTATGACTTTTAAACAACGGTATACTATATTTGCCTTTATCTAACAACTAGTATTGTTAATCTGATACCATATTTGTTTTTTTGGTGGTCTGACTCGAAATAGTATCCTGAATTCATAACCAAACCATGCATGCTCTTGCAAAGTACACACACTATATGTGAATAGCTCAGTATTTAATTTGAAAATTTTTATTTTGTAGGAAAGGACTTGAATTTTTTTTTTTACATTTTATGAATGTTTGAAGATTGGAAAATCAGTGAAAATAAATTGGCGATACGATTAGTGGATGCCGTATTGAAAGGATTGACTCATTTTGTAGATATTCTTTATTAAAGATATGTGAACTCTTTTGTCGGGTTATTGTCTCTTTGACACAATCCCCTTTTCCATTCCAAATTTTATGTTATATTTTTTCCAGGTTACGATTTAAATTAAACAGTTTCTTTATACGAGTAACATGAAAATTTGACAGTAAAATGTCTAGTAAAACGAAAAAACTTTCAAAAACTAAAAAATTAATTGTGAAAAAAAATATGGCAATGCAGTGAAATTTGATACAAGACAACGCATATATGAAATTTTCCTCTTTGCATGTGTTTTTGACAATTTACATCTTTTCCATTACTGTTCCTTTACTGTTTGAAACTACGAAGACGTACTATAATTACCAATGAGACAACTATATTGAACAAACATTCAGAGCTTACTTGATCTTTAACTTGTCATGGTGTAAACTAAATATCATATATCGAGTCAATATCTTCAAGCGTGATGAAAAATATGTTGAAAACTGATTATTTGTCTGAAAATTCTGAAGACCATAACACTACAAAAATCATCCGAACTGAACAAAACTTGATCTGTAACTTATTATGGTTAAACTATATAGCAAATATCAAATCAATATCTTTAAGCATGACGAAAAAAGGTGCGGACAAACTGAATATTAAATCAATATCTTCAAGCACAAAAAAAAAGTGGAAAACTGATTTACCGGACTGACAGATGGAGAGACAGACAGAGTACAAACCGAAAGTCCCCTTCAACTTCGTCAGTAGGGAACAAAAAATGACCAAATGTCGAAGAAAAAAAGGCATCATGATCACCGTACAGCCTACAATAATAAGCAAAACCAAAACTGCATGGAAACTAAGTTATAAAAGCCTTTTGTGACATTTACCCTTGTGTTTCTTTGTGGGATTTTGAGGGATAGGAGCTCCGTTTCTACAAACAAATTAAAACATAATTTACTTCTTTTTTTTGTTACTTGCACACATTCTGTTTGGCGGCATTTGGTTCAAGATTTACATCGTTATATCGTGCATATGGCAGCATTTAGTTTAAGGATATAGTTGCCTTTCTGAAATTGTTTATTATCTCACTCCCTTTTTAGCTTTTCTCATTACTTGGCGTCTGTCGTCCGTCGTCGTTAACCTTTACAAAAATCCTCTCCTCTGAAACTACACGGCCAAATTTAACCAAACTTGACTACACTCATCATTAAGGTATTTCGTTTGAAAAATGTGTCCGGTGACCTGGCCAACCAACCAAAATGGCCGTTATGGCTTAAAATAGAACATAGGGGTAAAATGTAGATTTTGGCTTATATTTCTGAAACCAAAGCATTTAGAGCAAATCTGACAGGGTAAAATTGTTTATCAGGTCAAGATTCATCTGCCCTGAAATTTTCAAATGAATCGGACAACCCGTTGTTGGGTTACAGTCCTTGAATTGGTAATTTTAAGGAAATTTTGCTGTTTTTTGTTATTATCTTGAATACTATTATATATAGAGATAAACTGTAGACAGCAATAATGTTCAAGAAAATAAGATCTACAAATAAGTCAACATGAGCAAAATGTTTAGTTGACCCCTGAGGGATTTATTGCCCTTTATAGTCAAATTTAACAATTTTTCGTAAATTTTTGTAATCTTTTACAAAGTTCTTCTCATCTAAAACTACTGAGACAAATTTAAACAAACTTGTTCACAATCATAATTAGGGTATTTAGATTTTAAAATGTGTCCGATGACCAAGCCCGCAAATCAAGATGGCCGACATAGCTAAAATTAGTACATAGGGTAAAATGCAGTTTTTGGCTTATATCTCTGAAACCAAAGCATTATGGGTAAATAGTTATCAAAGGTACCAGGATTATAATTTAATACGCCAGACGCGCGTTTCGTCTACATAAGACTCATCAGTGACGCTCAGTTCAAAATAGTTCTAAAGCAAAACAAGTATAAAGTTGAAGAGCATTGAGGACCATAATTCCAAAAGGTTGTGTCAAATACGGCTAAGGTAATCTATTTGTGGGATCAGAAAACCATTAGTTTTTCGAAAAATTTAAAGTTTTGTCAACAGGAAAGTCACTAAGATGACCATATAATTGATATTTATGTCAACACCGAAGTGCTGACTTCTGGTCTGATGATACCCTCGGGAACGTCTACCAGCAGTCGCATCGAACGAGTGGAGATTGAAATTGTTCTTTATGTTAAGATCTATCTGCCCTGAAATTTTCAATTACTTGAACTCTTAATGAGTTATTGCCCTTTATAGTCAATTTTAAACAATTTTCATCAATTTGAAAAATTTGTAAATTTTTACAACATATTTTACTCTGTAACTACTGGGCCAAGTTCATTATAGATAGAGATAATTGTAAGCAGCAATAATGTTCAGTACAATAAGGTCTACAAACACATCAACATCACCAAAACACAATTTTGTCATGAATCCATCTGTGTCCTTTGTTCAATATGCACATTGACCATCGTGAGTGCCACAGGCTCTTAAAAGCCTCTAGTTTATTGACTTGTATTTACATTGTGTCAAAGATCAAGTTGATTCGTTCAGTGTATATTCACTTGTTTGTTTTCATGAATCTTTTGATTGAGTTAAGCCATTTCAATTGATATTTTATAGTGTATCTATCTATGTTGTTTTAGGTAAGGGTGACGGTATATACTTATTAAACATTTAAACTTGCAACGGTCTTTAGTCAGGAACCTGATGTTCAGTGGTTGTCGTTTGTTGATGTAGTTCATCAATGTTTCTAATTTTTTATATAGATTAGACCGTTGGTTTTCCCGTTTGAATGGTTTTACACTAGTAATTTTTTGGGGCCTATTATAGCTTTCTGTTCGGTGTGAGCCAAAACACCGTGTCGAAGGTCGTATTTTGACCTACAGTGGTTTCTTTTACAAATTGTGACTTGGATGGAGAGTTGTCTCAATGAAATTCATACCACATCTTCTCATCTCTAAGTATAACTGATTGAAATAAATGAAACAAATGAATATCAAAATGGCATACTTTTTACCATGTGTTCAATTCAGGCTCTTGGTAACCTATTATTTTGTAACTCTTTTGCTGTACATTACGTTAATTATTGTGTCCCGCTTAATGCTCTTCAAGTTCGTATCTATTCGGTCGTTTTATATTTTTTTTTATTCGAGCGTCACTGATAAGTCTTTTGTTGACGAACCGCGGGTCTGGGGCAAATACAAAATTCAATCCTGGTATCGATGATGAGTATATTTAACGCGTTAAAAAATACCGGGCATTCTTCCTTCACTTACGTGTATGATTTAAATTTTACTAAACATTTTAAACAACATTATCATAGGTTTATATCAGCAATGTCGTGAACAAGTCCGAACATCAGACGCCTATCAATTATTTCTAATAGAGTTATTAACTTTGGAAACATAAATTAGATGGAAAATTGCATCTTAAATGCTCCGGTGTGTACAATTCTAACCAGCTTTTAAGAACTTATATAATAGATTTATATTCGAAATGTCTTTGAACTGTTCAGTTCGAAAATTGAGTACCGATCAATTAATTATAACACAGTTAAAAAATTATAAATTGTACGCAAAGTGCATTAATTGTTAGCGCTCTCATGTGTACAATTCCTGTCAGATTTAAATAAAACGTATATCAAAATTTATATAAGCAATATACTGAACGAGTTTGAACTTTCAGTGCTGATCAATTAATTTTTTAAAAGAGTTATGTCATAGGTAACATTACATTCATTGAAAGTTGTATCGTTAGCGATCTCATGTGTTCAAATTTTTGCCAGTGTTTTATGCAACGTTTATCATAGGTTTATATCAGCAATGTCTTAAAATAGTTCAAAAATCAATGTCGATCAATTATTTTAAAAAGAGTTATGCCCCTATAAACCATACGGACAATTGCATAGAAAGCGCTTTCAAAAGTACAACACTTGTTAGAATTAAATGAAATTTGAATCAAAGATATATAGCTTAGCAATGTCTTGCACGAAATAATTAATCATTGATCAATTGATCATTAATGTAAAAACAAGTTATGCCACTTGAAAATTTAAATCATAATGGAAATCACATTGCATTTGCTGTGAAGCCTTCAGTCTTCCTCAGATAGTTATTAAAAAGATTTAAAGATAAGAAAGTGTTTTATTAGTTATTGCCCTTGTACCATAGATAGATATAATACATGCATCGCGGGGAACATTTGAACTCTATTCCTTTTCTTACTTAGTAAAAAAAAAAGACTTCTTTAAAAGAGTACATGAGTACTCATTCTATAAATATCATACATTTAACAAGATAGAACAAATGACACATATTTCTGAGAATGATTTTGTTTGTGAGATGCGCTGTCTATTACTTAACGTTAAAATTTTCCCTTGATACATAAATACATATCCACACTATAGCTTTCAAAAATAAGTGCAACTAGAGAAGAAATCAAAACGAAAGTCGGTACGAAAAAAATATTACCGACCCTTTGACATATTTGACACAAAATAAAAAATGTCACATAAAAGATGGACGCAAGATAACAAACTCATAAATCTAAAACAAACTGACAACGCCATGGCTAAAAATGAAAAGGACAAACAAACAACAGCACACACGACACAACATAGAAAACTAAAGAATAAACAACACGAACCCCACGAATAAGTAAGTATACTGCGACCCTTTTTTCAGTAAACAAATTATATACAGTGACGATTGTAATGCATTCACCTTATCATAATCATATACCATTTTGTGAAGGAGTCATCAGCCAATAAAAAGACTTATTGTAAGTAGAAATTTAAGAACACATAGTAAACTTCCAAAACTCATAAACTGATGTATCGCTTGTCTGACTGAGTCAATCTTTTGATTTTTTATTGACACGTTTTGATGGGGTGTATTTGCATTTACTTATTTGTGTTTGTTTTTTATCTTGTCGATGCTCAAAAATCAACCTTTAAAGCGGCAGTTTATGAACATGCGGTTATTATTCCTACCGATAAGGGACCGGCTAACAGGTCAACTGCATTAAAACATATGATGAAAAATATTGAAATTTACAAGGAACAAGCTACAAAAGCAGGCAAACAGGTATGTCATACATATTATTGAAAAATATTTGTAAAAAAAGTTGTAAAAGTAAACCAATGTGCTTAGTCTGTAGTTTTCTATTTGTGTCGTATGTACTATTATTTGTATGTTTGTCTTAATTTTAGTCAGGGCTTTGTCAGTTTATTTTCTATCTATGATTTTAAACGTCCCTTTCGTATCTTTCGCCCTTTTTTTTAAAGTACGGCCTTTAACAGGAATCCTTGGCTCACACCGAAAAGCAAGCCATAAAGGGCCTCTAAAATAACTAGTGTAAAACATTCAAACAGAAAAACCAACGGTCTAATCTATATAAAATATTAGAAATGAGAAACACTTATGAAGCACATAAACAAACGACTGAACATCATGATCAGGTTATTCATTCCAAGATTGTTGGAATCCCAGTTCATTTTCTGTATTGAAGATAAGCCGCATGTTCACTTTGTGGTCGATTAAAGTATCATGTAAAAGCAATTTCAAACAAACTTGTATATTAAGACACCAGAGGTCAGATTTTGTGTGTTTTAAACGTTTAAAATATATATTGTAACACAGTGTGATGTGTAACAGCAATCAATTACCAATATATTATTTTAGTTAACATTTAAAAAAAATATATTATATATTATCATTGATATGGTCATAATTATAAATTTACTGTTTACAAAACTTCGGAATACTTAATTAGACTTTTCTACTTCATGATTAGATAACCATAGCTGTATTTGGCAAAACTTTTTGGAATTTTTGGTCCTTAATGCTCGTCAACTTTGTACTTTTTGGGGCATTTTTACAAATTTTGATTCGAGCGTCACTGATGAGGCTTTTAAAGACGAAACGCGTGTCTTGTGCAAATATGAAATTTCTATCCTGAGGTGGTGTTCTCTAAAGTATTTTAAAATTTGTCCGAAGTCACATCCTAAGACCAATTTTAGGACTTAGCATGAATTTATGACACTCTTGAAGTGTCTCTCGAAGCTATCTCAGACGCATCTTATATTAGAACGTCCTTAACATATCCTAAGTGCGAAATTTTAAATCGTAAAAGTAATATTTTGATAAAACATTTATTAATGACGACAACAATAAATAAAATTGTTTACGAATAATTAATTTTATAATTACATGTACAGAATTAAATAAATGATTTCAAATGTAACTATCATAATTATAGTATTGCACTTTAAATTGAAAAGAGAATTGAATTTGAAGTGTCATTGTATAGTGAAACAAGGAAGTTCAAAGTTTAAAATCATGTACACCTCCTTTATACACGAGTAAACAACCGATGGTGCGTTTTATTTAATGTTCATTTTCACGTTAAATAATGAATAAAAAGCAAAATCCAAATAAGTAGGTATAAAGATAGGATGGTCTTAAGACAACTAATTAGGTGTCCTAAAATTAAGACCAAAATGCGATATACCTTAATCTAAGAGAGCATCGAGAACATGACTTAGGACAAAGACTTGTCCTAATATGGTCTTAGTACACGTCCTAATCCTAAGATAGATTCGAGAATACCACCCCTGGTATCAAGATGAGTTTATTTACTAACATTTATGCAAGAATCTATTCAATTTATTTAACATTAAATCACAAAAATACCGAACTCCCAAGAAAAATTCAAAACGGAAAGTCCCTATGTTCAAATAACACATTAAAAAGCTCAAACACATCAGAACGAACTATAAAAATCAGTTGGAAAAGGCTTAACTCATCGGATGGATACAAATAAAAATACATCTAAAATGTTTGATTTCTGTGTGCATGTACAAAAAAGCCGCTGCTAAGTTAGATCGTGTGCCATCTAAGATTTGTATCATATGCAAAGCTTATGTGTATTATAAGGCATATTTACGATTACAAATTCACCTTATTTCTTTGGTGATTTCTTTTTTTCTTTTTTAAGAAGATTCAGAAGAATTTCCATTGATAAAGGAATTTGTTGTGAATTAATCTATTTTATTTGTTAGCAAGGAAACGAGTCCCGTTCCCCAATTAATTTCGTTCGTACTATGTTATGGAGATGTCTGCATCGACTCGTCGTACATTGCAAATTTGGTAGCCGGCAATAACTTGAATAAAAGTGTTTGAATCTCAATGCAATTGACACAAAGTTTTATATCACAATAAGAAGGCTGGTATTGCTTTCAGGGTTATTGTTGTAGCTATTACTAAAGGCAAAAAGGGGACTATATTGTCTGTTTCGAGTATGAGTGTATGGACGTCTATACATTATAAAAAATAGGTTCCAAACCACAAAATGAAATATAAAAAAGATGTGGTATTATTGCCAATGAAACAACTATCCACAAAAGACCAAAATGACACAGACATTAACAACTATAGGTCATCGAACGGCCTTCAACAATGAGCAAAGTCCATACCGCATAGGAAGCTATAAAAGGCCCCAATAAGACAATGTAAAACAATTCAAACGAGAAAACTAACGGCCTTATTTATGCAAAAAAAATTAACGAAAAACAAATATGTTACACATAAACAAACGACAACCACTAAATTACAGATTGATTTTGGGAGTTGTCGTCGCTGTTTATAAATAATGGACCAAATAGTTAACTTTTACTTATTTGAAAAGCTCAGCAAGCCTCGTGCTTAAGTATCAAAATTTACTTGAACCGTCTCGAGTGGAGAAATATCATAACACACTTGTTGCAGCGGTTGAATTTATATGTAACCAACATTTTGTGAGAAAAAAAATATTTGTTAAAAAAATTAATGGTTTACTCGTTTTTACTAAATTTTCCTAAAAACCAAAATAAGTGCTATTTTGGGACTTCATGAATAGCACGCAAGTACGGATATTATCAACAAAAAGACATATTTTCTAACTAGTTCTTGTATTAGCATTGATTTGTGGTGATATTAGTCAATACATTTGATTTGAAATTGTTTATATAGCTAGATATAAGGGTTATTTTAAATTAAGGCCTTATCGAACATTCTTCATTAAAGTTGCCAGTCTCCATTACTCTTTTTATTGGAAATAAAAAAAAAATCAATTGTTCCCTTGGTAGATATTTTCAAATTTACAGATTCTAGCAATCAACATCTATTCCATTCGTCACAATTATTCTCATCTTTGCTAGTTAAAAGTTACGATCCACTTCCCTCCTCTCCACCGATGGCAGCTTAGGCCAACATTTGTGATAACAATGTTGTGCCATCTATCGATAAATTAAAGTCGCAGCCATTCCGAATACATTATTCCTGACCAATGGTAGCACATTAACTCTTCATTTTGGAGGTAAAACACGGTGGCGGCTAGATTCTACACACTTGGTAAAGCAGGAAACGAAAATATAAGTTGACATGCATGCATTTGTGCAAGAAACATACACAGGAACTTCTATTACTTGATCAAACATATTCAAATTGCCACTAAATGTAGTCGTATGCTTAGGAATGTAAAGACTTGTCGCACAATAAGCAAGTGGCAATTGTTTATATACACTTTCTACATTGACACGTGATCATGTTATAGGCGCGTTTTGATTGGAGCAGGATCTGCTTACCCTTCCGGAGCACCTGAGATCACCCCTAGTTTTTTGGTGGGGTTCGTGGTGTTTATTCTTAGTTTTCTATGTTGTGTCGTGTGTGCTGTTGTTTGTTTGTCTTTTTCATTTTTAGCCATGGCGTTGTCAGTTTGTTTTAGATTTATGAGTTTGACTGTCTTTCGTCCCTCTTTGATTGGATGCAGCGAGTTTCGACTGCAACCAATGAAAATTATTACGTTGTGTTTCCGAAATTCTATCTCAATCCGCCAACAAATCCGGTGGACCTCCTACGGCACCCATTAGTAGGTAAAGATTTGATTTCATTCAACAAATTAGTTAGTGAACAGCATGTACGTGTAGCTAATATCACAGCCATATGCCAAATGGTCAATATTAATCATCCATGTAATTTGCTCTATGGGATGGTTACAAAATTTCAACGGAGGCAATTTCATGATTACATTACGTATTTTTGTTTTATCTATGATTTCAGAACGTGGAGATCATGGTTTTTCCTGAATATGGAATTTATGGTACTATGAAAATATCACGAGAAGGTATAGCATCATATCTAGAGTATATTCCTGATCCAGAAGAAAACTGGAATGCATGTCAACATCCAGACAAGTATGAAGACACAGATATACAAAGACATATAAGTTGTCTTGCAAAAGACACGTCAATGTATCTTGTGGTTAACTTTGGTGATCGCCAGCCATGTGATATTGGAGAGGATCCGAATTGTCCCAAAGACGGACACTATCAATTCAATACCAACGTTGTTTATAACCCTAAGGGTGATCTGATTGCAAAATACCATAAAATACAATTATACAACGAGAAACATTTTGACATACCCCCAGATACAAAACTGGTGACATTTGAAACACCATTTGGTAAATTTGCTGTCTTCACCTGTTTTGATATTCTTTTTAAAACACCTGCAGTCGATGTATTGAAGTTAGATGGTGTTGGGAATGTTGTTTTCCCTACAGCTTGGATGGATGCTCTCCCTTTACTTGCTGGCATTCAGTTTCATTCTGCGTTTGCGGCCAGCGCGAAGGTTAATCTTCTAGCGGCAAACATTAACCTGCCCAAGTACAGATTTCATGGAAGTGGAATATATTCCCCAACAGGCTATAAAGCTTTCCACTACAGCGAATCCCATGGAGAAAAGCTTTTAATTGCTGATTTACCTATCGTTAAGACAAACGCATTTACGACCAAATTTCAAAGACCAGATATGAAAATAGAAAGGTCTTCGGCTAGTCCCGGACAGTTCAAATCTGAAGTTCGACATGATCCATTTATGTTTGTTCCTATACAGAACAATAAGGGAAATGTGAGTGTGTGTGATGGGAAATTGTGCTGCTTTCTGTCTTATGAACGAGTTAGTAGTGACTCAGAATATTTTGCGTTTGGTGCATTCGATGGTCTTCACAAGTCGAGAGTACAACCATACTACTTGAAAGTGTGCACACTTTTAAAATGTAAAACAGCAAATAGAACTAGCTGTGGAGATCGAAATGTAAAAGAATCACTGACCAATTTCACGAGTATCAAATTAAAGGGGACGTTTGAAACTCGGTATGTATTTCCTGAAGTTCTTTTGGCAGATGATGGTCTACTAAAACTTTCTTCTGGAGACTTTTGGACATACGCAGATGGAACTTTAGAATCGAAAAATGGTTTTGAACACCCTGTCTTATCCGTTTCATTGCTTTCAAGAGACTACGAAAGAGATAATGGAGACGCCATAGACGAAATAGATCAAGGAAATAAAACAAATGATGGAAACTGTATCTATTCAAATCTCTTTCTTATAACAGTTGTTGCTATCGCTACATTTTGTATTGAGTAAAAGCCAGCTAAGAAAAATGCATAGAAGCATGTCACGTCAAACATAGATCCCTTTTCTTTTAATGTTTTTTGTTGTTTTATTTTTGATGATTTTTAAACGCCCGTTTACGGGACGTATTATGGTATACTGCAGTCTGTCTGTCTGTCAGTTGTCAACATGTTGGACGTTGCCTAAAAAAACGTTTGAACCAATTTGCATTAAACTTTGGCGATTTGCTTATTTCTATTGACGTGAGCTACAATTCGTTTTTTATAAATTTTAGATTTTACGTTTCAGAGTTAAGGGATTTTATTCATTAAAAATGGGGATCGCCAGTTTTCGAACAATTACTCAAGAATGCTTTCACCAACAGGCAAGAAGTTTTGTGGTAAATTGTTTATATCTATTGATAACATCGTAATGTGTCCTTTGTGTCTCAAGATTTTTGTTGTCAAACTTACAACTTCTACTTCGGTCTAAGTTATTCAGAAGGGTAACTGGAAATCATTGCACGGTGTTGAAATTTATCCTTTATCACTAAAGGTTAAACCACTTAATCACTGGCGATATATGAAATTGTCATATCATCAGCAAGAAACTTTTTGATTTTAGTTTTAGTTTTTAATAAAAAATGTTTTTATCTACAAATTTGTACTTAGTTTTCCCAGTATGTTGAAATATCTGGACACTCTAACGCTCATCTAAATTGGACACAAACTTAATTAACCACTTTGGAAAAAGTTGAAACATCCGCTTGATTTTTTAATCATACCGTACACGTGGGAAGCAATATGAAAGGTCATGAATTGATTTCAAGTGGTATTTTCGTTTTGAAAATTTAAAGTATTCCAAGAACTATATTACAAATGTAAGTATATTTCAATGTAAAATGTTCTCGGTACTCTACAAAATATGATAATGTGTCTTATTTATTAATTATTTTACAAAGTATGATAACGTGTTTTATTTAGAGTTTGTTTTAAATACCAGATAGATTATTTATTACATCAGCCACCTAGTGTGTCGTCCCGATTTTCTTTCCGCCAGTTTTCTAACTCAAATTACATACGCTTTTCTCCTCAACCACTACCAAACTTTCAAAATACGACACCCGATACAATGTTATTTGAATAACAATAATAATAATGTTAATAATCTTTATTTAAAGAGTGTACTAACCAAATTAGTTTTCACCCATCTTACTTGGGTCCTAATAAAGTAAGTACACAATGATATATTACATATAAATAAACAATAAAACAAACAAACAGTATACATGGCATATAAACATTAGGTTAATATTTTTCATAGTGTTCATGTTTATTTAAAATATAACTCTGTGCTAATTGATTTTAGATTTTAATAGACATAAAGATGTTGATGTTTTATGTTCGTTGGTAAGCTATTCAATAGAAGTTTAAAACTCTCAGAAACGCATATCAATTCATCATTTCTCATAAATGTTCGGAGTTGTGTCCCTTTGACTAATGATTTATTTTCGTTTGTCTACTGGTACTAGTATTGACATTGTATCAATCAACAACAGCACTATTATATAAGAGTTTTAGTTATTTCATTTGTTTTCTAAAACGCATTGAAACTTCTTTTTTGGGGGGTATGTTTGATGAAATGTCACAGATACTGAAAACTGCATACAAAGCGCTTTTACTATTGAAAAATAGCTGGTTTCGATTTAAAATCGAAAACCTAAACCGACACTTCGCAATGGCCTCTGTACTTCATAATTATTTATGCATAATGTCGTAAAGCGTGTAAATAAGCAGGAAAGACTTGTATGTCAAATAATATTGTTTTCATAGACGAAATGTTGTTTTTCTAATTAGCACCAACATAATGATTCTGCAGAAAACCATCATACAGTTATTTTACGAAAAGTTTGCTTTAATCTGTGACGTTCCTGATTTGGTTGTTTTTCTCGGAAGAAGATGTGTGTGTGTGTGTATTTTGCGGATGTTTCTATAGTTAATTATATTTCGTGTTTGTAGATCTATTGATCATGCACCAAAACCTAATATTGTTTACATAATCATCTTATGATCTTTCTTTCCATTTTCAATTTTATTTGTACATAACGCAGGCCCTTTTTTCTCGTCTGTGTTTGTCATTTTGAGGCTTTTTATAGCTTGTTATGCGGTATAGGTTTTACGCATTTATGAAAGATGTAGGGTGGCATGCAGTTGTTAACTAGTACTGATACATCATTTGGTCTTTGAAGAAGAGTTGTCCCATTAGCATTCATACCACATCTTCTGATTTTTTTTTTATAAAAATATGGTGTTGACCTGTACAGTTGTTTAAGAAAATTTCGCTGTTATTTTTGTTCCTTAGAATGGTGAGTTAATGTTCAGTAGTTAGGAAGATAGTCATCTTGACATAAGTTTTGTAAAGGTGTAAATAATTTTAATCATTTTTGCTAGTGTTAAACCATTCAAACGGCAAAACCAACGTTCTAATCTATATAAAAAACGAGAAACTCTTATGAACCACATCAACAAACGACAAGTACTGAACATCAGATTCCTGATGCGAACAAATGCAGCGGGTTTAAACGTTTTGATAGGTACAAACCTTCATTCTATCTGGCACAATAGTATAACATCACCGGATAGAAATACACACTATAACATGTATAAGATATCAATTGAAATGGCGTAGATCAATCAAAAGACGTAACACAAGTGAACATATACTGAACGAATAAATTTGATCTATGACAAAATGTAAATACAAAGTCAATAAAATAAGGGGTAAGATGTTAACTAATTTAAAAAAAAACAACAATAACCTTGAACAAAATGCCGCCAAATAGAGTTTTGTACACAGGTAAATGAATATAATTTGACTTAAGGTATACAGTACAAATTGAGAATAGAATGGAAATATTTTTTTACAAAATAGTGCGAGAACAGAAGTTAAAATTCATAGTCATATTAAACACTTATCGAAGCTGATATATATCAAAAATAGAGACACGAGATATAACACCAAATTAGAAAACATCAAATAGCAAAAAAGCATAACAAAATGTATTATATGTCATATTAACAAGAAACTACGATTTTAGAGTACTCACAATTAATGAAAGCCAAAAACAATTGATAATAAAACATCATGCATCAGAGACTAAAATCAACCAAAACACATTCCAGCGATTAAGTTCTGTAACGTTATGGACAGTCAAAGGAGACATGTCTTTAAGTTTGTTATAAAAGAAAGGCTAAAGATACCAGAAGGACAGGCAAACTCATAGATTGAAAATAAACTGACAACGCCATGGTCAAAAAGTAAAAAGACAAGCAGACAAATAATAGTACACGAGACATAAGATAGAAAACTAAAGACTTAGCAACACGGACCCTACCAAAAACTGGGGTGATCTCAGGTAGAAGGTACGATGAGTTTATATGGCTTACAAAAAGATTTCCTCGCAGTAAGTACAATGTTATCGTCAAATTAAGGGGGTAGGTCTTGGTAACACCAAAATTTTCCTTCTTTTAATTTTTCTTATATTTACATCATTGAAAAGGCAGGGGTCCATGCTTCATCTGTTAAAGTCTTAAGGAAATTGAACGTTTCATTTTATGTTTAAGGTATACTGAATATGACCATTTCTGGGGTACCCTAAAAAACGGTCGAAAACACTTGTAGGTAAAAATCATTGAGTGTTTATGAACATGTTGTCATTAGAAATACCCCTAACTGTTCAATTGCATAGAAGAAACATATCTTAAAGTAAATCTGAAATAAAGGCAACAGTAGTATACCGCAGTTCAAAACTCGTAACTCCATGGACAAAAAACAAAATCGGGGTAACCAACTAAAACTGAGGGAAACGCATTAAATATAAGAGGAGAACAACGACACAACATTAAAATGTAACACACACAGAAACGGACTAAGCATTAGACAAAATCCTATGAGAATAACAAATATAACATCAAAACCAAATACATGAATTTGGGATAGATAAGTACCGTGACACGTCTTATAGTAATGTGAATTCACACTCAAATATAAGAGAAAACAAACGACACAACGGAAACACAACGTTAAAATGTAACATACACAGAAACGAACTATAATATAACAATGGCCATATTCCTGACTTGGTACAGGACATTTTTAAAGACAAAAATGGTGGGTTGAACCTGGTTTTGTGGCATGCCAAACCTCCCTCTTTTATAGCCATGTGAAATATAACATTAAAATGACAACACAACATTACAGGACTACAATATAAATAAATAGAAGAACAAAATTGACAAAGAAACACACGAATAATAGCTAACAAAAGGTAACAAGTTTAATCCACACAAGACTTACTAGTAACGCCCAGATACAAATGTTTGAAAGCCGAAACAAGTACAAAGTTGAACAGCATCGAGGACCAAAAGTTCAAAAAAGTTGTGCCAAAAACGGCCACGGTTTTCTGTTACGTACCAGAACATCCCTAATATTTAGAATAATTTATACTTTTGCAAACAGTAAATTTTATAAAATGACTATACAAAAGATATACATGATAAAACTGAAGTATTAACTAATTACAGGAAACAACCGAAATACATTACATAACCCGACAAAATGCAACACAAAAAATAGACACATCCGAATAAGTCAAAACCTCAACGCCAAGTGACCTCATATTTGAAATTGTAAAAAATGACAAAAAAATGACGTCACACTTGAATTTGTAAAACAGATCATCAAAAAATGAAAAATGACGTCACATTTGAATGAATAAGATAGAATTAGGATTATTTAATACTAAATACTGATATTACATTTAATAACAATGCACATGTCAATACTTATTAATAGCAAACTAAGGTAGCAATTAACTATATTATATAGCTATGTCCGGTTTGTTTTGAATCTAACTTCAAACGTAAAACATCGTACAGATTACGTTGAACAAAATTAAATCTAATATATGAAGGCGGTGATTAGTTTTCTTTACCATACAAATCAATATAATAGAAAAGACGTCAACACATTTGACAAAATCCGATGAGAATTACAAATACAACATTAAACATTTAAACTAAATACATGAATTTGGGATAGATAAGTACCGTAACACGTCTTAAAGTAATGCGAATTCACACTCAGCAAAACAGTCACAATCGGGAATAAGTCACGTTTGGTAATTAAAAGATTAGACGACGAAATGATAAACCACAATCTACCATGTGGTGAAAATGTCCTTAGCTAGTTTGGTCAAAGACACATCGTACGGATCCACCAATTCGTGATGGTGTCCATAAAATTTACGGAGTGTCAATTTTGATCTGTCCTCCTCATATTTTTGTTTGAGCAGTTTCTGCGTAAGGAGCACACTCCTGTATATGAAGTCCGTATAGTGTGAACAAGCACGAGAATAACGTATCAATTGTGATATGTAAACACCATACGAAGGGGCAGAGGGTATGTTAATTTTACTGCTGAGAAATGGGAAACATCATAGTAATACAAATTGACTGAACGTAAAACAAACGGTTTTTGATAATTGATACGGCAAAAGTCTGGCCAGCCCAAGTAACACATTTTTTTTTCAAATTTAGCCCCAAAAAAAAATTATCGTTAAATTCCTGCAAAATTTTTTTTTAACATTTATTGGTTATTAATCTTTTAAATCACAAAATTTTATCGAATTTGACTCTTTGAAATTTTCAAAATCTTTCAACAAGTTGGCTAACAAGGCACACGAAAAAAATAGAATTTTTGGACAAAATTCATTTTTCCCTTACAAAAACCTCATACAGACTGTTTTTGCATTCTTTTAATGTGGAAAACGTGAAGAAGTACTGTCCCGACAATAATTGTATTAATCATATAAGGAAAAAACATTAATATTCAGTATGGGATCAGTTGACATAATTTTTTATCACAACTATTTATTTGTTTCTCTCCCCAGACTACAAAATGCCCCTGTCAACAATAGCAAACGCATTCAGAAAATCATTGTTTTGACAGTCTGTCACTATCTAAGTACTATTTTTGTGTTAATGAAGATGATCTATTAGCATAAGCTTGTACTAGGATTGATGTTCAGGTCATATCTTCTAGAATATAGCCTTTTATATTGGAAAAAAAACCCAAACACAAACAGTAAGTACAAACTCTGTATCAATGACTTAGCACTAAAACCATATTTCTTCATTATTTAAACAAACTTTACTAAAATTGTCCGTTTATAAATTTTGAAATTATTATGAAACTAAGGTTTCAACTCCCTCAGGCAAAGTTGGCTTTAGATGAATTTGGCTATTTATTTTAGGTATTTTTAACATATAACTCTTCAACGATTTTCGGTACTTATACATCTTCGGATTTCAAATGTTTGGCTTTGAGCGTTCCTGATGAAGGTAAATCCAGAAAAGCGCTTCGGACGCAATAAATTATTAAACGTGTTGTTTTATATTTTTACTGCATATGTTCAAATCGAATTTCCCAAAATTTAAAAGGATTTTTTTCTAAATGATGACACAAGGTCCTTTAGTCAGTAAAGTTGCTCCACTGAACTCATCAGACTCAGTTTATTGCCATTGCTGGTGTTTTTTTAAGCATATCATGTATGAATGGAAATATTCTACCTTTTAATTCACATCATTAAAAAAAAGATGTTCTTTAGTTTAATGTTTGATGGTGTCAAACATGTACAGCTTACTGGTTCTGTCTGCATCATTCTCATAGCTAAATGTAAACAACATAAATGCTTGATCACTGTTTAATTTACTGCTATGTTAGAACGCACTAATGACTTTCAATGCTTGTGTAAGAGTTGTCTCCCATATACCAGGTCTACCCCCTTAAGAATATGGAATATTGTTTGAAGAAGTTTTTACAGGTTAACCAATATTTACTAATCATATCTTTGTATCTTTGAAAGAATTTAATAAAAGTTTTAAGCGATTCATGGTAACGAAATTCCTGAATTAATAATTTACCAGTGATAGACGAAAGAGAGGAAAGAAATGGTGGAAACTGTAAATAAATGCATAAACAGTTTGTCACCGCAAACACACATCCCTTTTGATTTAGTGTTTTTTGTTCCTTTTAAGATTTTTTTGTAAGTTTTTTTATTGGTTTTTTTTTTTGGGGGGGGGGGTCACTAAGATTTATTTACTTCTATGATATATATACAACTATAACCAGTAAAAGATGAAAATTAATTTGTGAAGATATTCATTAGCACTCTTCTTTTAGTTTTAAGCTTTATAATGTTTTTTATTAGAAGATAAAATCATATATTTGGGTAGTAAAATTAATAGATCAAAGGGTAAAAGGTATCCGTTCACCTATTACAGCAACAACAATTTACTGGGACACACTAATAGAAACAACTTGTCGAATTAACGAATTGAAAAAAAGTTATTGTAGAGCCCATGTGTTTGTAAGGTCCGCTCTCCATTGTCATTGAAGTCAATGGTATCACAGGCTCCTTCTGAACCTTTTTTGATATAGTGAATAAACCTTTTAATGTGTGTCTTCTTATTGTAAAACGGTCTCAAATAACATGTAAATCTGTACAGCTTTCAATTTCTACAACGTTAAGGTGAAAAATCATTAAAAAAGGAAGAAGCATAATGAAGTTGTTAAATTTGATGTATGCCTTTTTGTGCTCCTATGTAACATATAACAAAAGAGAATAACACAATGTTGACTGTTGTACCCCTATTTTAAAAAATCCATAATATGTCTGTTGGTTTTTTTCGCACATTGTTGTCATTGTGGTGGAATTTATGCCACTGTCATACAAGTGAGAGGTTAAGGTAGCTTGAAAACCAGGTTTTTCTACATATGAAAATGTCTGATAGATCCGTGTTTTACTTGGTCGGATACTAATAATTAATAACTATATTTTAGTAACTATTTTCTATTCTCAAAACTACATATGTACAGTTATGCTACAAATCTACAACTCTCAGTCTATGGCTACACGTGCTGATCTTATCTTTCTTCATGCATTTTCATAACATAACAGTACCAAGTTAGGAATTTTACAGTTGTTACCCATTCTTTTGGTGTGTTTTAGACTTTGATTTCGCAATTTCCATTTTTAATTTTCCTCGGAGTTCGACATTTTCTAATTGACTTTTGATTTGATTATAAGCCAACTAAACCAAAAAAATCGGTTGTTCAAAGCAAATCACTCAATTCATTTAACTGTTCATTCTGATGTGCAAACGATTTGTTTCAAACATAACATGATTGATTGGAATGTGAAAACAAGTTTCGCATATGGTAATGTGTCACCTTTGTTAATTTCTAAAATAAAAAAAAACACTGCACTACGGCATAAATTGTGAATATTGAGTTATATATTAATTTACAAAAATTACCATCTGAATGTGTCCTTTAGCAAGCTATAAAACTAGGTTTGATCCGCCAAGAAAATGCCTGTACTAAGTCAGGAATATGACAGTTGTCGTCCATTCGTTTGATGTGTTGGAGCTTTTTATTTTGCCATTTGATTAAGGACTTTCCTTTTGAAATTTTCCTCGGAGTATTTTTGTGACTTAACTTCTGTCTCAAGAATATTTTGTCCAACTTTCTACTCTGGTCTTAGTTATTCCATTTAAAAGCTATTTGAAATAAACTATCAGGAGGACAACTTGAACTCATTGTGCCGTCTTGAAATTTATCCTTTACCAGAAAAAGTAAAATCACTAATTTGAATTGGCGATATACTTAACTATTAAATGTCATCAGCAAGACACTTTATGATATTTAGTTTTAGTTCTTAATAAAGTGATACTTAAATTTAATCCAAAGTTTCTTTACAAACAAGTACGTAGATTTTTCAATGGTTTTAATATCTGGGATCTTTAACAATCTTGAAATGGATGAAAACTTAAGTAACCACTTTGTAAAGCAATTAAAAAGTTCTTGAATAGATTTAAAGTTGTATTTTCGATTTGGATTTTGAAGTAAATGTATTTTAATATATGTATGGCATATCTAAGTATATTTCAATATGAAATTTCCCAAGTATTTTCAAAGTATGATAACGTGTCTTATTTAGAGGTTTTTTTAAGTATTAAATCACATTTTATCACATCAAGCACTTGGCTCGTCGTCCATCTTTCTTTGCGCCTGCGAATAAAAAAAATCATAATTTGATAATTTCCTTTTTCTGAAACAATCGTATAAGCACATGGACACAACAAAAGTCCCTTAACCGTAACCAAATTGTCAAATTACGACATTGATACAATGTTACGTAGTGTGATTGAAACAACAATAACTTTCCTCCAACATTTTTTAATGAGACAAAAACACCATTAATGATTAGGGGTCCTCTTACGGACTGACAACTTGATATTTACCTGTAATTCAGCTGTTCTTAACAACAATAGTGTTACAAAAGGGTATATTTTGTAAAGATATTTATTAAGTATTAACAATTTTACAATAATTGGTTTTGATTATTAAGATTTTAAAGTCGATATAATCTAGCACAGTTATTTTAATGTTTGTATTACTTTGTTTTCTTATTTGTTTCACTCTATTTTCCATATCAATGTCTTATTGATTATACTGTTGCGATCTTGCATAAACATAAATATTTTATCTTACGAGAGCTATTATGAATAAAATTGAGAATAGAAATGGGGATGTGTCAAAGAGACAACAACCCGACCATAGAGCAGACAACAGCAGAAGGTCACCAACAGGTCTTCAATGCAGCGAGAAAATCCCGAACCCGGAGGCGTCCTTCAGCTGGCCCTTTAGCAAATGTATATACTAGTTCAGTGATAATGAACGCCATACTAAACTCCAAATTTTACACAAGAAACTAAAATTAAAAATAATACAAGACTAACAAAGGCCAGAGGCTCCTGACTTTGGACAGGCGCAACAATGCGGAGGGGTTAAACATGTTTATGAGATCTCAACCCTCCCCTTTTACCTCTGTCCAATGCAGAAAAGTAAACGCATAACAATACGCACATTAAAATTCAGTTCAAGAGAAGTATTTTGTATGATGATATATTTGTATTGATGATGAATAAATATGTTTAAACTAAGAGAAGTCAGAGTCTGATGTCAGAAGATGTAACCAAAGAAAATAAACAAAATGACAATAATACATAAATAACATATATATATAGAATATATAATAAGGGCTTGAGTCATTAAGTTTATATGAAATATTAGTATATCTAAATTTCTCAAAAGCTTAAGTGACAAATCGAGAATACTTGTAGCTCACAGTTCACCCAGCCATTTCCCACGGTTAGACATTCTATAGTTATAACAGCTAGATGTAACCAATTTGTAGTTTTCCTTTTTAGTGTAAAACGTGGACAGAAGTACAACTAATTCTTCCATCTGCTTTGACAGCATACCAAGACACAACGACTACTATATCAAGTAATAGAATAAATTCCTAAATTAGGGTACAGTCAGTGAACATTACGATGTTTCATGTTATTTTGAATAAAAATCATTTTAAAAAACAAATTAGATTATATCCTAAATAAATTATGAAACTTTCAATATGATTTGAAATTTCCTTGCTTATTTAAGCAGTTTTTGAGAACTTATTTATTTTGTAATTCAAGTACGGATAAAAGTAATTACGTAAAAGAGAGGCGAAAGATACCTGGTCCATAGTTACACTTTCTGATTATATACGACAAAACAATATACGAAAAAAAACAGTTATTGTAAAGAAAAAAGGTTTGTTAATATTCTAAATAAACTCATCATAGATACCAGGATTAAATTTTGTATTTACGACAGACGCGCGTTTCGTCTAAAAAAGACTCATCAGTGATGCTCGAATCCTTAATAGTTTTTTTTAAAGCCATATAAAGCACGATGTTGAAGAGCAATGAGGGCCACAATTTCTCAAAATTTTGCCAAGCTAAGGTAACTATTCCTGAGGTAGAAAAGTCTTAGTTTTTCTTAAATTCAAATGTTTTGGTAACAGTTAATTTCACATTTATGACCATATCAATGATAACTACGGGGCTTGTGATATCCTCGATGAATTCAAACTCCACCTGCAGTGGTTGTAAATAAACTCGTCGTAGAAACCAGGATTAAATTTTGTATTTATGCCAGACGCGCGTTTTGTCTACAAAAGACTCTAAACTATATCCATTGTTACATTTTTAAGCATATATCTTAATCTAGTTACAGAAACGTGTCTTAACCAACCCAAATAGTTGCACTTTTCTTAATTGGATATTTGAAGCCTTTTGATCAGAATAAACATAAATGTATTGATGTTTTTATGTTTGTTGCTAAGCTATTCCATAGAAGTGTACACCTCTATTCAAAATATTTCATCTTTATATTTGAATAAAGGCACGTGTTTGACTACTCGTTCCGTGACCACATGTCACAAAGCAGGATGACCAATAACTCCATGCTCCCCAGCAACCATCAACTATTTAAATATCAGTTAAACATTAGTTAGCATCACTGTGTTCAACATTTCTCAAGTAAGTGTCTACAACCGAATCAAAATGAAAATGGTTAATACCAGCAACTCAAAAAGAAGGGACTCACGAATGAGCGACACAAGTCAAACCTATCAAAAACCAGAGATGATTGAATTGCTCCGGAAACAGATCTTGCCCGAAATGTATGGTCGTTTCAAAAAATAGACGAACAGCACATATACAACGATCATTGTAAGTGAGTGTGGAAATACGTATTATACGTTGAAAAATTATCGAAATTTAGATTTAAAAAAAACATATAAATATCGAAAAAGAGGGAGTCAGTCCTAATCGTTTAATGTTACTTGAAAAAGAAGAGACAATAATCACGAATAAGATAACAATTTTATATTTTACCGCGATATAACACTTTTAAAATAGGAAGTATTTATTGGTCACGTGAACAAGTACCTACCTTGTCTGAGCGGATCGACATTTCTTTGATCTCAGGTATAACTGTGATTTTAACACTTAAAATGACATTCTTCACATCTAATTGATTATTTTCAAACATACTGAATCAAATTGTGATTTTTATTCTAAATATCACATTAGACTGGCTGTGCAAATCAAAATATCAAGGATTTTTAAGTTTACTTTCGTTTTCGTTTTGCATGTTTAAGTGTTTATATAAAATTCACATCTTGAGAAATTGACAAATATGATTTACACCACATATTTTATGAGTTAAGGTACACTTTTGCACCTGGCAAATGATTAAGTCTTAAGAAATACTATGCAATCTTTAATGCTGGTAAATGCATTACCAACACCGGTTCTATCATGTGCCAATGGGTATCACAAGTATTAGTTTTAGTATTGAAAAACACCAGACAAGGTACGGTTTTCTGTGAAATACTGATGTTACAGATTTATCATGCCAACATAACCTTTTTGCTTCTATTTCGTATTTATCTGCTTTTTTTAGGGGTGCTGTCAGTAAGACGCGAATCACGATCTTCTACCTGTCTCAGATATCCAAGGCGTATTGAAAAAAATGATTAATGTACGACCTTCCCATAAAATAAAGTTTCTTGTATGCAGTTTTTCAGGAAAGATGTATTATAAGTCTAACAGGAAATATGAGTGACTCCGAAAATCTTATTAGTTGCCCCTTTTATACATAAATCAAGCATATAATAATATAACATGCGGCAATATTATTTCAAAAAAATTCTCTAAGATTTGCATATAAGTTATTCGGTCCCGTTATGGACAAGACAAATGAATATATCTATTTATCCATTGATTTTTTTTATTAAATCTTTAGTTTTCTTTTTTTTTCATCTAAATTGAGATAAACTTAAAAAACAAATTTAAATGAAAGCATACATTTTGTAATTTTCTATTTTGTAGCATGTCGAGTAAATTGGCTGTCTGTGGAGTATGTGAATACCGCAACATCAACAAACCATCAGACGTCTGGTGTTCAGAATGTGACGAAGGTCTTTGTGGGGAGTGCAAAGAGCACCATTCATCTTCAAAAGGGACCAGGAACCATCATATTGTTCCAGTCTCCGAGTACCAGTATCTACCTTCCAATATATTGGAAATTACTCAAACGTGTCCAAAGCACGATGACAAATACGTTATATTTTGTAAGAAGCATGATTGTCCATGTTGTAGACGATGCGTTACTGAAACACATAACGATTGTAAAGAGATAGATGTGATTGATGACGTCATCACAAATGTCAAATCATCAAATGCATTTTTAGAGATAGAACACAGTTTGGCAGAACTTTCAGAAAATTTACAGAGAATAAGGAAAGATCGGCAAGAAAACATTAAAAGTCTGTTGGAGAATAGAGCAAACATAGAAAAAGAAGTTAATCAGACACGAAAGTTGATTGACAATCATCTGGATAAGCTGCAGAAAAGTCTGATAAAAGAACTGTATGCAGCTGAGAAAAAGGAGAGCACAAAAATAAAAAATATAATATCATCTGTAGAAGAAACAGAAAGAACCATTTCAGAAAGCCAAACTACTTTTGATAAAATAAAACAACATGCTTCAGACCTGCAGACATTCTTAGCTTTAAAGCACATCCAACGAGATGTCACAAACAACGAACAATTTCTTGAATCTTTGATAGAAGAGAAAATGAACCATGTATCCATATCTTGGAAAAACGAAAATGCTGTGGAGATTATACCTACCACGATCAAGAAGATAGGAACCATTATCTTGGATACCAGGGCACGTGATGCAACATTAACAAACAGGAAGAACAAACAAGCACAGATAATGGTGCCTACTACACATGTTCCTACCATTGATGATGTCAGACTTACTTTAAGACAGACCGTGAAAACAATCGGAAAAGATATCAGAGATTGCATCTTACTACCTGATGGCAAAATGATTTTTACCTGCTATAGTTATAACCAAATACACGTCATCAAAACCGATGGGACTTTGGATTTTAAACTGGAGCCAGCATTTAATACATCTCATATATGCTATATCGAGGAAAGCCAAACACTTGTCGTAACATCTGGGTATTACAAGCATCGCATTACAATTATCGATATGAAAAACAGAAAAACTAAGAAATCGATTGATGTTGGGTCGAAGGTTTATGGAATAGTTCACAAAGATGGAAAATTGTTCTATAATGGATCCAAAGGTGGATTGTGTGGTCTAAAGTTAGAAGAAGACGACTCTATTACACAGTTAGTAAACGTTCCCTTGTCTCCATTGAGCAACATTGCAATATGGTCTAATAATCTTTATTTCATAAACGAGGATGATTCATTAACATGTTGTGATCTTAAAGGTGGGATTAAATGGAAATTAGAACTTCAGGCATTTCTTAGAATGCCACGAGGTTTTACAGTGGACAATTACGGGTGTGTTTACGTGTCAGGCTTTCAATCTAACAACATCGTCGTAATTTCACCAGATGGAAATAAACATCGAGTATTGCTTTCAGAGAAAGATGGTCTTAATTATCCACAGTCAGTGTGCTTCAATCGAAAAAATAACAAGTTACTTGTTGCTAACAAATATAATGATGCCTTGCTTTATGATGTTTCAAGTTGAATTGATACAATATCATTGAGATAAGCTTATCCGTCGTAAAAATGTGTGTTCGAAGTAAAGACATTCAAATACTTTGCAGACGTATAACTTAACCACTGTTCACATTAGCATGATCATGAGTCAGTGTCTTCTTAATGACTATAAAATATGACGTGATATTTCGTAGTTATAACGGTTGATTGATTGTTTTTGCTTAATGTCCATTGGCAAATATTTCGGGTTGAGATAAAGATCATCCGGAATGAAGGTCGGGGAAATTTGGACTGTCGCTGGAAAATAAGGGAACTAGTGTATTGGTTTGATATGGGGCAGACATTTTGCCTTGCAACAGGCAACATTCTGCCCCCTAAATGAGTTGTTAGGGGGCTCTTACTGTGCAAATATATTCAGGAAACTAAGCCATTTTATGACCCCGTCGTTGTGGAGGGGGCATTAAGTTTAAGCCTCGTCCGTCTGTACGTATTTACGTACTTCCCAAAGTTTGTTACCATTCTCTCACTTACTATTGATAGTTTCGTCGTGATATCCATCTCCGAGTCCATAATATTCATGGGCAACTGATCCACACCGTGACATGCACTCTCCGTCCGTGTTAAAACAGTTACTGTTACCACCGTCCCCGGAATAATCAAACTTTATACATTGTAGGGTGTTCGAGTCCCAGAAATATCTTCTTACACGTTCATGACCGTTTCCATAGACAGCTGGTAGACTACAGCCTGTAAATAAAATCATATAGTTATATACAGAATAAAATGTGATATCTCGAAACGCTTTACGATATGTTCATAACTCTGTTAAAATTTAAAAACAAAAATATCGAACTCCAAGGTAAAATAATAATAAAAAAAAGGAAATTCATAAAATCCGACAAACTCAAACGTTTGACCATATCAGTAAACGAAACGAATGAAAAAACACTGTCATATTCCTATTATTTTCAAAGGTACCAGGATTATAATTCAATACGCCAGACGCGCGTTTCGTCTACATACACTGAAATGCAGTCAACTTTAGCGTTTGATAGTTCATTGATAACATTCTGGCGTATCACAAACTAACAACTTGTAACGTCTCATTTCATTGGCCGAAAGATTCAAATACAACAACATTTGTAGTTTGCACGTGAATTGACACAGGTGACTGACTATGGAATGTACTATGTTACTACGAACGTAAAAACAAGGATTTGACAATGTATAGTTTACAAATCTTTGGTCAAATGAATTAAATAAATGTTTTGTGTATTTCAAATTGTTGTGTCGAAATATTATACTGCAGCAACATAATTATTGTGTACATAATGTACCGCAATATGAAACATATAAGGATAAAATAAAATACATGTGCCGATTTTATACATGAGTAAGTAACCACTTTTAATTTCTTTCAATGTCGTAGTTACTTATAACTTGATAATGATCTTATAATGCTGATCCATTATAATAATTACAAAAAGTTATGATGGGTTGCATATTCCTCTTTTAGTGTTTTCATGGTATAAAACGAAGATACAGAAAGTTACACAGGAGCTAAGCGTTTCGTTTAAGAATTTACGTATCATAAACGGAGCAAATTGTCCCCGAAATATAGAAACAAAAAAAACAATATTCGTATCATTTGTGCACGTGAATGAAGACGTAGTATGCACTGTACTATCATGATCACCACAAAATTCAAATGAATTAAGTGAAGGCATTTTGGTGTAAAAAGGATTGAAATGTTCAATCGGCGAAGATTTTATCTTTTGTATGTGTGGAACTAAAAAAAATAACTTATCGTAGTTTATAAGGAACAATATAAATGTATTGTTTTCGATTTAAATTGGCTAAAAACCTCTCCTTTAATTTAATACCGTAAGAAAGTGATATGCATAACATTGTTGAACTATCCGCCAAAGTGACGTGAAGTATACATGCGTATTAAAAATGAAATACAAAATCATACATGTAAGATAAACTGATAAACGAAATATTAAGAAATTATTAAGAAGTATGACGTCACTGAATGCATGTACTAGAAGGGGTCAACCTTTTTATCAATACATTTAAAGAATAAACACGCTTTTAAAAACTGATCGTTTTTCTCTGTAACTATTTAGATATTTACAAATATACAAGCTACGTTCGAATATCAACCGAGAAAAGCAAAACAGTTAAGTATAAAATTCATTAAGTATATCGCTGGAGTTTATAAAGTATATTTTTCTCTAAACAAAGTATGGTTGGTCACTTGTTCTGAATTTACTTAGAATTTCGGGATTTTTTCTCAAAATTAAGTAAACTCAATTACAAATAAAATCACATTATTCTTAATCGAAAACCTAAAACTTGCGAAAGATATAAAAAGGCAGGATGAGCAACTTGGCAAAAAGGCCGAATTACGATTTATGTAAAAAAAAAAAAACAAAAAAAAAAACGGACAAACTAATAAAAACTAAAACGGCAGGACCAAATAGACTAAAAATAAAAAGACAGTCAGGACAGAGAATATAACTTAGAAAAAAGAATTAACTGTTTCTTCAAAGTCCATCCTCCCATCAAAATAAAATGGTAGATCTCTTAATCCAGAAACAACTGAGAGGAGACAGTTGAATTAAATATTTAGATGTGAAACCTTAAGATTTTAAAGTTTTAAATTTTTCTAGTGCACAAAATTAAAAATTCAATGAGTTTTACATGCACATACATGTATCATTGAAAAGTTAGAATTGCTATGGGATTATCAAGAACACAATAATGTACGTGAATACTACGATGGAGGTTATAGTAACATTGACCGGCTACGTGAATACTGATCAGTCCATTCAACTTATAGTACGCGTGTTCTATTTTCGCAGGTGTAAGGGCGAAGGTTTGAATGGCCAATGAAAACGATCGTTCCTTTACGAATTAATCTAATAAAGTTTGTTTGACTGATTACATCGCACTACCTTTCGCTAAGCTTGGTCGCATCATAAGTGTATTTTAATCAAAGATAATGTCGACGGATGCAAAAGTCTTTAACAATCTGGACACGGGTGCGTGAACTTTACTCAGACTCATCAATGACGCTCAGATCAAAAAAGTTGCAAAGCCAAACAAGTAAAGAGTTGAAGAGCATTGAGGACCGTAAATTCCAAAAAAGTTGTGCCAAATACGACTAAGGTAATCTAATCCTGGAGATAAGAAAATCCTTAGTCTTTGAAAAAAATCAAAATTTTGTAACAGGAAATTCATAAAACTGACCATATATAATTGATATTAATGTCAACACCGAAGTGCTGACTACTGGGCTGGTGATACCCTCAGGGACGAAACGTCCACCAGCAGTGGCTTCGACCCAGTGGTTTAAATATTTTCAAAGGTACCAGGATTATAATTTAATACGCAAGACGCGCGTTTCGTCTACATAAGACTCATCAGTGACGCTCAGATCAAAAAAGTTGCAAAGGCAAACATGTAAAGAGTTGACGAGCATTGAGGACCCAAAATTCCAAAAAAAGTTGTGCCAAATACGACTAAGGTAATCTTTTCCTGGAGATAAGAAAATCCTTAGTTTTTGGAAAAATTCAAAATTTTGTAACAGGAAATTTATTAAACTGACCATATATAATTGATATTCATGTCAACACCGAAGTGCTGACTACTGGGCTGGTGATACCCCCGGGGACGAAACGTCCACCAGCAGTGGCATCGACCCAGTGGTGTAATTTTTTTCAAAGGTACCAGGATTATAATTTAATACGCCAGCTATACGCGCGTTTCGTCTACATAAGACTCATCAGTGACGCTCAGATCAAAAAAGTTGCAAAGCCAAACAAGTACAAAATTGAAGAGCATTGAGGACCCAAAATTCCAAAAAAGTTGTGCCAAATACTACTAAGGTAATCTATTACTGGAGATAAGAAAATCCTTAGTTTTTGGAAAAATTCAAAATTTTGTAACAGGAAATTTATTAAACTGACCATATATAATTGATATTCATGTCAACACCGAAGTGCTGACTACTGGGCTGGTGATACCCCCGGGGACGAAACGTCCACCAGCAGTGGCATCGACCCAGTGGTGTAATTTTTTTCAAAGGTACCAGGATTATAATTTAATACGCCAGCTATACGCGCCTTTCGTCTACATAAGACTCATCAGTGACGCTCAGATCAAAAAGGTTGCAAAGCCAAACATGTAAAGAGTTGACGAGCATTGAGGACCCAAAATTCCAAAAAAGGTTGTGCCAAATACGACTAAGGTTATCTTTTCCTGGAGATAGGAAAATCCTTATTTTTTGGAAAAATTCAAAGTTTTGTAACAGGAAATTTATTAAACTGACCATATATAATTGATATTCATGTCAACACCGAAGTGCTGACTACTGGGCTGGTGATACCCCTGGGGACGAAACGTCCACCAGCAGTGGCATCAACCCAGTGGTGTAATTTTTTTCAAAGGTACCAGGATTATAATTTAATACGCCAGCTGTACGCGCGTTTCGTCTACATAAGACTCATCAGTGACGCTCAGATCAAAAAAGTTGCAAAGCCAAACAAGTACAAAATTGAAGAGCGTTGAGGACCCAAAATTCCAAAAAAGTTGTGCCAAATACTACTAAGGTAATCTATTACTGGAGATAAGAAAATCCTTAGTTTTTGGAAAAATTCAAAATTTTGTAACAGGAAATTTATTAAACTGACCATATATAATTGATATTCATGTCAACACCGAAGTGCTGACTACTGGGCTGGTGATACCCTCGGGGACGAAACGTCCACCAGCATTGGCATCGACCCAGTGGTGTAATTTTTTTCAAAGGTACCAGGATTATAATTTAATACGCCAGCTATACGCGCGTTTCGTCTACATAAGACTCATCAGTGACGCGCAGATCAAAAAAGTTGCAAAGCCAAACAAGTACAAAATTGAAGAGCATTGAGGACCCAAAATTCCAAAAAAGTTGTGCCAAATACTACTAAGGTAATCTATTACTGGAGATAAGAAAATCCTTAGTTTTTGGAAAAATTCAAAATTTTGTAACAGGAAATTTATTAAACTGACCATATATAATTGATATCCATGTCAACGCCGAAGTGCTGACTACTGGGCTGGTGATACCCTCGGGGACTAAACGTCCACCAGCAGTGGCATCGACCCAGTGGTGTAACACTATTTCGATTTCTTTAACTTTAATGCTCATAAAATATGGAGATGTGATATGACTGTCAATGACACAACTATCCCTTATGACAAAGTCAAAAGAAATAACCCACTGCAAATAACCTTCAACAATGAGCAAAGCCAATAAACCATGAGCTAAATAAAAAATGGTTCAAAATTCAAAGATAAAACAAAAGTCCAAAATAAAAAAAAATCATATTAAACGAAAGACAATTACGGCCTTCAACGACCACCATTATACTTTATGACTGGATATTATTATAAGTTAGGTCTTTAATTGAATCGACTGTGATGTATTAAGAAGCGATTTCAAAATATTCGGTGTAAAATGATGTCACGGGTGTCTTGTCCTTTGAAGATGCCCTAGGTGAAGATACTTAATTCTCATTTCACAAAAAATATGTTGTTTTGCTCAAGCGGACAAGTCTCAAACATTGTTTTTTTTAGTGCAAAACCCTTATTTGGATTGTCCCACTAATGAACTTGGAATTCATTCCAAAATATCGCTACGGTGAAAAAAGTGTTAATAACAAACTGAATTCAAATTAAAAGATATTTTATCTAAATGTCGAATCAATCTTAAAACTTAAAAGTACCTCATACAAAATGAGAATTAGTGGTCGTAAAGAAGATATTTAGTAGGGTCATTATATAAAGATAAAAATAATTACATTGTGTTCTTCAAATGAAATTGATTGATGAAATGTCCGGCATACGAAGAACAATATCAAGTTACTTAAGATTCGACTTTAAAATTCTAAGTGAAAAAAAACAGATTTATTTGGCTACCTTTCGTCAGAAAATTAATAAATATGCAACGCAATGGCTTTAATTAACTGTTTTACAATTCAACAAATCTACTGTCATGGTTAAATCTGCAGTATCATAATCATTATAATTTATGTTCCTTTACTTATGTCTACAATTTACTTACTTACTTTCTTACATCATTCACGAAAGACAACATTTAAAAACAACATATGTACTTGCAATTTATTGAACCAGCTTAAACCTGAAAGAAAGAAACGCAAATTAAAAAAATAAAAAATAAAACATTTCAATATTTTTATTTATTTATTCTTGTCAAAAGCCACTTCCTAAAATTGCAATTCTTAACATGAATATATATAAGAAAAGAAAATTTTACTCAGAAAATAATTATTAATTCAAAGTATACTGTCTATGGTCCAAGTAAATTAATATCATAATATTAAAATAGGATATTTTACCCTTCACCGAGTCATAATCTTTTGTTGTTTTCTTTTCTTTTTTTTTAATTTGCTCAATTACAGAATAAAGCAGATTCCAAAATACAGCGTTCCATGCAGTTTCTTACTTTTTTTTAAAAATAAAATTTCGATACGATTTATTTTTGTAAACATCTTTTATTTTAAGAAAGTTTTTGTAAATATAAAAATACATAGATTGAAACAAGACTAATTGAATTTTGATTGTGTTATTCTTATTTCTAGCAAATATATTTAAGAATTTTGAAATAAAAATTTTCCTCTGTTATAGACCCAAAGAATATATAACAAGTAATCTAACTTGATACGCAGTCAGCGGTAGGATGGAGGCAGCTATCTAGTACATCCTTTTCAGTGATTTACTCTTTTTGGAAAATAAATCTGTATATATATCTCCGAAAAGTACAGTCAGCAAAACTAATCACTTTTTAATCATGTTGAAGTAAGAAAGGTGTTATTGAGCGATTTGCGTAAAAAAAAAAATAAGTAAAATAAGAAAAGAAGTAGGAGGAACTGTGATGTCATCAATCGGAAAAGTAGTTTTGTTTTTAATTTCATGAAAGGTTAATGTGAATTTTTGTGAGTGTATGGTATCAAATATACATTTAGATTTTTCATTTGAACCAGTCTGCAAATTTGTTTTAAGTTGAGTGATACTTTATGGATATACGTTCGATTTTTTAAAGTTTTTTTTTAGTTTCGTAAGGCTTTTCAAACGTACAAAAATACTATTTATTGGTAAACAGGTGACATATGTTGTTTAAATAAAAAAATATAATAATTGTAAAATAATGTAAAATTGTCGAAATATAGCCTAAAAGTGTTTTTTTTTTTTATTGTTTTAAAAGGCGGTACTGTACGATAATTCATTTCTACTTTTTGCTTACAATACGTTTAAAAAACCGTTTGTCTTATCAGGAATTTCAATATAGAAACAAAAACGATACTCTACACGTAGACATTTTTATAGTTTTGCCAAGGACATTGAACTTATTCCCATCTCTAAAACATTTTTCTATCTCGTTTTAAAGTAACCAGCTTGAAAAGGTTGAATATCGGACAACAAAACAAGACATATAGGAAAAACACAATGTATTAACTCGTTATATTGTAAAACCTCTGATATATATATATAAAAAAAAGAAGTTGCAAAAGAGGCTGTGCAAAGAATACCGACTTGTTGATCAAACATTAACGAAAAATTCCATTGTTAGTTGGTTTACTAAAAATTATGATAGTGAGGCATAAGATACGAGAGGAACGTGTATCAATGTATCAGAAATTGACTCTTCGTAGCTCGTAGCATATAAAAATGTTTAACACATTGCAACTCAACATCACATCTTAAAAGGTATAGGTTGCTCATTGTGGAAGTCTGTATTTGAACTTGTCATTTTGTCTTCGGTTGATAATTATCTCGTTGTTAATCTAACCAAGCTACCTTATTTTTTCCATATTTTTTGTGCCATCCACTCCAAAATAGGAAATAAACTAATGAATCTTTGTATCATTCAAAATTATTGGCTTATGTACGGAACTATGGTTTTAAATGTGTACTGTTTCCAGTGTGTTTCCGGGCCCGTTGTGGTGGTGTTTCATCTTACAAAATCTTTCCAGAATTCCGTAGGTGCAAGGTAGTCTTAAACTTGCAGTGGGGTGAGAGTTTGTTCAACCTTTGTCTTTTTTTTTTTTTGCACCGTGTTAAAGGTCTCACTGTGAATTTGAGATGAAAAACAACAATAACAGCGCTGTTACTTTGCTTCGTGTTTTTTTTTTTTTATTGTGCATGAACTGATTTTGTGTCATTGGACGGATATCCCATATCCTTTGTTTTTCTACTGATAACCAGTAGACAAAAAAAGTTGCCTGTCTTCCTCACTCTTTTTTTTTGGAAATACAAAATTGCAATTGTTCCCTTGCTAGATATTTTCAAATTTACATTTTTTTAGAAATTAACATTTATATTCCATTTGTCACAATTTTCTCATCTTTGATAGTCAAGGGTTACGATCCACTTCCCTCCTCTCCACCCTTGGCAGATTAAGCCAATATTTGTGATAACAATGGTGCGCCATCTATCGGTAGATTAAAGTCAAGCCAATTACGAATACATTATTCTTGACCAATGGTAGTACTTGAACTCTTCATTTTGGAGGTAAAAACACGGTAGCGTCTAGATTCTACACACTGGGTTAAGCAGGAAACGGAAATAAACGTTGACATTAATGCATTCGTGCAAGAAACATACACAAGAACTTCTATTAGTTGATCAAAAATATTCAAATTGTCACTAAATATAGTCGTATGTTTAGGGATGTAAATACTAAGCAAGTGGCAATTATTTACACATACTTTCTACATTTACACGTGATCATGTTATAGGCGCATTTTGATTGGATGCAGCGAGTTTCGACTGCAATCAATGAAAATCATTACCTTGTGTCACCGAAATTCTATCTCAATCCGCCAAGGGTGGAGAGGAGGGAAGTGGATCGTAACCCTTAGCTAGGATGAATTATTTTTGGTTATGTAATTAATAGCAAATACATCCTGGATATAATCATTTTTTCATGTTTTATATATTGATAATATATTTTATAACCATGACTAGGAATCCTCGCTAAAAATCCGGTGGAACTCCTACTGCACCCATTAGTAGTTAAAGATTTGATGTCATTCAACAAATTAATTAATGAACTGCATGTACGTGTCGCTAATATCCAGCCATATATGATCAATATTAATCGTTCATGTAATATGCCCTATGAGATGTTTGCAAAATTTCAACGGAGGCAATTTCATGATTACATTACGTATTTTTGTATCTATGATTTCAGAACGTGGATATCATGGTTTTCCTGAATATGAAATTTATGGTACAATGAAAATATCACGGGAAGGTATAGCATCATATCTTGAGTATATATCTGATCCAGAACAAAACTGGAATGCATGTCAGAATCCGGACAAGTACGAAGACACAAATATACAGATACATCTAAGTTGTCTTGCAAAAATCACGTCAATGTATCTAGTGGTTAACTTTGGTGATCATCAGCCATGTGATATAGGAGAGGATCGAAACTGTCCTAAAGACGGACACTATCAATTCAATACCAACGTTGTTTATAACCCTAAGTCAGGGTGATCTGATTGCAAAATACCATAAAATACAATTATATCGGGAGAAACATTTTGACGTACTACCGGTAAAAAAACTAGTGACATTTGAAACACCATTTGGTAAATTTGCTATCTTTACTTGTTTTGATATTCTTTTCAAAACACCTGCAATCGATGTATTGAAGTTAAATGGTGTTGGGAATGTTGTTTTTCCTACAGCGTGGATGGGTGCTCTCCCTTTACTTGCTGTCATTCAGTTTCATTCTGCGTTCGCGGCCGGCGAATCATCCTGGATAATCATAGGTCTGTTCTTTGTTCCTTTGGTATTTCAACCAAAGATGAAGAACTGGATCTTCCATCACTGTATTGGATACCTCAACTACATAAGTGTCCTTACAAACAACGGTATATTGCTGGGTCTTCCAAGTGCTCCACGAAACCTCTTTCTAAATTATTAACATCTATTTTATCAGCAATCAAAGACGGGCTTCAAAGTTATTGTGAAACTGCCTATTCTAGAGGTGGCGTGAATCAGATGTGGATACTTCAAAATTCCAAAGATCTTTTAGAGTACATACAATCTAACACTCTTTCATCTTGTAACAGTATTAAAACATTTGACTTTTCTACTCTTTATACAAGTATTCCACATTCCAAACTAAAAGACAAATTGAAAGAGTTGGTATTACTTTGCTTCATAAAAAAGAATGGCCAACGTAGATACAAGTATCTTGTCTTAGGGAGGGATAAATCATACTTTGTAAAGAATCACTCTGATTCAAACAAAAAATTCTCTGAAACTGATATTATCAAGATGCTGGATTTCTTGATTGACAACATATTTGTAACGTTCGGAGGACGTGTTTTTCAACAGACTGTCGGCATCCCAATGGGAACAAACTGTGCCCCTCTACTTGCCGACTTGTTTCTTTATTATTATGAGGCTGACTTCATGCAGGAACTTCTCAGGAAGAAAGATAAGAAGTTAGCAATATCCTTTAACTCTACTTTCCGCTATATAGATGACGTTCTTTCACTAAACAATTCAAAATTTGGTGACTATGTGGAACGCATCTATCCCATCGAATTGGAGGTAAAGGATACTACAGATACAGTTAAGTCGGCTTCATATCTTGACTTACATCTAGAAATTGACAATGAGGGTCGGTTGAAAACAAAACTTTACGACAAAAGAGATGATTTCAGCTTTCCAATTGTGAACTTTCCATTTCTAAGTAGCAACATTCCAGCAGCACCTGCATACGGGGTATATATCTCCCAATTGATACGATATTCCCGTGCTTGCATTTCCTATCATGATTTTCTTGATAGAGGGTTACTGCTCACAAGGAAGCTATTAAACCAAGAGTTCCAACTGGTGAAGTTGAAATCATCTCTTCGTAAATTTTACGGATGCCATCACGAGTTGGTTGACCGTTATGGAATAACCGTTTCACAAATGATATCGGATATGTTCCTTACGTCGTAACTACAATTCCCTTCCCTTTCATGATTGTGACCTACCGAATTAGACTATTTACCGGATTTGTAATCACATAAGCAACACGACGGGTGCCACATGTGGAGCAGGATCTGCTTACCCTTCCGGAGCACCTGAGATCACCCATAGTTTTTGGTGGGGTTCGTGTTGTTTATTCTTTAGTTTTCTATGTTGTGTCATGTGTACTATTGTTTTTCTGTTTGTCTTTTTCATTTTTAGCCATGGTGTTGTCAGTTTGTTTTAGATTTATGAGTTTGACTGTCCCTTTGGTATCTTTCGTCCCTCTTTTAATCTTCTAGCAGCAAACATAAACTGGCCAGAGTACAGATTTCCTGGAAGTGGAATATATTCCCAAACAGGTTACAAAGCTTTCCAATACAGCGAATCCCTCGGAGGAAAGCTTTTAATTGCTGATATACCTATCGTAAAGACAAACGCATTCGTGTCCAACTTTCAAAGACCAGATTTTATAAATTGAAAAATCATCAGTTAGTTTTGGCCAGTTCCGATCTAACGTTCGACGTGATCCATTTATGTTTGTTCCAATAGAGAACAACAAAGACAATGTGAGTGTGTGTGATGGCAGATTGTGCTGCTTTCTGTTTTATGAACGATCAGGTAGTGGATCAGAATATTTTGCGTTTGGTGCATTTGATGGTCTTTACAAATCGAAAGTAAAACCTTATTACATGAAATTGTGCACACTTCTAAAATGTAACACATCATATAGAACTAGCTGTGGAAATCCATCTGTAAAAGAATCCCTAACCAATTTCACGAGCATAAAATTAAAGGGATCGTATGAAACTCGGGTCTTATTTCCTGAACTTCTTTTGGCAGATAAAGGTCAACTGAAACTTTCTTCTAGCGACTTTTGGAAATACATGGATGGGACTTTAGAATCGAAACAGGGTTTTGAACACCCTGTGTTATCCGTTTCATTGTTTTCAAGAGACTATGAAAGAGATGAAAAAGATAAAATAAATGAAGGAAACTGTAATTTTTTCTAATCTCGTTCTAATATCTGTTATCGCCACATTTTGCTTTGAGTAAATTTTATCGTATGGATAAGAAAATGCACAGAATCTTGTCACCGTTAACACACATTCTGTTTGATTTAATTTTTTTTAACTATTATTACTTTGTTAGTCATGTATGTTTTTAAATTTTAGTTTCTTTTATATATTTCGGATTTAATATGACGTCCGTTATCACTGAACTAGGACACATTTTTATTAGGGAAAGCTTAAGCACGCCTCCTTGTGCGAGATGAAGACCCATTGGCGACCTACAGCTGTTTCCTGCTGTTTTTGGGGGTTGTTTTCTTAAATCTTTGACAAATTCCCCATTTCCATTCTCAATTTTATTATACTAGATAAGAAGAAAATTTGTGAAGACATTCAATTGCTGTCAAAATTATATTTCTTAAATTATGCTGGTAATATTATACCTTGGATATATTTTTTGAGATGAAAAATGTTTTGATTTTCGATAAGACTAATGTCAATTAATTAACACAAAAAAGAAATACATATTTTATATCATCTAAATAACTTTTATTAAATTTTTGACAATTCGATTTTTTTGTTTTGAAATTGTTTTATTTTATGTTATCAACTTATCTAAATCTCTATCATACTACAACAGGAATACTGATATTTTAATTTTAATAGTCTTTTGTATATTATTTCGGTAACATTACAATTGATAATTTTTTTTATCATATATTGAGTAGTAAATACAGTAGTTTTGAAAATTTGATAAAATAGCATGCTGTTTAATCTGTATCGTTCAACCATTTATCACACCCCTACTAGAATTTCTCATTTATGACAGTAGTGATTTCGACTTATGGAGCGGCGCACAAAACCAGAGGGACAGTGAAACTCATAGATCAAAATAAAGTAGCAACACCATGTGTATGTACATGGAGCCCATGTTTTAATATATGCAAGCCTCTCAGAAAATATTTTTCCTCAATGGGTTCTAAATGAAACAGTCATTAGGGCGTTACGTCATTTATCGAACGACGTTACAGACGTCGAGCTTTCATATTTTTCTGACGCCCGAAATGCAACTATAAAAAAGAACTCAATGAAATACCATATAAAACACAAAAAAAGCCAAAAAAGCCAAAAGGCCCTCCTGCCGATATTGGTTTATTTCTCTATTTGTATTTTTCTCTACATTTCGTCACGAAAAGCTGACAAAGTAATAAAATAAGCGTTAAACAAAAATCAATCATCAAGTTACGAATAGTCTTGCTAATGTGCTATGTCTATATGCTATTTTACTTTTCTTTGTTTAAATATTTGTTTGTATTTGAAGTGATTAAGATTAAAATACATTATTGACTGGTGTTGAATTTGTTTGTTTCGTAATCAATGTTGTCAATATAATGGTATTTTATGCGACTATCATACAATTGAGAGGTTTGGCTACCTATGAAACCACGTAAAATTCAGGTAAAAACTGTTATTTGTTACGGGTCTTTCCCTTTTTAACTTTTCCTTGGAGCTCCGTATTTTTGTTATTGTGATTTATGTATAATGTGACTTAAGTTTTTCATACGTTTGTTTAGTCACACCGTATTCATAAACAGATCTTGTGTTTGTCTCGCTTGACGGAGTCAAAAAGCGAGACATAGGTATGTTGTGACCGGCGTCGCCGACGGCGGCGACGGCGGCGTCAACAATGTATTAGTTTGTGATTAGGTCTAGTTTATGGTGAACAACTAGTGGTAAGTCAAAGATATTTGGTTTGAAGTTGTATAAGTATTGGAATATCTTATAACCATGGAGATTATTTGACCGTGCCCCTCAGTTATGGTCTATTGACTTTGAAACTTTTGTTTAGTTTTCATGTATAGTTTGTGATTAGGTCAGTCAATGGGGAACCACTAGTGGTAAAGTAATGATAATTGGTATGCAGTTGTATAAACATCATCATATCTCATTTCCATGGGGATTATTTGGCCCCGCCCCTCGTTCATGGTCTATTGACTTTGACATTTTTTCTTAGTTTTAATGTATTAGTTTGTGATTATGCCAGTTTATGGGGAACCACTAGTCGTAGGTTAATGATAATCGGTATGCAGTTGTATAGACATTGGCATAACTCATTTCCATGGAGATTATTTGGCCCCATCCCCTCATTCATAGTCTATTGACTATGAAATGTTTGCTTAGTTTTAATGTATTGGTTTGTAATTAGGTCAGTTTATTGTGAACCACTAGTCGTAGGTAAATGATAATTGGTATGCAGTTGTATTAATATTGGCACATTTCATTACCAAGGAAGTTGTTTTACCCTCCCCTTAAGTAATGGTTCATTGACTTTGAATATTTGCTAAACTTACATGGTAGACTGTTGCTATTTCGTATTTCAACATTTGCATTATCGAAATTACAAAAAAGCGAGACATATCTCTGTGATAACAGTTAATTGTATCATAAAGATTTATGGGCACATCCTATATGTGTAATATTTTTTTTTTTTATTTTACAAAACCTGAACTCCAGAATATTCTTTGGTAAATGTGTCTATACGACATTTAATTTTAAACCACAAATATCAATCAATGTGCCACATTGGTCACTGCCCAAACCTACATGATACATTTCGATATAAAAACGGGACGACAGGAGAATAATTCACAGATAACAGATATTGTGTGAAATTAAAGATGTATTAACTCATGTTTTAAATCAAAACATCCTTGGTAAATTAGCAAAATCTGAAACACTTCGTACAAACGGAAAACAGTTGTCATATTGCTGTCTTTGTTCAGGCATTTCCTTATGTAGAAGATGGTATACTAAACCTGGTTTATAGCAAGTTAAACCTCTCACTGGTATGACAGTCATTAAATGAAAATCGAAATATATATTATGTAGTGAAGCAGTAAAACATAATGATACTTTTTATAACTAGTCTAAAGACGTAAACTTTTTTTTTATTCAGAAATGGAGAACTTTGTCAGATAGTTGCTAACATTTGCATTATATTCTATGTAAACCATTTTGTTCTTCATATTAGATATATCTAGCGTGTACCGCATAGTGCAATGCGATTTGGTGCCACGATATCTCAGTAGCATGAGTTCGAATCCCGGCGAGGGAAGAACAAAACATTTGCTAACGCAAATTTGTAGATCTAACATTGTTGGGCTATATACAGAATGATTGTCAGCCTTGTATCACCATCACTGCTGGTGACCCGATGGATACAATTGGTTGTAGAGTCGTCACTGGTTCAGATGTACTTATGATATAATTATTTCTGTGACTGAATCTCACAATAATATGTAAGATCCTTTACAATAGATAATTCAGCTGATCTGTAACAATTCCATTTTCATGCCTTATATATCATTTACTGTGTTACAACGATAGATTAGAACTGACGAGGAAATGTAACACCCGGCCATCCAAAGCTTATTTTTATAAAAGTCTAGATGGCCGAGTGGTCTAGCGCGTCGGGCATAGTGCAATGAGATTTGGTGCAACAATATCTCAGTAGCATGAGTTCGAATTCCGGCGAGGGAAGAACAAAAAAAAATTACAGATCTAACATTATTGGGCTGATGTTTAGACGAGTTATATATATATGTTCCGGACTATATGAGTATTTGGACCATACGCGTATGGTCATGACCATATGAGTATATACTCATATGGTCCGACCATACGCGTTATGACCATATGAGTATATACTCATATGGTCCGACCGTACGCGTATGGTCGGGGTAATTAACACTCTGTTACGGTTTACTTTTAATACTGCTCAGCTCTTCATATGGCATGACCGTTCATTAAAAAGAATCTATCATATAGGTAATGTTATTATCATATTATAATAAAAAGATAAGCTAAATAAAAATAAGAAGTTTCACATAGTTAATTTTACTTAACAGTCAATTTTATAGTAAACACATTTTATACCGATGGTCATTACCGATTTGTTATTACGAGTGCAGTCATTTTACGATATTTGAGATCTAGAGCTTCTAATAAAAACACCGTATATATCAGAATGGCAAAATACATCGATACCACTGTACACAGCTGTAAAAAGGCTAGCTTTTCACTCACAAACAAAAGGTGTAAATGAAGAGGATCAAACACAATTGTTTTGCAAATGCAAAAAAGCTATGATACCGTGTGGAAGTGAATGTCACCCCAAGCCTACATGCAAGAATGTAACTAGCGATCAAAATTAAATATGGCATCAATATTTAATTTTTACGTAGTTTTTGGATTATAAAATTAATAAATTGAAATATCACTGTTAGATAGTCATATGGTCCGGCCCGTTAATAACCAAACGAATATTATACTCATATGGTCCCACCATACGCGTACGGTCGCACCATACGCGAATGGTCGGAGCATATGAGTATACGCATATGATCATGGCCATACGCGTATGGTCCAAATACTCATATGGTCCGGAACATATATAAATCTGAGGATGTATGTAATAAAGTTTGAAATATATCTATATATACATGTATTTTTAAATGGTGTAACATATTGTATACTAAGTATACGATTCTTTGGTAATTCTTAATAGTATTTCACTTGTTTATATGGTGTTGTTCCTATGGACATGGCTTTAAACTGTTTACTTACATAGTGGTATAAACGTGACCACATGTTGATTCTAAACAACTCTAAAGAACTTCTGGATAATTTCAAATCTCGATCTTTTTCTGAAATAAGTGTGTTCACATATTTTGATTTTTAAACAAAGAGAAACAAGTAATCAGTTTGTTTGAGTTTCTTATAAACCACATATTCGTTGAATTTAAAATTAGCCTTTTTCGAAAACATTGTCGGTATTCCTTTTGGAACGAACTATGTGCCTCTACTATTAATTTTGATATGAGCCGGACTTCATTCAGACACTAAAGTCTTGTGACAAACAAGAAGATCAAAGAAGCAAGATCATTTAATCTCACCTTCAGATATATTGACAATGTTCTTTCCGTAAACCATCCAAATTTTGCTAATTCACGGCCGACACTCGGCTAACCGAGAGATTGGTCGGTTAATCTATATTGAGTATGCGGCTATATGGGCGATTGGTCTGTTAATCGGGTTGGTTATACGTCTGTTAAGAGTAAAACGCTTAATTTAATGTTAAACTCTATTAAATATACAGATTTTTGGCATGTTATAAGAACCAAATCAAAAAAAGAAAAGTGTCTGACAAAATGATATCTATCATAGAACATTTTGCACTTGTAAAAACATTTCTTAGTCTGCTCAGTTTTCAGTATAACTAAAAGGCGTCGCGCAAGTATGTAGTATTTAAGCTTATACGCATAGCAATTTTTTAAATAAAGGCGAAAACAAACAAATTTAGATATCATTTAAAGGACAAAAAATAGTACTGTAGTTCTAAAAAATAAATTGACATTAGTAAATATTTCATAATTGTAGAATAACGTGAATACCACGTTTTAGTGAAAATTATGGGAATAAAGTCTGTTAATGGGTTGGACAATTGAAATTATGTCAGTTAAGAGTTATTTAGCCACGACAATAATTTTTCTACCTTTATATTTTTCCCTTGAAAATTTGACAATACGGTGCCACAATATCCTAGAAAGAGCATTATTATTTTGACTTTCTTTGCATTTTATTGAAGGGTGTGTCACTTCAATATAGCGTGATATGGATTGGCACCTGGAATATCAAGAATTTTCTATTGACATTTCCAATCAGCCTTAATTTTTGTGTCTGTTCGAAGTAGCACGTTCTCAATTCCGACTGAAAGTGTCTTTCTAATACAACACAGGGTACATATAACGAGTTCTCGTTCTCATATGAACATGATATTTGTCACTGGACGTTAAACCTTAATTCGTCAGTACTTAATCATATGTTGTTTACAAATCATTCTAAAGAAGTAAACGGAAAGGAGCGAATTTAGCTACATTTGGTTATTTTAAGTTTCAATTCATTTTATTTCGTCTAGTTCCTTTCTTCATAAGTGCAGAGGAGAACTTCAGTTGTCTATGGTGGCCGGTGAAGTCCATTCGCGTTTTCGCGTTTTCTCGTTTTCGCCTTTCATATTCTATAGGGCGAAAAACGCAAAAACGCCACATCGAGAAGTGGAAAACGCGAAAACGCGAAAATGCGAAATCGCGAAGTCGAAAACGCGAAGTCGAAAAACGCGAAAGCGAAAAACGCGGTTTCGCGTTTTCGTGTTTTCTACTTCGCAATTTCGCGTTTTCGCCATATAGAATATGAAAGGCGAAAACGCAAAATGGCATTAACCCGCCACCATAGTTGTCTGCATGTAAACTTCTAGAATTTGTCACCAATATAAGTACATTGCAATCAGATACTGTATCAACAACCATCGGTGTTTCATGTGTGTATTCTTAAACAAGTATTATTTTTCTCTCGTTTTTATACGCCCGTCGTCTTTTAGACGGGACGTATTATGGTATACCGTTGTCCGTCCGTCCGTCCGTCTGTCTGTCCGTCGTCCACACTTCGGACAATAACTCAAAAACGCTTTCACCAATTTCCATGAAACTTAAGTGAATTGTTTATATCTATTGACGTAAGCTCCCTTTCGTTTTGTTTTAATTTCAGATTTTAAGTTTTGGATTTATGGGGCTTTATTCATAAAAAAAGGGGGATTTTCAACACTTCGGACAATAACTCAAAAAGGCTTTCACCAATGTCCATGAAACTTTGGTGAATTGTTTATATCTATTGAAGTAAGCTCCCTTTCAATTTTTATAAATTTCAGATTTTAAGTTTTGGATTTATGGGGCTTGATTCATAAAAAAAAGGGGATTTTCAACACTTCGGACAATAACTCAAAAAGGCTTTCACCAATGTCCATGAAACTTTGGTGAATTGTTTATATCTATTGATGTAAGCTCCCTTTCAATTTTTATAAATTTCAGATTTCAAGTTTTGGATTTATGGGGCTTTATTCATAAAAAAGGGGGATTTTCAACACTTCGGACAATAACTCAAAAAGGCTTTCACCAATGTCCATGAAAATTTGGTGAATTGTTTATATCTATTGATGTAAGCTCCCTTATAATATTTATAATTTCAGATTTTACATTTCCGTGTTATGAATTTTTATGCTTAAAAAAGGGGGGATTTTCCAATTTTGGGACAATAACTAACACTTTCACAAAATTTTATGCAACTTTGATAAATTGTTTATATCTATTGACATAAGCTCCCTTTCCATTTTTATAAATTTTAGATTTTACGTTTTCTTAAGTAATGAATTTTTATACTTAAAAAAAGGGGATTTTATGAAACTTTGGTGAATATATTAATGTAACATCCCTTTTGATTTGTATATATATTTCTAGTTGATCATATAATAAAATTGAGAATGGAAATGGGGAATGTGTCAAAGAGACAACAACCCGACCAAATAAAAAACAACAGCAGAAGGTCACCAACAGGTCTTCAATGTAGCGAGAAATTCCCGCACCCGGAGGCGTCCTTTAGCTGGCCCCTAAACAAATATATACTAGTTCAGTGATAATGAACGCCATACTAATTTCCAAATTGTACACAAGAAACTGAAATTAAAATAACACAAGACTAACAAAGGCCAGAGGCTCCTGACTTGGGACAGGCACAAAAATGCGGCGGGGTTAAACATGTTTGTGAGATCTCAACCCTCCCCCTATACCTCTAACCAATGTAGAAAAGTAAACGCATAACAATACGTACATTAAAATTCAGTTCAAGAGAAGTCCGAGTCTGATGTCAGAAGATGTAACCAAAGAAAATAAACAATTCATTTAAAGCATAAAAGACAAGTTAAAAGAGCAACGGGCTTATCATGCGCTAAAGCGCAGCCCTTTATTAGCAATGTATCACTCTCTACTGTCCTTATCTATTATTCTATATTCTGCGTTTCCATCCAGATTCTTGTGTATACCATGAGGGTCCGGACTGGGGGTATTGTTTATTTCTGTATTCTTTCAATTGTTATGTCATTTTTTTCTACATTTTATTTATCTTACTCATTATTCTTTATTTATTTTTCATATTTTGTCATCCCAATATATTTTACTTACTGATGTTTAGTTACATTACGACGTTTATCTCTGTTTTATATACTGGTACTACTGGTTACCAATGCAGATGACAAATTCGTGTCATTCATGACAATTAAACAGAATCAACATGATATATGCGATCATTCTTAGATGAAATTACTATTACTTTAATATTACACTTTTTGAAACCATTTTTATCAATTTTCAATTTCATGCGTTGTTTCCGTATATGTTATGTTTCATTGCTCATGTGTTGTTGTCGTATATTTTAACCGCTCGTCTTGAGCCTACCCATTTGATCCGATAACACCCCATATAGCAATAAAATTATACTTTTATTGTCATTCATAACTCTTAACAGACTAATTAACAGACCGGGTTTTATACATCCGACCCATTAACAGACCAGGTTCTAAATAAAGATTGATTTATGTCACCAAAATACAGATTTTCGTGTAGATTTTTCACACAATGATATCAATATGGTTAACAGACATAATTTCTTTCTTTGTTCAGTGTTCAAAATATTGAATGCAAGTAAATTTAACCAATGTGTCATTTTGTGTACATTTTATGTGTGTAAAATGTGTATAAATTTATTGATGAGTAACCCGCCTTTTCATTTTATAGATCGTACATCGAAGCTAGAAAAATAATAATTACACCACTGAATTCAGTACATTGAATTGTTTTGTTAGACATGAATACTTTTTATGATGAAAATATATTTAGAAAGATATACAATGAAACATGCTGAACTTTCAATGATTTTCTCGATAACACCTGATTAACAGACTTTAGCCAACCCGATTAACAGACCAACCGCCGATATAGCCGCATACTCAATATAGATTAACCGACCAATCTCTCGGTTAGCCGAGTGTCGGCCGTGTAATTGGGTTCTTTTAATTTATATGCAAGAAAATTAAATTAATGAAGCATTAGATACGGCTTCCTCCGCCTCATTTATAGACGTATGCCCCAAATTAGACATACGAGGTTATCTCAGTACCAAAATTTAAGACATACGAGGTCATCTCAGTACCAAAACCTATGACTAGCAACGTCATGATGGATTTTGATGAGACTGTCGTAGAAAGTGAGAGTTTTAGCGCGATAAAACCAGGTTTAATCCACCATTTTCTACATTTGAAAATGCCTGTACGAAGACAGGAATATGACAGATGTTGTCCATTCGTTTTTGAAGTGTTTGTCTTGATTTTGCCATGTAATTAGGGACTTTCAGATTTGATTTTCCCCTGAGTTCAGAATTTTTGTAATTTTACTTTTTAGCTCACCTGGCCCACAGGGCCAAGTGAGCTTTTCTCATCACTTTGCGTCCGTCGTCCGGCGTCGTCTGTTAACTGTTACAAAAATCTTCTCCTCTGAAACTACTAGGCCAAATTAAACCAAACTTGGCCACAATCATCATTGGGATATCTAGTTTAAAAAATGTGTGGCGTGACCCGGGCAACCAACCAAAGCATTTAGAGCAAATCTGACATGGTTAAATTGTTTATCAGGTCAAGGTCTATCTGCCCTGCAATTTGCAGATTATTCGGACAACCCGTTGTTGGGTTGCTGCCCCTGAATTGATAATTTTAAGGAAATTTTGCTGTTTTTGGTTATTATCTTGAATATCATTATAGATACAGATAAACTGTAAACAGCAACAATGTTCAGCAAAGTAAGATTTACAAATAAGTCAACATGACCGAAATGGTCAGTTGACCCCTTTAGAAGTTATTGCCCTTTATAGTCAATTTTTAGCCATTTTTCGTAAATCTTAGATATCTTTTACAAAAATCTTCTCCTCTGAAACTACTGGGCCAAATTAATATAAACTTGGCCACAATATTATTGGGGTATCTAGTTTTAAAAATGTGTGGCGTAACCCTGTCAATCAACCTAGATGGCCGCCATGGCTAAAAATAGAACATAGGGTTCAAATGTAGATTTTGGCTTATAACTCTGAAACCAAAGCATTTAGAGCAATCTGACAAGGGGTAAAATAATCTATTAGGTCAAGATCTATCTGCCCTGAAATTTTCAGACAAATCGGACAACCCGTTGTTGGGTTGCTAACCCTGAATTAGTAATTTTAAGGAAATTTTGCAGTGTTTGCTTATTATCTTGAATATTATAATAGATAGAGATAAACTGTAAACAGCAATAATGTTCAACAAAGTAAGATCTACAAATAAGTCAACATGACCAAAATTGTCAGTTTACCCCTTAAGGAGTTATTACCCTTTATAGTCATTTTTTTACAATTTTCATAAATTTTTAGAATATATTTTCCACTCTAATTACTGGGCTAAGTTCATTATAGATATAGATAATTGTAGCAAGAAGAATGTCCAGTAAATTAAGATCTACAAACACATCATGATCACCAAAACAAAATTTTTTCATGAATTTATCTGTGTCCATTGTTTAATATGCACATAGACCAAGGTGGGCGACACAGGCTCTTGAGAGCCTCTAGTTTAAGTACCAGAATCTATGACAAACGAGGTCATCTCAGTACTAGAATCTATGACAAACGATATTTAATTTTGGAATTATCAATTTCCCCCACTTCGTATATTTCCCAACTCATTCAGTATTCACGTGCTTACAACTGTCACTCAGACTTAATAAAACGTCAACAGTATCTGAGCAGAAAGTTGAGGAACCAAGGTTATGCCAAAGAACGTCTCGTCCTTTTTAAAGAAAAGGTTCATCGGAAGATTATTTACCAAGACCTCGGTGATAAATATTCCGTATCAACTTTACAGATAATACATGATGGTCTTGGATCATAGGTTCTAGGTACTGACGTTGTATGTATCTTGATAACATGGTTTAGTGTTCTTTTATTTGATTTTGTAAATTATCAATAAAAAGTAAAATCACAAAAATACTGAACTGCGAGGAAAATTCAAAAAGGTAAGTCCCTAATAAAATGGCAAAATCAAAAGCTCAAACACTGAGTAAAAGCAACTGCTGGTGGAGTTTTTATATCACCAGCCGAGTAGTCAGCGCTTCATTTTTTATTCGAGCGTCACTGATGAGTTTTTGTAGACGAAACGTGCGTCTGCCGCAAATACAAAATTTCAATCCTAGTATATGAGTTTATGTACAATCACTGGTTCGATGCTACTGCTGGTGGAAAATTTATTCCCCGAGTGTATCATTTGCAAAGTAGTCTGCATTACTTTGTTGACTTGAATTATCATTGATATGGTCATAATTATAAACTAACTGTTTACACAACTTTGAATTTTTGAAATACTAAGTCTTTTTACTTCAAGAGCTAATGCAAAACTTTGAGAAATATTTGGTCCTCAATACTCCTCAATCTCGTTCTTTATTTGACCTTTTTAACTTTTTTTATTCGAGCGTCAATGATGAGTCTTTTGTAGACGAAACGCGCGTCTGGCACAAAAACTAAATTTCCAACCTGGTATCTTTGATGAGTTTATACACATCAAACGGAAGCAACTGTCACATTCCTGACTTGATACAGGCATTTTCTTATGTTGAACATTGTGTATTTAACTAGTTTTATAGCTAAACCTCTTACTTGTATGAGAATTGCATCAAACTCCATTATATTGACAACGATGTGTGAACAAAATAAACACACATAATAGGTTACAATGTCAAAAATAGCGGTACATCGGTCAACATTGTGTTATACCCTTAATCACTATAACAACAGCAAATATGTAAATAGTTATTAAAGGTACCAGGGTTATAAATTAATACGATAGACGGTTTCGTCTACATAAGACTCATCAGTGACGCTCAGATCAAAATAGTTATAAAGCCAAACAAGTACAAAGTTGAAGAGCATTGAAGACCCATCATTCCAAAAAGTTGTGCCAAACACGGCTAAGGTAATCTATTCCTGGGATAAGAAAATACTTAGTTTTACGAAAAATTCTAATGTTTTGTAACAGGAAATTTATAAAAATTACCATATAATTGATATTCCTGTCGACACCGAAATGCTGACTACTGGGCTAGTGATACTCTAGGGGACGAAACGTCCACCAGCAGTGGCATCGACCCAGTGGTGTAAATAGTTATCAAAGGTACCAGGATTATAATTTAATACACCAGACGCGCGTTAACAAAGAAGCACTAAATGGCATATAGACCAAGCATTTAACCAAAAATTAAAGAGAACATTACACAAATTTACTATAGTACAATAACACAATGACGGTATGTATAAGTACAGATCCACGTGATATATGTATCAAAGAAACATAAAAGGCATCTAAACAAAGTACATTAGTAAAATTGAAAGACAAGCATACTAAAAGTTGTTAATTTCTGTGTTATTTTGGTCTCTTGTGGAGCTAGAGTTGTCTCATTGGCAATCATACCACATCTTTTTTATATAAAATGTTTGACGATAGCTTTAGAATACGAGAATTACAATAGAACACACAATGATGGGATGTACATTTACCGAGCCAAGTCAAATGGATATTAATAAAATAGACTAAACAGTAAAAGTAATATTACTTTACTGTTTAATTGTTGCTCGGTACGTAAACATTCCGTCATCGTGTTATTGTGCTTTGTTCATTTTTGTATTCTTGTTCTTCATTTTTGCTTATGGGCTTTGTCTACATGACATATTTGTTTGTTTTTATAATTAAGATTAAGATCATGAATCAATGTTGACTGCCGTACGTCCAATTTTGACAATTTTACTTCATATCTAAAATTGAGAATTGAACCTTTTATGTCTGTTTGTTTTCTTCATACATTATTGACAATATTAATGGAATTTAATGCGACTGTATTATAAATCAGAAGTTGAACTACCTATAAAACCTGTTTTTTTCACTTAAAGATATTCATGTTCCAAGTCATGAATATGACGGGTGTTTTCCATTCGTTTGATGTGTTTCAGTATTTGAAAATGCCATTTGATAAAGGGACTTTCCGGCTTGAATTTTCCTCTGAGTTCCGTATATTTGTTATTTTTAGCTTTTATAAAATGATCATCAGAACAAGACCTACAAAAATGCCACCAAATAGCATCTACAAATAAGCAAGCATAACTGATTACAACAGAGAGAACGAATGAATATCAATATGGTATATATTTTTTTCCAGGTGAGCGTTGAAGGCTCTTGTGAGTCTCTTATTTTGTACTTCTTTGTGATGTACACTACAATAATTATAAGCTTAGTAAAATCAAATACCCCTTAAATGAGAAAATGTGTACTCATCCTATAAATATCATTCATTTTTAACAATTCTGAATAGAAAAAAATGACACATATTTCTACATGCTTGTGATAATGATGCGATGTCTATTAATAAGTATTAAACATGTCAAGTTTTCCAGTTTAACGTTATAGATATCCACGTGAAAGCTTACAGAAATAATTGCACCAAGATAAAAAATTAAGACGAAAGTGGATACGATAAATAATAATTAATTAGTGACCCTTTGACAAAAAAAAATCTGTCACATAACTTAATATACTACAATTCTTTTTCAATAAACAAAAATCAAACAATTAAGATGAATATAGTTCATATCAAAGAACACCGAAGTGTCGACTACTGGGCTGGTGATACCTTCGGGGATGAAACGTCCACTAGCAGTGGCATCGACCCATTGGTGTAAATAGTTATCAAAAGTACCAGGATTATAATTTAGTACGCCAGACGCGCGTTTCATCTACATAAGACTCATCAATGACGCTCATGTCAAAATATTTATAAAGCCAAACAATTACAAAGTTGAAGAGCCTTGAGGATCCAAAATTCCAAAAGTTATGCCAAATACGGCTAAGGTAATCTATGCATGGGAAAAGAAACAATTTAATATACAGTAATGATAGCAATACTTAAACCGTGTCCATTATCAAGTTCATATCTATTTATCAATCATTATAAGTCGGTGATCTATTTCGCCGGGAATGCAGTCACGAGATTTCTGCAGTGTTCGTAGAAAACTATTACACAACGTTATATATAGAAGTCTCAGATCAACCAATTAAAAAGGCCTACTAAGGAAACTGATGTATCATTTATCTGACTGAGTGTCGAAATTTTTAACTACTGAAAACCTATTGATGGGGTGTCTTTGCAATTATTTGCTCGTGTTTGTTTTTTGTCTTGTCGGTGCTAAAAACTCGACCTTTAAAGCTTCAGTTTATGAACATGCGGTTATTATTCCTAGAGATTGGGGATCCCAGGATAACAGATCCACTGCATTACAAAACATGATGAAAAACGTTGACATTTATAAGGAACAAGCCACGATAGCAAGCAAACAGGTATGTCATACATATTATTAAAATATTTCCTCATCATAAACATCAAGGTATGACTCGACTATTTTTATTATAAATGTAACAGAAACAAACTTGCAGTGTTGAATCAAATGGAGTGGCGCCTTTATGCCTTTATTCTTTTTCATGATAAAAAAAAACCAAAGAAAAATTATACAAAAATACAATTGTCGATCTCACATATATTGCTTTTTTAATGGATGTGGAGGCACTGTGCAGCTGTGTATTTGCCTGTCCGCTCAAAAAAGGGGGTATATAATTAGTTTTAAAAAATTATGTAAACAGAACAGTCAAATCATATTAAGGTCAACTATCCTGGGGTAGTTTGAACCCTTATTTTAGTAAATACTTTGATCTATTTTGTATGTATGCCGCACGCGCGAAAAGACAGATAGCTCCATATGTTGAATGCGCATACTGTATGCAGCTCGGGTGGAATGATAATTTTTTTATGTTTATTTATGGTGACATGTCTAAAAAGGGAATCTATTTAAAACGATATGAAGTTTTTCAAATCAAATAAGATATTTTAATTGTCGTATGAACACAATAAACATATTTATACTGCAACTAGTTGTGTTTATTTACAAAATCTAGTAACACAGCTTCATTTTGTATAATGTCAATTTCATCATGGAACGCTTTTCCACAATCAGGGGTTCATTTAGGGATGGAAATACGATTGAAATTTGTGTGACGATTTAAAAAGTTATCAATGTATCAGTTTTAGTTGCAGTATAAAAACAATATTAGGTCTGTTATGTCTAATTGAAACTGACAATATAAACTATTCAAGTTACAACGAATTGTTATCAAATGAACTGTAATCTCTAAAGTTACCACAGTTGTGGCGATATATAATATGTAACTTGCTTGATTATTTTTTTAGTGTAGAATAAAATGCTAATCTAAATAGATGCCTTCTACCTCAATAATGTTATACTTAGTAATACATAACAAATTGGCGACGAGTTAAAAAGAAAAATGGCTGGATATATCGGTAAAATCGAAAATTTTGATGATGGAATTGAACAGTGGACTTCTTATACAGAAAGACAAGAACAATATTTCGCTGTGAATGAAATTAGCAACGAAAAGCGTGTACCTGCTTTACTTAGTTTAATCGGTGGAAAAACTTATGCTTTGTTAAGAAATTTAACGACACCAGACAAACCGAAAGAGAAATCATACGATGATATTGTGAAAGTTTTGAAAGAACATTTATCACCCGCACCATTGGTGATAGCAGAACGTTTCCGTTTTCACAAGAGGGACCAAAAGAGTGGAGAGTCTATTAATGAGTATGTAGCACAAATTCGAAAATTTTCGGAATATTGTAATTTCCCGGATCTAAACGATACATTAAGAGACAGATTGGTTTGTGGGTTAAAATCTGAACAAACTCAGAAGAAACTATTGTCAGTCCAAGCATTAACATTAGAAAAAGCTATGCAGATTTCCGTGGCAATGGAAACAGCTACGAAAGACGCATTGGAGCTACAAGGAAAACAACAAGAGTCAGCTGTACATAAGGTTAAAAGTCAAAAACCGAAGGTTAACTCTTACCAACAGAAACTCATAACGTGTTACCGTTGCAACAAACAAGGACATAAAGCCGATACATGTCGTTTTAAAGATCAAACGTGTCATAAATGTAAGAAGAAAGGACATATTCAAGCAGCATGTCGTAGTAAAATGATAAAACGGAATGTGCACTCACTGAATGCTGATGATTCTCAGAATGATGAATTTGGGATTAACACAGTGTTTGCGAACAAAGATACACAGAAAGGAAACAATGATGTAGGGATTTATACAGTGAATTCCAAAACAAAGGAGATAACTGTCGACGTGAAAATCGACAACAAATCTGTTGAAATGGAAGTGGACACAGGATCCGCTCTCTCGATTATTCCGAAGAAGGAATTTGATCAAATGTTTCCGAATCGGAAGCTTGATTCAACGGACGTTATTTTGAGAACATTTTCGGGTGAGACATTTAAACCACTAGGTGTAACCGCCGTAAATGTAAACTACAACGACCAAAGTGAAGTATTGTCGCTGTATGTCGTACAAAAAGGAGGAGGAATCTTATTTGGAAGAGACTGGTTACGAAAAATCAGACTAGACTGGAGCAAAATCAACAAAGTAAATGTTGACAATGTTAATGAGAAAACAAAAGAATTGCTTGCTCAACATGCATCCGTATTTAGTGACAACATCGGTTGTGTGAATGGAATTAAAGGAAATTTAATTATGAAAGATAATGTTAAACCCGTGTTCATGAAGGCGCGACCGATACCGTATGCACTAAGACCGAAAGTTGAACAGGAGCTTGACCGTCTTGAAGAGGAAGGAATTATTACAAAAGTGCCATCTGGTGAATGGGCAACGCCTATTGTGCCTGTCGTGAAGAAGTCAGGAGGCGTCAGAATTTGTGGCGATTTTAAGGTCACAATAAATCAGCAGCTTCAAGTGGATCAATATCCTTTACCCAGAATTGACGATATATTTGCTTCGTTATCTGGAGGTGAAAAATATTCGAAAATAGATTTAAGACAGGCATATTTACAGCTCGAGATGAAAGAGGAATCAAAGAAGTACTTGACTATAAATACGCATAGAGGACTTTATCAGTACAACCGAATGTTATTCGGTGTAGCTTCCGCACCTGCTATCTGGCAGAGTACCATTGACCAAATACTTCAAGGGTTGACAGGAGTACAATGCATATTAGATGATATGGTTATAACCGGTAAAAATGACCGAGAACATTTAGTGAACCTCGAGAAAGTTATGAAGCGATTAGAGATGTACAACCTTTCAGTTAATAAGGAAAAGTGCAAGTTTTTCAAAGATGAAATCGAGTTTTGTGGAAATAAAATAGATAAGCATGGATTGCACAAAACAGAGGATAAAATCAAAGCGATTTTGGACACACCAGAACCACAAAATGTTACCCAGGTAAACGGAAAGTCCCTAGTCAAATGGCAAAAACAAATGATAAAACTCATCAAACGAATGGACAACAACTGTCATATTCCTGACTTGGTACAGGCATATAAATAACATATAAACTACCAACTACAGGTCGCCGTACGGCATTCAACAATGAGTAAAACCAATACCGCGTACTAGTTGTTAGCTATAAACGGTTACGAAATGACAAATACAAAACAATTCAAACGAGGACATATACCTTCTAAGTGCAACAATGCTCTTCAATTCAAAATTAGATAACATACACAATGTTTGCTTTATTTAGCTTGAAGGTGAACTCAATTAAAGACAATTTGTCGAAAGTATTAATAGATAAGAATAAATAGACAAGAGTAGGAGAAAATCACCTACGTAGCATATATTACGATGAACTTGGACAACCTAATACTGCATCTAATTAGTAAAATAATAGAAGAGATACTTCAAAAATGTTTTATAAGAAAGAAAAGAAAGTATTTGCTGACACAGAAAGAGATATCCCACAACATGGGCATATGTATGTTCTACCTACAATACACGAAATCAACTCATAGGTAGTTCCATTGTCAACAAATGCAAATTCCCAACTTGTAGAATTGAGAAATTCTTGGATCTAATATTTAAACATTTATTGAGAAAAGATGCATTCTTCATTCAAGACACTAAAGATTTTATTGTAAAATTCAAGAAAGAAAAGATAGAAGCAAATGTTTTGATTGCCTATGATGTTACTTTGATTTGTACAGACATGAAAATAACAAATGGATTATCAAGAATCATTTAGGTCAATAGATGATACATGTGGAGCAGGATCTGCTTACCCTTCCGGAGCACCTGAGATCACCCCTAGTTTTTGGTGGGGTTCGTGTTGTTTATTCTTTAGTTTTCTATGTTGTGTCATGTGTACTATTGTTTTTCTGTTTGTCTTTTTCATTTTTAGCCATGGCGTTGTCAGTTTGTTTTAGATTTATGAGTTTGACTGTCCCTTTGGTATCTTTCGTCCCTCTTTTAAGTTATAACCCGAGGTTTTACTTTGTAATGTTACAATGTTACAATGGTAATTTCTGCATTCTGTGTGATTAACATATAGTTTACATGTGAATGGCATTGTTTTTTGCCAACATGTTATATGATTTCAGGTGTATATATTATACATACACATTTGAATAATGTCATGACTCAATTACAAATCAACAAAAAATATGATGTAAACATATACCAATACAGGACAGGAACCATGAAATTTATTGAAATTTCGTTTATTTTAATATTTTAAAACTAATCATGGTATTAAATATTAAAAAAGATGAAGAAAAGTTTGTGATGTTATATTTCCTTACACATAAATAAGAAAGGAAATTTTATTTCATCTTCCAATAATTTTTAAAATGTTTATTTTGTAATTAAACAAGTATGGACACAGACGCAAATTGTCAGTGGGGTTAAAGGTCGTTACAAATGTATTGAAAGCTAGACTGGAAATGTGTATTAACAAATTGAGTTGATGTGTACATGTCTTCATTCAAATGCATTGACTGATAAAAAAGGGGGCTTCAACTTCCACCCCTCTCTATGAATTAGTTGTTTGAGTGTTTGAATATGGAATTTGTTAATAAATAGCTGCACTCTAAGCGCATGATATGTCTTGATTCCTTTAAAGCTTGCTTAAAGGTTGAACTATTTTGTTTTGTACAATTATTAGTCTATTTGTTTTCTCATTTCATTTGTTTTATATTTGTCATTTTAAGGTTTTCATTGTTGAAGGCTATTTGGGGACCTGTAGTTGTTAATCTTGTTTTAAATTTTGGAATGTAGCTGAAGTCAACAGGCATAGACAATTCACCCAAGTTTTATAAAATGATGTGGAAGTGTTTATGTGAATAATTGAGATGGGAAATGAGGAAAGTGTCAAAGTGACAACAACCCAACCATAGAGTAGACAACAGCTGAAGGCCTCCAATGGGTTTTCAATGTAGCCAGAAACTCCTGCACTTATAGGTGTCCAAAAACTATATAAAATCCCTTATTTTTTTAGCATATATAAAAATTCATAACACAGAAATGTATAATCTGAAATTTATTACAATCAAAAGGGACCTTAGGTCAATAGTGTAAACAATTCCCAAAAGTTTAATTAAAGGTGATGGATGCATTTTTGTGTTATTGTTCAAAATTGGAAAATTCTCTCTTTTTTAAGGATAAAATCTCTCTTCATAACATGGAAATGAAAATTCTAAAATTTATAAAATCGATGTGGAGCTAATGTCAATAGATATAAACATTTCAACAAAGTTTCTTGAAAGTAGGGGGAAGTGTTTTCTAGTTATTGTCTGAAGTGTGGATGATGGACTGATAGACAACAGTATACTATAATATGTTGTGTGTGAGGCATTGGTATAATAAAATGGTTTTGAATGAAAAAATGATTAGAAACTGTTTAATGCAGTTATTGAGGGAACGACTGAAGAAATTGCTGAGATCAATGCGTTTGAATCCTAAGAATTCAATTTTTGTTGAAATGAAACAAAGTTCAATTTTTGGCCCTTTGGATCTTAATGTAGACCAATTTGAAAATGGGACAATCCTGTGCAATTGAATATTTCTGGCTATGGGCAATACTGTGCAATTGAAAATTTCTTGCTATTGCGCAATATTGTGCAATTAGATATTTCTTGCTATTGTGCAATACTGTGCAATTAAAAATTTCTTGATATTGCACAATACTGTGCAATTGGAGATTTCTTGCTAGTGTGCAATACTGTGCAATTGAACATTTCTTGCTATTGAACAATACTGTGCAATTGAAGATTTCTTGCTATTGCAGAATACTGCGCAATTGAAAATTTCTTGCTATTGCACAATACTTAGTATAATATTTTTTGACCCCGATTTGGACCAACTTGAAAACTGGGCCCATAATCAAAAATCTAAGTACATGTTAAGACTCACCATATCAAAGAACCCCAAGAATTCATTTTTTATTAAAATCAAGCTTATTTTAATTTTGGACCCTTTGGACTTTAATGTAGACCAATTAGAAAACAGGATTAAGAATTTGGACATGGTTAGATTTGGCATATCAAAGAAGCACAATACCGTAATTCATTTCTTTGATGAAATCAAACAAAGTTTAATTTTGGCCCCTTATTCCTTGGGACCTGAAAACTCCAAAATTAATCCAAACCTTCCTTTTGTGGTCATAAACATATAGATTTCTATTAACTTATACTAAAGTTATTGTTCAAAAACCAAGAAAAATGTTTATTTGGGGCCTGTTTTTGGCCCCTAAATCCTACACTGTTGGAACTAAAATTACCAAAATCTATCCCAACCCTCCTTATGTGGCCATAGACCTTATGTTAAAATATCATAGATTTCTGTTTACCAATACTTAAGTTATAGAGCAAAAACCAAGAACAATGCTAATTTGGCCCCTTATTCCTAAACTGTTGAGACCAAAATACCCCAAATCAATCCCACCCTTTCTTTCATGGTCATAAATCTTGTGTCTAAATTTCATATATTTCTATTTTACTTTTACTGAAGTTAGAGTGCGAAAACCGAATGTCTTTGGATGAAGACGATGATGCCAACGTGATACCAATGTACAACCAAAAAGTTTTCAATTTTTGCGGTTGTATAAAAATGATCTCAAATCAAATTTTTAATGGAGTTTGCAACAGTAATTATTCAACTACTCATTTTAATACATCATAAAGTATTAAAGTGTAAATGTCATACAGTCATGGTGATGATGCCTCCGCTAGCATATAACGTTATAAAGGTACATAAATCAAAAACTGTAAAAGTGAAGCTGCTAAAAATTGAACTTAAACCGAGTTTAGAGGTACCGGTAATAAGCATTGTATACACATTTCACTAAATTTAGTTGAGACAAACTTGAGAAATTTTTCCATTTGTGAAAGGGGATAACCCTAGAATGATAATCAAAGTGCTTGTAATCACTGAATGGCTATTAAAGACTGCTTAAATTTATCAGTTGGTAGTAAAGTGAATTTTGCATTGTATATTGTATATATAGCATTATTTTAAGTCGATTCAACTACTATTCTGGACAGAGAAAGATAACTCCAATTTTCAAAGAAGATTTCATAAAGCAATGGTTTTAGGTAATATTAATTCAACAACCATTCTGGACAAAGAAAGATAACTCCAATTTATTGTCTTGAATCTACAAAAATGTTTATTTTGGGCCCTCATTTCCTCTACTGTTTGCCCCATAACCCACAAAATAGACCCCAAACTTCTACTTATGGTATTAAATATTATGGTACAGTTTCAGAACAATTGAAATACTTATACACAACTTTTTGTACTGACACAAGATTAATGTGTGTATTGGGCACCTTTGGAACCCTTATTCATAAACCTTAGGGACTATATATATATATATATATAACCGCCCCAAAACAATCCCAAGCTTCCTTTTATGATTATAAATATTGTTATAATTTAATGGCTTCCTTTTTACTTATACTGAAGTTATTATCTGGAAACCATCCGTCTTGGGAAGACGACGACAGGATACCTACATGTATTTCAACTGCAAAAATTTCTGTGGTTGTATAAAAATTTCAAATATGTGCAATGAAATATAGTTTTAGAAATTGATAAGCCTAGATAGGCCTTATAATTTTTTCCCCACATAGTTGAAGGACCATTTACACTCAGGACCGAGTCATAAGTAGACAGTACAGTCTACAGATGTATTAAAACAACCTAGCATCATATTGCTAGTAGTGGGAGTAGCATTCTTGGGTAAATTTGTTCTCTTTTTTTTATAATATGTTTGGTTCAAATCAAAATAGAATGCTTTTATCTCCCTAATACTTACATTGTAAATAGAGGTGGTACTACTTTGACAAATCCTTGTACATGAGAGTTTTCTGTCAAATCTTTATTTCACAAAGAATGAATTGCATAACAATGAACTGAGCTCAAAGCAAAGTACTTTAATAATACACTTAGACAAAGAGCTAAATCCAGTGATATACTTTGTACTACAGGTCCTGCATTAACATCCATTGACCAAAACCATATCTCAACAACATTCCATACTACATGGTTGGATTTGGAAGTCCTGAAAAAGACTTTTTAAACATATTTTAAGTATATATACACAGGTTAAAACTTTCTTGTTGTATAATCATTCCGTATCTATATATATATAGCTAGAAACTATCAATTTGCTTAATGCAAATGTTGATATATGTTGAGTGTACCTCTGTTGGAAATAAGAACACACAAACCTCCACCTAGTTTTAGTCAATGGACAAAACATTCATAACTATAAAATATTATAGATCTAAGACTTGTCAGTGTCTATTTAACATTGCCACTGAATCAGTGATATATGTATTGTACACATAATTATATACATGCAAGACTAAAATTATAAAGTACATACATGTTTGTATATAAGACTAAAACTGACATTCAGTCTTTACAACATCTTCATTCCCAAAGTCATTTTCAAATCTGACTTCATGGTGAAATAAGATTCCAGATCTACAACCAATTAAAAGGAAAAATCCCTCTGATAGACTAGCATTTAAATCCGATTTCTAAAATGGAAGCTAGGTCACCTTGGAACTTAGAACTAAAAAATAGCGAACAATATATCTGATATATTTCAAATGCATGTACACTTGTACATGAAATAATATAATCTCTAAAATTCACCATATTGTTCCCTATTTCATCTTCTGTTAGATACTGTATATCCAGTGGCGGATCCAGAAATTTTCTTAAGTGGGGGCCCACTGACTGACCTAAGAGGGGGCTTGCTCAAGTCATGATTCAGCGATTCCCTATATAAGCAACCAAATTTTTTCTCAAAAAGCAGCCCCCCCCCCTAAATTCACCTCTGATATCAACCTCTAGATGTCTTTCAATTACATTCAGTTTAGTGTGGGTTGATCTTTGATTGTTGTACATGTTACAACCAGATTCCCAGCAGGGAGCAACTTTGTAAGACTGCAGAGGTTCAAGCTTAGATTTTGAAATAAGGAGGAAAATGTAACCTTTTCAATTTATAAAACAGGCTCAACATCATTTCTATACATATATAAACATATTCTAAGTTGTGGACACACCTTCATTAAATATTCTACTTCAATTAGTGGAGGAGATCAAATTAAAAAGTTGCAATGGTTAAATACTCCAATCACAGTCTTTCCTGCTAAAATCTCATGTGTAGAATGTGATAGACAGTTTTTGGGTCTATATATTGTCCTTGATATTGAGGTTATTTTGACACAGCAAAATATAAAGAAAATGTAAACTATGATCTGGAAATTGACTTCGTTTTCACAAAACAAGCCCACTTAAACTGAACTTTAAATGCAAAAGACCTCTAAATGGCTAACAGATATTGCTATATAAAAGAATAGTCCATGATTATACATGCACATGACATTAAAGAATTCATGAAATTTACACTGATTCTGTCAGTTGAATGGACTAGAATGAGATAAGTTATATACATGATAGACATAAAGGTTTTTTTCCAACAGTTGTGTTGTAAATTAAATTAGTTGTATTTTATGGTTGATATATTTATGTATATACATGTATGTAAATCATTGGCTCTTCAACCAATGATATTTTACAATATCGATTATTTGTTTATTTTTCTATAGTTGGTATTTTTCAGCATACTAAAAATGTTTTAACACAACACGAGCGCAAGCTTGATAGGGTGTCCTCACACAGGGTTTCCGCTGGCGGTCGCCATTTTCCCAATTAGCGAAAAAAATAATACTTGTGGCGATAAAAATTCGTCATTTGCTAAAAAATTTGGCGAAAGAAATATATAGAAAGATTTATTTTCCTCCTTCTTGTTTATTTACTTTTTTTTTCGAGTTTCTCAGACTTTTAACTTATCAGACAATACTCGGAATTCACCTTGAATGACCTCATGAAGATTTTGACAGAAAATCAATTATCAGCTGATTGCAATTTACAGCTATCGACAACAAAGGACTAATTAATAAAGGTGTTGATTGAATTATTGACAAAATGATATGGTTGAATGGCTTCCACTAAATGTCACATACAGGAGTTATTTACGACTTTTCGACTCACGTGTTTGAAGAACTCTTTTGACGTCTCCTCTCCATGTAAAGAAAGTTTAGAAAAGAAAGCTGTTGTGACAATAAATGTTAAAGGGCAAGAAAAATCTCCGATTTAAAACTTGAATTATCCTTTGACTTTGGTGTAAGTAATTGATCAGGGAGACTACTTTAAAGTCGTTTGAGTGACACGCGTGTTTCAAGCATAGTTTTACATCTCAACTTTTTCATTTAAGAAAGTCAAGAAAAGATGGTCAAGATGGTCGTTATGAAGAGGGGGGGGGAGGGGAATGCATTTTGGCGTCACAATTTCAAATGACATAGGATAACATATGATCTGTCCATATACATGTATGACGGTAGAAATGGGGGTATCTTATTGAAGTATTCTTGCCAAATGAAGATTAAACAGTAATTCTTAGACATGACCATAAAAGAGGGGGGATAGAACCTTTATCGGGACTCCGGGATCGGGTGTTTTTAAGCTCGAGATTATCCCCCCTCATAAAATGTACCCTTTTTTCCAGAAGATTAAAAAATCAGCTGAATTTGACAAATCACACTATTTGTTTTCCAAAAATAACCGTAATTGGATGGGGGTTGTGTGTATTCACATTATTTGAACAACTCTCCTTGGGCCGAGAAAAAAAAGATCCGTGTTTCAGGTAACCCGACCGACCCTGTTTTTTAGCCCCGACCCTAACTTTTTTATTGGATCTTTCAAAAAAAAAAAAAAAAAAAAATTATCAACCGACCCTGTTTTTGACACAGGCTTCTGATAAATGACATCATATTTTTTCTCTCTTGCTTCCTCTTGCATAGAAAGCCAGTAAAACATTTTATTAATGTCAAAAGGTATTCCAAACAGGTTAAAATCCAAGAAATTTGCACAGCAGGTGGTTCAAAAACATTGCAAATGGCCCTGGACCACAATTAATGACCCCACTGTTCGTTGTTCATGAATGTAGTTCCTTTTAATTAGTCATTAGAGTGTATTTTTCCTGAATTTTTTTTCTTTCCCTTCCCCACTCATTTCTTAGATTTTATTGGGTGGAAATGAAAGATCAGAGGTGAAATAATTTTTTGGATGTTGTATTTAAACTGATTTTGATATGGAATGAGTGATTAGGCCAAGTGCAAAAAGGTCATATTTACAGTTTTCGGAACATCTCTTGACTTGTCCATAGGGGTATGGATGTATATTGGCTAAATTTGTAAAAGTGATTGCTTCAATCTTTCTGAATTTTGGATATATTTTTGGACTAGTGCTATACATAAGACACACAAAAAATTTGACATAAGTGCATGGTGCAATTTTTTTAAAGATACAAAATGTTCTAAAGAAATGATAGAGAAATTAATTGTGGTCTGTGGCCAAATGGCACACTTAAGGTTTTTGAAACTAATTAAGGATCCGGACTTGGAAAAAACATGATAAATACTCAATAACTCAAATATGAAATTTTGAATCATCACCAAAAAGTACAGATCATGTGACCATCATAAGAAACAACTATATTAAGTTTCATGAAATTTGGATAAGTCGTTCTCAAGTTACGATGCCACATGTTTACGCTGGACAGACAGACGGACACCTGACATTTGTATACCTTAATACGTCCCGTCTTTGACGGACGTATAAAAAGCAGTACTAAGCGTGCATGTTACGCTAGAAACATATTCAAAGAATTAAGTTTTATAACTTCTTAATGTCATATCCAATATTTATCAAAACCTAAAGGGGAGTTACATGTACATGTATCTTACTTCCTATATTTTTTCGTGGATGTCAATTCACCTAATCGCTATTTATTCCATACCGGATAAATTCTAAAATTACACAACTTTTTCATCCAGTTGAAGCTATCTGGGGGCCGTTGAAACAATTCACCATGCACAATACTTTTTAATGAGACCCGTTTTAACTTATTGTAAATACTTTAAACAAAATAATTTTTTTCTTCAATTTTCAATTTCGAAAAAAAGTGGATCATACTCTATTAAAGTTTCTTGATGATCGCTTTCTAAAGTTTTTCCTCCCTCAGCTCTCTACTTAAAAACCTTTATTTTCGGCCGCATGACCCAAACAGGAAGTTGTACATACAATGTATGACTGTTTTTCCCAGATTGGACTAAATAGCGATAATTAAATAAGGTGTAATTTCCGTGATTGTTGAAAACTTGCATATTCATCACTATCTGATTTTGTGGTTTTAACGATCCAGACAGACAAATAGCAATAAGATGTTTAGGAAAACATGACCTAAAACCTCCTTCTTATAAGACAAAAAACATGGGAACTCATACTGAATGGTCAAATGTGTACAATATGAAAATTTCAGTTAAGATGGTAAAATCACAAATCAGCCGTTAATGTAAATGGACCATAAGTATGACTGTTGAGCAAATTTAAAGGGAAATGACGGGGAAGGGGCAAATTAGCGTTCAAGGGGAGCAAATGCTGTTTAAATTGGTAAGCGGGTTTTAAATAAAGAGGGAAAGTGGAGTCATCTTTTTAGACTTTAGTTACATGTAAATATAACTTATGTAGACTTACCTTCTAATTCTATAGACCATTAAAAAAAACACACACACAACTCGGAACTATTTCTAATTCACTTGCACTACTGATATGCAAACCTAAAAACAAAAAGGAAAATATTTTAAAATAGTGATTGAAAGATTCATAACACTTTGAAAGGATAATTCAGACACGTGTTATACGGGGAGCATGTTTGTTTACAAATAATAATGTCACGTGATCGCGCACTGACCTCGCATGCTGCATCGCCATTACAATTCACTAATACATGTACATAACCATTTTCATGCAAACATGCAACGTGAATGTGATTGGTTATCAAATAATACGAAAATAATGCATGAACCGTTGAAGAAGAAATTATTTCATCAATTAGATTGGATTTTCACTTTCGACACGAATAGGTCGAGTTGACATTCCTGTCATCGGAGATAGTATTGAGATAATTGGCATAAAACGGACCGCCAAAAAGGTCTAGAGAAGCACATCAGTAGAACCTTAACATAAATAAGTAATACTTACCAAAATTTCTCTAATTGATAACCTATAGAACTGAAATTTCACAAAAATACCGGTAAATAATTTTGCTGATTGATGTGATGCTGGTTTAAGTTGGCGCGAAATAAATATTTTTACTCCTATTACTTCATCATCATGTAAAAAAAAATGTATAAAATTGAATTCGACTACAGTTCAGCATAAAAAAAAACGTGAATATGCAAAAGCCAGGTAATATGTTAATGATAAAGTGTGTATAAGTTTTCTTAAACGAAGTTACCCGTATAATTACCAAGAATTACATTTGAGCGCAAAGTTCTGTATGTGGTTTGGTTGGTTTATGTAACATTTATAATTTAGACTGGGATCCTGGCTAATCTTGACCTTACGACGCGCAGCTAGATTGGACCGGATCCCATGCTAATGTAATATCGTAAAACTCAGGGTAACGGAATTTTTTGCTTTGCTATCGAGGCCATCTATTTTTATTGCGGGTTCCACATATTTAAATCGGAATTATAGAAAAAATGGAATGTTGTGAGCAGAATCAAAACAGAAATGATGAACACTGCAACATTTCCAGCAATATATAAATAGGATGGAGGATCTGTGTACTCACATTATTTGTAAAACTCTCCTTATTCATGTGAAGCGTGTGCTTTACATCGAGGCTTATTCTTTACATCGAGGCTTATTATGCTAATCATCGACGCCACAGTACTTCAACCAATCAGACAATGTTTAGTTGGGGCATTCGATCGATTTTAACTCAGATTTTGGAATATTTCAATCGAAATTATAGAAAAATGGAATGTTGTCAGTACATATAAAATAGAAAATGATGAAAACTTTTAGCTAAAAATAATTTGGATGGGGGTTCTGTGTATTCACATTATTTGCACAACTCTCCTTACTGATGCCATATTTTGGAATTTCCGTGACCTAAATGGTTCGCGAAAATTAATATTTTTATATATAGTATAGTAACTAAATATTCAGATTTATAAATTTTGATAAGTGTGGTGTATTTACAATTAATTCCTTCGTGCAACATTTACAACCTATTATCAAATAAATTATACATGTGGTATTTATAAACAAACTTATAATTGTAGTGACAAATTTATTTAATTTTTTTGTTTTTTAAGTAATGTAGCTGGGATCCCACTAACATGTTTAACCCCGCCACATTATGTATGCATGTGCCTGTTCTATGTCAGGAGCCTGTAATTCAGTGGTTGTCGTTTGTTTATGTGTTACATATTTGTTTTTCGTTCATTTCTTTTTTTTATATAATTAAGGCCGTTAGTTTTCTCGTTTGAATTGTTTTACATTGTCATTTCGGGGGCTTTTATAGCTGACTATGCGGTATTGGCTTTGCTCATTGTTGAAGGCCGTACGGTGACCTATAGTTGTTAATTTCTGGTGTCATTTTGGTCTCTTGTGGACTGTTGTCTCATTGGCAATCATACCACATCTTCTTTTTTTATATGTATTGATTATCAAGTTTCTACACATTGATATCGTAAAATATCAGCCGCGAGCCACAATGTGAACCTTGAAGCTAAAAGGTTTCACCATTATGTCTAGCGAGTGATATTTTACGATATCTATAAGAAGAAAACCAGATTATTTTTTTATCGTTCTATTACTGGTCTGTTTCCCTCTTCGTAAGACAGTTTAAGGTTTGACGAAAGCAAGCTTGATAACGCCTCGTTTCGAATTATGACGTCGCAGATAATGCATGGTCTCGTTTTGAAGCATTGATACGAGAATAACGGAGCGACATAGCCGGGTGATATAGTCGTAGGGAGGGACGATAAGCTGTTTTTATACGACCGCAAAATTTTGCGTTCGTATATTGGTATCTCGTGGTCGTCTTCGTCAGCGTCGTCCGAAGACACTTAGTTTTCGGACATTAACATACGTTTAAGTGAATGGATCCCTATGAAATTTAAACACAATGTTTGAAACCACATAAGGAAGGTTGAAATTGAAAAGGGGTCAAAATAAGTATTTTTCTAGTTTCCAGACAATAACTTGTGTGTAAGTGAATATTTCTGAAATTATACCACAAGGTTCTATTTTTAAAAGGAAGGTTTGGATTAATTTTGGGGGTTATGGTCCAAACGGTTTAGAAATAACGGGCCAATCGTGTATTAAGTTTTTGGAATTTGGTCCCTGTTATTAAATTGGTTCACATGAGGTCCAAGGGGTCCAAAATTAAACTTAAGTTTGATTTTAACAAAAATTGAATTCTTTGGGTTCATTGATATGCTGAATCTAAACATGTATTTTGATTTTTAATTATTGGCCTAGTTTTCAAGTTGGTCCAAATTGGGATCAAAAGGGTCCAAAATTAAACTTTGTTTGAATTCATCAAAATTTGAATGTATGGGGTTCTTTGATATGCTAAATCTAACCATGTTTTTAGATTTTTGATTTTTGGGACTTGTTATCAAATTGGTTCACATTGAGGTCAAAAGGGTCTTAAATTTAACTTTGTTTGATTTCATCAAAAATCGAATTCTTGGGATTCTTTAATATGTTAAATCATGGCCATGTATTAAGATTTTGAATATTGGACCATAATAGGTAAATTTAAACCTTTTAAGTTCATTAAACCACATTCATTCTGTGTCAGAAACCTATGCTGTGTTAACTTTTTAATCACAATCCAAATTCAGAGCTGTATCAAGCTTGAATGTTGTGTCCATACTTGCCCCAACTGTTCAAGGGTCGACCTCTGTGGTCGTATAAAGCTGCGCCATGTGGAGTATCTGGTTTAATCTAACATTATTTTAATGCGATTTTTTGCTGATGTACTGCTTTGAACAACCATAAATTTGGAATAACTGTTAACATATGCTTCCGGTAATTTTATTTGATTTTTTGGGGGTATCACAAACCGTATTAGTGTGTAATGATACAATAGTACACAAATAAAAATTTGGTTAATAATAGCACAAAAAAGATAACTCACACTTGTCTATGAAACAAGTTTAATTTCACTATACAATTTCTAGGGAAAATAATTAAACCAAATTTAAATCGAAAAGCTGAAAGATGATGACTACCACTCATTTAGAGCATTTGTGAACATACTTGCAATCCTTGTCAAAAATACAATTACCCTTATTATATACCCTGCATGTAAATTTGAGACGTTGTCATATATTATAACCTGATGCCCTACTTATGGAACAGTTGCCACCGTGTTATTGTTGGTAACTTGTATTTGAAAGTCCTGTATCAAAAGAAGAACTAACGTTAAGTGTATTTACACATAACAACAACAACCGTTTCATATCGATAACTCCCCATGTAAAAGACGGGAAAAGAGCTTTCCGTATTTGAAATAGCTTTTCTTAATGAATGCAACCTCAATAGACGTGTTAGGAAAGTCGACAAAACTGCTGGCGCTCGTGTTGGTTGGAAGATGAATACAATATGAGGATGGGGTCATCTCCAAAAGTATGGATACTATATCGTTTTTATTACCTGTATGACCACTGAAAACCTTTATTTATAGTATGCAAATCAACCATTTTTAAACACCCAACATTAATGGATAAAAGTAAAAGTGAATTTTAAAACAATTTATGAGGGATACTAGTATTGAATAAGAATCAACAAATTATTGCAAATAATAAAGGAACAGTAGTTTTGTGCCGCCTCATCTCCCAATGGAAACAAACCATCGTTTTACTGTCATTCTGGAACGATTTGGTTGAATACGAAAATATCTCAGTTTGTCTCTCGACAAGTCCGTCACACAATTCAATTATTTTATTTAGTTCGTTCTTTGATGTTTCAAAAAATTTCCAATTGACCGCTGAACTTGAAAATGAATTGGGTTCTAGATATTCATAAGGATAAAGTATATGCCAAGTTAGTCGAAATCGAGTTTAGAGTATTATTAAGCATAACAAATGAATTACAAGTCTAACAGTAACCTTGACCATTGACCTCGAAAATTTATAGGATTATAGATATTCATATTACCAAGTTTGGTGAAAATCTTGGAACGATTGAATATCAATTGCTAACAAAGGTGCTACGGTCGAAAGTTGACAAACGGACACACAGACAGTATCGTTACAAGATCCCCTCCAATTTTGTTAGCTAGAGGATAAAAACCATTTGAATCGGAAATGCAGACACATGTTTAAATGATGGCAATGGGGGTCGTGGACGAATCGTTAATTTATTTACATAAATGAAAGCCCGTTATACAGTATATGATTGTAGCTGCTGAAAACAACGTCAACTGAATCTAAAGTTATTTTTCTTCTTTTTTTAATGTTTTGATACAAAGTACTAATATCAGTTACTGAGCGCAAAGTAAATAACAACATCATCCGAATGTTTAAATGAACCTTGATAACTATCAGTTGTTAAAATGACTTGAAGCTATCTTTCGGTAAATGGATGTTTTATTGCATGTATAAAATAAAAAAAGTGATTCAATTGTCATTATTACCAATCTAAGATCACAGATTAGCAATTCATAAAAACAGATTAGCAATTCATCAACACAGATTAGCAATCCGAGATCACGGGTCAATCTTTTTTTAGTGTTCCTTTATGGCTTTCTTAGTTATACGAGTACACTCTTTTACCTTTTGTTTACAAAACGTTAAATCAAGATAAATCATTTACAAGATTAATATCAATTGATCTAAAAATGTTTCTATTAAACCTTAACTAGTTCTTATAAAAAAAGTTTATATTGATCTTCTCCTGCGTACTTTAATAACTACAATTGTTTAAGCTTAATCTAGGAGGTATCAAACACGCTTATCCATGCAGGTAACAAAAATATTTAGTTTTGTACTTTTTGAGATGGTCCCCACATCATATTGTATTCATCTTCCACCCAACACGAGCGCCAGCAGTAGTGTCGACTTTCCTAACACGTCTAATAGTAACACCTTGATGCTGTCATTCTGACGGTTTGTATGTAATTGAAAAACTCAAGATAATTTTTTTAAATTACATCTCCATAAATCATGGAGGCGGTGGTCCGTACATAATTTCTTTTGGTAATCCCACATACAAGACCATTTCATTTTACAAGGATGGGATTTTGGCAAATCCTAAGTCCTTCATGACTCCAATGAACTTCATATTGAACAGCATATATGATGACTCACTTTGTTTGTATTGGTTACAACGGTATAGTTCTGGCTTATATTCATGTTCCACAAAGAGATTTTCTATGAGAGTAACACATATTCTGTCTGCAGTGAAATAGGGTCTTTAGAAATACTGATTAACTGTTTACTCGCGTAGTGTTATTGGCCATTTGTGAATTATAAAAACTCCAAAGAACTACTTGGTAATTTTAAATCTCGATCTTTCTCTAAGACAAATTCTATCACTTTTGATTGTTCAACCCTGAAATTGAAAAATTATTTAGTCCTATCAAACTTCTGGGAACCAGTACGATTTAGTATGTAATTAAAGGTATGTTGATTTTTTTCAGTACAAGTCAGTATAAGGTATTGTTTTGAAATGAAATAACTGCCACTTTATTTGAACTTAAGACTAAGTAGTTATTAATGTTGAAATTGCAGAATTTAACAAAGTAAGCAAATTGGCTATAAATTAGTGATTTAATATCTGTACCTTGTCCATTTTGTGTTTCTTAATTGAAACAGTTATTTGTTTATATCATGTATATGGGGATTAAGATTATATTACAATTTTTGGCATTTTTACCTATTATTCCTATTTGTTTTGTTCACACATTGTTGTCAATATAATGGAATTCAATTCGACTGTCATACAAGTGAGATGTTTTGTAATGGCCTGACTTTGAGTATACTCGACGATTGGACGAATGTCGTAGATTTTTTTTCGATAGTCGTTTTGTTTAAAACTTTCACTCATTTACAAGAGTGGCTAGTTCAATGCAAAGTTCAAGTACCACTTGATGTAAATTACCTAGAAACAAGATACCGATCCGAATGATGCAATATTTCTTTTACCTTTTATTTTATGGAACAATTAAGAAATTAATCAAATCTCTTCAAGGTGCACTAATCTGTTTTTCTGTGGAATGAATTTAAGTTGCATAAACGTGTGTCCTTATACCTTAATTTCTGGCCAATTTCTGACAAAATAATTGCACGGGTCCTTGCCTGTAACGTTAGTAAATTAAACTAGCCGTGATAATGTATCTGAAATAAAATATGCGTGCAAAATAATTCAAAATTATTAATACAAAATTATCATTTCCAATTTATGGCATCCGAGGTTAAGTATTATTTTCACAAAATATGTTCAATTAGTTTTAAATAGAATATTATAATCACAAGAAAGAGACTCAAAGTTAAAATCAGAAGGGTTTCTACACGATAAAAGATAAATATAGATTCTGCTAGTGTATCGAGTGTGATACGATATTTACCCTGTCGAGACAGAATTTAAAACGCCAGGCTCGCCGAGCGCTTTACATATTTAAACTTTAACCACCGAGAGTGGATATTTATCGTATTGCACGATATGTGGTGGTGTAGTTTATTTTTCTAATAATTTTTAAATGATATACAAACTCAAACATATGTTTTTGATTGATCTGCAAGCAGATGTAATCTTTTTATGTGACATCAACCGATAGCAAATTCAGAGGAAAACAGGAAAATTTGACGTCAAAGTTTTGTTTACAGGAAATTTATAAAAATTACCGTACAATTGACATTCATGTCAACACCGAAGTGCTGACTACTGGGCTGGTGGTACCCTCGGGGATGTAGTGTCCAACAGCAGTGACATCGACCCAGTGGTGTAAAAAGTTATCAAAGGTACCAGGAGTATAATTTAATACGCCAGACGCGCGTTTCGTCTACATTAGACTCATCAGTGGGTCCGAGAACACAATTATTTCGTAGTGCATTTCTTTTAGAACATAAATGAAAATTAAAAAAATCCCACCTGCGCTTTCTCAAAGAAATTTTTACAGTGTGTTGTGCTACTTTTGGGACAAATTATATCAAAATTATAGAAAACTTCATCGGCTCTAACTCAAAATATGGACAATTCTATGTCTTGAAATCTTTTGACAGCTTCCGAAGTGCTAATTTTTAACCTTTTTCAGCTGGACCAAATCACTACTTTCCTTTAAAATTCTGGACCCAAATTTTTTTACAGTGTAATTTCACCCCCCTACTTGCAATTTGAGGCATTAAACATGGAGAAATAAATTTGGAAGAGGTATAAAAATTAATGGCAAGTAACCCACTGTCAACACTAGGGACTATATTCGTGAACAAATCAGAGACGACAATTGTGGTCTTGGACCAGTGACGCTCAGATCAAAATAGTTATAAAGCCAAACAAGTACAAAGTTGAAGAGCATTAAGGTCCGAAAATTTCAAAAATTTGTGCCAAATACGGCTAAGGTAAACTGTTCCTGGGATAAGAATCTAATCTAGATGCAGACGCTTCAAATAAAGAGTTCTAATGTTTGCATATTGGGTTTTTTAAAAGACAGCTTGTTTTTTTGTTTGATGTAATAATAAATGAGCAAATCTATCGTTAGTCAACTGGAGTATAACTTTTATTCAATTATTCATAGTCATCGACTAGGGAACACTACAAATTGAATCGCATTTACGACAATTTCTTTGAACAATCATGCAAATTCTATGATTCTCATTCTTTTTCGTCACCTCCCCTTACATTTTCCCCCAAGAGAATCGTATTGTTTACATATGTTGTTACGTTTAGATTTCAATGAACGTAATATATGTATTACTGGTAAATTATTAAGTCAGGGATTTCTTTAACACAAATCACTTCAAACATTTACAAGATATAAATATTTGGTTTTGAAGTTCAATTGTACCAGTAAAAATATATTTCAAACGGGATAGCATATCATAAATTTAGAAAAGATCATAGTACACTTATTGATCCTTATAATAAACATTTTCGAAAAGGCTAGAAAGTTAACACTGTAATTAGATCTTTTAATTTTGTTCTTTGGTATTAAAATTGTTTATCAATAAATTAAAATCAAAGTAAATATTATTTTATATATATATGCACATTCATGGCTATAAAATCTGTCGATACCTGTATCTTGGCATTGCACAGGGTCATGTTTTTTCTCTGGCTGCTTATGACGTCTTTACACTCAACTGGATATTTGATGTGTAATAATAATTGATTTAGTCTTAGATGCTGAACTTTTTTATAAGTTGTAATTTGATTTGAACTAGCTGTGATTAATCTCAGATTTGTGCTTTCTGGGTCTTTTTATTGTATAGATGTATAAGTACCCTGCAACGACTACTCTGTGTTTTGTTAGATGTCTTTCTTTTCGTATCAATTGATGAGTTAAGGTCCTCAATGCTCTTCAACTTCGTACTTTTTTTTTTTGCCTTTTTTACTTTTATGTATACCAGCGTCACTGGTGAGTCTTTTAGAATATCAATAATGTGGTCATTTTTATAAATTTTCTGTTTACAAAACTTTTCAAATTTATTTTATTTTCGAAAAACTAAGGATTTTCTTATCCCTTTGTCTAATACGTTTTCCTATTTATTTGTATTGTAGTCCTGTAATATTATGTTGTCATTTCTATGTTATATTTAACAGTGCCATTAAAGTGCGAGGTTTGGCATGCCACAAAACCAGGTTCAACCCACCATTTTTTCCTTTAAAAATGTCCTGTACCAAGTCAGGAGTATGGCCATTGTTATATTATAGTTCGTTTCTGTGTGTGTTACAATTTAACGTTGCGTCGTTTATTTTCTCTTATTTTTGAGTGTAAATTGACATTGCGATAAGACGTGTCACGGTACTTGTCTATCCCAAATTCATGTATTTGGTTTTGATGTTATATTTGTTATTCTCGTGGGATTTTGTCTGATGCTTGGTCCGTTTCTGTGTGTGTTAGTAACATTGTAGTGTTGTGTCGTTGTTCTCCTCTTATATTTATGCGTTTTCCTCAGTTTTAGTTTGTTACCCCGATTTTGTTTTTTGTCCATGGATTTATGAGTTTGAACAGCGGTATACTACTGTTGCCTTTATAGATTACCTTAGCCATATTTGGCACAACTTTTTGGAATTTTGGATACTCAATGCTCTTCAACTTTGTACTTTTTTGGCTTTATAAATATTTTGATTTGAGCGTCGCCGATGAGTCTTATGTAGACGAAACGCGCGTCTGGCGTATTAAATTATAATCATGGTACCTTTGATAACTATTTTATAGACAAAACGCGAGTCTAGCGTAAATACAAAATTTAATCCCGGTATCTATGATGAGTTTGTTTAGCCTTTTTCAACTGTTTTTTATATATTTGTTTCTTATGTTGTACTGTAACACCACTGTCCCAAGTTAGGTCGACGGGTATGCGGCTTTAAACTAATTTAATCCCGCCAAATTCTTTATGTGTCAGGTCAAGTCAGGACGCTGTTATATTCAATAATTGTCGTTTTCTTCTTTGTGTTTTTCGTTAATTATTTTGTACATACATTAGGACGTTAGTTTTGTCGTTTGAATTGTTTAAAGTGTGTCATTTGGTCACTTGTAGATGCATCATTGTCGATCATACGACGTCATCTTATTTTTCTATAATCAGGAATATGAAGAAAAACGTAAAATATTAAAATAACCGACATTGTATGTGCATTGTCGACGAACAAGGATGTTTGTCGTGTTCAATGTGTTTGTCTTATTAGACGCTTACATGAGGGTCTGGATGGGGTTTTTATATTAGAGAAAACGGGGGAAAACATAATATATAAAAAGAGGCAAAACAAATAGAAGAGTTTTGGACGCTGAAATATAAAGAATAGGTAATATTGATCAAGATAAATAAAGAGTATTTGAGTAAACGAGTTTGGTGATTTCCAATATACTTTTATTTCATAAAAACTCAAATAAAATTACACAATATATATGTGCTCATATATATATGCAGAAAGTGTATTTCTGTATGTGAACTGACTGTGTTTGTCCAAAATAGACTTACATATACATGTTATATCTCATTTTGTACCATATAATTGAATTTGTTTTTGAAAATAGAAAACTTTTGTTGAGATACATGTTTTATATGTCTCTGCAAATACAAACACCACACTATCTGAAGTATGATAGAATTTTCTTACAACTACTTTATCTCTCATTCTTGGTTTTTTATTCGGAATCAAAACTTTCAACTGTACCCCTGCTTGCTATATTTAAAATATTTTACAAATTACAAGTGTGTAAATATGTTAAAATAATTCCGGGAAGAATTATTAAAACTAATGAAAGCCTTTATATAACCATTATTACATATACTAGTATTATATATTGATATTATATATAATTACATTACATAACGTTATAAGTCTTTATCTATAATTTCAGAACGTGGATATCATGGTATTTCCTGAATATGGAATTTATGTTGGTATGAGGATTTCCCGAGAAGATATAAAATCATATCTTGAATATATTCCTGATCCAGAAGAAAACTGGAATGCATGTCAACATCCAGACAAGTACGAAGACACAGATATACAGAGACATTTAAGTTGTCTCGCAAAAGACACGTCAATGTATCTTGTGGTTAACTTTGGTGATCGTCAGCCATGTGATATTGGAAAAGATCCGAACTGTCCTAAAGACGGACATTATCAATTCAATACCAACGTTGTTTATAACCCTAAGGGTGATCTGATTGCAAAATACCACAAGCAACACTTATACTACGAGAAACATTTTGACGTACCACCGGTAACTAAACTGGTGACATTTGATACCCCATTTGGTAAATTTGCCGTTTTTACCTGTTTTGATATTCTTTTCAAAACACCTGCAATCGATGTATTGAAGTTAGATGGTGTTGGGAATGTTGTTTTCCCTACAGCTTGGATGGATGCTCTCCCTTTACTTGCTGGCATTCAGTTTCATTCAGCGTTTGCGGCCGGCGCGAAGGTTAATCTTCTAGCGGCAAACATAAACCTACCAAAGTACAGATTTCATGGAAGTGGAATATATTCCCCAACAGGCTACAAAGAATTTCAATACAGCGAAACCCACGGAGGAAAGCTTTTAATTGCTGATTTACCTGTTGTAAAAACAAACGCATTTACGACCAAATTTCAAAGACCAGATATTAAAATAGAAAGGTCTTCGGCTAGTCCCGGACAGTTCAAATCTGAAGTTCGACATGATCCATTTATGTTTGTTCCTATACAGAACAATAAGGGAAATGTGAGTGTGTGTGATGGGAAATTGTGCTGCTTTCTGTCTTATGAACGAGTTGGTAGTGACTCAGAATATTTTGCGTTTGGTGCATTCGATGGTCTTCACAAGTCGAGAGTACAACCATACTACTTGAAAGTGTGCACACTTTTAAAATGTAAAACAGCAAATAGAACTAGCTGTGGAGATCGAAATGTAAAAGAATCACTGACCAATTTCACGAGTATCAAATTAAAAGGGACGTTTGAAACTCGGTATGTATTTCCTGAAGTTCTTTTGGCAGATGATGGTCTACTAAAACTTTCTTCTGGAGACTTTTGGACATACGCAGATGGAACTTTAGAATCGAAAAATGGTTTTGAACACCCTGTCTTATCCGTTTCATTGCTTTCAAGAGACTACGAAAGAGATAATGGAGACGTAATAGACGAAAGAGATCAAGGAAATAAAACAAATGATGGAAACTGTATCTATTCAAATCTCTTTCTTATAACAGTTGTTGCTATCGCTACATTTTGTATTGAGTAAAAGCCAGCTAAGAAAAATACATAGAAGCATGTCACGTCAAACATAGATCCCTTTTCTTTTAATGTTTTTTGTTGTTTTATTTTTGATGAGTTTTAAACGCCCGTTTACGGGACGTATTATGGTATACTGCAGTCTGTCTGTCTGTCCGTTGTCAACATGTTAGACGTTGCCTTAAAAAAAACGTTTGAACCAATTTGCATTAAACTTTGGCGATTTGTTTATTTCTATTGACGTGAGCTACAATTCGTTTTTTATAAATTTTAGATTTTACGTTTCAGAGTTAAGGGATTTTATTCATTACAAATGGGGATCGCCAGTTTTCGAACAATTACTCAAGAATGCTTTCACCAACAGGCAAGAAGTTTTGTGGTAAATTGTTTATATCTATTGATAACATCGTAATGTGTCCTTTGTGTCTCAAGATTTTTGTTGTCAAACTTACAACTTCTACTTCGGTCTAAGTTATTCCATTTCAAAGTTATTTGAAATAAACTTTCAGGAGGGTAACTGGAAAGCATTGCACCGTGTTGAAATTTATCCTTTATCACTAAAGGTTAAATCACTTAATCACTGGCGATATATGAAATTGTCATATCATTAGCAAGAAACTTTATGATTTTAGTTTTAGTTTTTAATAAAAAATGTTTTTATCTACAAATTTGTACTTAGTTTTCCCAGTATGTTGAAATATCTGGACACTATAACGCTCATCTAAATTGGATGAGTCTTATGTAGACGAAACGCGCGTCTGGCGTACTAAATTACAATCCTGGTACCTTTGATAACTATTGGACACAAACTTAATTAACCACTTTGGAAAAAGTTGAAACATCCGCTTGATTTTTGAATCATACCGTACACGTGGGAAGCAATATGAAAGGTCATGAATTGATTTCAAGTGGTATTTTCGTTTTGAAAATTTAAAGTATTCCAAGAACTATATTACAAATGTAAGTATATTTCAATGTAAAATGTTCTCGGTACTCTACAAAATATGATAATGTGTCTTATTTATTAATCATTTTACAAAGTATGATAACGTGTTTTATTTATAGTTTGTTTTAAATACCAGATAAATTATTTATTACATCAGCCACCTAGTGTGTCGTTCCGATTTTCTTTCCGCCAGTTTTCTAACTCAAATTACATACGCTTTTCTCCTCAACCACTACCAAACTTTCAAAATACGACACCCGATACAATGTTATTTGAATAACAATAATAATAATGTTAATAATCTTTATTTAAAGAGTGTACTAACCAAATTAGTTTTCACCCATCTTAATTGGGTCCTACTAAAGTAAGTACACAATCATATATATTACATATAAATAAACAATAAAACAAACAAACAGTATACATGGTAAATAAACATTAGGTTAATATTTTTCATAGTGTTCATGTTTATTTAAAATGTAACTCTGTGCTAATTGATTTTAGATTTAAATAGACATAAAGATGTTGATGTTTTATGTTCGTTGGTAAGCTATTCAATAGAAGTTTAAAACTCTCAAAAACGCTTATCAATTCATCATTTCGCATAAATGTTCGGAGTTGTGTCCTTTTGACTAATGATTTATTTTCGTTTGTCTACTGGTACTAGTGTTGACATTGTATCAATCAACAACAACACAATTATATAAGAGTTTTAGTTATTTAATTTGTTTTCTAAAACGCATTGAAACTTCTTTTTTTGGGGGTATGTTTGATGAAATGTCACAGATACTGAAAACTGCATACGAAGCGCTTTTACTATTGAAAAATAGCTGGTTTCGATTTAAAATCGAAAACTTAAACCGACACTTCGCAATGGCCTCCGTACTTCATAATTATTTATGCATAATGCCGTAAATCGTGTAAATAAGCAGGAAAGACTCGTATGTCAAATAATATTGTTTTCATAGACGAAATAATGTTTTTCTAATTAGCACCAACATAATGATTCTGCAGAAAACCACCATAAAGTTATTTTACGAAAAGTTTGCTTTAATCTGTGACGTTCCTGATTTGGTTGTTTTTCTCGGAAGAAGCTGTGTGTGTGTGTATTTTGCGGATGTTTCTATAGTTAATTATATTTCGTGTTTGTAGATCTATTGATCATGCACCAAAACCTAATATTGTTTACATAATCATCTTATGATCTTTCTTTCCATTTTCAATTTTATTTGTACATAACGCAGGCCCTTTTTTCTCGTCTGTGTTTGTCATTTTGAGGCTTTTTATAGCTTGTTATGCGGTATAGGTTTTACGCATTTATGAAAGATGTAGGGTGGCATGCAGTTGTTAACTAGTACTGATACATCATTTGGTCTTTGAAGAAGAGTTGTCCCATTGGCATTCATACCACATCTTCTGCAATTTTTTTTTATAAAAATATGGTTTTGACCTGTACAGTTGTTTAAGAAAATTTCGCTGTTATTTTTGTTCCTTAGAATGGTGAGTTAATGTTCAGTAGTTAGGAAGATAGTCATCTTGACATAAATTTTGTAAAGGTGTAAATAATTTTAATCATTTTTGCTAGTGTTAAACCATTCAAACGGCAAAACCAACGTTCTAATCTATATAAAAAACGAGAAACTCTTATGAACCACATCAACAAACGACAAGTACTGAACATCAGATTCCTGATGCGAACAAATGCAGCGGGTTTAAACGTTTTGATAGGTACAAACCTTCATTCTATCTGCCACAATAGTATAACATCATCGGATAGAAATACACACTATAACATGTATAAGATATCAATTGAAATGGCGTAGATCAATCAAAAGACATAACACAAGTGAACAGATACTGAACGAATAAATTTGATCTATGACACAATGTAAATACAAAGTCAATAAAATAAGGGGTAAGATGTTAACTGATTTAAAAAAAAAACAACAATAACCTTGAACAAAATGCCGCCAAATAGAATTTTGTACTCAGGTAAATGAATATAATTTGACTTAAGGTATACAGTACAAATTGAGAATAGAATGGAAATATTTTTTTACAAAATAGTGCGAGAACAGAAGTTAAAATTCATAGTCATATTAAATACTTATCGAAGCTGATATATATCAAAAATAGAGACACGAGATATAACACCAAATTAGAAAACATCAAATAGCAAAAAAGCATAACAAAATGTATTATATGTCATATTAACAAGAAACTACGATTTTAGAGTACTCACAATTAATGAAAGCCAAAAACAATTGATAATAAAACATCATGCATCAGAGACTAAAATCAACCAAAACACATTCCAGCGATTAAGTTCTGTAACGTTATGGACAGTAAAAGGAGACATGTCTTTAAGTTTGTTATATAAAAGAAAGGCTAAAGATACCAGAAGGACAGGCAAACTCATAGATTGAAAATAAACTGACAACGCAATGGTTAAAAAGTAAAAAGACAAGCAGACAAATAATAGTACACGAGACATAAGATAGAAAACTAAAGACTTAGCAACACGAACCCTACCAAAAACTGGGGGTGATCTCAGGTACAAGGTACGATGAGTTTATATGGCTAACAAAAAGATTTCCTCGCAGTAAGTACAATGTTATCGTCAAATTAAGGGGGTAGGTCTTGGTAACACCAAAATTTTCCTTCGTTTAATTTTTCTTATATTTACATGATTGAAAAGGCAGGGGCCATGCATCATCTGTTAAAGTCTTAAGGAAATTGACCGTTTCATTTTATGTTTAGGGTATACTGAATATGACCATTTCTGGGGTACCCTACAAAACGGTCGAAAACACTTATAGGTAAAAATCATTGAGTGTTTATGAACATGTTGTCATTAGATATACCCCTAACTGTTAAATTGCATAGAAGAAACATATCTTAAAGTAAATCTGAAATAAAGGCAACAGTAGTATACCGCAGTTCAAAACTCGTAACTCCATGGACAAAAAACAAAATCGGGGTAACCAACTAAAACTGAGAGAAACGAATTAAATATAAGAGGAGAACAACGACACAACATTAAAATGTAACACACACAGAAACGGACTAAGCATTAGACAAAATCCTATGAGAATAACAAATATAACATCAAAACCAAATACATGAATTTGGGATAGATAAGTACCGTGACACGTCTTATAGTAATGTGAATTCACACTCAAATATAAGAGAAAACAAACGACACAACGGAAAAACAACGTTAAAATGTAAAACACACAGAAACGAACTATAATATAACAATGGCCATATTCCTGACTTGGTACAGGACATTTTTAAAGACAAAAATGGTGGGTTGAACCTGGTTTTGTGGCATGCCAAACCTCCCTCTTTTATAGCCATGTGAAATATAACATTAAAATGACAACACAACATTACAGGACTACAATATAAATAAATAGAAGAGCACAATTGACAAAGAAACACACGAATAATAGCTTACAAAAGGTAACAAGTTTAAAATTTTAATACGCCAAAAGTGCATTTTGTCCACACAAGACTTACTAGTAACGCCCAGATACAAATGTTTGAAAGTCGAAACAAGTACAAAGTTGAACAGCATCGAGGACCAAAAGTTTAAAAAAAAGTGCCAAAAACGGCCACGGTTTTCTGTTAGGTACCAGAACATCCCTAATATTTAGAATAATTTATACTTTTGCAAACAGTAAATTTTATAAAATGACTTTACAAAAGATATACATGATAAAACTGAAGTATTAACTAATTACAGGAAACAACCGAAATACATTATATAACCCGACAAAATGCAGCACAAAAAATAGACACATCCGAATAAGTCAAAACCTCAACGCCAAGTGACCTCATATTTGAAATTGTAAAAAATGACAAAAAAATGACGTCACACTTGAATTTGTAAAACAGATCATCAAAAAATGAAAACTGACGTCACATTTGAATGAATAAGATAGAATTAGGATTATTTAATACTAAATACTGATATTACATTTAATAACAATGCACATGTCAATACTTATTAATAGCAAACTAAGGTATCAATTAACTATATAATATAGCTATGTCCGGTTTGTTTTGAATCTAACTTCAAACGTAAAACATCGTACAGATTACGTTGAACAAAATAAAATCTAATATATGAAGGCGGTGATTACTTTTCTTTACCATACACATCAATATAATAGAAAAGACGTCAACACATTTGACAAAATCCGATGAGAATTACAAATATAACATTAAACATTTAAACTAAATACATGAATTTGGGATAGATAAGTACCGTAACACGTCTTATAGTAAAGCGAATTCAAACTCAGCAAAACAGTCACAATCGGGAATAAGTCACGTTTGGTAATTAAAAGATTAGACGACGAAATGACAAACCACAATCTACCATGTGGTGAAAATGTCCTTAGCTAGTTTGGTCAAAGACACATCGTACGGATCCACCAATTCGCGATGGTGTCCATAAAATTTACGGAGTGTCAATTTTGATCTGTCCTCCTCATATTTTTGTTGGAGCAGTTTCTGCGTAAGGAGCACACTCCTGTATATGAAGTCCGTATAGTGTGAACAAGCACGAGCATAACGTATCAATTGTGACATGTAAACACCATACGAAGGGGCAGAGGGTATGTTAATTTTACTGCTGAGAAATGGGAAACATCATGGTAATTCAAATTGATTGAGCGTAAAAAAAACGGTTTTTGATAATTGATACGGCGAAAGTCTGGCCAGCCCAAGTAACACATTTTTTTTTTCAAATTTAGCCCAAAAAAAAATTTATCGTTAAATTCCTGCAAAAAATTGTTTTAACATTTATTGGTTATTAATCTTTTAAATCACAAAATTTTATCGAATTTGACTCTTTGAAATTTTCGAAATCTTTCAACAAGTTGGCTAACAAGGCACACGAAAAAAATTAATTTTTGGACAAAATTCATTTTTCCCTTACAAAAACCTCATACAGACTGTTTTTGCATTCTTTTAATGTGTAAAACGTGAAGGAGTACTGTCCCGATAATAATTGTATTAATTATATAAGGGAAAAACATTAATATTCAGTATGGGATCAGTTGACATAATTTTTTATCACAACTATTTATTTGTTTCTCTCCCCAGACTACAAAATGCCCCTGTCAACAATAGCAGACGCTTTCAGAAATCATTGTTTTGACAGTCTGTCACTATCTAAGTACTATTTTTGTGTTAATGAAGATGATCTATTAGCATAAGCTTGTACTAGGATTGATATTCAGGTCATATCTTCTAGAATATAGCCTTTTATATTGGAAAAAAACCCAAACACAAACAGTAAGTACAAACTCTGTATCAATGACTTAGCACTAAAACCATATTTCTTCATTATTTACTGCATATTTGCAAATCGAATTTCCCAAAATTTAAAAGGATTTTTTTCTAAATGATGCCACAAGGTCCTTTAGTCAGTAAAGTTGCTCCACTGAACTCATCAGACTCAGTTAATTGCCATTGCTGATGTTTTTTTAAGCATTTCATGCATGAATGGAAATATTCTACCTTTTAATTCACATCATTAAAAAAAGATGTTCTTTTGTTTCATGTTTGGTGGTGTCAAACATGTGCAGCTTACTGGATCTGTCTGCATCATTCTCATAGCCAAATGTAAACAACATAAATGCTTGATCACTGTTTAATTTACTGCTATGTTAGAACGCACTAATGACTTTCAATGCTTGTGTAAGAGTTGTCTCCCATATACCAGGTCTACCTCCTTAAGAATATGGAATATCGTTTGAAGAAGTTTTTACAGGTTAACCCATATTTACTAATCATATCTTCGTATCTTTGAAAGAATTTAATAAAAGTTTTAAGCGATTCATGGTAACGAAATTCCTGAATTAATAATTTGATCTTTTGGTCCTCGATGCTGTTCGACTTTGTGCTTGTTTCGGCTTTCAAAATGCACTTCTGGCGTATTAAAATTTTCAACTTGTTGCCTTTTGTTGGCTGTTGTTCGTGTGTTTCTTTGTCAATTGTATTCTCCAATTTATTTATATTGTAGTCCTGTGGTGTTGAGTTGTCATCTTAATGTTATATTTCACATGGCTATAAAAGGGGAGGTTTTGGCATGCCACAAAATCAGGTTCAACCCGCCATCTTTTTCTTTAAAAATGTCCTGTACCAAGTCAGGAATATGGCCATTGTTATATTATAGTTCGTTTCTGTATGTGTTACATTTTAACGTTGCGTCGTTTGTTTTCTCTTATTTTTAGTGTAAATTCACATTGCGATAAGACGTGTCACGGTACTTGTCTATCCCAAGTTCATGTATTTGGTTTTGATGTTATATTTGTCATTCTCGTGGGATTTTGTCTGTTGCTTGTTACATTGTAGTGTTGTGTCGTTGTTCTCCTCTTATATTTAATGCTTTCCCTCAGTTTTAGTTTGTTTCCCCGATTTTGTTTTTTGTCCATGGATTTATGAGTTTGAACATCGGTATACTACTGTTGCCTTTATTTACCAGTGATAGACGAAAGAGAGGAAAGAAATGGTGGAAACTGTAAATAAATGCATAAACAGTCTGTCACCGCAAACACACATCCCTTTTGATTTAGTGTTTTTTGTTCGTTTTGAGATTTTTTTGTAAGTTTTTTATTGTTTTTTTTGGGGGGGGGGGGGGGTCACTAAGATTTATTTCCTTCTATGATATATATATGTTGTGTACAAGTTGTAATGTTGTACAAATTATAATTTGTACAGAATTTTTGTACAAGTTATCAGTGTTTTATGACCTGCTGAACAAAAATGGATGATGCAAGCACACAGTCTTTTGCTCCGCATATTTCTGTCAATTTTTCACAACTTCACGATACAGTCTAATACTGAGCATTGATACAAAAACATTTTAAGACCTCACAAAGATTTTATATAGATATGAATATGGTATAAGGAAAAAAATTAAATTAGAATTTAAACCATTCAGGTATCCTCATTTCCAGTGTGAAGGCACGGAGAATAGCACTAAATGTTAGGTTGACGTATATTTTTTTGAATTTAAAACATTACACTGGTACATTTTATAAGTTAAACATGTATCACCTGTTGCAAGAAGGTAGGTGTCAAAAAACTTATAACTTGTACAAATTATAATTTGTACAAACTTACATCTTGTACATAACATATACAACTATAACCAGTAAAAGATGAAAAGTAATTTGTGAAGATATTCATTTGCACTCTTCTTTTAATTCTAAGCTTTATAATGTGTTTTATTAGAAGATAAAATTCATATATTTGGGTAGTAAATTAATAGGTCAAAGGGTAAAAGGTATCCGTTTACCTATTACAGCAACATCAATTTACTGGGACACACTAATAGAAACAACTTGTCCGAATTAACGAATTGAAAAAAAGTTATTGTAGAGCCCATGTGTTTGTAAGGTCCGCTCTCCATTGTCTTTGAAGTCAATGGTATCACAGGCTCCTTCTGAACCTTTTTAGATATAGTGAATAAACCTTTTAATGTGTATCTTCTTATTGTAAAACTGTCTCAAATAACATGTAAATCTGTACAGCTTTCAATTTCTACAACGTTAAGGTGAAAAATCATTAAAAAAAAAGAAGCATAATGAAGTTGTTAAATTTGATGTATGCCTTTTTGTGCTCCTATGTAACATATAACAAAAGAGAATAACACAATGTTGACTGTTGTACCCCTATTTAAAAAAATCCATAATATGTCTGTTGGTTTTTTTCGCACATTGTTGTCATTATGGTGGAATTTATGCCACTGTCATACAAGTGAGAGGTTAAGGTAGCTTGAAAACCAGGTTTTTCTACATATGAAAATGTCTGATAGATTCGTGTTTTACTTGGTCGGATACTAATAATTAATAACTCTATTTTAGTAACTATTTTCTATTCTCAAAACTACATATGTACAGTTATGCTACAAATCTGCAACTCTCAGTCTATGGCTACACGTGCTGATCTTATCTTTCTTCATGCATTTTCATAACATAACAGTACCAAGTTAGGAATTTTACAGTTGTTACCCATTCTTTTGGTGTGTTTTAGACTTTGATTTCGCAATTTCCAATTTTATTTTTTCTCGGAGTTCGACATTTTCTAATTGACTTTTGATTTGATTATAAGCCAACTAAACTAACTTCTGTCTCAAGAATATTTTATCCAACTTTCTACTCTGGTCTTAGTTATTTAAAAGCTATTTGAAATAAACTACCAGGAGGACAACTTGAACTCATTGTGCCGTCTTGAAATTTATCCTTTACCACAAAAAGTAAAATCAATAATTTGAATTGGCGATATACTTAACTGTTTAATGTCATCAGCAAGACACTTTATGATATTTAGTTTTAGTTCTTAGTAAAGTGATACTTAAGGATGTACTTAGGTGAGGTTAAGTAAAAATTAAGAAATTAAGAAATTAAAAATGATACTATAAGCTGGTAGAGCATCAATTAAGGATAAAGATAAGCTAAAAATATTGATAGGTCATGGACCTCCTTTTCGAGATATTTGAGATTTAAAATATGGCGGGAAAAGGCTGACTCGGACTTTTACCTTATATTTGCATTGGTATTATTTGGGTCTCAAAACAAAAGAAAAAAAATTAAGAATCTTTTAAAATTTTTGGTAAATGACGTTGCATGAGCTATTTAGTCTTATATGAAAAAATAAATGGGTATTATGGGGCAAAATATTTAACATTGTATTGTATGGAAAAACACCAAGGATACCGAACATTTGACACAAATTTCAAAACCTCACCTAAGTACATCCTTAAATTTAATCCAAAGTTTCTTTACAAACAAGTACGTAGATTTCTCAAAGGTTTGAATATCTGGGATCTTTAACAATCATCTTGAAATGGATGAAAACTTAAGTAACCACTTTAATACAAGTTGAAACATCCGATTTTTTAATTGTAAAGCAATTATTAAAAAGTTCTTGAAGAGATTTAAAGTTGTATTTTCGATTTGGATTTTGAAGTATTTTAATATCTGTATGGCATATCTAAGTATATTTCAATATGAAATTTCCCAAGTATTTTCAAAGTATGATAACGTGTCTTATTTAGAGGTTTTTTTAAGTATTAAATCACATTTTATCACATCAAGCACTTGGATCGTCGTCCATCTTTCTTTGCGCCTGCGAATAAAAAAAATCATAATTTGATAATTTCCTTTTTCTTAAACAATCGTATAAGCACATGGACAAAACAAAAGTCCCTTAACCGTAACCAAATTGTCAAATTACGACACTTGATACAATGTTACGTAGTGTGATTGAAACAACAATAACTTTCCTCCAACATTTTTTAATGAGACCAAAACACCATTAATGATTAGGGGTCCTCTTACGGACTGACAACTTGATATTTACCTGTAATTCAGCTGTTCTTAACAACAATAGTGTTAAAAAAGGGTATATTTTGTAAAGATATTTATTAAAGCATTAACAATTTTACAATAATTGGTTTTGATTATTAAGATTTTAAAGTCGATATAATCTAGCACAGTTATTTAAATGTTTGTATTACTTTGTTTTCTTATTTGTTTCACTCTATTTTCCATATCAATGTCTTCTTGATTATACTGTTGCGATCTTGCATAAACATAAATATTTTATCTTACGAGAGCTATTATGAATAAAATTGAAAATGGAAATGGGGATGTGTCAAAGAGACAACAACCCGACCATAGAGCAGACAACAGCAGAAGGTCACCAACAGGTCTTCAATGCAGCGAGAAAATCCCGAACCCGGAGGCGTCCTTCAGCTGGCCCTTTAGCAAATGTATATACTAGTTCAGTGATAATGAACGCCATACTAAACTCCAAATTTTACACAAGAAACTAAAATTAAAAATAATACAAGACTAACAAAGGCCAGAGGCTCCTGACTTGGGACAGGCGCAACAATGCGGAGGGGTTAAACATGTTTATGAGATCTCAACCCTCCCCTTTTACCTCTGTCCAATGCAGAAAAGTAAACGCATAACAATACGCACATTAAAATTCAGTTCAAGAGAAGTATTTTGTATGATGATATATTTGTATTGATGATGAATAAATATGTTTAAACTAAGAGAAGTCAGAGTCTGATGTCAGAAGATGTAACCAAAGAAAATAAACAAAATGACAATAATACATAAATAACATATATATATAGAATATATAATAAGAGCTTGAGTCATTAAGTTTATATGAAATATTAGTATATTTAAATTTCTCAAAAGCTTAAGTGACAAATCGAGAATACTTGTAGCTCACAGTTCACCCAGCCATTTCCCACGGTTAGACACTCTATAGTTATAACAGCTAGATGTAACCAATTTGTAGTTTTCCTTTTTAGTGTAAAACATGGACAGAAGTACAACTAATTCTTGCATCTGCTTTGACAGCATACCAAGACACAACGACTACTATATCAAGTAATAGAATAAATTCCTGAATTAGGGTACAGTCAGTGAACATTGCGATGTTTCATGTTATTTTGAATAAAAAATCATTTTAAAAAACAAATTAGATTATATCCTAAATAAATTATGAAACTTTCAATATGATTTCAAATTTCCTTGCTTATTCAAGCAGTTTTTGAGAACTTATTTATTTTGTAATTCAAGTACGGATAAAAGTAATTACGTAAAAGAGAGGCGAAAGATACCTGGTCCATAGTTACACTTTCTGATTATATACGACAAAACAATATACGAAAAAAAACAGTTATTGTAAAGAAAAAAGGTTTGTTAATATTCTAAATAAACTCATCATAGATACCAGGATTAAATTTTGTATTTACACCAGACGCGCGTTTCGTCTAAAAAAGACTCATCAGTGACGCTCGAATCCTTAATAGTTTTTTTTAAGCCAAATAAAGCACGATGTTGAAGAGCAATGAGGACCAAAATTTCTCAAAGTTTTGCCAAATACAGCTAAGGTAACTATTCCTGAGGTAGAAAAGCCTTAGTTTTTCTTAAATTCAAATGTTTTGTAAACAGTTAATTTCACTTTTATGACCACATCAATGATAACTACGGGGCTTGTGATATCCTCGATGAATTCAAACTCCACCAGAAGTGGTTGTAAATAAACTCATCATAGAAACCAGGATTAAATTTTGTATTTACGCCAGACGCGCGTTTCGTCTACAAAAGACTCTAAACTATATCCATTGTTACATTTTTTAGCATATATCTTAATCTAGTTAAGAACTAATTAAGGATAACAGGTAAATATCAAGATGGAAGTCCTTATGAGGACCCCTTAATGTTGTTCTTGTTATCAAATGTTATAGAAACGTGTCTAAACCAACCCAAATAGTTTCACTTTTTTTAATTGGGTACCTTATAAAGTTAGTACACAAAGATAAAGATCGTACAAATAAAAGTATTATACATCGTGCATATACATAAGATAATTTTAACTCATACTGTTCACGGTAATTAATAATCTATCTGTTTGTGTAAACTGACGGAGATAGTTGAAGCCTTTTGATCTGAATAAACATAAATGTATTGATGTTTTTGTGTTTGTTGATAAGCTATATCATAGAAGTTTACAACTCTATGCAAAATATTTCAACTTTATATTTGAATAAAGGCAATTTATATCATCATTTCGCAAAATTGTTCCGTGTTGAGTCCCTTTGACTCTAAATGATTAATTTTCGTTTGTCTACTGGTACAAGTGTGGACACAGAGGAGTGTGGATAGTTATATTATAACATTCAATTTTTTATTTCATAATATAATTTATTAGGTGTCATCAGGATAGTATTACGATTATTGTGTCTCTTGGTATTAATCAACAACAGCACACGTATATGAGAGTTGTGTTTCAGATATTGAATTTATTTTTTAAAGGTGTTGAGAAATTTTTTGATTTGTTCAATCACAAAATAAAAAATTCCATGTAACTGTTAGTAATTTATTTTATTTTATTTTCGGTTAATGCAAACTATGTTTAGCAATTAACTTGAGCAACAAGACGGGTCAAACATGTGGAGCAAGATCTGCTTACCCTTTTAGAGCACCTTTAATCACCCCCAGTTTTTGGTGGGGTTCGTGTTGCTTAGTATTTATTTTTCCATGTTGTGTCATGTGTACTATTGGTTGTCTGTTTGTCTTTTTCTTTTGTAGCCATGGCGTTATCAGTTTATTTTCGATTTATGAGATTGAATTTTCTCCCTGTATCTTTCGCCCCTCTATTGTAAAGAGTTACTTAAAAATAAATGTTGTGTAGATAGTCACATTAGTTGTCTACATTTGCCGATATGGTTATCAAGAGTAAATGCCAATGAAAATAATGTGAGAAACATTACCTGTAAAACACTTATTAATCAAGTTAGTAGTTGTTTTTAAAATTTCCTTCAAAGAAGAAGGGGTATATGCTTGATTCAAATTTTTTTTAGTTTGACATTTGTAACAATGATTTTTGCATACAAAAAAACAAGACTTGTCTGCCAAGATAACAATATGTCATCATTGAAATACAATAAAAAGTAAAATCACAAAACTACTGAACGTAGAGGAAAATCAATTCGGAAAGTCCATAATCACATGGCAAAATCAAATAACAAAACGCGCATCAAAAACGAATGGACAAGAACTGTCATATTCCTGACTTGGTACAGGCCTTTTTAAATGTAGAAAATGGTGGATTAAACCTGGTTTTATAGCGCTAACTCTCTTACTTTGATGACAGTCTCATCAAATTCCGTTATATTTACATTGATGCGTTAACTAAACAGACACAATACATAATGCATCTTAACCACAGGTGTACATACGTCGTAGATTTTACTGTTCTTCTGAAATCATGACAACTCAACTTTGAATCCTTTGATTTATTCAGATAACATGATTATTGTCAATTTATCAAATCGTAATTTTATTAAGCTGTTTTTGTGTACTGTCCTAAACTAGTTGTTAGTCTGTAGTTTACATGTCGAAATGTACTATTATATTATTTTTTAAAGTATTCTCTGTCTTGGGTGTTCTATTATTTATTTGTACAGTATTCCCGTCATGTCATGTTGTAATTTTAGCGGTATATTTAACATAACCATAAAGCTTGGAGGTTTGGCTTGACATCATAACCAGTTCAACTCACCATTTTGTTCTTCAAGCTAGGGATATGACATTTGTTCCCTTATAGTTCTGTTGTTTCGTTGTTTTCCTCTTATAGTGTATGTGTTTCCCTCGGTTTTAGTTTGTAACCCGGATTTGTTTTCTCTCAATCGATTTATGATTTTTCAGTAATGATATGAGCAGTATGACTATATTTTTATAAGGATGATGATCAATGCAATCGAGAAGTTTAAATTTTTAAATTCTTAAGGATAAAGAAAGACAAAGGTTTTATACCGCTATTTGAAAGTCAAAAACCAATTGAGATAAAACAAATCCGGGTTACAAACTAAAACCGAAGGCATTCTAATATGTTCCTGTAAACACAACTTTTGAGTTTCGGTAGTACTTATACGCTCATATGAATGACACTTTTGAATGCAACAACATTTAATATGGTGAAGGAATATGATATGACAGTTGTTATTTTTAAAGTAATCGGGTATAATTTCCGCGCAAATTTTGGAAATTATTTGAAATATTGATTGCATGTAACCTCATATTAGCGGATTCAACATTAATAAAATATTACGTGTTGTACTTATCTCTGTACGTAGTTAGTACATGACTGAATAGCAACCAATTTTTACTTTGAAAATTTGAACCAATTTTGGAGGTGTTGTAGGCTTTTTTTTATATTTAATTGAGATTTGAAACCGGTTTAAAAACCAGTAAAGTTCGAAACTAGAACATTTTCGCATTAAACTACGTCATCTTGACTAAATTTTTCTCATTGTCAATTATAACTCATCTGCTTATTTTTATATCAATACAAATGATTAAAAAAAAAGCTGTTCAAGACAAGTTTGTCTTTAGAAGTATCTTTCGTCCCTCTTTTAAGCTTTTAATTCTCAAACACTTTGGGTTTTTTGCTCGTTTGTTATATTTTAGCCCATTTCTCTCTGTTCAAATTGTTTGATCTATGCTTTTCTGAGAAAAGGTAGATAAAGGTAGAAAATGTAGTTTTGTAGATTATTGCTATTCTTTTGTAGCAGCCGGTTTTGTGCAGCTTAGGATAGTTCAAGATTATGACTAATTAATTTACACAATGTTGATAATGCAGAATTTATTCTATGAATTAATATAATGATAAAAGTCTTTGAAGTAGATCGTGTCGTAAGGGTAGATGAGCCTTTCGTTTTCCATATTGATCTGAAAAATATAGTGTTACAAAATGTTCAATTAAATCTTATTTTTCTCCAGTCTTTGTTAACCGTTAATTATATGAAATCGTTCGATTTCGTTTAGGCAAGCTATTCATTCAAACATGTTTGCAGATAGAGGATACCGTATATATAAAGGAGGATAAATTAGTGTATAACTTCATCTTACTTAAGCAATTACATGCACATTTTTATTAATGATAAACAAAAAGAGTACCATCACATACAACTGGTAAACACACATTAAGGTAACGAATTCGTACATAAATATAATGTCATGTTTTTTGGTGCGATTTTTTAAAACAATTTTGTTGATGTCAGTGCTGTGAATGTTTCCTCCACAGTAGTATTCCGAGTTCAGTTGTTACTTAGCAATGGCGTTGCAATGAATTATCATTGATACGGTATTTATAAATTAAATGTTTAAATATTTTAAACTTTGTGCACTGTTGTGTTATGAACTTTTTTTATTCGAGCGTTATAAGCCTGGTATCTTTAATGCCCTTCTTTTTAATTGCGCCAATACAGTAAATAAAATTAAACAACGATTTCATGGAACATATCGGTACTAAAGGTGAAATGACCGGGGGAATAAAACGGCGAGGTTGTTTCTGAAGGGTCAATTGTATTCAATCGACATCATTTTTCCGTCTACGGCGTAAACGTTTATTGCTATAGTCTGATAGTATTGACACTTACCTTAAGCTTTGCACTTTTTCTCACATGCTGCCTTGTCAGGAAATCGATTATTGTTTCCTCCAGTTCCCTTGTAAGCAAACCGATAACATTCTTTGAGGTTTTTGTGATAGTAGTATTGTATAAGATAACCGTTACCTGTTCCTCTATCGAATTCTGACTCACAATCTGTAGAGAGAAATAAAAGATGATTATTAATACTCCCCTACCGAATTCTGATCAACAATAGTTTAAAAGAAACATTGAAAACCATTAAAACACATCTTATTGAATAGTTATCAAAGATACCGGGATTATAAATTTTTACGCCAGACGCGCGTTTCGTCTACACAAGACTCATCAGTGACTGAACACTGATTCACAATCTTCTATCGAATTCTGACTCACAATCTGTAGAGAGAAATATTAGCTAACTATTGATAGTCCCCTACCAAACTCTGATCTACAATTTTTGTTAAGGAATATTCAAACCCAGTGACATACATCATATTGAACGCTGACTCGCAATCTTTAAAATCATAATAAAAATTCTATGTAACAATCTAAGAACTATTCAATAATCACTGACAGTACCCCTATCAACCTTGAATCATAACCTGTCTTCAAATCACCTTATTATCACTGGTAGTCCCTTTATCAAATTTCTAGAGATAATTGAGAAAAGCATTCAATAATTTGCGACAGTTCTCCCTGCAACCGCTAACTCACATTCGTTTGAGAAAAACTTTTTCAATTATTGTCGACAGTCACCATAACAAACGTCAAAATAAAAAAATAATTTTATACATTGAAAATATGCATATGAAAGTTTACAAAAAGCATGGTTTAAACTCACCGCTATAGTCGGTATGAACACAGGTGTTAAAACAGTCATTATAAGTGCCGAATCTATTTCCGTTTCCTCCCTGACCAGTGTAATCGAATATTTCGCAACTCTTGGTCACTTTGTTGTAATAGAAAAGTCGTTGATAATAATACCCATTTCCTGCGTCTTTTTGGAGATCACAAACTGAAAAAAAAAGATGGTATTTCTGATTTCAATTTGCATCATTTTTTTTATATCTTACCTTTTTTATTTTTGTCGTCAACACAATTGTCTGTAATAACCTTGTATTGCATAATTATTACTTGTTGGACGCTTATATGTTAAAAGTTATCAACTTCAGTTTCGTTTCAGTACGTTAATATCAAGCATTTTATTGGCATCAGTGCATTAGCATCACTACATTAACAACGGTTCCTAGACACGATAATGTTTACGTCTTTACCCGTAACAACAAAGCAAAATACAGACACTTACTTCACATTATAGTTCATACTTTTGAGAGTAGAAAACATACAAATTAATTTTCTGTTGTTTTAGTATAACACCTCTGCCAAAGGTAGACTCTGTTATTGCTTCTTTATCAGTTCTTGTTATATATTGTTCATACTTTAAATCGATCTCCGGCACATAGTTGATATTCGTTCCATACCTGCTTTGCAATACTTCTCTGAAAATGATCTCGTCATATTGAGTGTAGTGCTACGTATTATAGAACGGAATGGATATATGATCTCTGAGCACGAGATGGTCTATAAATTTCAAAATCGTAACTTTAAAAATCGTAGCCACCGTCACAGGGTCCTTTGTTGGCGACTAGGAAGAGAACTAGTCTCATAATGTGTTTCTATAATCATCATAAACAATTATTTTAGAATAGAATCGTAATGTAAGATGACTTACCAGTAAGTTGAGGTTTAAAGCTTCCACATAAGGATTCACAGTCTGATTTCGTTAGGAAATTGTTTCCATTCTCAAAACAACCAGTGAATGTAAATTCCCTACATGTCTTCAAATAGTTATCGAAGTAATATCTTGTTATTCTCTGATGACAATTTCCGGTTTCAAATGGCAAAGAACAAACTGTAAACAAATGAAACAGACATTTTAAAACAGTTCTCTGTTACACCAAAATAGGAGATATTATTGACTGTTTTCAAGTAAATATACATCATTGTTGCACATATTTTTGGATTTGAGAGTTCCTGGTGATAGTGAAAGAAAAAAGTGCTTCAAATGCAATCTACAGTCATAGATAATTATTTTCATTTTGGGTAAAAAAAGGACACATTAGAAGATTGAGTTAATATATTTAAAGACAGAAAAAATATATGTATAGAAATATGAATTAAACAAAAATGTATTTTGTTGTTGCTGAAACTTCTTGTTGTGGAACAGATCAGGAACAAATTGCGATCAGTCATGTAGTAATCAATTGCACAATGAAATCTCATAAATGTAAGGATCGACTTACCATCAGGGGACGGTTTAAATGACCCACATAAATGTTAGGATCGACTTACCATCAGGGGGCGGTTTGAATGACCCACATAAATGTAAGGATCTACTTACCATCAGGGGACGGTTTGAATGACCCACATAAATGTTCACAATCCTCTTTTGTAAAGAATACATTGTCATTTCCACCGTAGCCATAATGTATGAACGTGTTGCATTGTTTTTTGTTCCAGTCGAAATACCAATATGTTGTAGGTGCTGTATGTCCCATGCTGTATCCGCTGTCTTTGGGCATATAACAAGCTAAAATCAAAAACACACAATGTAAACAGAACTGGTTTAGTGTTGAATTTGTACAATTAAAAAAAAACACTGCCTGGTAAATCATATCTAATTATACCATTTTGTTGTGTTTCACCAACGAAGTCGTTGTTTTTATTGTGTATCTGAACATATTATTTTTTTAGAACAGAAACAGTTAAACATGAAGAAATTTCAATTTGTTTATATATTTATATATTACCTTGAGTTGGAGGAGTATATTTTTTACAAAACTGTGTGGTATAGTCACATTCCTTTTGAGATGTGAAACAGTTTTCATTTCCACCTTGTCCTTTGTAATAAAACTGTTCGCAAGCACCTGTTCCTTTGTTGTAGTAATATCTCTCTAAATGATCCCAGCCAGAACCATCAGCTTTCGGTAAGGTACACACTGTAGTAGAATAATAAACAATTATTCATACACATGTTCTCCTGTATTTTCCGGTATTTGGAATTTTGAAGAATGTAGTAGACAGAGATGTAACATTAAAAGTCAATGTGCTAGTTGTTATATGTTATCTCATTATTTCTTAGAAAACAGGAATAAGAAATTTGCATAGTACTGGTTGTAAGTAATACGCTGTAAAATAAGAGAAACACATTTACAAAAATTAAGAAATTGACTTGTTACATGCATCATATTATCTACAGATTGTTATTACTAACATATACTAGAAAGGCATATTTATGTTTCCTTTTAATTTCAAGGACGAGTTATGATTGTAACAACAAATTGCTGCCTTTATATGTGCATCTTTGTCCAATAACAATATTAAGGACTCTCCAAAAGAGAGGCGAAAGATACAATATTGATATCAAACTCATAAGTCAGAATATACTGAAAGAGCTAGGGCAAGAAAAGAAAAACGACAGCATACATAAAAATAAAAGAAACCAAAGACTGAACAACATCAACTCCAGGGCGATTCCGGAGAGGGGAACATAGCCTGCTTTATATGCGACACACCAACTGGCTTAATCTATTGTTGTAATTTCTACCAACCGGTCCTATATTTGATTTTAATAATGTAATTGCATTTCGTTCTAGTTATGGTGAAGTATGTGCCTTTTTCACAACTGATTGTAATAAAATGATAATACAGGTATTGATAATACAAATTGTTGTTGTAGTTGTAGTGTAAATACTCCATCTTTAAGTAACGACGGTGACCATGTTTCAGAAAAAAAGATGGGATCATTTGCCACATTAACAATATTCGAAGAACGATGACATCATTCGCCACAGGTGACAATGTTAGAAGGAGGCTGAGGTCATTCGCCACAGGTGACCACATTTGAAGGAAATTGGGGTCAGTCGCCACAAAGGGCAATGTTTAAAGAAGTAAAAAGGTCAAATTATACGCAACCGGTGACAACCTTATGAGAAACATGAGCTCAATTACCTACACGTGACAATGATGATGGAAGATGGGGTCATTGGCGACCAAGAAAGATGGGCGATGGTATAATTCCACACTGTTAACAATGTCTGATAGAAAAACATTCAGTAACACTTGAGTCTGTACAAGTGGCTACACAGGAACAAAAACATACCTGATCCGATAACACTTTTGTCTTGACAAGTGGCTACACAGGAACAAAAACATACCTGATCCGGTAACACTTTTGTCTTTACAAGTGGCTACACAGGAGTCTTCGTCATGGAATCTGTTTTGGTTTCCACCACTTCCTCCATATATGATCTTTTGACAGGACTGAGTAGTATAATCAAAATACCATTGATCAAACCCTTCATTACCACTTCCACGATCAGGCTCCAAATAGCACACTAGAAATTAATAACATGATATTAATTCTCAAACAATTATATGATATGTGAATAAAAAAAACAAAGACTTTGAAAACAATATTGATTAAATAATAGTTGTTCAAACCCAAGGTGCATATTTAAACCATAATCATAGTGATAAACATGGAATATTAATATGGACCATGATTTCTTCAAGTTTATACGTTAGATTTTCATTGTGGTCTTTTTATTATAGTTTGTTTCTGTGTGTCTTACATTTTAGTATAGTGTTTCTGTAGTGTCGTAGTCCTCCTCTTATATTTGATGTGTTTCCCTCAGTTTTAGTTTGTAACCCGGATTTGTCAGCAAGTTCTGATTGTTGTCATTATTACCAATAGACAAAGATTTGTTTATAATTGTTTTCCAAGTATGTTGATCACCTTCGGTTGGGGGCGGGGGGGAAGGGGGGGGTAGAACATCCTACAGTATGTTTTGTTTTATAAACACATACCGTAGGATCGATTGAATTTAGTTTACATGTTATGATATGCTTATTTGTTATAAACACATTCCGTTGGGATTTATTGGATTCAGTTTACATTACAATATGTTTAGTTGTTATAAACACATACCGTTGAGATCTTTTGGATTCAGTTTCCATTACAATATGTTTTAGTTGTTATAGACACATACCGTTGAGATCTTTTGGATTCAGTTTACATTACAATATGTTTAGTTGTTATAGACACATACCGTTGGGATCGATTGTTTTCAGTTAACATCTTACAAAAGGTTTTGTTTATAAACACATTCCGTTGGGATTTATCTGATTCAGTTTACATTACAATATTTTTAGTTGTTATAAACACATACCGTTGAGATCTTTTGGATTCAGTTTCCATTACAATATGTTTTAGTTGTTATAGACACATACCGTTGAGATCTTTTGGATTCAGTTTACATTACAATATGTTTAGTTGTTATAGACACATACCGTTGGGATCGATTGTTTTCAATTTACATCTTACAATAGGTTTTGTTTATAAACACATACCGTTGGGATCGATTGGATTCAATTAGCATTTCCCAAAATGTTTAGTTGTTATAAACACACACCGTTAGGATCGATTGTATTCAGTATACATTACAATATATTTAGTTGTTATAAACACATACCGTTGGGATCTATTGGATTCAGTTTACATGCTGCCTCACATGTGTAGTAATCGTAAAATCTGTTGTCATTGCCACCTGTTCCTCTGAACCATAAAGCCTCGCACGAATCTGTTGCCTTGTTATAGTAAAATTCTTTCACATGGAACTTCCCATATCCAGCATCCTTTGGAAGTTTGCATTCTGAATAATTGAAGAAATAAATAGTTATTATGTATATACTACTGTTACATGTTACATACTATTTATAACAATAATAGTATTAATATTTATATGTTCCAGTACAGTTGGTTCTGTACATGTGCAGAATGCAAAACATGTCATTGTTTGTTTTGTACATTGGTTTAACAGAGAGTAAAAAAACATTTTGTAACCTATCTTATTCATGCAAACTCGAAAAAATGTGATCACTATCATGAGAGTATAGAGGGGTTTGCATTTTTTGAAGTGGTAGACTTATTCTGTGTTCTTCTTAATAATTTAGCACCACGTCATTCTCTGTCTTTTTGTTAACCCGTTCTTTTCTTTTCTGTGTTGTTTTCGATGGTGTAATCCCAATTTCGACCTTCATACCACATTGGTATTATTGATGAATAATATATTTTATTTTATGCCTACTTTTTATTATTTTTATCTAGGGTATAAACTTCAATGTTGGGTGTGCTGTTGTCCCTTTCTTGTATAAATAGATAACAATTGCAATTTAAACATTATATGTGTTATATTAATACTCACTATCACCACTATAGCTGGTATCGTACTGTCGTGTACATACACTCTCACACGTGACCTTGTCATGGAATCTGTTTAGATTGCCTCCACATCCGCTGTAGGTGAAAGCCTTGCATTGATTGGATGTTTCATCATAGTACCATTCACTGTATTCAAAGAAACAGTACGAACCGGAAGTATCTCCAGTGTTGCAGGGCAATTTACATACTGGAAAAAAAATACAAAAGATGATATAAGAAAAATTTCAGGGTCTTTTATAGCTGACTGTGCGGTATGGGCTTTGCTCATTGTTGAAGGCCGTACGGTGACATGTAGTTGTTAATATCTGTGTCATTTTGGTATCTTGTGGAGCGTTGTCTCATTGGCAATCATACCATTTCTCCTTTTTTATATAAAAATACGTGTTTGTTAGATTGAATCATTAATTATTGAATCATATTCATATCTGCAAATTTATATTACAGGAAGCAGTGTAAAGTAATACAGTTATTGCCGTCTGCAGACTTTAAATTATAAGGAACAGAAATTACTGAAGTCTATGCTATAGAATTGGAAATCTAAAACAACAAGGTGGATAGTTGCTTTCTTGTCGAGAAGTCTTTGCACGTGTAGTTTAGTACCATCTAACCACATTAAGGGGATAAAGTTAATAAAGCGCTCATCAGACGAACAGGCGACACACTAAAACTGATGTTGAAAAATATCGTTTTCTTCATTTCTTCTAATTTTATACAAACAATGATGATACTAATATTTCAACTAGTTTGATAATGAAAGATATTTTAAATCCCATAAAATGAGGTTATAATTGTCTTACCATCTTTAGTTGTTTTAGTATTTCTACATCTCTTCTCACATTCTTGTAAAGTATCAAAACGATTGAGATTACCCCCACAACCACCGTATGCCATGTATTCACAGGTATCGGTATGTTTATTGTAATAAAAGTATCGAGAGTACGAATTCTGACAATTTCCGGAATCAGGTTCCATATTACATACATCTGAAATGCAAAAAAAAAATATATGAAATAGGTCTGTATTTTAGCAACAATAATCAATGGCTAATTATTTTGTCAGTAATGATAATTGATTAATTTACAAAGACATTAAAGATCAGGGAAAATGTCAAGAGTTCAAATACATTTTAAACACAGGTGAGTAAATCACGAGTAAGACTATTTACTTCTTTGAGGGAAAAGCTTCATGTTATAATTACGATTGTTTTTCTTCAAATTCAGGGTATAATTCAATTAATTCATAATTTTTTTAAACTACATGTTATCACGGCAGATATGTCTCCAATTTAAGCTTATCACGGCAGATATCTCCAACTAAAATACGGAGTTAGAGAGCATTAATTAACATATACGGTACCAATGTTACTGCATCAGATGCGCATTTCCACAATTTATGTCTTTTCAGTGATACAGGAGGCTATACATTCGAAAATCCAAAACTTATTCGAAAATTGAAAAGCTGTATAAACTAAGATCAGACAAAGAATCATAATTTAAAGTAGGTTCAACATCAAATGAATAAATATTCGTATTTTTATGCCAGTACTAAAGTAGTTAAACTGATAAATTGTAACAAATATGGTAACTATGACTGTGTTATTGTATGATATATACCGTAGTCTTTAACATAATCATCACTGTATGGACAGCAATACCGTTGTGAACCAGAGCCAGGATAACACTGATATCCATAAGGACATTTCTGACAGGATTCAGATCCTCCACAAAACAGAATATTACCATAGGAATCCAAAAGTGGTGTACCACCTCCTGGGCAACTTAAATCGGCTATAATTATATAAATAAACATATCTAGTGGTTAATATGAGAAATAAACACGGTTGTCTATAATTACTTACTTCCAATGTATTTTAACGATGGTTGATAGTTTTCTCGTTGGCAATAATATAACATATCCTTATTTTTATAAAGCTTTAAATAATTTAAATATTCGAATTATAACTTTTTCACTTCTTTGCCAATTAGAAAATTAAACGTAGATCAAACCAAATATGTATAAATATAAGCACAATAAACAATGTTACTGTCTTGAAGTTCTTGTCCTCAGCTAAAATTTCGATCGGTCAAGTGTTTTCGTAGGTAATGAGTGTTGCTCATCGTTCGAATCCGTAAAGTGATCTATAGTTGTATACATCCGTGTACGTATGTATAAGGAGAATTGTTTTCTCAGTAGCGACATTTTTTTATATATGAAATTATTAACTTAACTTACGTATGCAAGTCTCGACATAACAATCCATGACCTGATCTGAATCACTACCACAGGTGTGTCCTCCATAAGATGGAGTAGGATTGGTACATTTACGGGATCGTCTTGTTGTGCCTTTACCACAGGAAGCTGAACATGACGACCATTCACACCATGCTCCCCAGCCGCCGTCAACTGCAATATTTCAAAAGGTATATATTCGTATTTTCACAACAATTAAAAATGTTACATGCCCTGTATTAATCAATTTAGCACATTCACCGAATATGATACTCCCCTGATCAATAGCTATATGTACGATCCCTATCGTAATATTATATATTGGAACTTAAAACTACAATGATATTTTTTTGTTTGCATATGCTGTAAATAACAGGGCTAGTGTATTACATATGCACATCAAGTTTCTCGTGACATCCCAAAATCAGTTACTAGATTCTGATAATTGACTTCAAGCTCACAATTCCCCGTTAATTGAAACATAAATGTGAAATTTAGATAGTGTTGGGATGTGTATTTCGCTTTGGTTCAACTCTACACTATAACAATGAGGTTAAAAATACCAAAGGAGTTCAATTTTGGATTGGCATATTATATAGACACCTGTCAATTGTGGGAGAGCAAATGCTGGCCTCTAGATGCCTGATTGTTTTTTTTGTTTTTTTTGTTTTTTTTTTTTTTGGTTGTTCTTATTCGGTTGTATACTCAAATATCTGTTTAATATATATTGAACTACACGTACAGAATGAGAGAACGATTCAAATGCGTTATACTATGTATATGTAACTTTTTAGTTTTGCTCTAACAGATACTTCTTTTTATATATTCTATTACCAATGTTATTTCAACTGATCGGGCGGAGCTTACGTTTTAATTTGCATTAGGACAGTCTATTTGAAGATGTGTGTGATAAGAATGATTGCCGTTAATATTATTGTTGATTTCTAATCGCCTATCAGTGTCAACAAAGGTATTTACAACAAGAATGACTGGACACTTCATTGATTTGTTTATCCTAAAACACCTATCTATAGATGGACTGGTTTATTATGAGCGAACCGGTTAAACCCCGCCCAGTCAAGTGAAATAAATCGAGTAATACATATAAGCTGAATCGGATGGGGAATTTGGATTATGATATCAATGACCAGAAACCCCTAAAGTTTTATACTGCAACTAGTTGTGTTTATTTCCTAAATATAGTAATACAGCTATATTTTGTACAATGTCAATTTCATCATGGAACACTTTTTCCACAGTCAGGGGTTCATTTAGGGATAAAAATAAGTTTGAAATTTGTGTTACAATTTAAACAGCTGTACATTTATTTTTTTACGTTGCAGTATAAAAACAATATGAGGTCAATGTCACAAAATATCAACTTGTTTGTACTCCGCGCAAAACTGGGGAAGGGCTCGGTAGAACCTCGCCCTTCCCCAGTTCCTCAGCCTCATCCAAAAAAAGTTGATATTTTTCTGACATTGACCTAATATTGTATATATATGCTTATAGCCTACAGTGGTAACAGCAGATTCCAACGAGTATGAAGCTACAGGTAGATTCTTTGGTTAGCCTCCTTGCTAGCTCAACCATGAAATGACTATTACCTTAAAACTGGGAGGAGCATAGCACTAATTCGTCATCTAATGAAAACACTCATATCAATGTCCTGTTTATAATAATAAAGTATGTTTCATACAAACAGGTTTACCTAAACAACTTTGCAAATTAAATTTTATTTCTTATAGTCTTTGATTGAATTAAAAAAAAAATTGTATTACAACAAATTAGAAGCGGAGTTACGGTTTATGTTTTGTTCAAGGATGATAATATTTAGTGTTGATTCAATGCTAAACAAATAGAAATTTATAGAAAATCCACATCATTTCCCCTTGTACTCTCATAGTTGGCAATTTGGTACTTGATAGATGGAGGATTATTGCAAGCAGTGCTAGCAATGATTTCCTAAAATACAAGTTTAGAAATTTAAATATTGGTTTAAACAAATATATATAAATATGGACCAATTCAAGTACACCTTCTAGGGTGAGCTCGACTTTCGTGACTTAGCACGATTTTTTTTAATTCAAAGGTTGTAATAGGACTTTTCGTATACTTTAAACGCTAGCACATCATAGAAAATCAGGAGAGTAATCAATGATTAAACAAAAATATCTGTGGATTTTCTACAAAAATCTTGGGGTTTTTTGCCACAAAATCCCGTTTAACTTTAAAAATGCAATCAAACTATAAATAATAATGCTTGCTTGAAGTTTCCCCTTTGTATATGTACAAAATGGCCCATCTCTATTATTCATTATCTTTGCTGTTTTTATACTATTGCAGTTTGAAAAATTCGTAATTCAAAGGCAAAAGAAGGATATTTACGCCGTGATTGTACCATTGTAAAGTATATACACATAACTGTATTCATAAATGAACTGAGTAATTGATTGAAATAAAATTGTCAATTCAAAAACACCTACAACATGCTTGTGAATCAATAAATTTTAAATTTAGATTGAAAACTTATTTTTAAACTGACTTGTAGAACTAGTTTTACAATTCTTATATTCTGTCACTAGTTCTGATTGGTTCTCTGTTTAACTATTGACTCCACCTACAGGCTTGTGTACCTTAACCTAATAATCATGATTTCATGGTTGAGCTAGCAAGGAAGCTAACCAAAGAATCTACATATAGCTTCATACTCGTTGGAATCTGCTGTAACCGATGTTCAAATATAATAAATCACATTAATAAGGTATGAAGACAAGAATAGAGGAAAAATTGTTTGAAAAAAACAAACAACAAAAGAACTGAATTTTAATTAACTATTTAATATTTCTAAGGTACAAAGACATTAACTAAAAAAAAATTTAGTTTTGGTTCTTTAAATCGTTTCATTAATATCATAGAGTAATGAATGCCTCAGTTCAAATTATATGCGATTTCTATTATAACTTATATTTTCAATGGACACAACTCTTTTTAAAAAAATAATTGATATTCAAACAATGATGTTCGACCGTTGCAGATTTAAACCTATAATATAAATTTTATGGAAATCTTGCAAGAATTGTACAGACAAAACGCGAATAGTTCAATATTACATAAAATTAAAATGTCCAAGGGACATCACTCTTTTAAAAAAAAATTGTCCGTTACTGTAAGTTCGGATCATTGATGACATAAATCTATGCTGTAAGTTTTATAAACATCTAGCAAGAAATGTACATGTGCGAGCGCTTTTTCCATAATCTGTCTATTTTTCTTTTTCCCTAATCTGTCTATTTTTCTTTAACCCTAATCTGTCTATTTTTCTTTTACCCTAATCTGTCTATTTTCTACTTACTTCCACAATGTTTTTTGTTCTTCATAGATGGAAACAAACGTATCTGCTATTTTTCTTTTTCCCTAATCTGTCTATTTTTTCCTTTCCCCCTAATCTGTCTCTTTTTCTTTTCCCCTAATCTGTCTATTTTTCTTTTTTCCCTAATCTGTCTATTTTCCTTTTATCTAATCTGTCTATTTTTCTTTTCCCCTAATCTGTCTATTTTTCTTTTTTCCCTTATCTGTCTATTTTTCTTTTTCCCTAATCTGTCTATTTTTCCCTTTTCCCTTATCTGTCTATTTTTCCTTTTTCCCTAATCTGTCTATTTTTCTTTTTCCCTAATCTGTCTATTTTTCTTTTTCCCTAATCTGTCTATTTTTCTTTTTTCCCTTATCTGTCTATTTTTCTTTTTCCCTAATCTGTCTATTTTTCTTTTTCCCTAATCTGTCTATTTTTCTTTTTTCCCTTATCTGTCTATTTTTCTTTTTCCCTAATCTGTCTATTTTTCCCTTTTCCCTTATCTGTCTATTTTTCCCTTTTCCCTTATCTGTCTATTTTTCCTTTTTCCCTAATCTGTCTATTTTTCTTTTTCCCTAATCTGTCTATTTTTCTTTTTCCCTAATCTGTCTATTTTTCTTTTTTCCCTTATCTGTCTATTTTTCTTTTTCCCTAATCTGTCTATTTTTCCCTTTTCCCTTATCTGTCTATTTTTCCCTTTTCCCTTATCTGTCTATTTTTCCTTTTTCCCTAATCTGTCTATTTTTCTTTTTCCCTAATCTGTCTATTTTTCTTTTTTCCCTTATCTGTCTATTTTTCTTTTTCCCTAATCTGTCTACTTTTCCCTTATCTGTCTATTTTTCCTTTTTCCCTAATCTGTCTATTTTTCTTTTTCCCTAATCTGTCTATTTTTCCTTTTTCCCTAATCTGTCTATTTTTCTTTAACCCTAATCTGTCTATTTTTCTTTTTTCCCTTATCTGTCTATTTTTCTTTTTCCCTAATCTGTCTATTTTTCCCTTATCTGTCTATTTTTCCTTTTTCCCTAATCTGTCTATTTTTCCTTTTTCCCTAATCTGTCTATTTTTCTTTTTCCCTAATCTGTCTATTTTTCCCTTTTCCCTTATCTGTCTATTTTTCCTTTTTCCCTAATCTGTCTATTTTTCTTTTTCCCTAATCTGTCTATTTTTCTTTTTCCCTAATCTGTCTATTTTTCTTTTTCCCTAATCTGTCTCTTTTTCCTTTTTCCCTAATCTGTCTATTTTTCTTTTCCCCTAATCTGTCTATTTTTCCTTTTTCCCTAATCTGTCTATTTTTCTTTTCCCTAATCTGTCTATTTTTCTTTTTCCCTAATCTGTCTCTTTTTCCTTTTTCCCTAATCTGTCTATTTTTCTCCTTTCCCTAATCTGTCTATTTTTCTTTTTCCATAATCTGTCTATTTTTCTTTTCCCCTAATCTGTCTATTTTTCTACTTACCTCCACAGTGTCCTTCATTACAAGGATGTGTTTCCTCTATGTTTCCATTACAATCATGGCCGCCATAGCCTGGTGTCGGGTTATTACATATACGTTTTCTGCTCATATAACCATCACCACATGTTACACTGCACGCACACCAGGAACCCCAGGATCCCCATCCACCATCAACTGTAATATGTTTTACAATGTATAAAATTTTATAAAGTCAATGATGGTGTTTCTTATTTTGGTATTAACTAGATTGTCAATATACACTTAACTGCTCAATTTCTAATTTAAAATTTGGTGTATACTAGCGGACAAAAAGAAATTGCACATCATAAAAAAACTTGAAGATAACTTGTTATGCTAATCTCAGCACAGATGTTTTCCTAGTTATTTAGAACATACTTGTTTTTTTTCTAATTTACGAGAAAAATTTGATATAATTAAAGAAATCTTTTCTCACGGCTACAGCAATCAAAATGAGTGCCTCTGTCATCACAAAGATCTGACTTCTAGCGTTCTTATACCTTTTCCAACGGACACTTCAGATATAACCAAAAATAAATCTAGTCTTTGTGTTAATGTGTTTTTTGAACTTGATAATTACTTCAGATAATGATTAAAAGTAACTGAAAACTTTAGTTACAAGACATCAAAGCCTCAACAAAATTAAAGAAAGCGCTTTTAAATGGTCGACAAGTATGCAAAATTCCACTGAACTGTTCCAGCTTTGATATTATTATGACATTACAAGATCAACTGATGGCTCGCTTGAGAGTGTTCAAGAACCATTAGTAAGTTTCATTGAGGAATACTAAACTTAATGTTTAACATTTACAAAAATGTAAGTCAGTATGTTTGCTCTTAACCATGAGTTTTTACTAAACTACGAGTTTGCACACCCCGCAAGTATTTTCTTTTAACTTATCATTTTACCGTGACAATGCCCATTATTGCAGGAGGCTGATTCCTCTATGTTTCCATTACAATCATGACCGCCATAGCCTGGTGAGGGGTTATTACATATGCGTTTCCTGCTCATATAACCATCTCCACATGTAGCACTGCAAGCACACCAGGAACCCCACGAACCCCATCCACCATCAACTGTAATATATTATATTACTTTATATATATATATACATGATGTTGTTTCTATTTGTGGTGCAAGCACTACTGTCAATAAATATTTCCCTTTGAAATTTGTCGTAAATAGTGGTTAAAAAATCTTTAGACCATACATAAAACTCCTTAATTCACGGTTTGTTTGAAAGGTAGTATAGCTGCGAATCAAAATCTGGACTTTTGAAGATAACTTGTGAACTCATAATGATGATTTTTTGCATAATTGTATAAGACATGATTGTATTTTTTTTTTATTCATGACATGAAACCAGCTGAAATATATTTCATCACATGTTATGAAAACAATGATATTGTTTCTTGATTTTGGCATTAGTTATATTTTCACAATTACTTCAACATCAAATTTGTCTTTCATAAAATATAGGCGAAAGATGCATAGAGAACATTCAAACAAAAACCAGGGTTGATATCGTATACTTTAAACCTTGCGCTTATTAGTCTAATTGTATAGTAATTGTGTATCTATGCTAATCAATGTTCATTTTTTCTTTATGAATTCTCTATATGCCCCTTGTGGGCCCTTAATTAAAAATAGAATGTTCTTGTTGCTCATGTATGTTCAAACTCGGTGATACGTCAGAACTGCAACTCAAATTACTGAGGATTCATTTTTATCGTGAGAACCAATTTTCGTTGATTATAGTACGGCGGCTTTGTGAAAAATTGTGCACATCCTGCTACAAGCATGAAATTTGGCATAGACCTTCTTCAACTATTACTCTTTGATTTCAGATAGGGAGGCATTTGAAAAAAATGTCTCACTTCCGGTAAAATTCAAAATGGCGGACATCATACTTAAATCAGCCCAATATCGAAGACTAGTATGTGAATAGGTGTTATTATCATGCTACTATCATAATATTTAGTACAAACCTTTGTTTTTAACTACTTTTGGATATATTATATAGATAAGATGTCTTTAAAACCCCTACTTCCGGTAAAATCCAACATGGTGGACATTGTACTAAAATAAGCTTATTTTTTAGGGAGGGTAATTGAAGTGTGTTTTAACGTATTGCTACTATCATTACATTGTGCAGGAACCTTTCTTTAGTGCTTCTCATTGATACAATATATAAGACGTATATCTTTAAAACCCTGACTTCCAGTAATATTCAAAAATGGCGGAGATAGTAATATTAATTTATTATTCAAGTATTCAAATTTTTTCAACATGTAAAGAAAATGTTGTTTTTGTGCTGGTCATTAAACTTTTGGATTTAAGTTATCCCCAAAACCACTAATTCTATTCTGTTGTAAATGTTTAAATACAAAGTTGACACTTCCGGTAAAAAATATGGCGTAAATTTCAAAGGTAAGTCCACAATCCATATCTTCGATGTACAGTTTTCGATAGATTGATTAAAACAAAATAAAATCACTAAATTACTAAAACATTTTTAAAATTTATACTATTTGGCCAAAAATACATGTTTATTCACGGTCACCACCACATGCACACAAGGCAGTGCACGGGGGACCCGATTTTCCTTCATAAACAACGACCGCGGCATCCTTTCCTTTTCTTACATCCACAATGTATAAACATTTAACAAAATGATGAGGCCTTAGAAATAGTTTTTTAAAAGGGTTCCCATGGATCATATTTGTTCATTCGCCATTCATAAGCGTCTGGACTAGTTAGCATTGGAACCAATTACAAGATTGTTACTCATTCACAAACGCCATGGTATATTGCACGCTTTACATGCTGAAAAATACCAGACCGAGTCGTAGGAATAGCCTCAATAAGTCTTTCCTCTTCCAAAAACACATGTTTTCTTGCTTTGTTAACCCCATCTGATAAGTTTTTTTTTTCGATCTTACAACAAAACCACGTATCGTTTTATCAATGACATTTTCAAATCCATATCTGGTGATGTTGGCTGGTCAATCATCATTCTAAATGTTACAGTCACATCTTCATCCATGTCACCAACGCAGTTCCTTTTCCAGCAAATGTGTAAACTCTCAATGCCTAGTGCATTTGAATAGAAAGGTCGTGGATAGATATATATCTAAAGCTTTTCCCACTTCCAAATGCAAACCAAAGTTCGTCTGCCTCTATGTCACGGAATAGCAAAACAGCAATGACATCAGTATCGTTTGTTCGAGTTATGACTCAGTTTAGTTTGTGATTCACTGCATCAGACACATCCATCTTGATTCTAGTGTCAGTCTCTTCATGTAAACATGGTGCTAAACTTAAAACATCGTCAAGTGGTAGATAACACTGAACATCCTGAGCATTTGTTGTTACAACTACCTTTTCCTCAAAATTTATTGAGCAAGATGCTGTGAATGAAAATTAAAAAGTTCTTTCTTATTGTCGTCATCACTCAGAAAACTTTGCCAATTTTGAGGAATTTGTTTTGACCCTGGATTCGTCTGAGTATTCCCTTTCCCCTAAATGTAGCTCTTGCTTCTTGTAGCAGCCTTCAAACTACCAGTATTGTCTATGTACATGAACGCATCCGAGACTACATCCACTGTTGTTACAGTTTCAAGGTGTTTCCTAAAGAGTTTGCTGATTGAGTATTGTATCCTTACTTTAATAAAATTGAAACTGTAACAAATAAACTCATCATATATACCAGGACCAAACTTAGAATATACGCCAGACGCGCTTTTCGTCTACAAAAGACTCATCAGTGACGCCCGAATCCAAAAAAGTTAAAAAGGCCAAACAAAGTACGAAGTTGAAGAGCACTGAGGACCAAAATTCCTAAAAGTTTTACCAAATACAGCTAAGGCAATCTATGCCTGAGGTACAAGAGAGAATGAAGTCTTGAATGAGTATGGTAGTTGTAGCAACAAATGCTCAGGATGTTCAGTGTTATCCACCACGTGATGTATTTCAAGTTTAGCACTAAGTTCACATTAAGAGGCTGACACAAGAATCATGCTGCATGTGTCGTATGCAGTGAAACACGAACTTAAACGAGTCATAATTCGAACAGTCGTTACTGATGATGCTGTCATTACTGTTTCGCTATTCCGTGACATAGAGGTAGACAAACTATGGATTGTGTTTAAGAAGGCAAAACACTTCGGATTAATATCGAACAATGGCCTTTCATATGCACTAGGCAATGAGTGATCACACACACTTATTGTGATCCATGCCTTTACCGGTTGTGATACGGTTCTCTGTTTGCTTGAAAAGGAAAAAAAGACTGCGTGGGATGGCATTTGAAGATGTGACTTTAACAGAAAGAATGGTGATTGATCAGCCTAAATCACCGGGTTTTTACTGTTAGATTGCACAAACTTATCAGATGAGTCTAATATGGTTAACGAATCACGATCATAACTGTTTGCACAAAGGGGAAGGCTAATTGAGGCTGTTCCCTCAACTTGGTCTAGTCTTTTCCAGCATGTAAAACATGCAATAAACTCAGGCGGGTGTTTAGGGGGACGAGCTTGGCATTGGCTCTTATGCTACCCAGTCTAGGCGCTAATGGATTGTGAAGGGACAAAGAGGATTCCTTTTAAAAAAACTCTTCTGAGTACTCATCATTTTGTTAAATGTTTGTATATTGTGGATGTAAGAAAGGATGTCTCGGGCGTTGTTTATGGGGAAAATCGGACCCCCCGTGCACTGCCTTGTGTGCATGTGGTGGTGACCGTGAATAAACATGTATTTTTTAGTATAAATTTTAAAATTGTTTAAATTTAGTGATTTTATTTTGTTTTAATAAATCTATTCAAAACTGTACATCGAAGATATGGATTGAGGACTTACCTTTGAAATTTACGCCATATTTTTCACCGGAAGTGTCAACTTTGTATTTACACACTTACAACAGAATAAAATTAGTGGTTTGGGGGATAACTTAAAGCAACAAGTTTAATGACCAGCACAAAAAACAACATTTTCTTTACATGTTGAAAAAAGTTGAATATTTGAATGATAAATTGATAGTTCTTTATCCGCCATTTTTGGATATTACCGAAAGTAAGGGTTTTAAAAATATACGTCTTATACATATTATCAATGAGAAGCACCAAAGAAAGGTTTCTGCACAATGTAATGATAGTAGCAATACGTTAAAACACACTTTAATTACCCTCCCTAAAAAATAAGCTGTTTTTAGTACAATGTCAGCCATGTTGGATTTTACCGGAAGTAGGTGTTTTAAAGACATCTAATCTATATAATATATCCAAAAGTAGTAAAAAAAAAGGTTTGTACTAAATATTATGATAGTAGCATGATAATAACACCAATTCACATACAAGTCTTCGATATTGGGCTGATTTAAGTATGATGTCCGCCATTTTGAATATTACCGGAAGTGAGACATTTTTTTCAAATGCCTCCCTATCTGAAATCAAAGAGTAATAGTTGAGGAAGGTCTATGCCAAATTTCATGCTTGTAGCAGGATGTGCACAATAGTCTGAAATATGCTTGTAGCCGCCGGACTATTAAGGAAAACGTCCATTTTGTGGTTGTTTGATTTCGTGGTTTTGACGAACACATCAAACAAGCCTATAGAAGATTTGTTATTCGTTAAACATTTAATTTCGTTGTTCACTTGTACCCACGAAATCCACTAAAATAGGTATGCAACGACTAATTATGAATCCACAGTAGTTACTTTTAATTTTCAGCAATACCTTGACAATGTCCATTGTTGCACAGATGTACTTCCTCGGAGTTGCCGTCACAAACGTGACCTCCATACAGTGCTTCCGGGTTATTACATATACGTTTCCTACTCATATAACCATCACCACATGTAGCACTGCAAGCACACCACGAGCCCCACGAACCCCATCCTCCATCAACTGTAATACATTTTATTATATGACATTAAAGCAATGATGTCGTGTTTGACATGATTGAAAATAAAAAAATATAAAACACCTCCCCATACCTTAACCCCTTCCAGACCTTTGATAATTCTTTGTTAACAGCAACCATCAATCAAGGAAACTGTTATTGTATAAGCAAACAGTGGAATGTCGCCCAATTAAAGAGTTATGTTCATCTTTTCATTCTTTCTGAAAAGCTCCAAAATGTGGTTTCAATGGACAGAGTAACAAAACTTTTTAAAAAACCTATTCGAAAAACAAAATTTACCTTTTTTTGGATCGTAGATAAAACAACTTTTTTAATCTTTTGTTCAAATAATCCTATCATTTTACAAGTAGAAGACAGGGAGATAATATTAACTTATGTATTTATTACAATTGAAAATAGTAAGTAACACTTCCTCAATTTAGTGCGTTCGATTCGGTCACTAAGGAAGATAAAAACGTTATATTAGGTACGAATAAAATTTGTGAGTCAATTACTGTGAATTCATTATATTTCGTTGGATACCAATATTCGTGGGTTTCTTTTGTACAAGTGAACCACGAATTCGAATGTTCAACGAAGTACAAATTGTGAATGTATGTTATGTGTAAAGATAGGCAAAACAACGAATTCAAATATCCACGAAAATGCAAATTTTCATCAATCCATGAAAATTGATACCCACGAAAATAAATGAATTCACAATAGATGAAGAAATTTTGAAATTTAACCAAAAATGAACTTTCTATATAATTTTATGCCTGTACCAAATAAAGACTAGGCCAGTTGGTTTACTGTGTTTAAACTTTTGATTTTGCCTTTTGATAAGGGTTTTATAAAACAATGTAATCAGTAAAATGTTGACCAACTGTAGATGTAAGTGTTAATCATTTGAAAGAACTCGGGAAACTTTTTAATCATTTTCAGACTTTGTATACTCAAAACTTTAACCTGAAAGTGCATTAACTTCCTGGGCAGATATCTGAAGAGTGTAGTCTCTCCAACTATGATTCATTAACTCACCCATACAATATCCTTCGTTGCAAGTATGTGTTTCCTCCCCATCCCCCTGGCACCCATAACCGCCATATCCTTGTACTGGATTGTTACATTCGCGCTTCCTGCTCATAATACCTCCACCACATGTCACACTACAGTCACACCAAGATCCCCAAGAACCCCATCCACCATTCACTAAAATAAATTATAGATGTATTCATAATAAGGAGAAATGTTTTTTTGTAAATAATCATGCATTCATACAATGTACTACTTCTTTTTATGCGCATGTATTATCCGACATGTAACTATACTTACTTGACTTCATTGTTATATAGGAAGGAATATTTTAGACTTATGCAAGCTGTGCAATAGTACCATTTTTGAGGAATTGAATTGGAATGTTGATCATCTTACCTGTTCATTGAGTTCATACCTACGGCTACCTGTGACTAGCAGCATCTTTGCAATTGGTGCCCCTTTATACAAATATTAGTTCTAGATCACATTATGAGATAGGAAATAAACACGCTAGATACAGGTAGTGATGGATTTTGACTACATGAAATGGACATTTTGTGTTTTAACAAGGTTCCTTCACAGTTACACCATACAATTCCTTACCTTCACAATGCTTTATGTTACAGTCTGCCGTTTCAACAGTATCACCATCACAATCATGACCACCATACTCTGGCATCGGATTATTACATTCACGCCATTTAGTCATATGTCCTTGACCGCATGTGGCAGAACAACCTGACCATTCACTCCATGATCCCCAACACCCATCAACTGTAAAATTTTTTTGTTTTTAATTTTATAGTAGGCCACCACTGAAATATGGGACACACACATGTATAGTAAATATTTTTGAAAATATCTATGAACGGATCTATCAAACATTTTGTGTGGATTTAATCAACATAACAACTATGAGGGGTCGCATTTCGGAGCTTTATTATTTACAATCAAGTAACCTATTCCTTATACAACTTCCATATGTACAAGTTAATTCTGACCTGTCAATTGAAGCTTCACATTTTATATTCACTAAATTTCCATGTAAAATGTGGGTAAAACAGGTTTACGCATTTTCTATGGTTGCTTTATAAAGGTATTATCTGGTCGAATGCTTGTAATGACATTTCGTAAATTTTACGGACGCCATCACCGTTATGGAATGTCTGTTTCACATACTATATCGGATATGTTTCTTATGTCGTAACTACGATTCCCTTCCCTTTTCATGAATGTGACCTACCGTATCAGACTATTAACCGGGTTTGTAATAACATGAATAACACGACGGGTGCCACACGTGAGACAGGATCTGCTTCCCTTTCCGGTGCTCCTGAGATCACCACACGTTTTTTTTTTTTTTTTTTTTTTTTTTTTTTTTGTGGAAGAGGTGAGTCGTGTTGCTTATTCTATAGTTTTCTATATTGTGTCTGGTGTACTATTATTTGTCTTTTTGACTTTTTTCTTTTTAAGCCATGGCTTTGTCAGTTTATTTTCGATCTATGAGTTTGAATGTCCCTCTGGTATCTTTTGCCCCTCTTTTTAAGTGCTCAAGAAACGGATTCGCTTTCGTGTTTAAATTTTAAATGAAAGATATTTTAAGATGATTATATTTATGGATTGGTTGCCGTTTTGGGTAATGGTATGAAAAATGCTGTGTAAAGTATTTACTGTACCAAATATTCACGGACTCTGCAAGCATCAATCTTTTTAAAATTACTTGCATCTTCGTTTACTATATTGGTATCAAACACGACATCTTTTATATAAAAATTTGCGGTCCAGTGTCATCGTAGAGTTTTTTGTGCGTTTAATTATTTATAAAGCATTTGTTCGAAAATATTTGATGAATGATCATTCCAGATGAAGTTTCAAATTGATTAATAGGATTTGAACATCAGTTGACTCTAAAATACAATACTTATTATAGCTCAATATATTTTTTAGGACCATATTGACAATGATTGACAAAACGTCTTTCGTGGAAGTGACAAAATCTTACCTCCACAATTCTGTGTAAAACAATCCATTGTCTCGGTGTCACTACCGTCACATGACTGACCACCATAGGATGGTAAAGGATTATTACATTCACGTGTTCGACTACTCGTTCCGTGACCACATGACACAGAACAGGATGACCAATAACTCCATGATCCCCAGCAACCATCAACTATTAAAAATATCAGTAATTAAACGTTAGTTGGCATCACTGTGTGCAATATTTCTCTAGTTAGTGGCTAATACTGAATCAAAATAATAATGGTCTATTTCTGGTATTAAAAGCGAACTTCAATTTAGTATGATCGCTGCTGTGTTATGTGCATGGTTTAGTTTGAATTTCAACTCCTCTAATTTGTACATCATGTTAGTTGATATGTTTGATAAAATGAAACAAACTATTTGCAATGCTTTTCCTGTGAAAAAGGCCCAAATAAAACAACGCACTGGTGATAACTGCTAATTGTTTGCTTTCAATTATGTATATGTTTAATTTTCTGGAATGACAATTTTTATGTTTACCTATCAAGGTATTGAGTAAGTGCAGTATGCAATGCTCTTCAAGTTCGTACTTTATTTTGACCTTTTTAACTTCTTTGGATTCGAGCGTCACTGATGAGTCTTTTGTAGACAAAATTTATACTAAATTCAGTCCTGGTATCTATGATGAGTTTATTTAGATGAAATAAATCTACCATAAAACACAGATGATTGTAGTTGCTCCGGACGCAGATCCTACCCGACCGATATGTATAATCGTATTAAAGAATAAACGGGTCGCACATAAATACTACTATTATTGTAAGAGCGTATATAAATATGTATTGTACGTGAAACATTATCGAAATGTATATTAAAAATAAAATGTCGAAAAAAAGGGATTCAGTCCTAATCTCAGACAGTTTTGTGTTTACTTGTAAAAGAATAGACAATAATCACGAATAAGTTTATAATTTTATATTTTACCGCGATATTACACTCAATAGGAAGTGTTTATGGGTCACATGTACAAATACCTACCTTGTCTGAAAGGATCGACATTTTCTTTATCTCAGGTATACCTATGTTTGTAACACTTACAATGACATTTTTAACATCTAATTCATCCTTCTTTTTTATCAAATTGTGAATCAAAGAGTTTAAATTCTACTTTCGGTTTTGTTTCAATGTATATATAAAGTTTATCTAGGGTTATTGACAAAAAGAGACTTCATTTATACGGCATATTGTATGGGTTCGGGTAAACATTTGACAAATGATTAAGTCTTACGAAATACAATGCAATCTTTAATGGTGGTAAAAAAATTTCAAAGGTACCAGAATTATAATTTAATACAACAGACGCGCGTTTCGTCTCAATTAGACTCATCAATGACGCTCAGATAAAAATAGTTATGAACCCAAACAATTACAAAGTTGAAAAGCAGAGTTAGTAAATGTATTGCCGACACCGGTTCTATCCTTTACGGACTAAATGATGCATACTTATATCACAAGTATTAGTATTTGTATATAAAAACACCAGACAAATTACGGTTTTCTGTGAATTACTAGTGTTACAGATTTATCATGCCAACATAGCCTTTTTGCTCTATTTTGTATTTATCTGCTTCTTTTTAGTAGTAATGTCGGTAAAAGTGAATTACGACCTGATACCTGTCTCAGATATTCAAAGCCACTTTTTTTCAAAAATGATAAATGTTAGGCCTTCCTATAAAGTATATTGTATGCAGTTTTACAGGAAAGAAGTATAATAAGTCTAACAGGAAACATGAGTGACTCCAAAAATTTGAGGAGTTGCCCCTTTTGTACATAAATCAAGCTCAAGCATATAATAATATGACATGCGCCAATATTATTTCAAATAAATTCTCTGAGATTTGCAAGAATTTAAAATATAAGTTATTCTGTCCTGTTATAAACAAGAAAAAATAATTTATGCATTGCTTTTTTCATTAAATCAAAAAAATATTTAATAAACCTTAACATATAAATATATTAAGGTTTATTGTTTTACCGAAATTGAGTTAAACTTTAAAATTAAATTGAAATGCAAGCAAACATTTTAATTTTAATTTTTTTTTGCAGCATGTCTTCGAGTAAATTGACTGTATGTGGAGTATGTGAATACCGTAACATCAACAAACCATCAGTCGTCTGGTGTTCGGAATGTAATGAAGGACTTTGTGAGGAATGTAAAGATCATCATGCAGCTTCGAGAGGGTCCAGAAACCATAGTATTGTTCCAGTCTCGGAGTACCAGAATCTACCTTCCAGTATATTGGAAATTACTCAAACATGTCCAACACACGATGACAAATACGTCATATTTTGTAAGAAGCATGATACTCCATGTTGTAGACGATGTGTTACTGAAACTCATAACGAATGTAAAGAGATAGATGTGATTGATGACGTCATTAAAAATGTTAAATCATCAAATGCATTCTTAGAGATTGAACACAGTTTAGCAGAACTTTCAGAAAATTTGCAAAGAATTAGGGAAGATCGGCAAGAAAATATAAAAAGTCTGATAGAGAATAGGGCAAAAATAGAAAAAGAAGTTCAGCAGACTCGAATATTAATCAACAATCATTTAGACAAGCTGCAGGAAACTTTGATGAAAGAGCTGTATGTAGCTGAGGAAAAAGAAAGCACAAAAATCAAAAACATTATAACATCCATACAAGAAAACGAAAGAAAGATTTCAGAAAGCCAAACTACTTTCGATAAAATAAAACAGCATGCTTCAGACCTGCAGACATTCTTAGCTTTGAAACACATTCAACGAGATGTCATGAACAACGAACAATTTCTGGAATCTTTAATAAAGGGAGAAAAAATGAACCATGCATGTATTTCTTGGAAAACCGAAAACGCTGTGGAGATTATACCTACCACGATCAAGAAGATGGGAATAATTACACTGGATACCAGGTCATGTGATGCAACATTAACAAACAGGAAGAACAAACAAGCCCAGATAATGATGACTATTACACATATTCCTAATATTGATGATATCAAACTTACTTTAAGGCAGACCGTGAACTCAATAGGGAGTGATGTCAATGATTGCACTTTACTACCTGATGGCAGAATTATTTTTTCCTGCATTGGAAATTCCAAAATACACGTCATCAAACCCGACGGGACTTTAGATTTTACACTGGAGCCAGGATTTTCTCCATCTCATATATTCTATATCGATGAAAGCCAAAAACTTGTCGTTACATCTACGTTTTACAACGGTCGCATTTCAATTATCGATATCAAAAACAGGAAAACTGAGAAATCGATTAATGTTGGGTCGCGCAATTATGGAATAGTGCACAAAGATGGAAAATTATTCTATAATGGATACAAACATGGATTATGTGTTATAAAGTTAGAAGACGACTCTATTAAAAAATTAGTTAAAGTTCCTTTGTTTCCATTAAGCAGCATTGCTATATGGTTGGATAATCTTTATTTCATAACCAAGGATCGTTCACTTACATGTTGTGATCTTCAAGGAGGAATTAAGTGGAAATTTAAACTTGAAGCATATCTAATAGAGCCACGTGGTATTACAGTAGACAATTACGGACGTGTTTACGTATCAGGTATTGAATCTAACATTATCGGCGTCATTTCACCAGATGGAAATACACATCGAGTATTGCTTTCGGAGAAAGATGGTCTTAAAAATCCAAAGTCAATGTGTTTCGATCGAAAAAATAACAAGTTACTTGTTGCGAACCATCAGAATGTCGCATTGATTTACGAAGTTTCAAGATAAATTAATACAATATCAATAAGATGAGCTTATCTGTTGTAAATATGTGTGTTATAAAAAAAACAAATGTGTTCGAAGTAGACATTCAATTACTATACAGACGTATAACTTAACCACTGATCACATTAAAATAAATAATTATCTTGTTAAGGATTATAGTATTATTACTATGTAGCGTGATTTTTCGAAGTTATTATGGTTGTTTGGTTGTTTTTGCTTAAAGTTCAGAGGCAAATATTACAGGTTCAGATAGAAGCCATCCGGCACGAAGGTTTGGAAAATTTGGACTGTCACTTAAAAGTTAAGGCAGAAATTTAGCCCTGCTACAGTCTACATTATGCCCCCTAAAAGAGTTGTTGCAAGGGATCTCAATGTGCAAATACATTTGGGAAACTAAGCCATTTGTCTTAGTCGAATTACATCCGTGACTATATCATGCCAAATTCTGTTGTATCGGATCAAAATCGTTACAATGTCCTGCGTTTGTTCCTTACCCAATATCGGGTCGCATTCTGTAGAATCGGTACGCTGTCGGGCCATTTTTCGTCTTTTTTAATAGTGCGAAATATACAAATCAAGTGAGAATTGTGTTTTACCACGCGAAAGAAACAATTTGAAATAGATTATGCGAGATAATCGGAACGCGTCATGACAATATCTGAGTTTTGTGATTAAATAAAGTTTAATGATTTTTAACATTTCAAGCGTTCTGAAAATTTAGATCGGGAATAATCCTATCAAGGAGGGTAGTAAAATCTTTATGTGACGTAGGGTTAAAATCTCGACAAAACTGTTCTATTTGACGATCTAACAATGAATATGAATTAATTTGGAACCCTTTTTGAATAAAAGGGTATAGTTTTGGGGCTTAATGGAGCCTTGAAATCACATATTCATTTTGCTATTTTACATGTACGATAAATCATCTTTGAATTACACTGCTCCTATCGAAAAAAAAAGTTAAAATAACAAATTATACATTTTTTGCGTCCAAAGTGCTTTTTTTAGTTATCTTAGCTAGGAACATATGCATATCAATGAGGTATAAGAACTAAGACTGTTGAATACCTTATTAGGTATGTGAAATATATAGTAAATGCAATATACCTTTTGGATGACACCTCTTCTTGACTGCCTTATGGCCTTCACAATCCAGTCCACCGTATTGCGGGACATTGCATGTTCTTCTTTTTATTGTAAAACCATTTTGGTTACATGGTCCCCAGGCAGACCAATCAGACCAGTAGCCATTAATAGGGGCTGAAATTGTAAATACATGCATGATATTATTTCGTTTGATATTACCCTTATGTAATCGTTTGTATAAGTCGTCCTCATTCTGACAGAAATAATAAACTATATGTAAAGTTTCGCGTTATAAATATTCGTTGTCCTATGTGATAATACTTGTACATGCAAAAGAAACTGTATACTCGTAGTTTGTCTATAACATTAAATTATCGCTAATGTCCTACGCTAACGGAATAAAACTATTAATAGACTCATCATTAATGCCAAGCTTAACATTGTTTACGCCAGACACACGTTTTTATCTACAAAATAATCGTCCGTGAAGCTCGAATAAAAGAGTCAAAAGGCAAAATAAAGTACAAATTTGAAGAGCAGTGCAGGCCCAAAGTTTCGAAAGATTTTGCCACATTCAGCTCAGGTATAATGTATTATAATAGAAGTCAATGAGACATCTCTTAATCAGAGACCACATGACATAGAAGTTAACGACTATAAGTTGCCGTACGGCCTTCAACAATGAGCAAAACCCATCACGCATAATCATCTATTCTAGGGGTAGAAGAATCCTTTATCAATAACCATTCATGGAATTGTTGTGCATACGAAAGTCATTACACGTTATAATTAAGGCTTCACATTATTAAAAGAACTCAAATTTTAACTAAACAAAAAACAAACAGAATATGATTATTTGTCTGAAGGTATAACTTACTATTTATAGTTTCGCCGTGATATCCGTCTCCGAGTCCATAATATTCATGGGCACCTGATCCACACCGTGACATGCACTCCCCTTCCGTGTTAAAACAGTTACCGTTACCCCCGTCCCCGGAATAATCAAACTTTATACATTGTTGGGTGTTCGAGTCCCAGAAATATCTCCTCACACGTTCATGGCCGTTTCCATAGACAGCTGGTAGACTACAACCTAGAAAAAAAATGTATTTTCATACACGGAATTGTGTCTCAGAATGTTCTAGGATATGTTCATGACTCTAGAAAAAATACCGAACTCCGAGGTAAGTTCAAAAAAGAAAGTTCATAAACCTAGAAAAGATAACAAACATTAGACTATATCAGCAAACAGAACGAATGGAAAACAACTGTCATATTCCTCACTTGATACTGATATTTTCCGAATAAAATGGTGGATTGAACCTGGGTTTCCAGCCAACTTAACCTTCAAATTCAATGACAAATCCCGAAATTATGAATAGTTCATGACAAGAAAGAGATTCTTACTCTGATGACCTCCTGGCAATTCTCAATTTGATTAACCCGATTCCGATTTCTTTAAGTTCAAGTTTACAAAGATAGTCACATTACTGTCAATGAGACAACTATCCCGTATGACCAATGAGCAAAACCAATTAACCAAAATATAAAATGAGAACGAATGGTGCACAGTTCAAAGAGAAAACTAAGAGTTTAAAAAAAAACTATTTAAAACAAAGACGATTACTTCAAACAACGACTACCAAATGACTATATAACTGGAATTAAGTATATGTTAATGTCTTGAAATTGAAACAATTATGTATTCAGATGCAATTTAAAATTCTACGGCGTAAAATGAGGTCACAGGTTCCTGATCATTTCAAAGCGCCCTAGGTTATAGGTACTTCATCTTCACTTTACGAAAAATCTGTTGTGTTCAAACATGTTGGGTTTTTTTTAAATCCAAGACCTATTTTTTAATGTCTCACTAAAGAAATTGGGATTCATATCAACATATCTTTTACAAATTCCTACAGTGGAAAAGGGTAAACTACGAACTGATCTCAAATTTAGAGTTATTTTGATAAGAGACATTTACATTTAACTAAATGTCGAAAACAAGACTAGAAAGTATCACAAACAAAACGAGCATTTTAATTAGTGGTAGTAAATTAGATATTTAGCATGGTCGTTACGAAGATTTGTAAATGTTGTTCTTCAAATTCAATTGAGGATGAAATTCTAATGACATGATGGAATGTCCGGCATTCGAACAACAAGAACAAGTTATATTAGATTCGGCTTTAAAATATGAATAAATCTAAATAAAAAAAGCGGATTTATTTGACTTTTTTCCATTTGAACAAGAATAAATATGCAACACCGTGGCTTTAATTTGTTAACACTAGGAACATACTTGCTTACATATACCCTACATCATTCAAGAAAGTAAACATTTTATAAAATAACATCTGTACTTACAATTTATTGAACCAGCTTTAACCTGAAAAAAAAACGTAAATACATTTTTTTTTTAAAGAAAATAATATTTTTATTCATTTATTCTTGTCAAAAGAGGACTTCCTAAAAAAGCAATTCTTTACATGATATTAATAAGAAAAGAAAATGTTACTCAGAAAATGAATAATAATCAAGTCGAAGTAATTAAAATATCATAAATTAAAACAGGAATTTTTAACCTTAATCGGGTTATGATCTTTTGTTGCTTTCTTTGGTTTATTTTGTTTCAAATTTGCTGAATTGTAGAATAAAATAGTTACATTTCTAACTATTTTTTTAATTGTAATTTTGATACAATTTTTTGGTAAACTTTTTTTTATTTAAAATTTTTGTGTATATAAAATATGTATAAAAATACATAGATTTAAACCAGACTAATTAAATTTTGCATGCGTTAATCTTTTATTTAGAAAACTCTTTTTAGAATTTTGCAATAAAACTTTTCCTTTCATATAGACCAAAAGACATATTACAAGTAATCTAACCTGGTACGCTGTCAGCAGCAGGATGGAAGCAGCTATCCAGTACATCCTCTTTCAGTGTTTTACCCTTTTTGGAAAATAAATCTGTATATATACCTTCGAAAAGTACAGTCAGCAAAACTAATCACTTTTTAATCATGTTGAAGTTAGAACAGTGTTATTGAAAGGTTTGCGTCAAAAAAAGAATAAGTAAAATAAGAAAAGAAGTGGGAGGCACTGTGATGTCATCAATCGGAAAAGTAGTTTTGTTTTTAATTTCACCCGTGAAATATGAAAGGTTAATGTGAATCTTTTGTGAGTGTATGGTATCAAATATACATTTAGATTTCTCATTTGAACCAGTCTGCAAATTTGTTCTAGGTAGAGTGATATTTTATGGATATACGTTCGATTTTTAATAGTTTTTTTTCTAGTTTCGTAAGGCATTTCAAACGTACAAAAATACTATTTATTGGTAAACAGGTGACATATGTTGTTTAAAGAAAAATATAATAATTGTAAAATAATGTAAAATTGTAGAAATATAGCCTGAATTAAAAGTAATTTTGTTTTTATTGTTTTAAAAGGCGGTACTGTACGATAATTCATTTCTACTTTTTTCTTATATTACGTTTAAAAAATAGTTTGTCTGATCAAGAATTTCAATATACAAATAAATACGATACTTCTGCATGTAGACGTTATTGTATTTTTGCCAAGGACATTGAACTTATTCCCATCTCTAAAACATTTTTTTCTCTCGTTTTTAAGAAACAGCTTGAAAAGGTTGAAAATCAGACAGCAAGACAAGATCAGACAAGAATACACTGATACGTATTTGTATCATTCACAATTGTCAGTAGATTATGTGTTCTGCAGGGATCGGCGGTTCTTCATCTGATACCTTAATTACTAAAATATATGCTACATAGTTTAAGGTTTAACAATAGGCGTAGGAACTATTATGTTTTAAAATGTTTTAAATTCTGACGACTTTCCAGTTTCTTCTTTTCTTTCCGGTCCAATTAGGTGGGTTTTTTTTATCTTACAAAGTCTATCCAAATTATTTTTGCATATAATTCCGCTCAAGCCGGTGCTAGGGACAGTCTTGAACATGCAGTGAAGGCAGAGCTTTTTATTTTTTGTTTTGTTTTGTTTTGTTTTTTTTTTTTTTGGCTCCGTGTTGAAGGTCTCACTTTGAGATGAAGAACAGCAATAAAAGCACTGTTCCTTTGCTTTTTGTGTGTTTTTTTTTTTTTTTTTTGTTCTTTTTTTTTTGGCTGTACATGAACTGTTTTTGTGTCCTGGACGAGTATCCCATATTCTTTGTTTTTATACTGATAAACATTAGACAAAAAAAATCCCTGCTCAGAAAGTATTATAAAAATTTAAACTTTCGGTTACCAAAAAAAGACTACCCATCTGGCAGATCTAATTAGTTATCAAAGGTACCAGGCTTATAATTTTTAAAATAAGCCAGACGCGCGTTCGTCTACATTATAATGCCGGCGTCACACATTGGCGTATAAACCGATCTGTACCAGACGTACAGAGAAAATTGACTAAGTCTGTATACGTTATGTTGTTGCAAGAGGAACGGTATGCAATCGTTAGACTCGCGTTGCATACGTTTTAAGTACGTCGAAATACGAAGGTATGCGCTTAGTGAACGCTTTTACTCCAGTACATTTTTATGCAGCATAAAATTTTCATCTAGCATTCTTCAAGCGTATACCTAATTGCTACACGCACGTTATACATACGTAACAAGCGCGTTTCTAAACACTACAGATAAGTTTGAGACACGTTTATGGCACGTTGTATACGCCTTAAGATCGTTCGACTTTTATACCAGCGTCACACATCAGCGTATAGCTCCGACGTTCGCCGGGCGTGTTAAAAAAAATCATGTACGCTGCCAACACGCTAGTAATTTTGGATGCATTCAACCTTTCAATCATATCTGTAACGTGTGCCCAACGAGCTTTAAGCGTGTATTGGGCGTACGAGAAGCGTACCGAAGCGTTTATCGGGCGTTCAAGAAACGTATGTTGGCGTATGCCTGGTGTTTGTCTAACGTAGATGGAATGCACGCTATGAGGGAAAAAAGATTCTTGAACGTATTTGAGACGCGTCCCGGTCGTATATTGGACGTTCAATTATAGTGTTTGTTACAAACACATCTGCATACGTTTTATTTAAAGTCAAACGACCTTGAAGCGTATACAATGTGCCTTAAGCGTGTCTCAAACTTATCTGTAGCGTTTTCAACGCGCTTGTAGCATATATATATATTACGTGCTTGTAGCGTACAAGTATACGCTAGACACACGCTTGAGCTGAAAGATCATTTGTATGCTGCTTATGCCGGCGTCAAACATTGGCGTATAGACCGGTGTGCACCAAACGTACAGAGAAAATTGACAAAGTCGGTATACGTTAGTTGCACGCCAGAGGAACGCTAAGCAATCTTTAAACGCGCGTTGCATAAGTTTGAAGTAAGTCGAAATACAAAGGTATACGCTTGGTGAACGCTAAAACTCGAGGAAATTTTTATGCAGCATAAAAATTTTCATCCAGCTCAAGCGGATGTCTAGCGTATACCTGTACGCTACACGCACGTTATACATACACTACAGATAAGTTTAAGACACGTTTAGGGCACGTTGTATACGCTTCGAGATTGTTCGACTCTTACTAAAACGTATGAGGATATGATTGTAACAAACACCCCATAATAGAACGTCCAAGATACGACCGGGACACGTCTCAAATACGTCCAAGAAACTGTTTTCCTTTGTAGCCTGAATTCCATCTATGTTAGACAAACGCCAGGCATACGCCAACATACGTTTCTTGAACGCCCGATAAACGCTTAGGTACGCTTCTCGTATGCCCAATACACGCTTAAAGCTCGTTGGGCCCACGTTACAGATATGATTGAAAGGTTGAATGCATCCAAAATTACTAGCGTGTTGGCAGCGTACATGATATTTTAAACACGCCCGGCGTACGTCGGAGCTATACGCTGATGTGTGACGCCGGTATTAAACATTTCCTCGAGTTGTAGTGTTCAGCAAGAGTTTACCTTTGTATTTCGACGTACTTCAAAATTACGCAACGCGCGTTTAACGATTGCATAGCGTTCCTCTGGCATGTAACTGACGTATACCGACTTTGTCAATTTTCTCTGTATGTTTGGTGCATGCCGGTCTATACGCCAATAAGTGACGCCGGCATTATTAGAAATTTCACTTTGACCTACGCGGGGCGTGTTTGTTACATACGCCTTGTGTAGTTGGAGCGCTTTTTGAACGTAAAAACGCACTCGTGGCGTATCAAAAACGTATTCTGCCATTCACCGAAACTTGCCCTGACATTTATATTGATGGATATGTCCGTTTATTTACAAGATCATGTGTATCCAGAAGAAGTACAAACAATAAAATTGAGAATAGAAATGAGGAATACCAGTATATGTCAAGGAGACAACATCCGACAAAAGAGCAGATACTAATAACAGCCGAAGGACATCAATATATCGGTCTTCAATGAAGCATTAAAATCCCACTACCGTAGGTGAGCTTCAGCTGGCCCTAAATAAAAATGTGTACTACTTCAGTAAAACACTCCATAATTATGAATAAGAAGATGCGGTGGGATTGCCTAAGAGACAACTCTTTACAAGAGACCAAACGACCAAGATATTAACAAATATGAATATATTCATAATATATATACCGTACTAACTTCAACAATGGGCAAAACCCATACTGCTTATGGTCAGCTTTAAAAAGGCCAGATATCACAAATGTAAAACAATTAAAACAAGAAAACCAAAATTACGCCAATATTCTTTATTTGAACGCTCGATAAAAGTGTATGTACGCTTCTTGTACGCCCTAAACACGATTTAAGCTCGTTGTGCACACGATACAAATAAGATTGACAAGTTGCATGCGTTCAAAATTATTAGTGTATTGGTAGCGTACATGGTTTTTATCCACGCCCAGCGTACGTCGGTGATATACGTTGATGTGTGACGCTAGTATAAGACTAATCAGTGACACTCAGATAAAAAAAGTAAGAAAGCCAAAACAAGTACTTAGTTCAGAAATTTCAAAAAGTTGGTCTAAATATGGCTAAGGTAAAGCCTCGGTCACACCTTACCGGATAGCACGAACGGACGCCTAACGGATGAAAATAAAAGTTGTTCGTTGACAAAATTGTTATCCGTTGGGAGTCCGTTGATGTACTGACCGAATAAAACGGACGTGTAACGGATGCATAACGGACACACACCGGATATGCAACGTACGAGAAATGGACAAGTACCGGACAGAACGGATGTCGAACGTACATCCAACGGATGAGTACCGCATAAAACGGACACCTAACGAGAGTGTACCGGATAAAACGGATGAACAAGATATACGGAAAAATCAAAGGCGACAATAATAAAACATGTAAATCGCATAAATATTCAAAATGTTTCTGTGTTACTGGTTTTGGTTTGTTCTTCAAAATTCCGCCAAAGGGCAGTGTCTACCCTGAATATGAACTGCTTGATTGTGAAGACGTGCCTATTAAGATCGATTATGAATAATAAGAATTCATGAACCTTTAGAAATCTGACATACCAATAATTGGCATTTCTGACACAAAATTTTCAATTGGCATTTATCCGTTTCAGATCCGTTCATCGTCCGTTTTATCCGGTATATGTCCGGTAGAAGTCCTTTATACGTCCGGTAGAAGTCCGTTTCTCATCCGTTCAATATTCGTTTTATCCGTTAAATGTCCGGTAGAAGTCCGTTGGTGAATTTATCCTCCAGACCTCCAACAGATGTATAACGGACACGTAACGGATAGAAAACGGAAACGAAACGGACGAGTACCGTACAAAACGGACGCCTACCGGACGTTCAACGGATATTTTATCCGTTGGATATTTTATCCGTTGGACGTCCGTTCCGACAGAACGGACGTCGTCGGATAAAACGTACGCTTAATGGACATGCAACAGATATGGACGGACGTCTAACGGACATGAACGGATTGAAAAAAAGTTATCCGTTAGGCGTCCGTTCGAGCTATCCGTTAAGGTGTGACCGAGGCGTTAATATATGCCTGGGATAAGAAAATTCTTAGTGTTTCAAAAATCTAAAAATTGCTTACATGAAACAACTTTGCTTTATAAAGATCCACACTAGAAATATGTGATGAAAGTTGTATAAGGACAACGGATGGACAATTCTATGCAGTTTGTCACTTTATCCGTTAGTTCAGGGAGAAAGGTGCAACGTATTATCAACTAGAACCATTTATAAATCTACAATCAGCTCCTATGACGAGAATAATTATTGTTTGATCTCTAAATCAAAAATAATTACCGAGTACCATCAAAATTTTCAAATCAACAGAAAAACAAACATTAACAAAGACTTCTTAACCAGAGAAGATATCTATATAACATCAACATAAATGGAATCTTGTAGAAAAAATATTTCGTTTTGCATGTTATATCAAAATATACACACAGAAAAAGGTTAAAATGAAATGTTATGGCGTTTCTAGTTCTAATGCAGTAACTTTAGTCGCATAAGGAAAACTCACGATCGACTCTAAGTGTTCAGGGAAAGTAACAGATACGATCGACTATAAGTGATCTGGATAGATAACTATTACAATCGATGAAAAGAGGGGCGAAAATACCAGAGGGACTTTCAAACTTATAGATAAAAATAAATGGACAACGCCATGGCTAAAAAGAAAAAAGACAAACAGAAAACCAATAGTACACAAGACATAACAGTGAAAACTAAGTACTAAGCAACACGAACTCTACCAAAAACTGGAGGTGATCCCATGTGCTCCGGAAGGGTAAGCAGATCCTATTCCACATGTGGCACCCGTTATCAAGCTTTCATAGTAAGTAACAAGTGTATTTGTAGTTGCCGCTTTAGCACACGATACCCCTCTTATAATGATATCATATTCCGCTTAAGCACGCGGTACCTGTCTTGGCAAAGAAAAAGATAAACAGACAAACAATAGAACAATAGAACACAAAATTTACCATTTAGTTGTAGCAATCAAACAATGGGTTGTTAGATTCATCTGAAAATTTTAGAGCTGATAGAGCTTGACCTGATGAATTCGTATACCCATGCCAGATTTGCTCTAAACAGAAACATAAAACACAAATTAATTATATTTACCCTAAGGATCATTCAGCTTAAGTTTGGTTGGAATCGATTCAGTAGTTTCAGAGTGGACGATGTTTGAAATAGTTTACACCGGACGGACGACGGACGACGACGAATGCCAAGTGATGGCAAAAACGCCCATTTTATTTGGAGCTAAAAAACAAATTGAGCCTCACCTAACATAATGTTTGGTGAACTAAAATATGAAACTATGGATTACTGTAAGACCATCAACAATGAACTAAATCAATACCGCTTAATTCCGTAGTCAGATAAAATGCTTTGCCATGATGAAATGTGTAACAAATAAAACTACTCATTTAAGACGCAACATAGCAAATACTAGTAGCTCCATAGGTGGCCGTCGGCTGTTGTCTGCTCTATGGTCGGGTTGTTGTCGCTTTGGCACATTCCCCATTTCCTTTCTCAATTTTATTAGTAAGACAGCAACAACTTAATTTTAGGCTTCTGACAAGCGACAGGCACATAATGACAGGGGCGGGACTATACCCGTTTGTGTGTAATTAACCCTTAACTAACTTAGGTCAACTGTAAAACAGAACAATAGAACAAAAAGTTAAAATCTGTTAAACAAATAGTTACTGAAAGCTAGTCCAAAGCCGATACCAACTTATAATTCAGTTGGTTGACCGTTATGGAATAACCGTTTCACAAATGATATCGGATATGTTCCTTACGTCGTAACTACAATCCCCTTCCCTTTCATAAATGTGACCTACCGAATTAGACTATTTGCCGAATTTGTTATGAAATGAGCAACACGACGGGTGCCACATGTGAAGCAGGAACTGCTTACTCTTCCGGAGCACCTGCGATCACCCCTAGTGAGGTTCGTGTTATGTCATGTGTACTATTGTTTGTCTGTTTGTCTTTGTCATTTTAGCCATGGCGTTGTCAGTTTATTTTTGAATTATGAGTGTGACTGTCCCTCTGGTATCTTTCGTCCCTCTTTTATAAATTTATCCTTCTCTCACTCTAAGGTATCAACCAATAGACATCCAATAGATATAGCGTAACAGTTTAATAAACACAATGGTTGCATGACCTTGTAAAATGCCAAAATATAGGCACACAGCATATACATACTGTAGGATCATAAGATTCAATAAATGTAGAGCAACACATATTTAGTTATGTTATAATATATCAAAAACAAAATCAATATTAGTACCGATTATGAAACCATTTTCAAAGATTATAATAAGGCATTAAGTGCACAACCTTTAACGATAAGTTTATGCAAATGTCCAACAAAGTAAGGTTGATCATATCTTAATTGACGGGCTCTATAAATAATTAACATCGGCGTAAAAATTAGAATTTGATATCCCGTTTGTAACAAATATTTTACAGGGTAAGCCAAAGTTAAAATTTTAATCTGGGGGTATTTGAAAGATTTTGATAAAAGGTCTAAGATTTTTTTAAGAATTCCCTTACTGTCCAACTATACGTTCATTGAAATCTAAATGCCACTTCGCAAGGAAAGCCTAACACCGTATATAAGAAGGGGTCAAATGGACATCAACGTACAAAAAAGGAAAAGAAAGAAAAATAGAGAAGGGAAAATCAACTCTTTTGTGACACATTTTAGTATAGAGTTTCCAGTTTGAAACTAAATTAAATTAGGCCAACTATTCCTTTGAAAATGTCAGGAACAAGTAATTTATAATTTGCTTCAGATAAAAAGAATTTTATTGAGGTTAAACGAATCAATATTCTTAGTCAAGAGAACAATACTTGGGAGAAATTGGTACCAAGCACAAAGCAGGTGTGCTCATTTACACAATAACACAATTACAGTTGCACGGACTCACACACACAGAGTGTCAATGTACAGAGAAATAGGGAGCAAACTCAGTTGATTTTGTTTTTTTATGCCCCACCTACGATAGTAGAGGGGCATTATATTTTCTGGTCTGTGCCTCCGTCCGTCCGTTCGTCTGTCCGTGCGTCCGTTCGCTTCAGGTTAAAGTTTTTGGTCAAGGTAGTTTTTGATGAAGTTGAAGTCCAATCAACTTGAAACTGAGTACACATGTTCCCCACGATATGATCTTTCTAATTTTAATGCCAAATTATAGTTGTGACCACAATTTCATGGTCCACTGAACATAGAAAATGATAGTGCGAAGTTCAGGTTAAAGTTTTTGGTCAAGGTAGTTTTTGATGAAGTTAAAGTTATATCAACTTAAAACTTAGTACACATGTTCCCTATGATATGATCTTTCTAATTTAAATTCCAAATTAAAGTTTTGACCCCAATTTCACGGTCCACTGAACATAGAATATGATACTGCGAGTGAGGCATCCGTGTACTATGGACACATTCTTGTTCTTTATTAAATTGCAATAAAATACACAAGTAGAGGAATTATAGGGCACACCGAAAATATAGGGGACGGCAATAAAATATAAACACGTACTAAACACAAATTGAAATCACTAGAAACAGGGCTCAGTCAGGTCCCTTTAAACCGCCTCTAGAACCGCCCCTTTTTTATTCCCTTTTCTAATGTATCCTCAATACCCGCAGAATAAGTTACATGTAAAACAATATATTATAATCATGTAAAAACAAAAAGTCTATAATATAATAAAAATATTATAAGCGTTATTGTATTTAATTTCCACCGCGATTATCCCCATGGACAGCAAACCTGCGCGATACTCTCTAACGAGTAAGTTTGTCCATTGACCGTTATTTCATGGTTTAGGTTGATTCCATGGGCCATTGCTGCTTGTAGTTTAGCACAGTAAACTTTGAGTTGTTCAGTTGTCATTCTCTGAAGCCTTGCTATTTCTTCACTTAGGACTCTATCTAAGGTAGCCCTTGTCTCGTTACTATGGTTAATATATTTTGCATAGTCAAACAACTGATCAAGATACTGATTAGACAGAAACATGAGGTAGTCCCGTTCGACAAGTTCAAAGTTTGGAGGTGGTTTAATTTCCCTCTTCGTCAAAATTCTCCTCTCATTTACATGGTTGTCTCTTTCACGACCGTCGTTGAGTATGTGGTGTACTCGCGAGTGGATTCTTGCGAACCATGTTCGGACAAAGTCAGTGACGTCATCTGAAACGAAAAATAAAAACAGAAATAATAAACTTCTATTATGCAGAATGAGGAAATATAAACATCTTATAAATGTCATGTGTCCTTAGCACTTTTCTGGATTTATCTTAATTCATCAGGAACTTTCAAATCCGATTATTTGAAAGACAAGAGGGTAGAAGTACTGAAATAGTTGAAGAGTTATATGAACTTAAAAACATCCAATCAAATAGCCAACCCATCTAAGGCCAACTTTGCTTGAGAATACTTGCAATCATGATAATTTGAACATCGATTTAATTCTACCATACAAGTTGAGTATGAGTCGTTCTCCTTAGAATTCAATCCGATAAAAGGATAATGGTTTATGTGTGCCTTATTCAGAACACTTAAGTTTGATGAATTTCTTAAGTATCTGAAAGGAAAGTATAAGAAAGAGATTTTTTCATCTAAATACGCAATTGTTGTTATTAAATATATTTGTCCCTGGTGGAGAGTTGTTGAATTAGCAATACTACCAAATCTTCATATTTTTATACATATAAAAATTTGAAAAAGTAAGAATATATTCTAAAATAGATAATGATAATTTTTCAGTGCGAATAATCTGGCATTATACATGTTCCCGTTTTTGATAGTTACTATTTGACGTAATTTTGGAATTGTGTGACTGATGATATAGGTGGTCGTTGCCTGATCAACACACCTGCTCTCACCAAGTTCAATGCTTACTATTGTTCCACCCTCCCGATGAATTTTGTTTGATTTATACCTAGACTAATGAGGTTTATTTGACATCGTTATACTATGTTTATAGTAACATTACATGCTACAGTTAAACAATAGAGTATATATATAGTTACAACGTGGATATAGATTTGTAAGGGTACGATATCACCTACGATTTTTAGTTTTGTAAATAACAAGCAAAAAATCGGGTGTTGATGATAACAATACATTGTCAATGGAAAATGATAAAGTATCAATGAGTTTCATGGCACTCTATTTATATTTAATTTTGTTTGTGGACGCTGTGAAAATGATCTATATATCATGATATCTTATTTTGAAATCTACAATTGTAACCTCACATGTAAATAGTTAATTGGCTGAATAAGCAAATTTAGAAAAATAAAAATATTAACAATCTAACGTGTTTTTTGGACGTTTCTTTTTTTTTTTTTTTTTTTTTTTGATTTTATCTTTTACTTATATATTTATCAGCTTGAAAGACATTTGTTTTTTAAAAGTAAAAAGATGATATTTTGTTTAACAGTATGGCTAACACTTTGCTTGCCGTTAGTTTTGTACCTTACAAGATTGTTAAAGTTTGATTAGAGCCGAATGGTCACCAGTACATAGTCAAGACTACAAGAGGTGACGGGTGTTTTTTTGAAAATACATTACATTGTTATGTCCAGCAACAATTATCACGCATAACAACATTGTCAAAATGGTAACCCCCATGATTATCCACCAAATACCTTCAGAGTGAAAGCCATGGATAAAGACATAGAAACTAGGACTTGGCCCGCTTACATAGACAACACAGACCTAATAAAATGTAAATACTGTTAAAACAAAAGCCACCTCAAAATACCTTGATTAAAAAGGATTAATGAAAATATTCATTTAAATCCATTACAAAACACCACCAAGTCTTTGAAGGATTTTATCTATTGTTATTAAGGGACATTAATACACTGCACTTTTCTTAATATTTTATTCTTAATTTTTTTTTTTTTTTTTTTTTTGAGATGTGTATAATATTAGTATAAATAAGACATTTTAGTATAAAAAAGACATTTTAGTATAAAAAAAGACATTTTAGTTTATGATTTAAAATAAATTATGACTATGATACTTAAAGATCAAAGGATACTTATTCAAAAAAAATATAAACTGTTTTTATTTTCTTTTGAAATACCTGTAGAAATCATATTATTTTCGTTTTATAAAAATGTAAGTCATCAATCTGAAATAATGTCTCGTTCAAAATATATTTGTATGTAACAGTAAATTAAAGGTCTTTTTACAAAAAAAAACCAGCATAGTTTGACCTACAATATTAGGCACATCGTAATTTTATATAAATCACTCTAACCATATATGATAGCTACTTTGTATGAATGAAACATTACACATTTTATAACTTTTAAATGATATGCATTCTAAATCTGTATACTATAGTGCAGAAAATAAAAATATTACTCAGACGGTCATAAAATCGCTTTTAGCTCTGACTGCCATCCTGACATCGAATATATATCAAACTTTCAATAAAAATGTGACTAAGGCTGCTGTATCGATTGCTAATGAATACTACATGTCTTCCTATTTGTCCGGGGTTCTAAACAAAATATTTACTTATTTACAATATTTTTACACTGCTGAAAAAGTTATAAAAGTTTGTAAGTATGTCAAATTATCTGAAATACCAAGCTTATACAAACAAAAAAAAAGGAAGAAGTGGTATGACGGCAAATGAGACAATTATTCACCAGAGTTTGAATGAAGTGGAAGAGAGCAATTATAGGTAACCGTAAGGTCTTCAACAATGAGACAAACCAATATCGTATAGACGGCTATGAGAAGCCCCGACATGAAAAATGTAAAACAATGACGAGAAAACATATAAAATTGTGAATTAACAACATTAAACATGAAGAATGAAGATTTTAAAATTACACAATTCTGCACAAATCTTACGCTATAACGGTACTTCCGAATGGAATCAACTAATACATCATTGAAAGGTAGAACTGGAGAAGAGATCCTTTTTTATCTAGTGCCAACAACCTTGTTCATATAATTGTACATTTATTCAACTCTTAATAAAATCGCCATAATAACATAAAGGTTAATTTAAACGATTCAGAGCAAAAAAGTTAATAAAACAAATTAGAAGAAAAAGAACAAAACAAAAAGTTTTTAAATCCTGACAATATCAAAGCACTGGTATTAGGGAGAATAAAACCATCAGAGACTAATAGTTCACCGGCAACAAAAGCGACCACACCGTGTGTTTTAGTAGATTTTCAGCTCGTATAAACTTTTCTGGCATAGCCGTCAACAGCTGCGCCAATGATAAAAAACTACGAAAGCCAAAAACAAAATAAATCGTTTATGAGCATTAGCTTAAACAGATTTATTTAAAGTGGATTGGGAAACAAGTTATTGCAACTTATATTAATCCCTTTCGCAAAAACCTTGCTTTAACACAATCATTTAATTCTAGGAACAAGAAATTACAAAAAATGCAGAATCCCAATAAGGAAAATACCCAATCTATGGACAAGCCAATCTTCAATACAAAATACCCAATCTATGGACAAGCCAATCTTCAATTCAAAATACCCAATCTATGGACAAGCCAATCTTCAATACAAAATACCCAATCTGTGGACAAGCCAATCTTCAATTAAAAATACCCAATCTATGGACAAGCCAATCTTCCATACAAAATACCCAATCTATGGACAAGCCAATCTTCATTACAAAATACCCAATCTATGGACAAGCCAATCTTCAATACAAAATCAGTTTTAAAAAATCTTTCATATCCTTAAAACAGAACACAATATTTCAAATACATGCATATAAAACAATCCCAAATAAAAGTCGCAGGTGCAGATTACTAGACTTAAAAAATAAAGATATTAATCAGTATTGGACTGTTCTGCCGGCTGTTGTACGTAAATATGTTGTTATTTTCCGAAATGACTTCGAACTTATTCTTTACTTACAATCAATAAGAACGAACTTATATGTAGGACTATTTCGGATACGTTTGATCAAAATATTGTTTAACTGTGAAATAACAATTGTTGAAAAGACCGTTAAATCGCGAACAAATTACGGTTGAATGTAACATTATATTTCAGTTCATTCAACAAAAGTACGCTGCGGTCGATAAAAATAAAAAATATCCATACATAATACGTAGTATACTAATCAAATTCTAATAACGAATTTCAATTGCAAATATATTGTTTTTAAATCACATTTTAAGGCATTCCAAAGGGTGGTGTTGACACCCATTAAAACATTAAACTGTACAATTTGTATTATAAAACTTATACAGTTTATATATTCTGCGTCATTTAGTTTAAATATGTATACACGTAAGTGTTGTATAAACAACAAAAATAGTTAAAGTTCCCTTCACCTTCAAAATTATACCTCTATCATATATTGTTAAAAAGGGTCATCATTCTAGCTCATGGTTAGACTTGCTACAATTTACTTTCTATTAATTTTTTCTTACTAATTCATATGTTTACTGATAAGTGCCAGCCTACTGATTGCCCTTGGAGATAGCCTCCCTCCTCCAGATGTCAGTATAATTGTAATCTCCTAGTTATAGCAGTAAAATTATTAAAGGGGCAAAATTGAAAAAAAACATAATTAGGAAGGGACATGTAGCAAGTCTAGCTCATGGTCTTCTAATTGACATTGTGCTGTATTATATAGTATTCAATGGATGCACGAAGATACAGATAGGACAGTAACTGATTTTTTTTTTCCATTTGACTGACAATTCTGAATTACCTCAGAAAAGTCCATTAAAGTCATACAAAACTTCAAATTTAGAAAAAAAATCATTGAAGATGTTTTACAATAAAATTGAGAATGGAAATGGGGAATGTGCCAAAGAGACAACAACCCGACCATAGAAAAAAACAACAGCAGAAGGTCACCAACAGGTCTTCAATGTACCCGGAGGCGTCCTTCAGCTGGCCCCTAAACAAATATATACTAGTGCAGTGATAATGAACGCCATACTAATTTCCAAATTGTACACAAGAAACTAAAATTAAAATAATACAAGACTAACAAAGGCCAGAGGCTCCTGACTTGGGACAGGCGCAAAAATGCGGCGGGGTTAAACATGTTTGTGAGATCTCAACCCTCCCCCCCCCCTATACCTCTAGCCAATGTAGAAAAGTAAACGCATAACAATACGCACATTAAAATTCTGTCCAAGAGAAGTCCGAGTCTGATGTCAGAAGATGTAAACAAAGAAAATAAACAAAATGACAATAATACATAAATAACAACAGACTACTAGCAGTTAACTGACATGCCAGCTCCAGACTTCAATTAAACTGACTGAAAGATTATGATTTCATCATATGAACATCAGGCACAATCCTTCCCGTTAGGGGTTTAGTATCATACCATCATAACATATATGAGAAGAACATAACCCGTTTCATGCCAACAACTGGTTTTTGAATAAATGTGTTTAGTTCCGATGCAAAGACCCTATAAGTGAATCAATATTAACGCCAAAATATGCAATCTTTAATGACCTGACAACAGTATCGTAACTATATCCCTTCTTAATAAGTCTATTCAAAGGTTTTGTTAGTTTTTGAGGTGAATACTGACACCTTTGTGCTTTATAAAGAATATTTCCATAAAAAATTGGATGTGAAATACCTGAACGTATAAGAAGTCTGCATGTTGAGCTATATTTACGAATGATGTCCTTATACCGATGATAAAATTTAGTAAATGTTTTGACTAGTTTGTGATATCGAAAACCCTGGTGTAATAATTTTTCAGTAATACATAAATTTCTCTCGTTGAAATCTAAAACATTGTTACATACACGAGCGAATCGTACAAGTTGAGATATATAAACACCGTAAGATGGTGACAAGGGAACGTCACCATCTAAAAATGGATAATTAACGATAGGAAATGAAAAATCATCTCTTTTATCATAAATTTTAGTATTCAACTTTCCGTTAGTGATATAGATATCAAGATCGAGGAAAGGACAGTGGTCATTGTTAGTATTAGCTTTATTTAAAGTAAGTTCAGCAGGATAAATTTCTTTAATATACATACTGAAGTCGTCATTAATGAGAGCCAAAATATCATCCAAATATCTAAAAGTATTATTAAATTTGTTTATCAGATGTTGTTTCGATGGGTCTTTGCTTATTTTTGTCATAAATTGTAAAGAAAATGCTTCATGTTATCGAAATCTTCAAAAATGTACTGCTATTGAATTATTGTCTTCCCATACATTAATTCTCTGATATAACTACAAGACTTCTCGTTGAATTATTGTCTTCCCATACATTAATTCTCTGATATAACTACAAGACTTCTCGTTGGATTATTGTCTTCCCATACATTAATTCTCTGATATAACTACAAGACTTCTCGTTGGATTATTGTCTTCCCATACATTAATTCTCTGATATAACTACAAGACTTCTCGTTGGATTATTGTCTTCCCATACATTAATTCTCTGATATAACTACAAGACTTCTCGTTGGATTATTGTCTTCCCATACATTAATTCTCTGATATAACTACAAGACTTCTCGTTGGATTATTGTCTTCCCATACATTAATTCTCTGATATAACTACAAGACTTCTCGTTGGATTATTGTCTTCCCATACATTAATTCTCTGATATAACTACATAGACTTCTCGTGGAAACGTTTACCACCGCACAACGCAAGTGCGAGTGGAACCCCCCTGACGAAAAGTTTAATTTACGAAAGGGAACGCATGGAAATTTAAAAAAAAAAATGAATAAGTATCATGGCTACTTCAACAAGCTATGTTTTCAGTCACAATATAGACTATCGATTTCACAAAAGAATGACATTAAATGTTCAATTGTGAACTTTCCAGTTTAATACAACATATGATCTCAACACCAGTATACAAAAATAGTACTAGCTTCATGAATATTAACGACATTCACACTAGTCTCTCTGTGGAGTGGATGGACTTGAATGTAGATGAATTTAAAATTTCATTCTTAAGAACGTCCGTGTAGTATTTACGGCATACTACCACCACATTGTTGGCTGCTTTGTCGGCCGGTACAAACACAAACCGCATTGAAAGTTCTTGAAGTTTATTTCTTATTCTGGAAATAGGTGTATTAATATACTATTTTTACTACCACATCAAAGCTTAAGGCTTCTTCTGAACATTTGAAGGTCCCTACTATGTATTGGCTACCTAAACTACACAAAAAAACATTTAAATATCGTTTCATCTCGGCCTCTAGTAAGTGTTCTACAACTAATCTTTCAGTGCTCTTAACAAGTTCATTAACTACTATTAAACAGCTTATCATATGTAATAAAATATAAGAACATAGTGGTATAAACCATCTTTGGATGTTTTAGAAAAAATATGTGCTTTTGATGGACCTTTTGATTCTGTTGACAGTTTTGATTTTTCTACTCTCTACACTACACTTCCACACTATCTTATTAAACAAAAGTTTTCCTATTTAATTAAATGGTCGTTTGGTAAAGCTGAATGCAAATATATTTGCTGCAACTCATTTAAAGTCTTCTTCTCTAATGAGAAAGGTAAATATGCTAGATATACTTACTGGAGGTGTGATGAGATGATTGAAGCTGTTAATTTTCTCCTTGATAATATTTATGTACGTTCCGGCAACAAAGTTTATCGACAGGTTGTAGGTATCCCCATTGGCAATAATTGTGCCCCTTTTATAGCAGACTTGTTTTTGTACTGTTACGAATCACAGTTTATGACTATACTAAGTAAAGACCCGTCGAAATGGCATTTAATTGATAAATTCAACAACACTTATCGTTATCTTGATGATGTTTTTTCATTAAATAATCAAGCATTTTCTCAATATACTGCTGAAATTTACCCCAAGGAACTTACTTTAAATAAATCAAATTTATTCGGTAATAACTGTCCTTTCCTGGATTTAGATATTTCGGTTTTAAACGGGAAACTGCATACTAAAATTTACGACAAAAGGGACGATTTGTCGTTACCTATTGTTGATTTTCCATTTTTAGATGGTAATGTTCCTTTGACACCATCTTACGGTGTTTATATTTCACAGCTCGTTCGATATGACCGTGTCTTTTGTGACGTTTTTGATTTTAACGAACGTAATCTATGTATTACTGGTAAATTATTAAACCAGGGATATCGTTACCATAAATTACTTAAAACCTTTACTAAATTTTTCCATAGATATAAAGATTTGGTTTTGAAGTTTGGTTGTACTTGTAGAAAGCTTATTTCAAACGGGATAGCACATCCTCATTTTCACGGAAATGTTGTTAACCGTGCCCGGAAATTTCGAAATGATCCATGTAAACTTATTGCTCCTTTAAATAAACTTATTCTAAAAGGTTACCAATTCAACACTGTAATAAGATCATTGAATATTGTTTTTATTGGTATAAATATTGATTTTGTTGTCAGTAAGTTAAAAGCAAACTAAATATTACTAGTATGTTATATACATATACACATTCATGGATCTACAATCTGTCGATACCTGTAACTTGGCATTGCACAAAGTCATGTTTTTCTGAATTCTCTGGCTGTTTATGACGTCTTTACACTAAATCCATTGGATTGATAGTTTAGTCTTAGATGCATGATTTGTTTTGTTAGTTGTTAGTGGCTTTGAACTAGCAGTCAGATAACTGCGAGTACTCTCAGATCTGCTCCTAGTGTCTTTTTTATGGGATGTACAAGTACCCGGCCACGTTCACTTGTATTTTTGTCCATCTGATGAATTAAGCCTTTTTCAACTGATTTTTATAGTTCGTTCTTTTGTTGTACTGTTATACCACTGTCCCAGGTTAGGGGGAGGGTTGGGATCCCGCTAACATGTTTAACCCCGCCACATTATTTAAGTATGTGCCTGTCCCAATTCAGGAGCCTGTAATTCAGTGGTTGTCGTTTGTTTATGTGTTACATATTTGTTTTTCGTCCATTTTTTTTATATAAGTAAGGCCGTTAGTTTTCTCGTTTGAATTGTTTTACATTGTCTTATCGGGGCCTTTTATAGCCGACTGTGCGGTATGGGCTTTGCTCATTGTTGCTGGCCGTACGGTGACCTATAGTTGTTAATGTCTGTGTCATTTTGGTCTCTTGTGAACAGTTGTCGTCTCATTGGCAATCATACCACACATTCTTTTTTTTATATTAAATGAGTGCGAAATTACAAAAAGCAACGCTTCTGCTTGCAAACAAGCTACCATAATCATTAGCAACACGACGAGTCTCCGTAGTGGACCAGTAACTGCTTATTATATAATTAGGATTGTGGATTAAAACTGGTTTTATAGCTAAATAAACCTCTCACTTATAAATATCAATGTGGACTTTCTTAATCTTAATATTTATGTATAATATGGATAACTCCTTTTGTATGTTATATTTTTTTTATCAATCAGAACAAAATGTCGTGTCAAATACTTCATTTGGTGTTGCTATATTTAGAAAGAATGATTAGATATCGTTTTAAAATACAATGTAATGACCATGACATTTACATCACTGATTTGGATAATAAAAGACCTCTTAAAGTTTGCATCACTCATTGCACTTATTCTTTATTAGTATCGTCCGAAGGTCGTCACCAGGTTGTCTTTGACATTACCATGAAAAATCGAAAATAGTCCAAATATATATGCCTCGTATGATGTCCTAAGATTTGAATATCTAATAACTTTGACATATCAATGCAAATATTTGTGTTTTTGTTAAATTGGTCTAATGGCAAGTAATAGGTTAGAGAGATTAATATTTGAAAGGTCATTTGTGCGTTCTAGTTTTGTATTGGTAAAGTATAACTCACCAAAGGAGTTGAAAAGGTCCCGTCCGATAGTTTCCACACGTCCACCAGTTCCGGTTCTTACAGGATCCCCATAAATAAAGGCTAAACTAAACAATAACGTTATCCAAACATTCCTATAGAACACCATATTTGTCACTACATAAGTATAATGTCCGAAAAGTAGATAATTTGTCACCTAAGATAAACCAATTGATAACAGCGGATAATTGGAGCACCTGCAACCTAAATGTCACGTGTGACATCACTCTTATTCGATCATTTATTTAGTTGAACAAGAAAAAGTACATATCAAGCGATGTTTAAAAATTAATGAAATGAATAAAATTATATTTAGGGTACATGTCAATGAAACAGCAACCCAACGACAATAAAGGCAAAGGCCCATACTATAAGTAACAAAAATGTGTCCATAGCACACGGTTTCTCATTCGCAATATAATTTTCTATGTTCAGTTGACTGCAAAAAATGGGACCAATACTCTAATTTGGTATTAAAATTAGATAATAAATCATATCATAGGGAACATATGTACTAAGTTTCAAATTGTTTGGAATTCAATTTCATCAAAAACTACATGGACCCAAAACTGTAACCTGAAGCGGGACGGACAGACGAACGGACGGACGCATAGACCGAAAAATGCTTTTATGTAAAGTATTACGTTCCAAAAAAATAAAATGAATATCTAAAATGTTATTTTGTACCTTAGAATTCAAATAATTGAAACCATATCATGAGGTACTTTTTATCCTCTTGAACATTCTGTTTTGTAAAAGCGATAAAGACTATAAATGATATGATAGGATGTTTTATATTTCATTAATGAATTTCATTTCACGAGAATGCTGCCATTGGATAGTAGATACCGTGTCAGCTGTAAAAAAAGGGACAAACGATACCAAAACTCATAGATTGAAAATAAACTGACAACGCCATGGCTAAAAAAAAAAGAAAAAAGACAGACAGACTGATAATAGTACACAGGAAACGAACTTCGAAAACTAAAGATCAAGCAACACGAACCCCACCAAAAACTAGGGGTGATCTCAGGTAGTCCGGAAGGGTAAGCAGAACCTGCTCCACATGTAGCACTCGTCGTGTTGCTCATGTTATTACAAATCCGGTAAATAGTCTAATTCAGTAAGTCGCATTCGTGAAAAGGGAGGGGATTTAGTTACGACATCAGGAACATATCCGATATCATCTGTGAAACGGTTATTCCATAACGGTCAACCAACTCGTGATGGCGTCTTTACTAGGGAATGATTTCAACTTCATCATTTGGAACTCTTAGTTTAATAGCTTTCTCGTCAGCGGTTGAGTTAGCAAAGTACTACTAACTCTATCTCAGTCGTTAGATCACTGACTAGAAATACAGAGGTTCCGGTTCGAGTCCTGGAGGAAACACTGTGATTTAGTATTGAGAATCGTAGGTACAAATTTATAGACTTACTAGTTTCTGACTTGTAATGTCAGTGTATACTAGTAAACTCTATTACGAAATGCATTGTTAATGTTTTGTCAGATACTGTTTTTTATTCTCTTTCTTTTGAACATGCATTATTATGTCTGTCCATCCTCAACAAATATTCCCCAGTAAAAAAATTTCTTGATGCTTATCATTTTCTTATGACTTTTTAGCCTTCATACCACTTGAAGGGAAAAGTCATCTTTAAGTAGTGTTAGATTCATCACTGTCTTTCATTTCTACGGTTATATTATTTGCCTTTTGATAATACAATAGTTGTACTAAGCGTGTATTGTTTTCATGACGTATGTTTGTACTTGATACCCAGTTAAAGAAATTACCCCCTCCCATTTTTGTTTATTGTCCCCATTAGAGTATTTTAGCAAACATGTTATGGTAATTTCTGTTTGCTACGTTATCTTAAATTAGGAATCCCTCAATTCCATCCAGTAGAGCTGTTCCCAGAACCGCTGACTGTTATATTTTTTTTTTCAGTTTTGGATGGTGTTTTGTCTTTTAATAAAAAAGAAGATGTGGTATGATTGAAGCGAGACAGCTCTCTATAAAAAACCAAATGACACACAAATTAACAACTTGTCTATATGTCACTGTACGGCCTTCAACAATGAGAAAAAAACCACGACGCATAGTCAGCTATATAAGGCCCCGAAATTGCAAAAGTAAGACAATATATTCAAACAAGAAAACTAACGGCCTAATTTATGAACCAAAAAAATAAAGAGAAACAAATATGTAACACATAAACAAACGACAACCACGAATTGCAGGCTCCTGACTTGGAACAGGCACATACATGCAGAATGTTTATTAAGTTATTTAGCATTTGATTGTCACTCTAGTATAAACGAACTATTCCTTGACAAACACTTGTTTTATCGCGTTCTGTTTTAATTCAAAGATATTTGATGACGTACATGCTTGGTAAATAAAGCATTACCTTAATATTGAACTATAACTTAATAATGTTTCATTTATTTGCAACATTAAATGCAAACCAATATTTCTTGTACAATTTAATTGAAAATACTCAGTTAAACTTGAGTTTCAATGAAGTTCATTAGGTTAAAGTTTATTTAAAATCATCGTCCAAACCGAAGACTTGACATTCTAACTTTTGGGCTATCGATTTGTCTAGTTTTAAGTCCATTAAGCAGAGCAGCCACTTTGTCAGCAAATGCACTATTGATATTGGAACTTCTCTTCTGTTCTTTCTCTGGAATAATAAAACAGTGATAATGTTAGACGGTTAATTTATTGAAGTGTATTTTTATCTTATAACTTCAAGATTGTTATTTCATTTGATTGCGTCACGGTAACCCAAAAGTGTCTATATATGTATAACCCTTTCGTGACGTCACGACTATAAATTCCTACACATGTGATGCATACTTCTGTAAATGTCGATATTGAAATTAAAAAATAATTTGTTTACATTGTCTGTTGATTTAGGAATTTGCAATACAATCAAATGAGCAACACCATGGATGTCACATGTGGAGCATGTGTATCCTTCCGCAGCAACTGAGATTACCCAGATTGTTTTAGTGGGGTTCGTGTTGCTCCGTCTTGAGTTTTCCGTGTTGTATTGTCTGTACCGTTGTTTGTCTGTCTTTTTGTCTACTTCCTTTTTGTAGTAATGGCTTTATAAGTTTTACTTTATTTTCAACTTATGAATTTGAAGGTCTCTTTTGTTTCTTTTGGTCTCTTTTTTTAACTAAAAAGTTTGAAAATCAATTCAGTGTTTGGGTGAGTTGGCCGATCGCACTACCAGATAGCATCAAAATCAATTCAGTGTTTGGGTGAGTTGGCCGATCGCACTACCAGATAGCATCAAAATCAATTCAGTGTTTGGGTGAGTTGGCCGATCGCACTACCAGATAGCATCAAAATCAATTCAGTGTTTGGGTGAGTTGGCCGATCGCCCTACAAGATAGCATTTCTTATTCAAGTGTATGTTGTGTAGCTTATAGAAAGTATTTATTTCAAACGTAATTGGATTTTCAAGAAAACATATAGCATGGAAATGCTTACAAAATATTGTTATTAGAAAGTAAATATTTTGTCTTACCTGATGTATCTAAGGGTGAAAGTTCATATAGTTTTGACAGCTCGTCATATTCACGTGGATATGAAACATCTTCTAAATCACGAAATCTAAGTTTCTTAAGTATCAATTTTCTTAAATCTGAAAAAAAGGAATGAGTCAATCAATTTACCAAAACAACGGATTTCACGTCAGTTTGAACATATTCATGATTACTAGTATATTGAAATTTGAAACGTTTGCCATGGCTAAAAAAAGAAAAGGACAAACAGACATGGTCCGTGTTGAAGGCCGTACTTTGACCTATAATGATTTACATTTATAGAAACTTTTCACAAATTGTGACTTGGATGGAGAGTTGTCTCATTGGCTCTCATACCCCACTTTTTTATATTCAAATAAAAAACACAATAAAGAAAACCAAACACTAAGCAACACAAACCACACCAAAAAACTTTGGGTAATCTCAAGTGATCCGGAAGAGTAAGGAGATCCTGCGTCACATGTGGGTTGGTATAACTGGTATATTTTTCAAAATTGAGTGCAAAAATATTTCATTGCTTTTCGTGTCAATAGCTGAAGTGTTTCTGTTGGATCTCTGAGCTAATATGTTTATTTACACAAATTGTTACGATGTCACATCCAGTGGAGGTGTCTCCACAAGAGAACCCACTTTAACCAAGTAGTCAGCACTTATGTTGACATGAATTATCCTAATTGTAAATAAGCTGTGTACAAAGCTTTTGATTTTTCGAAATACTAATGATTGTCTACCATAGGAATCGATTCGAAAATTTGGGTGTTTAATGCATTTCAACTTCGTAATATATTTCAAATAAACATATTTTAATGAAAGTTGATTTATTAAAATTTTTAATCGTCGTAAAAAGTTTTAAGCACACGATCAGGACGTATCTAATAGTATGCTGAGAGAGAAAAAAATACCCATAATGCTTCAGATACTGCCATTTAAAATTAGGAGATAAAGTTTTATATATTGAGATACAATTTACCTCTTAATTCCAATTATTCTTTAAGACAGGATACAAGAACTATGCTGTTTCCCAATAAATTGTTTGAAAAATCGTCAAATATAGCACCAAGTACCCGTAGGTTAAGATAATGTTGTATATGAGTAAAGGGGAACAGTATTTGCAAAAAGACAGCAACTACATAAAGCTGATGTCTATTGCATTGTAACCTTACCTTCTTCTCTAATACGTTGTTCATTCTCATCCATCTCTTCTTCTCCGATATCTCGCGAGAATTTATCAGCTGATGTTAGGAAGCCATGAAATGGTACACCGTTACTACATTCAATAAATATATATGTCCATAAACACAAAGAAGCAAACAATTTACACGTTACAGCGTCCATCTGAAACATAATAAAAACAAAAATGTGAACACAAGATGTATATTCAATCGAAAAAAGTAAAATCACAAAAATACTGAACTCTGGGGAAAATACAAAACCGAATGTCCCTAATCAAATGGCAAAATCAAAAGCTCAAACGAATCAAACGAACGTTCAACAACTGAATTATTCCTGACTCGGCACAGACATTTTCTTATAAAGCTAGCTAAACTTCTCACTTGTATGACAGTCTTATGAAATTCTATAAGACAATGTACATGTAATCGGCAGCATCAATTTGAAAAAAAATAAACAAAATTTTGTACATAAGACATATATTCATTCGGATGACTATTTACATGTTGCAGCATCTTTCTGAAAAGATTTACAATGGGATTGCGCAACTAGTGAAATTGAATTATTTCAAAACAAGACAAGGTTAGAACAAGAAAAATGATTACTACTAAACACACAGCTACATGTATTAACAATCAAATGCTATATATATTCTTTTTTAATTATTACACACCAAAGCAGATTTGGGCTTTAAAATGACACACATTTTAACCAGTAAACAACAACCTGAATTCATCAACAGTCAACTTGGTTAAATATAGATTAAACCAACTTTAAAGTAAATTGATGCTTGTAATTCTGAACAAAAGGATATGTATCTACCACTAAACTAATAATTATAATTGATCTTGTTAGCTTATCCATAATAGTATTGTTCTGTAGCTATAATAATTAAAATGCCGATATCATTTTCGATCAGGTTCACGGAGAAAAAGATACCATAAGTTAAACTTGCACAAAGGGGGATAATTCAAAATTTTGAATACAATACAGTTTGTAAATTCAAATTTTCTTTTTTATTTCATTCTTTAAAGCATTTTTTGTAACTTTATGATAATAGCGATCAATGAATAGTGTTTTTTCTGCTTTCAGGAAATCGTGAGGTGCATAAAAATAGTTTGAAAAACCTTATTCCTTATAAAGAATATTTGTTTTTATTTTTGACCATTTGTGTCAATTGATCAAATATAAAACACACTACGGATACCAAAGATTTTTTCAAGTTTTCTCTAAAAAACAACACAGAACTGAAATTTATCTGGTTTCTTTTTCACATTCCACATGTATGTATTATGTATAAAACCAACACAATATTGTATGATTGCAAATAAGAAAACTCTCAAACAGAGACCAAATGACATAGAGATTAACAACTATATGTCACCGTATAGCCTCCTGTTAACAACTATTACTCACCGTACGGCCTTCGTCAATGAGCAAAACTCATACCGCATTGTCAGATATTAAAGGCCCCGAAATGACAAATGCAAAACGTTCAATAAATGTACCAAACAATAAACAAAAACAAATATGATATACAGCATCACACAGCATTATCTTTTATATCATATTTGTTTCATATATTCATCATTACTATCATACTTATTTAAATGCGTATCAGTAGTATACGTAGCTAGAGATACATCGTTATAAGCACATTTTTAAATGTACTGCTATGTACCTTACCTTCTTTGTGAAAGAAGTCCGAAAAAAATGACATTATAGAATAATGTAATTGTATTAATACATAGATCATGTATTGATTAATATCACGAAAACGCAAAGATCACACATTAGTATAATTGGACAGCTAAACTAAAAATGAAACAAAAAGACTAATACGGCAGATGATGGCTCAGAATAATACAAAATGTATCATACATAATAGATTGCCTAGGTGTGTGACGAACACAGTATACCGTGAGAATTGTCTTGGAAACAATGAATGCATGGTGAACATTTTTCCTTTTGTCTTATTTAAGGAGGCTTCGTGATGTTGTCATATCGCATAAAACAAATTGTTGCATTGACGCACTTGTCAGGATGAATATAAAAATGAAGATTTCAATGACATAGGATACACAGCTACGTTTGCATAGGAACTATTTTTGTACTAAAAAAGTGCAGTACTGGAAATTTACTTTTAATATTTAGTACTATTTCTTTACTTTAAAACTATTGTAATATTTAGGAACTTGTATTTTACAGTACTTGATTTGTACTAAATATTTTTGTACAGAAATAATACAACATTCCATGTTTGAAAATCATAACTTTAAGAGATTTTAAATAGAAAAACTTTCAAAATGCTGAAAATGTAAAGGTAGTAACCAAAAATCTGTAGTACCTAAATTTCAAGTACAAATAAAGTACTGTAAAATACAGGTACCTAAATATAACAAATTTTAGAGTAACAAAATAGAACTGAATATTAAAAGTAGATTTCCAGTACTACAAATTTTTAGTAAAGAAATAGTACCTATGCAAAAGTAGCTGTGTAGACTAAGACTTCCTCCATTAGTGGAAACTATTTGTTACCCACATCAGGCGTGGATTCAAGATTCGATCTAAGGGGTGCTCCTATAAGAATTAGGGAGAGGCATGCGAATGAGAAGCTGTTATTGTAACAACATTTTTTAACAACATTACAATTGTATTTATCTAATATAGCTTGTTACAAAGACTATCAAGATTTATACTTTTTTTGACGTACCCTGTTACACTTAACTGACTGTCTAGGGAATAATGATCATGTGTTAAGATTTTACAAAATCTATATTATTTCTTATTCAGAGATCATATATGTGTTTTGTATATTGTCCAAATGTTTATCAACAGGTGACACTTAAACCAAAATAATTTTAAACGACAAAAACATTATTTTAGTTTTACATTCGAAACGATTCTCTTTATTCTATGCACCAAATATCTTTGACGAGATAAATTGAAAAATTTAAAGATAGAAATTATTTCAATAGTGGGGGTAGAATATGTTTCCTTAAATAGCTGCAAAATTGATTCAACATTTATTCTAGCTACAAAATTTAAAGAACTTTTAATGTACATCGATTGAAAATATGACATAAATGCTCCAAACTTTACCCATTTGAAAGATACTGTTCTTTGAATAGACGCTAGTACAAAATTTGAATATATAATATATCAGTAAGATATTGTTCTCTTTGTCACTTTTATCTCTGTTTCTACTTTTAAATGTTCTTGTTTTTAGATTTAAGGAAGTTTGCTGCTCAGTTTCAAAATAAATAACTTTCCATAAAACTAGTATTTATTGTTCGGGGATTAATTGAGGAATCAAAAAAAGCTTAAAAAAAATGTAGGGGTCACTGTGCTTGTTTTCGAGATATTAGCCATTGACAAGTTAAAGTTCTCAAAAACTATCAAGAAATAAATAGGATTTTATAAGACTTTTACAACTGGCTTATTATTATACATGTAAAAGATTTATAAAAAGAAAAATGAGGGTTCACGGGCAAATTTTTTAAAGGCTATCAAATGGATAAAACCAGAGGATTTCGAAAATCTGACAAAAATTCCAAAACATGACAAGCAAACATCCTTCATCCGCACCTGCAACATTGAGCACTGAACAACGATATATAGTGTGACACTGGAAGCATAATATGGATACCAGGATTGATATTTTGTACAAAAGATACATCAGTGACGAGTGAACCGAAAACGGTAAAAACACCAAATAAAATGGGAATTTTAAAGAGCATTAGTTACCCAAAATTTTGAAAGGTTTTGCGATAATAGCTAAGGTAATCTATTCTTAAGGTATAAAATTACTAGTTTTCCTTAAAAAAATATTTCTCCACTCTTTGAAATGATATTATATTGCATTATTTTTTGGGGCGATTATAAATGTCCCCAGTTCTTATACAAATCTGTCTTTAATAATTAAACTTGAAAGTGCGTAATTGTGTTTTTATGTGCCATGTTCGTGTCTTCTGTCTAATAAAGTCGTTGATAACCTGTTATTTCTTGTACATGTGTTTATTTTTGCACATTTGATGTGTCTGTGTTTACACTATGACAAGTGTAGCTATCGTAAATATCAATATGATATGTACTTGATAGTTATACGGTGTTAATTCCTGTTTTTAATTACAGTAATAGACAAGCAAACAAGTACTCATACAAGTTAATTGTTAGAAAAGTTGGTTTAGATTTCATATAACATTGCCTATATATATGAATTTTGCACTTGGAGTCGTTATATAGCATGTTGTTTTAATACTCAAATATCATTGTTATTTATTCTGTGGTTATGAATATTTTATGCGTTACTCCTGATTTTTAATTTTTTGCGTGGAAAATATTATTTATGGTGCATGCATAAAAGGTTTTTTATAACTGATCTGTAAATATTAGATTATATAATCGTAAAACGATAGCGATGTCTGAAAGGCGAGACATGTTAAACATGAGAATCTCCATTCAGGACGGCGAGACATGTCAAAGAGGAGATTTTCATTCAGGAAATTTCATAGAACTAAGTTTTGTTTCATTAACATGTCAACAAAGTCTAAAATTAACATGGTGATAAAACAACTCTATATGCAATGTTTTATAAATTTTCTTGAAATGATTCTTTTTCGCTTTTTTTATAAAAGCAAAAGCAATAATATAACAAGAACATTATATAACTTTGCAAAATAAGCCTTGAAAGACTACTTTATAATCTAGCATATTGTTTACAACTCATGATTATTCCGCTCTGCATGGTTAGCTAGGAAGGAGTATTAATTTGACCAGTCTGTTATAGTTGAACAGAAGGTATCGTTTTTGTTCAGTTTTGAAGGCCGTCACCTATTTGATTGCATTTGGCCAAGACCACCAATGGGTCTTCAACACAACTAGAAAATCCCGCACCCGGAGGCGGGCTTCATCAAAACTGTGATGGAACTAAACTAGAGGCTCTAAAGAGCCTGTGTCGCTCACCTTGGCCCATGTGCATATTAAACAAAGGAAACAGATGGATTCATGACAAAATTGTTTTTAGTGGTGGTAATGTGTTTGTAGATCTTACTTTTCTGGACATTCTTACTACTTACAACTATCTCTTTCTATAATGAACTTGGCCCAGTAGACACAGTGGAAAATATTTTGTAAAAATTAAAAAAAAAAATAAATATGAAAATTGTTAAAAATTGACTATAAAGATCAATAACTCCTTCAGGGGTCAACTGACCATTTTGATCATTTGACTTATTTGTAGATCTTATTTTACTGAACATTATTGCTGTTTACAGTTTATCTCTATCTATAATAATATTCAAGATAATAACCAAAAACAGCAAAATTTCCTTAAAATTACCAATTCACGGGCATCAACCTAACAACGGGTTGTCCGATTCATCTGAAAAATTCAGGACAGATAGATTTTGACCTGATAACCAATTTTACCCCTGTCAGATTTGCTAAATGCTTTAGTTTCAGAGATATAAGCCAAAATCTACATTTTACCCCTATGTTCTATTTTTAGCCATGGCGGCCATCTTGGTTGGTTTGCCGGGTCACCGGACACATTTTTAAAACTAAATACCCCAATGATGATTGTGGCTAAGTTTGGTTTAATTTGGCCAAGTAGTTTCAGAGGAGAAGATTTTTGTAAAAGTTAACGACGACGGACGACGACTGACGACAGACGCCAAGTGATGAGAAAAGCTCAGTTGGCCGTTCGGGCCAGGTGATACAAAAAGGAATTGAAAATGTGAATGAAAGATAAAATGTAAAATTTGGAAATGTCTTTTGAAAATATTAATACTATAATCATAAGAACAATTTAAATTTCTAAGGAAAGAAAAACACGTGACGATATTAATCGTTTCACCATTTATTTATTCTTAATTGTTCTTGTACTTCTACACGCTGTTCCAGAATTGCTAAAATAGTTGATACCCCTATGTATAAATGAAAACTAAAAATGTTGTCAGCAACGGTCAGGAGGCTGTAGTTCAGTGGTTGTCGATGGTTCATGTCTATTATATTGTTTTAGTAAGATAATTTGTTATAAACTATGCCGTTAATTTTTCAATCGAATTGTTTCAAATTTTTCATGTCGGGTCTTTTAAAGCAGTAATACGGTGTTTTTGTACGGTGATCTATAGCTTTGTATATCCACTTGCAATCATATCTTGTGTGACGGTTGTTGAGACTATGTTTTAAATTTAAAGTGTAAATATTTTGTACAGGAGCAGATACTGACGAAGCGCACTCTTTTTGTTACAAAATAATGTACTCTTATTCCTTATTCTTAGGAGCGTTTCCCTTAACAATAAAATCTTGATTCTCGCGTGTTTTTACAGCAGTAAATGTTTTGTGACCGATTTAAGCATTTCGTGATGAAAATACAGATATGGCGATCAAATAAAGAATTGTGACGGGGGTAGGGATTCAGTGAGCGAGATAGAGAATCAGTGACAACAATACTGATCTTAGTTTGACTGTAATAAAGGGATAACTAAGCATATGTGTATATACTTTTTAAGACAAACTCAAAATAAATAAAACTTTACGTTCCATGCTAGAAATACTAAATTTTCAATATAACAATGAATTTATCCAGTCTTTGTTTTTGATAACAATCTTGTAAATTTCACTGCAAAATTGGTAAATTAATAAAATATCAGCTTTTCTTATTATTTGATACAAATTAATACGGAGAATGTTGGGGAAATACTATCCTTATTCCGTATAGTTATCTAAATGAGTAATACCGTATTCTGTAAACACAAATTGATTCGATAAATCAAGAGGTATACCGCGACCACTTATCGACTGCCAAAAAAGGAAGTATTTCTGAACCTGATGAAGTTGTAAAGATCATTAAATTGAAAATATTGATCACGAAACTGATTAAATATGAGTTATAGTTTTGTTAAAAAAGAAATCTCTTGAATTAGAAGAGACTGTTTTTAGCATCAAAATAGAAAATAACATGTTTCATACCGACTCAATTTCAATCATTTAAACATATTTGTTTTATTAAACGCACTGAAGTTAACAAGATAAATAATAACAAGTGGTAATAAAAATACGCAAGTTAAAGCAAAACAAGAATAAAACGGAGTATACAAAATAGGTCAACAGAACACTCTAGGTATATTAAACAGAGGCGGATTTAGGGGGGGGGGGGGCAGGGCCCATCCCCCCTTTTTTGGAAAAAAATTGGTTGCTTATATAGGGAATCACTGAAGCGTGACTGGGGCGGCCCCCTCTTAGGTCAGTCAGTGGGCCCTCACTTATGAAAATTTCTGGATCCGCCTCTGTTAAAGATCAACAGAACACTCTAGGTATATTAAAGACCAACACGAGCCCCATAAAAAAACATGAGGAAACTCGAGTACAAACACTAATGTAAATGAGATTTGAAAGTGAATAAATAAAAATGTATATGATTAGTAGTACGAAAAGTAATAAAAAATATTTTATAGACTTTTATAGCGTTTCCTCTTCTTATAGCTACATATGTTTTGGTATTGTAAAGATTGGTATGAGCAATGCACAAGTATCATTTTTCTGAATAAAGTTCCTCAAAATTCAAACAAAACTGCAATTTCCATCAAGATCATCTTGATACATGTAAACATGTGTCCCCCAAAAAATAAGGCAATAATCTGACACATGGAATGCTTCCAAAATAGTTTAAATGTAAAACAAGAACTTACCATGCAATTATCAATCCTCAAATGTTCTTAGAAAGGACAGATATGAAATATTGTCTACTTTTATATACATTATCATATGCAAAATATTTGCATAAGCGACCAATCGTGACGATCCTGTTCATTTAGTGCTGATTAACTTGTCACTATAGTTAATGAAACAATGACAGGAATTGCGGAGTATTAAAACGTAAATCCGATTCAGATTTTATCAGACATTTCAAAATGTATAATTGACATCGTTCGATATACACTTAAAATATGAAACAATGCTTATTTTTGTCTGGATATTGTTTTGTGTACATAAACTTAACTCCAACGCGTGACCATTTGAAACTAACATTTCAGTTACAATGCAAAAACAAATAAACATGTTTGCTCTAACACAAACGATTTCGAGTTTAATTAACACAGAGTATTAAATTTCTTAGTTTGAGAGTTCAAGTAATGAAATTTAATGGATAACAGGAAATGACCATTTCAAGTCGATGGAATTCATGTTTGGAAATGAATTGTATAACAAAAATAAAATGGCATATGTCATGATTTATAAAAAAAAATGGTAAAATTTTAAAACAAACGACATTTAAACTTTTAAGTTTTAAAGTTTATGTAAATCAAGGAACGGACCTACACAACGCCTCGATTTGGTGAAAAAATTCTATGCTGAAATATATTACAATGGTCTGATACAACTAATGTTCGCGACGGTTTCTTCATCTGGGTTGTCATTTTTATAAACTGTTTTCATCTGAGCGTCGCTGGTTAATCTTGTGTGGACGTGGCGCGCGTCTGGTGTATTGAATTTTTAACCTGGTACCTTTTGTTGGCTATTATTCGTTTGTTTCTCTGTTCTACATTTTCTCTATTTTTATTGTAGTCCTGTCATGGAATGTTGTCATTTTAATATTATATTAACATTGCCATTAAAGCGGGAGGTTTGGCATGCCACAAAACCAGGTTCGACCCAACAGTTTTTCTTAAAATGCCCTATCCCAAGTCAGGAAAATGGCCATTGCTTTATTATAGTTCGTTTGTGTGTGTGTTACATTTTAATGTTGTGTTTCTATTGTGTTGTGAATCTCATATATTTGATACGTTTCCTTTAGTTTTAATTTGAAACCCGGATTTGTTTTTTTCTCTATCGATTTATGAATTTCGAACAGCGTTATACTACTGTTGCCCTTTATTTATAAAATTATAAAGGTGTCACACCAACGATTAAAAATTCTTATCTGTTCAACCAAATTTTGCAATTTTCACAGCTTTCTAAATACAAGTTTAACTTCATAGGAACCAGGTACAAATTATCCTAAATTGTACATGTAGCACTATTGTACACGTCAATTTTCAACTTTTAATGTCTTATAAGAAAAGTCTGACCGTCGAAACACAAGTAATACCAAAAAATAGCCCCTGTTTATCTGGAAATCTTCAATTAGTATACTATGGAGCGCATTAATCTTTATTTTTTAATGCAAATTTATATTCAAGAAAATCATGGCTCAAAATGTCTAAATATATTTCACTTTCACCAAAAGTTTTATTTCTGCCGGCGTTTTGCATTTGTGCCGATCTGCATTTCATTTGCGCCGATTTTTTTACAAATTATGTTATGAATTTTCAATCAATTGGGATGGCCATTTACCAATGTCACTTAATGTGTCCGCTTATACTATGTGCTCAGCCAAGCAGACTGGATTCTCCTCCACCAGCTCAGAGCCAGATGAAAACGACAACAATCTATTCTACATCGCTGAAAAACAGTCACAATTGTGTAATGCATTGCATGTTCAAAGTCAATATGCACAACGTCGGCCACAAAGGAAAGTTGTTTTTGACGGCAGATATCGCAAATTATTTTCCACATTACTTTATAACACTTCATCTTTCGCTGGTAAGAGGTACGTAGTTTCCATTTTTACATCCGTGTAAAAGAGGGACGAAAGATACCAAAGGGACAATCCAACTCATAAATCTAAAACAAACTGACAACGCCATGGCTAAAAATGAAAAAGACAAACAAACAACAGCACACATGACACAACATAGAAAACTAAAGAATAAACAACACGAACCCCATCAAAAAACTAGGGGTGATCTCAGGTGCTCCGGAAGGGTAAGCAGATCCTGCTCCACGTGTGGCACCCGTCGTGTTGCTTATGTGATAACAAATCCGGTAAATAGTCTAATTCGGTAGGTCAAATTCATGAAAGGGAAGGGGTTTACATCCTTCTGTTATCAGTATTGACACTTGTAACCGTATAGTTCGTCAGGTATGTTTCACGAAAGCTTTTTTTCGGATGTAAATTGTGGACCGAAATTACCAACACCGAGATTTTATTACTAGAACCTGCACAGCGATATGTGTGTAAATCAATACAGGGACTACCAAGTCAAACTAGATCTGATATGGTAAATGCGTTGATTGGATGGAAGTCCGCCGAGTCATACATAGATGAACGGAAATTATTATTTCTTGGAAAGTTAGTATTAATGAAAGACTCAATGCTTCCAAAGCAGATATTTCTTACCCGAGCTATGGAATTTAAATATAACTGTGTGAAACACCAGCTTGGATTTATTCCTGATATTCATAGAATTATGGTCAACTATAGATTGTCAGACTTTGATACTTACCTGAGTACAGGTCATTTCCCAACTTACATTCAATAGAAGAAGAAAGTTAAAGTTGCCGTCCAAGAAACCGAGGAATCGTTGTGGCGTTTCAGGACACAAATAGACAAAGATTTTGAATTCTTCAGTCGTATACATACACTTTCAAAAGGTGTTCATCCTGCTTGGACTGTTAGCCGAAACATCCATTACTTATAGAACAGTGCCGTTTTATTGTCAATCTATGTACCTTAACCCGTCCATATAAAGAACCGTTTTTTCTGTGTGACAAATGCGGAAGGTTTTTCGGTGATATAACTATTCACATCGTACTCTCTTGTGAAATTTTCCTGTCAAAAAGGGACAAGTTTTGGTGTGATTTAATAGATATAGGTCCAATCAAATTCAGTGCCTATCTACATAGTTTAACTGACGAAGACTTTTTAGCATGCATCTTATCATGTCATACAGACTTTGATCTAAACGAAGATGAACTGACTATGTTTCAAAAGGCCTGCATCACCAACATATACTGGATGTTAGCGACTTGAATTAGATGAATAGAACAATTTCTACATATTAGACAATTAGTTGTGTATAAGATTCTACTGTGTGAAAATTGCTACTTTCTTAGTCTGATAAACATTTCATTTTATTCTCTTGTTACGCATTCTTCACGTTTATATATTTGTGCAAAGGTTAATTTTGATATATTGTATGTAAATATACTGTCCTATCTTCCAACTTTACTTTAACTATCGATCTAACTAATGCTCTTCATTATTGGAGGAAATAAAGATATATATATACCAGCTAGGTGAACAATATTCTTTATTATAATCTTAAGTCATTTGAAAATCATATCTTCACAGATTTTGAGAACAAATAAGATTAATATATAAGGCGTAAAACAAAACACTTTGTAGAGGTGTATATATAAAATATATATACGCGCATTTCTGCGAATTTATCGGTTAGTTTCAGTAAACAATGACATCAAAAACACTATTGTGTGTCAGAGTACGGCTACTTTTTAATGTTAACGAAATAAGAACTGGTAGTGTTTTGAAAAGGAGAATTTATCAATGTTCATGCTATAAGGATATTTAAACCGGGTGTTTTTTTTTTTAAATATCTATCGCTATACATTAAACACTTATATATTCTCGTAGTTTACTAACATACTTGATTTATTAACCTGTATGCTAACATTTCCAATGTGAAATTAGAAAATTGTTTTGTGTGAACATTGAACGACAAAATTTCTTCCTATGTGACGTATAACTTTTCTGACGTCAGACACGTGAAGCAATGAATGTGTTTTTGATTTGATAGATGCTTGCGTGCTTTTTTGTAAAATTGTTTGTTTTAAGATTGTAACACAGTGACGACTGCTGTACCCATATTTTGACTACTTTATTTATTATATCTGTTTTGTTCACGAATCGTTGTACATATAACAGAATTTGTTGAGACTGTTGTAAAAGTGAGAGGTTTAGCGCTATAAAACCAGGTTCAATCCACCATTTCTAAGTTTGAAAATGTCTGTACCAAGTCAGGAATATGACAGTTGTTTTTCATTCGTTTGATATGTTTTGACATTTGATTTTGCCATGCGATTAGGGACTTTTTGATTAAATTTTCCTCGGAGTTCAGTGTTTTAGTGATTTTACTGCTAAACATGAGTGTGGGTAGGTGGAAGTTGGGGTCAGACCTCAAGCCATATCAAACAAAAGACTTAAAAGCGAGTCTATAATGATGCTTTTTTAAGCATGCTTAAATAATGGTAGGCTCAGAATATGGATAATATGCCCGTCAACAATAAAATCGTACAATAATAAAAGCATCGAATGGTGATGTTTTTTAAATTTTATATATGCCTGTTTGTGCTTCTTTGTTGTATATTTGTTTGTTTTTATAGTGATTAGGATTATAACACCATGTTGACTGCTGTACCCCTTTTATTGACATTTTCCCCTTTTATGTCTGCTTGTGTTGTTCACGCATCGTTGTCAATATTGTAGAATTTGATGCAATTGTCATACAAATGAAAAGGTTTGACTAGTATAAAACCAGGTTCAATCCAACATTTTCTACAAAATAAAATGTCTGTACCAAATCAGGAATAAAACAGTTGTTATCCATTCGTTTGCTGTTTTTGAGCTTTTGGTTAGAAACTTTCTGTTTTGACTTTTCCGCGGAGTTCAGTATTTTTGTGATTTAACTTTTTAGTACAAAGCGAGATGCATATTCGTACTGCATTTACATGTATTCAGCCTAATATGCAAATTATACTGATCCTTGGACGTTAGACATCAATCATTAATTGTTTTTACACAGCTAGGTGAACAATATTCTTTATTATAATCTTAAGTCATTTGAAAATCATATCTTCACAGATTTTGAGAACAAATAAGATTAATATATAAGGCGTAAAACAAAACACTTTGTAGAGGTGTATATAAAAAATCAAATTCCCTATTGCAACTGTCAGATGGACCAATAAACCCAGATGTAAACGTTGTATACACAGTGCTTAAATCTAATTGTTACGAAATAATATTTTAATGACAAGAGGTTCTATAAGACAATGTAATCATCACAGACGTCTTCTAGAACGTTTACATAAGCTGAACACAATGTTCTAGCGCCCACCAATGATGAGAAGGTGCTTTAACGCCCCCGAGAGTAATCAAGTTGTAAAATTCAACACATCACCTAATGCTTATATGAAGCTATCAATAAAATGTGTTACAATCCCAAAAACTCTTTATCGAAAGATGCAATTAACATTATGTTATTTTTATATATTTTTTCATTAGAATAACAGAAATACATATGCACAAGATAATACAAATTTCTCCCAGAATTAATATAATACAGAATGAAGTTAAAGCAATGACCTTGTAAAATACAAAATGAAATTAGCCAATTTATCGTTTGTTTTACTCTAAACTAGAACACACCCGTGATATCGCGGGTCCGTGACTGAATAAAAGTATATAACTATGCGCAAGCCTTATTTTAGTATTAGTATTGTCATCTGATAAAGTCATGCCGATTATAAGATACACAGTTTTCTCTGCTTTCAAATCTTTCTGTTTGAACCCGTCGAACTGGAACTTATCAATTATTGATAATATTAATTATTTGGAAAATAAAAGGTCCTGGAATGGAGTACTTTTTAATCAACAGCATTGTCCTATATTAGTTATAAATAAAGTTGAATTCTTTGATTCGCTGTTTTACGTCATGCCCGCTAACAAATTGAAAACTGTACCTATACGCCTTATTTTAGTCCAGATTTTTAGTATTCGTATTGTTATCTTAGAAAGTCTAACTGATTAAAATACTACAATAGGTAACAATTTGACAATTAAGTAGTGTCAACCCTGTGATTATGACCCGTGTAATACTATATAGCATATTAATCCTGAATACACCGTTTGGTGGTGCGCCTGTCAGATGCGGAACGTACAGATAAGGTAATCGGTAACAGGTGAATATACTATTGGTATCGGTATCGGACTCGACCCGGAACTTCTTAATTATTGGCAATATTAATTACGTGGAAAACAAAAGGGCCTGGAGTGGTGTAATTTTTAATCTACACCTTTGTACTATATTAGTTATATATAAAGTTGAATTTTTTGATTCGTCGTTTTTACGTGATGACGGCTGACAAATTGGACCTCGTAATTTTAGTATTATAGATATAAACAACAAAAAAATACAAATAACTAACAGTATATTGATACTGGAAAAAGTTTTATTGTAATTTTTTATCATTAAAAATCGAAAATCACTTTGGAATAAGGATTATAACTCCTTTATACAAAGCAATGATTCTGTGTTGGTATTTGTCTTTAATAACTTGATGTGTTTTAAGATTTTAATATAGTATGACAAGAGTTCAAATTTCCAGATGCGCAACTGATACAGTAAAATTGGTTGCGTGAATTTCATTTAAAAAAACATTCAACCATGACTTAAATTATTTGCATTGATATATACTCCTCATCTAATTTTGAAATGTTGCTTTCTTTGAAAATAAAGTCTACACCCCTGTTTTATCACGCACAAGAAGTTGTTTCATGTTGTTGTCCATTCGTTTGATGTGTTTTATCATTGGATTTTGCCATTTGATTAGGGACTTTCCGTTTCGAATTTTCCTCGGAGTTCAGATTTTTTGTGATTTTACTTTTTTGTAGGGTGCAAAAATACTAAGATCTTTTGAGGTTTATTAACGAATTCCACTAGAAGAATAAGTGGCAATCCACTACCTTAAATTCGTCCTGTTCCATCATCCGATGTAAAATCCACTTTTTCAATAGTAAATGAGCGCATCCAAAAGCTATGTAATTTTTATATAAAAGAGGGACGAAAGATACCAGAGGGACAGTCAAACTCATAGATTAAAAATAAACTGACAACACCATGGCTAAAAATAAAAAAATACAAACAGACAAATAATATAACAGAAGACACAACATAAAAGACTAACCAACATAAACCCCACCAAAAACTGGGATGATCTAAGGTGTTCCGGAAGGGTAAGCAGCCGTCGTATTGCTTATGTTATTATAAATCAGGTAAATAGTCTAATTCGGTAGGTGACATTCGTGAAAAGGGAAGGGCATTGTAGTTACGACAAAAGGAACATATCCGATATCATCTGTTAATTCCATAACGGTCAACCAACTCGTGAAGGCTTTCTTTTTTTTTATATTTCTTCAAGCAATGACACAGGAAACACATTTTCAGAATCTGATTTGGTATACATTTATGGAGAAGGAATGAGTGTACAATTCTTCTATCAATTCAAAATTATGTTAGATTTATTGATAATGAATATGATCATGTCATTAAAAATGTAAAAATTGACTATTTTGACATAAATAAACTCATCATAGATACCAAGATTGAAATTTTGTATATGCGCCAGACTCGCGTTTAGTCTACAAAAGACTCATCAGTGATGCTCGAATAAAAAATAATCAGGCCAAAGAAACAACGAAGTTAAAGACCATTAAGGACCAAAAACTCCTGAACGTTTTGCCAAACACAACTCAATCTATTCATGAGGTAGAAAAGCCTTTTTTTTATTTTTTTTAAACCGTTTTTTTATAATTAAGGCAACATCAATGATAATACATGTCCACACAGAAGTATTGACTTCAGGGCTGGTATTTCCTCGGGGATTAAAATTCCACTAGCAGTGGCATCTACCCAGTGGTTGAAAAAAAAAATCATCATATATACCTGGATTGAAATTTTGTACTTGCGCCTGACGCGCGGTGATTACCCGATTAAAGATAAATCTTATTTGGAAAATATCAATCTGATCCTAACATAAAAATCTTTTGAATTGGTTTGCCTGTTATGGAATATTTGTATCACATATGACCACAGATATTCCCAAATGTTGTAGTCACTGTCCTGTCCTTTTTCCTAGATTGTAACAAAACCAAATAAGAGTGAGAGTGTACACTATACATGAGCGATCAAAACAACGGATAGAATAGTTATCAAAAGTACCAGGATTATAATTTAGTACGCCAGACGCGCGTCTCGTCCACACAAGACTCATCAGTGACGCTCATATCAAAATAGTTATAAAGCCACACAATACAAAGTTGAAGAGCATAGAAGATATGGAATAAGTACAAATGAAAATTCATGCCTTCAGAATTTTCTAGACTGTTGTTTGTTTGTAATTTCTATGAAGTGATTTTAAGACTTTTTTGTCTTTTCGACGTTGTTTCATATTAGGCCATGGTGTTGTCGGTTTCTTGTTCCCTTATCATATTTTTTTTGTCTATCAAGTGTCTCCAACCTCTTTTTATAAAGTGTTTTGTTCAATTTGAAATGCTTATTCGATATTGCTGATGATTGAAAAACAAGTTCCTGACTGTATCATCAGCCCAATAGTCATGTTTTCGGCCATGATTATCAACATACTTATCTTAAATACTCCTTGGATAGAGTTAGAAATTAATAAGGAGCTACGGTTCCAACAGCCTTCGATAATATTATTCTTTTCATGTCCCTGTAGGTCTTGCAGTGCCGTAAATATATAGGTATTATACCAATGTAAATCAAGCAATACGCTTCCAAAGCACTGGATTAACAATTTGTTTATTTGTTTATTTTTTATTGTATAGTTTTTCCTTAATACTATTCGATAACATGTATTCGGAATGATATCTATATTAGACATTTTCTAGCAGACTCAAATAAAGTCAGTAGATACAAAAACATATTAGAAAGTATAAGTTAAAATAAGTTAAAACTAGTATTTCCTAGAAAGTACAAGTTAAAATAAGTTAAAACTAGTATTTTGAAAAGTTAATTACTTTGAAACTGAGAAGCGAACTCCCTTAATGAATGAAGTATGAAACACAACGATTTGTTAAAAATACAAAAATATCAATACTAATATCTAACATGCCAATGTTTGTTAACATATAAGGGAATTTGAATGAAAGATGATTTTATTATTTTCAAATTAAAGTTGTCAACAAATGGTCTTGTCATATGTCCACCTTATCATCACTGTTTGTTATGTTTAATGTGTACCAAACACTACTAATGCTACACTTATAACAGTAAACTACCATAGGATTAATGTTTATTTTGATAAGTTTAAGCTTAAGAAGGTGTACCATATGCAACTTATTTAGTGTTCTTTGGTCTTATCGCGAAGTTTATAATTATTAAATAGATTAAGGAGGCAAATTTATGTAACTAATAACTAGAGACTCTAGAGCCAATGTTGCTCACCTTGGTCTATGGGTATATCAAACATTAAAAACAGACGCTGTGGTGTATACAAAGTAACTCGAAAAGGAAGACATTATTGCCCTACCTCGAATAGAGTTAAACTTTTTTTTATCATAGATATTGTAGATATGTTTGATTTTATTGTCAGTTTCTATGGAATCGTGAAAAATGTCAAGTTAACTCAAGTGTTACAGTTTGCTTACTTGTTTCTCTGCAAAGTGAAAAGTTTTTGAATTGTAAATACAGCTATTTCTGTTTATATATTAGGATAAACCTTAACCGAAAACAGGAATAGTAAATATACTAGTTTACCTATAAATATAGTATGATAAGAGAAATGATCCAAGTTAAACATTAGCACATACACCGTCGAGATTTCTAATATAGGAAAACATGTGCAAGTATGTAAAAAGTAAAATCACAAAAATACTAAACTCAGAGGAAAATCAATTCGGAAAGTCCATAATCACATGTCAAAATCAAATAACAAAACGCATCAAAAACGAATGGACAAGAACTGTCATATTCCTGACTTGGTACAGGCACTTTCAAATGTAGAAAAAAATTTGGTAGATTGAACCTGGTTTTATGGCTAGCTAAACCTCTCACTTCTATGAAAGCAAAAGTGAAATTGATATCCAAAGTAAAGTGTTAAGAGAAAGTGTAACTATTAAATATTGTAAATGGTCAAAAACTTAAAATTTTCACATTCCACTTATCAAATGATAAAGTGTTGATACTAGTAACTAGAAGACCTCTCAAAGTAAACAATTATTCTGGAAGACAAACCACGGCAACGGTTTTTACAATATCTTTAACACGTCATTATAACGATTTTCTATCTATTGTCGCCTACTTTGCATGTCATTTATTCATGGTGCGGATGTTAAGATCTTTTGAAGATTATAAAAGGATTGCGATTCGTTGTAAAAACGTGTGGGAATTTACTATATACTATTAACTTCATATAATATTTTAAGCATATAACTGCCTTTTCATATAGGTTGTTGTTCATATTTCGTAAAAAGCCTTTTTTAAATGGTTGAAAAAAAGACATTAAATATAAGTAAACTGTACTTTTATGATTTTAAAAAGAATATTCTGTTGTTATGTTGATAGATATATATTTGTTTTTAGATAAACGAACCTTTTTTTTTATTCAAGGTTGTGTGTTAAATATCAAATACCAAAAGTAAGGTACTGTTGAATTACGACGGCAAATAATCAGATCCCTAATGACTGTTGATGTTATATGGTTACTTTCTGATTGAATTCAATTTACATTTCAATGATCATTGATTTGAGAGAGAAATATATATGTAAATAAGTGAAAAACAAAACTTAGGCACAGAGTTCTAAACTGCATAACCATTGATTTTAATATATACATATATACATATATATGTAGGACTCTAAAGTGCGATGGGGACGCTAAAGTACGATGTTCACGCTAAAGTGCGATGGTCTACGCTAAAGTACGTGGTTCCATACGCTAAAGTGCGATGGTCCGGGAAAATATAGACGTAAAAACGTATTTCGATAATAACGTTAACAGTTGTTTATACAAACTAAAAATGAGCATACCGGTAAATATATTAGGAATATTTGATTGACAATTTTTACACCATATGTCCATGACTTACGAGTAATTGATTGAATTTAACCGTTCTTTGTCGGCTGAATCACAATGTTTATTTTTTTAGAGTGCTGGAAAAAGGACTTGTATCCTATAGTCGACCATTTTACTGTATAAATACAAAACTGTATATGCATAATTGTCCTGCTTCTATTTGAAGCGAACGGATACATTCGAATCATTATTTATGTGGCAGTTTACTTTGTGATCCCTGTTAAAATGCCGTCGATTTTTAATGAAAAGTAACGTCGGTATAATAGAGACACATGTTTTCATGCGTTAACTATAAATTGTCTTCTAAAACATAAGTTCGTACTGTACATTGTAGAAAAATATGCAAAAGGAGAAAGCTCGACGAATATTGCATTTCTCTCGTATTTAGATTTAAGCTTATGTACATATTCCGACAATGAACGAATTAGGGATTTTTAATTTTCAGACAAATGTAATAGGAGGTAGGTTGTAACATAAAAGTGAACGGCAATCTACACCAATTGTCCAAATATTCATTACCCTCCGAGTTTTTAAAAAATCATTTTACATGAAATATAATATTAGCAAAACACAAATTACCTTTATAACAAATTATTACTTGGTCGGAAAAATTTAGAAACAATTACTTCCGCCTACCGGTAAATTGTAAAGCCTATCACATATGTTATACCTTAGCATAATATAGCATAATAGCTTTTGCAAAAAGACTTTTTAAACCTCGATATTTTAATACTTCGAATCTTACCCTTTGGACCATCACACTTTAGCGTGATACACCATCATACTTAAGCGAACAAACAACCAACGCACTTTAGCGTGAGACACCATCGTACTTTAGCGTAGACCATCGCACTTTAGCGTGACCATCGCACTTTAGAGTACCATCGCACTTTAGAGTCCTACATACATATATACCTAGAAATAAGCAGAAGCCACTGAAAGATGAACAGAAAATGTTATCGTACAGAAATTCACCAAACATGAGAATAATTTGAAAATATTGAAAAACAAACAAAAAAAATTGTACACACAGTTCATACAAACATACATGAAGCTTACGGCGATAAGATCTCCCGTTTAAATTGTTTGTGAAATCGCCTTCCTTGGTTTATCGTTATTATACCTTACCTCTCATGCTATACCACTCTTAAAACTTAATTGTATTTACCACTTAACCAAGTATTATCAAGTTGAGAACTGAACTGTCAGGTTCCCAGTTGTAAAGAATTAAAGTCTATGTAAAAACATTACAGCAGCGCCTGCATACAGAGTATATATCTCCCAGTTGATACGATATTCATTACAGCAGCGCCTGCATACAGAGTATATATCTCCCAGTTGATACGATATTCATTACAGCAGCGCCTGCATACAGAGTATATATCTCCCAGTTGATACGATATTCATTACAGCAGCGCCTGCATACAGAGTATATATCTCCCAGTTGATACGATATTCATTACAGCAGCGCCTGCATACAGAGTATATATCTCCCAGTTGATACGATATTCATTACAGCAGCGCCTGCATACAGAGTATATATCTCCCAGTTGATACGATATTCATTACAGCAGCGCCTGCATACAGAGTATATATCTCCCAGTTGATACGATATTCATTACAGCAGCGCCTGCATACAGAGTATATATCTCCCAGTTGATACGATATTCATTACAGCAGCGCCTGCATACAGAGTATATATCTCCCAGTTGATACGATATTCATTACAGCAGCGCCTGCATACAGAGTATATATCTCCCAGTTGACACGATATTCATTACAGCAGCGCCTGCATACAGAGTATATATCTCCCAGTTGACACGATATTCATTACAGCAGCGCCTGCATACAGAGTATATATCTCCCAGTTGATACGATATTCATTACAGCAGCGCCTGCATACAGAGTATATATCTCCCAGTTGATACGATATTCATTACAGCAGCGCCTGCATACAGAGTATATATCTCCCAGTTGACACGATATTCATTACAGCAGCGCCTGCATACAGAGTATATATCTCCCAGTTGACACGATATTCATTACAGCAGCGCCTGCATACAGAGTATATATCTCCCAGTTGATACGATATTCATTACAGCAGCGCCTGCATACAGAGTATATATCTCCCAGTTGACACGATATTCATTACAGCAGCGCCTGCATACAGAGTATATATCTCCCAGTTGATACGATATTCATTACAGCAGCGCCTGCATACAGAGTATATATCTCCCAGTTGACACGATATTCATTACAGCAGCGCCTGCATACAGAGTATATATCTCCCAGTTGATACGATATTCATTACAGCAGCGCCTGCATACAGAGTATATATCTCCCAGTTGATACGATATTCATTACAGCAGCGCCTGCATACAGAGTATATATCTCCCAGTTGACACGATATTCATTACAGCAGCGCCTGCATACAGAGTATATATCTCCCAGTTGATACGATATTCATTACAGCAGCGCCTGCATACAGAGTATATATCTCCCAGTTGACACGATATTCATTACAGCAGCGCCTGCATACAGAGTATATATCTCCCAGTTGATACGATATTCATTACAGCAGCGCCTGCATACAGAGTATATATCTCCCAGTTGACACGATATTCATTACAGCAGCGCCTGCATACAGAGTATATATCTCCCAGTTGATACGATATTCATTACAGCAGCGCCTGCATACAGAGTATATATCTCCCAGTTGACACGATATTCATTACAGCAGCGCCTGCATACAGAGTATATATCTCCCAGTTGATACGATATTCATTACAGCAGCGCCTGCATACAGAGTATATATCTCCCAGTTGATACGATATTCATTACAGCAGCGCCTGCATACAGAGTATATATCTCCCAGTGTATACGATATTCATTACAGCAGCGCCTGTATACAGAGTATATATCTCCCAGTTGATACGATATCCAAAAGTTTGCTTTCCATATCAAGATTTCTTTGATTGAGATTTGAATCTTGAAAGGATGTTACTGAACCAATAATTTGATGAGGAAGATCGGAGTCATGTGTTCGAAATATTATGGATGCCATCACGAGTTGTTTGACTGTATTCAATGTCTGGTTGTTCAATTTCTCTTGACCCTAATCTCTTGCTCTTTTCCTCTATTATGATACCACGAATGAGACTTTTCACATATGCATTTCCGTATAAAGCAACGCAACGAATGAACTGTTTAGCCCTCCGGAATGCCTGAGTTGTTACCGGTGTATGTTTGCTGTTCGTTATGCTCTGTCTTCGGTTTTTATAATAGCTTTTTGGGTTGTTTTTGTGTCGTCGTCGTTGGTTTTTTTCTTCTTTTTTTTTTGGCATGGCATTGTAATTTTTTTTTTTTTTTTTTTTTTTTTTTTTTTCGATTTATGAGTTTGCTTGGTATTCACCGCCTTTTTTCTACTTAGTACGTGCGTACATGGTGTAAATGCATGTGATTTGTTCCTCTCGCTTAGTAATTATAAATACGGTAATGAGGGTAATTAAACATCATTAAAATAAGAATACCCGAATACCTTAAAAACCGAAATATTATTGATGTTACCAAATAACTTTTTTTATATGGTTAAAATTGATAATGTTGATAATAAGACAAAAGTTTTGGAGATATTATCACTTTAACTCAATACAAGTAAAGTTTAAGTTCCGGAACACTATTTTTTGTCTTTGAATTCGTACTGCAATCCTGTACAGACATTTAAAATGATGTCTTAGATAATAAGTGGTGTGCAGTAACTACATGATATCGTAACAGAAAATTCAAACCATAGAATTGGTCTATTCTAATTAGTCGAACATTCGATTTAACCACTTACTTCTTTAAACAAGAAAATATCTTACGGTCCAGTACAAAAATACATTTAGGAGTCAAAATATAACACACAAACAAACGACACCAGGCTTATATATCTAGTTCACTTGGTTACACGATTATCTACTTTTTGTGTAATATCGGAGGACTCATGCTGTATAGACTCAGAAAACAGCTTCTAAATACTCATTACATTTAAAGCACCACTATTTCATGACGGCCAGTTTTTATTGATTGGGGAATTGAGAGTGCCGGAGAAAACTATCGACCTTCGATAAGAAAACTGACAATCTTAGTCATTTAAGATTGGAGTCGAGTGCAACGGCACGAGCGGGGTTCGAACACATAACCTCAGGTGTTGACTGGCTTGTGATTACAGTAGTAACTACTTAGACCACTCGGACACCGATGCACCTAGATCCTGTAACAGTGAATATACTGAGAAATAAATAATATAAACATTAGGTTAATATTAAAGATGAATGCATTGGAGTCTACATTTTTAACAATTTTGTGCATACAGGTCAGATGTTATGTTTGATCTTTTGCCAATAATTTATATGAGCAAGTGTCGTTAATGTATTACACAATGATTTTATATTTGCAATATCATCTTTTGATAAGCCAGGGTGTTCCGAGGTAAGTAAAATCTGAGACTCATCGAAAAATAAATGCCAAGATTACAAAATGAATCAACCCAGTAACTTTATGCAAATTTGAAAGACTAATTCAAAAATGTCAATACTAATATCTAACAGATGAAAGTCTAGGATATATCTGATCAAAGGGAGGTCAAAGATACTAAAGGGGTATGCAAACTCAGTACACAATAAGTTATAAAACAACAAAAATACTTAACTTGGAGAAAAATTCAAAAAGGAAAGTCCCTAATAAAATGGCAAAATCCAAAGCTCAAACACATAAAACGAATGGATAACAACTGTCATATTCCTAACTTGGTACAGGCATTTTCTTAGATAGAAAATGGTGGATTGCACCTGGTTTTATAGCTAGCTAAACCTCTCACTATAACAGTCGCATATAATTACATTATATTGACAACGATGCGTGAACTAAACGAACAGATATAATAGGTATAAATGTCAAAATTAGTGGTACAGCAGTAAACATTGTGTTATGGTCTAAAATGCCAATAAAACAAACATGTTTGTCGATAAAGAAAAAACAACACACGTTATCAACAGATAAAAAATGACATATGTTAACAAATTATATTTTTTTTTTGTAAAAGTAATGATTTTCTATCTCAGGAATAGATAACCGTAGCTGTATTTTCCAAACTTTTCTGAATTTTGGGTCCTAAATGCTCGTCAATAAAGGCATAAATAAAATTCATAAATCGATAGAGAAAAAACAAATCCGGGTTACAAACTTAAACTGAGGGAAACGTATCGAATATAACAGAACTACGACACAACAGACACAACTCCTGGTACCTTTGATAACTACTAACAACACCGAAACGTGACACACACAGAAACGAACTTTAATGTAACAATGGCAATTTTCCTGACTTGGTACAGGACATTTTATGAAAAAATGGTTGGTTGAACCTGGTTTTGTGGCATTCCAAACCTCTCGCTTTAATGGCAGTGTTAATTATAACATTAAAATCAACCTCGTTCTTTATTTTTCTTTTTAAATTTTTTTTATATGAGCGTCACTGCTTAGTCTCTGTAGACGAATCGCGTATTGAGTACAAAGACAATAACAATCAAAACCTAGGAGTAAACAACGACTCACGAAACCAAAGGACATTTACATCAACAGTTATAAATAAGAAATAAGAAATAACACGAACTCTACTAAAAACCGGGAGTGAAACCAGGTGCTCTGGAAGGGTAAGCATTTCCTGCACCGTATACGGCACCCGTCGAATTATTTCTTTGTTCAGTTCGGTAATGATGGAAGGTTCTTATGACTATCAGATATGATTTCTGATACAATTTTGACATAATGTCCAATCAGCTCATGATGGCGACCGTAAAATTTCTTGAGTGATGACCTTAATTTGATTGATTCATAGCCCTGTCTTAGCAACTTTTGATTTAATCCTGATGAGTTTATTGACAGATTTACTATTTATTGTCGACAATATGTTAAGAATCAGATATATTTTTTTTCTTTTTGTTGGACGATTGAGTTTCATGGACACCTTCTTATGATACCTGTTATCAAACTTGCCAACGCCGTGTTTGTCGTGACGTTTTTACATTTCGATGGCGGTAATCTGTGTTTAACTGCCATCACATTAGATTTTTTATAGGTTTGATTGTGAAGTTTGTCTGTCCTTTGAATATCTTAGGGCAGACGGGATACCAAATTTCAATGTTTACGGCGATTTTGAATATTTCGGTATCATTTTTATAAACATTTTGAGGCTTTGAACAGATTATTCAAATATAATTCGTAGCATTTTTTTTACTTAATATTTAATGACAAATTAAACGTCAAAGCAAATGACCTAAAGATCACTATATGCCATATGAAATGGTAGGTGTTTGCGTGTTTCTGGCTAAATATAGTAAATACAACGCAATAAAAAATATATATCATTTGCACATTCGCCTTTATTTAACTATTAATTATCGCTTACTACAAATTTACACTTTATTTTCTTGTTTATCGTCATTCCATCATTTGACTTGGAGCACTAATTAAAATGTTTTTTAAAGAGAAATTCTACTTTTTTTCGGGTGTAAAATTATATGTTTCTCCTTAGATGTGCACATGATGCAGATTTATATAATGTGAATGGCTAACGGTGACCTATAGTTGTTAATTTCTGTGTCATTTTGGTCTCTTGTGGAGAGTTGTCAAATTGGCAATCATACCACATCTTCTTTTTTATATTTAATCATTTCAAAAGTAAGTTGATTACTTATGAGATTGAATTAAATTAACTAGTATGAACATCTGTAATTCCTCACAGAATATTCTGCAATGTCGATGTTATCTATTAATAGCAACAACAGTTTACCAATGTTCATTTCTCATAAACCCTATAAACCATGTTTGTCAAATATGAAAATCAGAAACAGGATCTACTTAAGCTTCCGGAGCACTTGATATCTCCTCTTAGTTTTTCTTGGGTTCGTGTTGCTTAGTCTTTAGTTTTTTTATGTTGTGTCTTTTGTACTATTGTCTGTTTGTCTTTTTCTTTTTTAGCCATGGCATTGTCAGTTTATATTTAATCTATGAGTTTGAATGTCCTTCTGGTATCTTTCGCCCCTATTTGAAGGTCATCAAAGTGAGAGGGTTAGCGATATAAAACCAGGTTTAATTCACCATTTTCTACATTTGAAAATGCCTGTACCAAGTCAGGAATATGACAGTTCTTGTCCGTTCGTTTTTGATGTGTTTTGTTATTTGATTTTGCCATGTGATTATGGACTTTCCGATTGGATTTTCCTCTGAGTTCAGTATTTTTGTGATTTTACTTTTTTTTTTCTTCTCATATTTGATGTTTTTCCAACGATTTTAGTTTGTAAGCTTGATTTGTTTTTCTCAATCGATTTCAGACTTTAGAACATCAGTATACTACTGTGGCCTCTGTTTAGAACAGAATAGGTCAATTTATAAATATTCACTAGATGTTTGACACATACATATCGAATTAGTCAAGCAATTCATACATGCCCGTAAAAGTTATATAATGTCGATTTCAGTAGATTGTCTTCATTCTTTTAGACTTGCTTTAAGAAGCTCTGCAAACTCTTAGTGTTCAATGTCGTTTTCGTCTGTTAAATTCAGATCTGATGAGTTAAAGTAAAAACACAACTATTTGGTATCATTGATAATACGACAACTAATCACATGAAATCTATTAATATGCCTGTCTGTCTGTTTGTTTTTGTTTTTGTTTTGTATTTTAGTAACAATCCTATTTTTTGGATTTTATACTAATAAAATTCCTATTCTTATTTTTATAATGGTACGGATATAAGCAAATATACGTCACCGTTCGACTTTCGACAATTTGCAAAAACAATAACAAGCTAATGAATTAGGACAGGCATATAAAGACGTTTTGAGCGCTCAAACGTCTTTCCTAACCTAAGACGGATGTCAAACAGCATAACATAAAACAAAACATCAGTTGAAAATGCTCGATTCGGATATTTCATATACACACGAGAAACTCAATACACAAATTTACGACAGAATGGATGATTTTTAGCTCAGTATTGTTAATTTACGTTGAATGTCAGGTGATATTTCTGTTGTACAATCTAACGATGTCTACATATCTCAATTCGTTTGCCAAGCCCATGTCCGTAGTTTTATATTTCAGTGAAATTCTCTTATATCAATGGTAAGATTATAAAGTCATGGAATTAGTTACAACAATTACTCAAAACGTTAACTAAAATTTAGAATGGAAATGGGGAATGTGTCAAAGAAACAACAACCCCTCCCAAAGAGTAGAAAATAGAATTCTTTCACTGGTTCAAATATTTGGCTTGGACGTTTGGATGTATGTGTAGAAATCGAGATGTCGTAAATTGACTGTAGTTGTATACAACCTAACTAACAGTGGTGGTATGTGTTGGGTCGTTATGGCATTGGTAATCCTATCACTTTTCTTTTTGTTTGCATATGACAAAAGGCTTAAAGGTCAATTACACACAGTTGTGAAAATATGTAAGAAATGTGCAAAACAAAAGACTGGGTTCTTGCATCATCCATTTGTGTTAAGCAGTTAAAAAAACACTGATAACTTGTACAAAAAATCTTGTAAATCTTGTACAACTTGTACGAAACTTTATTCATTACCCCTTTCAAAACTTCATTCTCTGTTCAATTTATGTTTGGAATCCACTGTTACAAACCCTCATTCAAACCAATACAAACTTCAAGCTATAATTTCGGATATTGCAAGTCACAGACTTTTCAAGCCAGTTCGCATTGGAAAAGATGAAAAAGAGAAAAGATCTTTTCTATATCTTTCCTTTGCCAACAAAGGTCTCGATGGCGTCAACCTCGGCAATATCCTTCATCATAAATTGGTTCAATCGAAAATATCTCCTTATTTCAAAGACCAGTCTGTACCAATAATTTCTTATACCTATACCAAACCTATTGCAACTAAAATTTTCAATTATAAACGCGTTTTGAATAATCTCGATATTGACGACTTCAAGTCTAAACCTCCTGATTGCACTTGTGCTAGTTCCCAATTCATACATAATCCTGCTGGCCACGTTATTACCGGTGACCTTAACATTGTTAATAACACTTCTCTACGAAATGTGTTATCGAAAGGTCCGAAATATCGAGAGCCTAAATCCATCAATTGGAAATACAACTTCAAAATTTTGATGGACTCAGTCGAGGATTATGACAGGCAATGGGCTAAACGTGAAAAGGAAGACGCAGACACTCTATCCGAATGGATTAAGGCAGTGCGGTCGTTAATACAAATCAGAATCAAGAAACTGAATGGGTCCATCAATGCCCATGCTACGTCAATCTTTAAAGACCCAAATGTTGCAAAACACCTATCTTACCTCCATGACAAATATGTTGTTGTCCCCGCAGATAAAGCCCCAAACAACATCGTGTTTGTATGTAAAACTCATTACATTAACTGTTTGATAAACGAATTAGGTATTGACAATTCACTTGGAAACTCAACATATACCCTCACAGCACTTACCAAAGAGGAAATCCTGGATAATCATAGGTCTGTTCTGTGTTCCTTTGGAATTTCAACTAAAGATGAAGAACTGGATATGCCATCACTGTATTGGATACCTAAACTAAATAAGTGTCCTTACAAACAACGGTATATTAATGGGTCTTCCAAGTGCTCCACGAAACCTCTTTCTAAATTATTAACATCTATTTTATCAGCAATCAAAGACGGGCTTCAAGGTTATTGTGAAACTGCCTATTCTAGAGGGGGCGTGAATCAGATGTGGATACTTAAAAATTCCAAAGATCTTTTAGAGTTCATACAATCTAACTCTCTGTCATCTTGTAACAGTATTAAAACATTTGACTTTTCTACTCTGTACACTAGTATTCCACATTCCAAACTAAAAGACAAATTGAAAGAGTTGGTATTGCTTTGCTTCGTAAAAAAGAATGGCCAACGTAGATACAAGTATCTTGTCTTAGGGCGGGATAAATCCTACTTTGTAAAGGATCACTCTGATTCGAACAAAAAATTCTCTGAAACTGATATTATCAAGATGCTTGATTTCTTGATTGACAACATATTTGTTACGTTCGGAGGACGTGTTTTTCAACAGACTGTCGGCATTCCAATGGGAACAAACTGTGCCCCTCTACTTGCCGACTTGTTTCTTTATTATTATGAGGCTGACTTCATGCAGGAACTTCTTAGGAAGAAAGATAAGAAGTTAGCACTATCCTTTAACTCTACTTTTCGCTATATAGATGATGTTCTTTCACTAAATAATTCAAAATTTGGTGACTATGTGGAACGCATCTATCCAATCGAGCTAGAGATAAAGGATACTACAGATACAGTTAAGTCGGCCTCATATCTTGACTTACATCTAGAAATTGACAATGAGGGTCGGTTGAAAACAAAGCTTTACGACAAAAGAGATGATTTCAGCTTTCCAATTGTGAACTTTCCATTTCTAAGTAGCAACATTCCAGCAGCACCTGCATACGGGGTATATATCTCCCAATTGATACGATATTCCCGTGCTTGCATTTCCTATCATGATTTTCTTGATAGAGGGTTGCTGCTCACAAGAAAGCTATTAAACCAAGAGTTCCAAATGGTGAAGTGGAAATCATCCCTTCGTAAATTTTACGGACGCCATCACGAGTTGGTTGACCGTTATGGAATAACCGTATCACAAATGATATCGGATATGTTCCTTACGTCGTAACTACAATCCCCTTCCCTTTCCTGAATGTGACCTACCGAATTAGACTATTTACCGGATTTGTTATCACATAAGCAACACGACGGGTGCCGCATGTGGAGCAGGATCTGCTTACCCTTCCGGAGCACCTGAGATCACCCCTAGTTTTTGGTGGGGTTCGTGTTGTTTATTCTTTAGTTTTCTATGTTGTGTCATGTGTACTATTGTTTTTCTGTTTGTCTTTTTCATTTTTAGGCATGGCGTTGTCAGTTTTTTTTAGATTTATGAGTTTGACTGTCCCTTTGGTATCTTTCGTCCCTCTTTTGTACACAACATTACATGATATATACTCTTGCGTATCAGTGTTAGTCTTAATAAATTAGGATAAGTCTGTTCCTATCATCGTTGTGTTTCCATCTCCAATATTAGTTTCCAAAGTTTGTTTTATTAATAATAATAATAATAAATTCTTTATTTAAAGAGGGTAACTCAATTAGAAATAGTCTAATTTTCATTGAGGCCCTCAAACAAAATACATGCATACAGTTAACATTCATACATTCATACATTAAATTACAATATATATATATACACAATTCAATCATTGAAATATACAAAGGGTAATAAATGACAATATTTGATATAGTTTTGTTAGAGGAAAACAAATTATTTGACTTGCATATAATTTTCAAGAAAATAATTATAACTATGTTTCTTGAATAATTCCACATTAGGACATTTTTTTATTTCGAGTGGTAAATTATTTCATACTTTGGTTGCAGAATAATGAAAAGATTTTTTATAAAAATTTGTATTTGGTCTTGGAACAAAAAGATCATTATTAGAGACAGATCGTAAGTTGTGGCGTTGCACATCATCAATATTTAGTATTGCTAAGTAATCAGGTGTTAGCCCATTTACAATTTTATACATTAGAATTGATTGTTGGTATTTTATTCTTTTGGTAAAAGATAGCCATTTTAAAGAAGAAAACATGAAATTAGATGGAATAGAAATATCGCATTCCAGTATAATTCTTGCTACTCTTTTTTGAAGTTTTATGATTCTATCTGAATCTTTTTGTAATAAATTTCCCCAAACTGAACTACAATAGTCTATATATGGTAGAATATATGCATTATAAAATAGTTGCCTTGTGTGTATTGGCAAATATACTTTAATTTTATATAAAAGTGATACTTTAGATGAGATAATTTTACATATACGATCAACATGATCTTCCAAGCTTAAATTTTCATCAATGTCTATTCCAAGTAATTTGAAAGAATGGACATTCTCAATACATGTTTCGTTGACGGTAATACATAATTCTGATAGTTTAAGTTTTTGTTTTGAACCCAATTTCATACACTTAGTTTTTTGTGCATTGATTTTCATACTGTTATTGTTACACCAAGATTGTATAGCATTTAAATCATTTTGCAATATGCTGTTTATTTTTTTAATGTTTTTATCATGAAAATGCAATGTTGAATCATCAGCATATACATCCATATTGGAATGTTTAACATGAAGTGGTAAATCATTTATATATATTAAAAATAACAGCGGACCTAAAATAGAACCTTGAGGCACTCCATACTTTACAAACAATTTATCAGATCTAATGTTAGCGTATTGGACTTCTTGTTGTCTGTCAGACAAATATGATTTTATCCAATCTATTATATGTTTTCCGATATGATAAAATTTTAACTTTTCTAAAAGTATGGAATGGTTAATAAGGTCAAAAGCCTTACTGAAATCTAAAAACACTGTACCAACTATTTCTCCATTATCTAAATATTTTAACCATTCGTCAATTAGTTTAGTTAGCGCTGTTTGGCAGGAATGACCTTGTCTGAAACCTGACTGGGCGATATGTAACAATTTTTTATTGTTAAGGAATTCATATAACTGTGTACATACATGTCTTTCGAAAATTTTTTATATGGTATTCAAAATAGAAATTGGACGATAATTTGAGGGAATATCTCTTGGTCCTCCTTTATGTATAGCAGTTACTCTTGCAAGTTTTAATTTTTGCGGAAAACGATTTGAAGTTGTACTTTTGTTTATTAAAAAAGTTAATGATGGAGATATTATTTCTGCACTTAGCTTTAAAAAATTTCATTCATGTCCAGTGCACGATGATTAATCAATATTGTAGACATCGCAATATCTACAATGTTAACACGATATTGTGTCAACATTGTTTACATTGTTTGAACCCTTATATATTGTTAACATCGTTGACATCGTTTACATCGCGATGTATACAATCTAGATAATATATTGTGTTTACATTGTTTACATCGCGATGTATACAATGTAAACACGATGTTGTGTCAACATCGTATACATTGTTTCAACCCTTATATATTGTTTACATCGTTGACATCGGTAACATCGCGATGTATACAATCTTGATAATATATTGTGTTGACATTTTTTACATCGCGATGTATACAATGTCAACACGATGTTGTGTCAACATCGTATATATTTATTCAACCCTTATATATTGTTTACATCGTTGACATCGTTAACATTGCGATGTATACAATGTTAACATAATGTTGTGTCAACATCGTATACATTGTTTAAACTCTTATATATTGTTTACATCGTTGACATCGTTAACATCGCGATGTATACAATGTTAACACGATGAAGTGTCAACATCGTATACATTGTTTGAAACTTTATATATTGTTTACATCGTTGACATCGTTAACATCGCGATGTATACAATGTTAACACGATGTTGTGTCAACATCGTTTACATCGTCTTAACTTTTATATATTGTTTACATCGTTGACATCGTTAACATCGCGATGTGTACAATGTTTACACGATGTTGTGTCAACATCGTTTACATTGTCTTGACTTTTATATATTGTTTACATCGTTGACATCGTAAAAATCGTGATGTATACAATGTTAAGAAGATTTTGTGTTTACATTGTTTACATTGCCATATAAACTATGTTGACACTATTTTGTGTCAAATTATAGCTATAACATCACATTTTTTTTAAACACAGATTTGTGTTAAAAAAACCCATAAAAATGCAAACTAAAATTGAGAATGGAAATGGGGAATATGCCAAAGAGACAAAAACCCGAAACTGTATACATGTAATCGACAAACTTCATTGATTTTTTTTATATTGTCAATATAACAATGTATACGATGTGAACAATGTTAATACAATTGTATAGACTTGGTACACATTATTAATACGATGCTGACTATGTAAATGTTGTATAAACGAAATTATAAACCTCACGATGTAAACGATGTTAACGATGTAAACATAAAGTTATAGAGTCGATATACAACATAAACACGATGTTGACACGATATTGTCAACATTGCGTGGTATACGATGTAAACACAAAGGTAAAGACTTGGTTCACAACATCTGAACGATGTTGACGATTTAAAAACGGTATTGTCAACATCACGATGTATACGATGTGAACGATGTAAACAGAAAGGTATGGACTCTATATTCAATATAAACACGATGTTGACACGATATTGTTAACAACACGATGTATACGATGTGAACGATGTAAACACAAAGATTAAGACTTGGTTCACAACATTTATACAATGTTGACAATGTAAAAATGATACTGTCAACATCCCGATGTATACGATGTGAACGATGTAAACACAAAAGTAAAGACTTGGTTCACAACATCTATACAATGTTGATAAAGTAAAAACGATATTGTCAACATCACGATGTATACGATGTCAACGATGTAAACAGAAAGTTATAGAGTCGATATACAACATAAACACGATGTTGACACGACATTATTAACATCACAAATATACGATGTGAACAATGTAAGAACAAAGGTACAGAACATAAAGATAGGATACAATGTTAACACAATAACGACACTATAAAGTTGACATTGCGATGTTGACAATATCGACAAAACATCGTGCACTGGACATACTTCAAAAATTTGGGACCTATTCCATCTAAACCTGCGGATTTATTAATATTAAGATGTTTTAGTTGAGAACACAACTCTCCAATGGAAATGAGTTTTAAATGAAAATTTTCAGTTTTCTTTAATTTTTCACTAGTAAAATTTTGTAGCATAGAAAAATACATATCTGAAGTATTATTTCCAATAAGTATTTCAGCTACGGATGAAAAATGAACATTAAGAGTATTTACAATATCTTGGTTGTTATAAACCGTTTGATTTTCATACTGCATTTTAGGTGGGAAAATATTTTCCTCTTTTGGATTTAACTCTTTAATATGATTCCAAAGTTCTTTACTATTTTTGGAACTAGTTATGGCGTTTTGGTAATATTCCTTTTTTGCATTAAATATTAACGACGTTGTTTTATTACGCCACTTTTTAAAGTTTACCCATTCTTTTTTTGAATGATACATATTCCTATATTGAATGGAGTTTTTAATTTCTTCATTAAACCATTCGGCTTGTTTAAATGTTTTTACTCTTTTAGTTTTCATTGGTGCATGCTTGTTAATAACTTGATTAAAAAGTTCATACCATTTGTTGACAGCAATATCAATATCATCTTCCATTTCAACAATATGAAAAAGGGGTTTGATGTAAGTCTGTACAAAAGGCATCTTCATTAAATTTTTTGAAACACCTATACTTTATTTCGATATGATTTTCTTTTTTTATCTTTATATTGATTTTTCTATTTAAGCATACAGGATAGTGGTCACTTAAAGCATATGAAGGTACATGACAATGGACAATATTTTCAGGATTAGAAGTGTAAATATGATCAATTAGAGTTTCAGATTTGTCATTTATATTCATGTCTTTTGATTTACATCATTTGACGTACCTTCATCGTAGCCAGGAAGAGGATTCATCCGAGGATTGCCGATTGATATTTAATCTTTACCATATTTTTATGTGCTTGTTCCAAGTCAATAGAGTGCAATTCCGTGTTATTGTTTCTTTGTTCTTGTCATATTTGTTTTTTGCTTCTTCGTCGTTGAGTCGTCGAGGCAGAGTTGTCTCACTAGCAATCATACCATATTTTACTAATGTTTATACAAGTTATAACCATGGCGTCTTTCGATACGTATAATAGCTCTTAAATATCCGAGATACCTTCGATTTAAACTGTATCTATAGGCTATAGTAAAAAAAAATGTGGTATGGGTCAAATGAGAAAACTCTCCTTCCAAATCACCATGTGTAAAAGCAAACAGTAATATCATAGTTTACTTTTATAAATTGTTACTTGGATGGAAAAATGTCTGATTGGCACTCATAACACATCTTCCGATATCTATATGTCAAAGTATGGCCTTCAACACGGAGCTTTGGCCTACACCAAACATTAAGCTATAAAGGGCCCCAAAATGACAAGTGTAAAACCATTCAAACATGAAAACCAACGGTCTAATCTATTTAAAACGAGAAACAAGAAACCTCATCAACAAACCATTAAATAACAAGTGCCTTTACCTACTACAGTTACTATTCTATAGTTGCTGGGGTTTTATTTTTAGAGAGAAGAAAACTTAATTTGTCCCTTCCTTAGTATATTTCATCTGCATGTTTTGTCCTTCCCTAATACATTTCATCTGAATATTTATTTCCCTAATACATTTCATCTGAATAATCATTATACTCCTAAATAAAGGCAACAGTAGTATACTTTTATTATGACGATGTTTACAACATGGGAACAATTTATACAAATATTCATCAATTCAAAATGTTATATGTAACATAACAGTTCCTGCTGTAGTCAATTTTTTTTTAAAGAAATTTCAAGAAATTACATGTTTCTATATAACAAAAATATACTGCAGAACCAAAGGGTACTTACTTAAGTTCGAAGACAACAAAGTTTATAAATTTGATACTGTTTGAAATGTCCTAACATGTTAGTTTTATATACATCATTTGAATTTTCCACTTTTTGATTGTGATAACCATTATTGTATAAAATTGTCGAATACGACATGATTTTTTGTCAGGCCTATAAAGTACTCACGTGATAATGCAATATAGTCAATTTCAGTCTGTTTCAAAACATTACTGCCGCCATATTTGTTTACATTTACCAATCGCTTGCAGACGCAGAAATATACATTATATTAGATTAAGATTTGAATGAAAATCAACACATAGAATGTAATGTATTACTAAACATTTCAATGATGAGAGGGATCTGTCTGATTACCGAAGCTTCTAACAACCCTGTTATTTCTTTTAAAGCATTGGAATGTCAGTCGATCTCGAACTTCTTTCATTCTTAAAATGTAAACAAAGGGGTCAAACAATGGATTCAACAGCAAAAAAACATTGACTACATCATGGACTGACGACACTTTCGTGTAGGTATCTGGTCTACTCTGAAAATACAGCCCGTAAATACATCTCGGTAGTACCGCACAAAGAGTAATGGCGACTATACAGCTTAATGTTACTACGTTCCTCTGCATCTTAAGTGCTGACTGTTTCTTCTGTTGTATCTGCAAGTCCGTCAAACCATCAGATTCCGGTACTTTCTTGTGCTGTTTCACCATTCTAACAATAATAGCAATGTAACACGATGTTATTACTGTCACGAATACCAGGCTTGGTATTTCGTTGAAAAGCAAAAACTCTCTCTGAAATGAGTAAGTTGGGTCGCAGCCTTTAGGTTTATCTGAGTTGCCTTCACTATCAAATAATTCAACACCACATCGTAGCGAAACATAAACATGTGTTATGATAAAACCAATGCCGACCGCAAGATTGCTGGTCAGTTGTTTTAAAATTATATTTGATGTTGCAAAAGTTGCATTGAGTCTTTCGAGACAAATAAACAGAGTTTGAAGAAGTGAAAACAGAATCGTGCCTGATGTTAAATGGCTCAGGATGGTGCATTGGTAATGGCTGCTTTCACTTGCGTTTACATCACCACCTATGCTGGCATGCCAGATTGATTCAACCATCATCGCAGCATCACTGATGCTTAAAAATAGTGCTAGGCAAAGAAAACGTTTGTCCGACCATTTCTTCGTCGTCATAACAATTCCAACCACATACATATGTACCATAAAAAGTATGGAACATAAAACAATAGCAAATATCCCAGTTTCCATTGTTATATTGCCTCACTCGTACACAATAGCAAACTTCCGGACGCTAAGGCTGACTTTGTTACTATGTCCTGTTTTCTTTTTTCCTATTTTCATTGTCATATTCAGGATAACATCACATTTGAGTACATGTAAGTTAAAAACAGAAGTAAGCCAATCAAATTGTAACAAAATGTTATAATTCCTCAGTCGCACATATCACACCTTAATTAATCAAAGCAAACCATGCCACCACCAAAAAATACAAACATACATTTCATTTCCATGTTTAAGTTTAAAATTCATGCATCTATAATCAATGTCGGATTAAACAAATGTCTGCCTAAATGAATGATTCTATGTGTCGCAGTACACACAACCAACACTTGCGTCATCGTCAACATTTAATATGTACCTGTATTTTTCCACTGCTATTTTTTTATATCTTTGAGAAGGTACTAATTATGTGGTGTCAAGCAGATTTAATGAAACACAATGTATTTTCTCACAACAAAGTGATAATTTCTCTCAATAATGGTAAGTAAAAGAATTATCACTTCTCACCTTAAAGAATACAACAATGGTATACGAATGCACTGTCAATTATATGGCTTCTGAGTATGACAAACAAGTGCATAATAGATATAACCTATTGGTCTAGATGATAAACAGTGTCATCTTACTTTCACTTTTTTTTTTGTAAATTATAGTATTGAGCCTCCCTGTCAGGTGCTTATTCAATGTGTTCTTCTTATTCAATTTTACGTGCATCGTGATTTTCAAATACTTATTTTACGTGCTCGGTATTTTTCAAATAAAATTCAAACATTTGGCAGGGATCGTCAAGAACAACTGTTTTTTAAGGCGTAAACCAAATAAATCATAAATGTATAAACTAAATCGGGAATATCAAGTAAATAGTTATCAAAAGTACCAGACGTAAGTAAAACAGAGAGTTAATATATACGAGAAGACAGTGTCTCAGTCACAAAAGGTTCACATCAAAGTATTAATTTTTCGTGCAACGTTCATAGGAGAAATTATGTCTTATTTCACGCTTTTATTTGTGCAAGCATCCCCCTTTACCACCCTCTTAAACGCCCTTTTTAAAATTAGATGTGTGATTGGAGTTTTTTATGAGGTACGAGGCAAAGTGATGGATAGGGTAGAACAATCAGAACTTTCATCTATATGATCCAGCAATTTATCATTTTCTTCAAACGAAATTTTGACACTCCAAAAAGAATTATTTCCGCTATTTTCAAAAGCCTTAGTTAAGCAATGTATTTTCAGTTTTTTGATTGCACCAAGTGTACTAGTTAGTAGAATAGTCAATTTAGCAGTGTCACAATGGGTTGAAGGCGAACCAATCTGTCTTTGTAAGGTGTGTTGTGCAACTTCGAAAGCCAGTACATAGTTGGAACTTTCATGTTATTCGGGTTTGTAAAAAAAAAGTTTATGTTTGTTACAGATGTCATTTTTCGAAAATGAAGTCAATTGGAATGCTGGTGAATTCGTGATTGTCTTTTGCAAAACCTCAATGTAAAATGTACGTCAAACAAACATTCTATTGGTGGCAGTCTTATCATCAGGCCTTTTCTTTTAGCCTACAGGTATAGAAAGATGTGGTATTAGTGCCGATGAGACAACTCTCCATCAATGTCATAATTCGTAAAAGTAAACCATTATATAGGTCAAGAAAGATCTTCAACACGGATCCTTAGCTTACACCGAAAAAAAAGCTTTAAAGGGTTCCAAAAAATTACTAGCGTAACACCATTCAAACAGGAAAATCAACGGTCTAATCTGTATAAAAAAAAATAATGAATTAATGTTTGATACGAAAATAGGGCTATTATTGTTAGGAGCAAATTCTTTTAAATGCTAAATACGAATATCAACTATGTTCATTGCTGTTTTTAAATAAAAATCAAACGATTTTTTTTTTCTTTTTTTTTCGTTTTATCCATTTCGTGCAGTAAGTACAGAGTGAGTCGTGGATTAATTTACGAAACTAGATGCAATTGATAATTGACGGGCACGATATTAAGGTCCTTTACTGAGGAATGATTTCAAATCTGGGTCATGGACGATGGTAACAAATAGAGATCTGAGAGTTCTCGTAATTACCTGAAGCTAAAGTTCAAAGCCAATAATAACTCATAATAAAAAGTTACGAATCTTAGACTTAATTATCAATCAGTACATATCTTATATCTAATAATTAATATGCTAAGTCATCCCCATATGTTTAAACTCTCCTACCAGACCCGGTATACTTTGGCCTAAATGTTGTTTTATTAGGTATTTTTGAAAATCAAGCAAAATAATGTTTTTGTCTCTTCCAACAGAATAATTTGTTAATTGTCAATACACAAAGAGGTGTGTAGGCAAAACGTTAGAATATATCGGAAAAACTTGTATAGGAAATTAGGGGATTGAATTATTACACTAATATAGAAGTTAGCTTAATTGATCAGACGGAACAAGACTGAGATTATTTCCGGGATAAAGCTTCCAGGCGGGAAAACTGACAGATTGCAAAGCGTGCCTGTCATACGCGGGATCAACCATATATATAAGTTAGGTATTGTCATATATATCGATTGTCAAATCATTCATAGATATCACGCATAACAATCAGTGTAATAATGAGGATATCTCTAATGAAATGAGTATCACCCTTTCAAGAACACTGCCGAGACATATAGAACTCGTTTGTATGACGTTCTTCGCGATGACGTGTCTTTAATGATTTCACGAGAAAATGTTTAGGCAAATTTATAGTAATGTTCAATAAAAAAATTTAAACATAATATCAATATAACGTTATATTTTCCCTCTTCGCTTAATCGAGAAAGCGGTGAGAAACCACAGGCTGTAACAGTTTTGCGTGACAAAGATTTGAGATGTATTTTATGGGATAAAATTGAGAATGGAAATGGGGAATGTGTCAAAGAGACAACAACTCGACCATAGAAAAAAACAACAGCAGAAGGTCACCAACAGGTCTTCAATGTAGCGAGAAATTCCCGCACCCGGAGGCGTCCTTCAGCTGGCCCCTAAACAAATATATACTAGTTCAGTGATAATGAACGCCATACTAATTTCCAAATTGTACACAAGAAACTAAAATTAAAATAATACAAGACTAACAAAGGCCAGAGGCTCCTGACTTTGGACAGGCGCAAAAATGCGACGGGGTTAAACATGTTTGTGAGATCTCAACCCTCCCCCTATACCTCTAGCCAATGTAGAAAAGTAAACGCATAACAATACGCACATTAAAATTCAGTTCAAGAGAAGTCCGAGTCTGATGTCAGAAGATGTAACCAAAGAAAATAAACAAAATGACAATAATACATAAATAACAACAGACTACTAGCAGTTAACTGACATGCCAGCTCCAGACTTCAATTAAACTGACTGAAAGATTATGATTTCATCATATGAACATCAGGCACAATCCTTCCCGTTAGGGGTGTAGTATCATACCATCATAACATATATGAGAAGAACATAACCCGTGTCATGCCAACAGCTGGTTTTTGAATAAATGTGTTTAGTTCCGATGCAAAGACCCCATAAGTGAATCAATATTAACGCCAAAATATGCAATCTTTAATGACCTGACAACAGTATCGTAACTATATCCCTTCTTAATAAGTCTATTCAAAGGTTTTGTTAGTTTTGGAGGTGAATACTGACACCTTTGTGCTTTATAAAGAATATTTCCATAAAAAATTGGATGTGAAATACCTGAACGTATAAGAAGTCTGCATGTTGAGCTATATTTACGAATGATGTCCTTATACCGATGATAAAATTTAGTAAATGTTTTGACTAGTTTGTGATATCGAAAACCCTGGTGTAATAATTTTTCAGTAATACATACATTTCTCTCGGTAAAATCTAAAACATTGTTACACACACGAGCGAATCGTACAAGTTGAGATATATAAACACCGTAAGATGGTGACAAGGGAACGTCACCATCTAAAAATGGATAATTAACGATAGGAAATGAAAAATCATCTCTTTAATCATAAATTTTAGTATTCAGCTTTCCGTTAGTGATATAGATATCAAGATCGAGGAAAGGGCAGTGGTCATTGTTAGTATTAGCTTTATTTAAAGTAAGTTCAACAGGATAAATTTCTTTAATATACATACTGAAGTCGTCATTATTGAGAGCCAAAATATCATCCAAATATCTAAAAGTATTATTAAATTTGTTTATCAGATGTTGTTTCGATGGGTCTTTGCTTATTTTTGTCATAAATTGTAACTCATAGCAATACAAAAACAAGTCCGCAATAAATGGTGCATAGTTAGTCCCCATTGGAATTCCGATAATCTGACGATATACGGAATCTCCAAAGCGAACAAAAATGTTATCTATTAAAAATTCAAGGGCATATATAGTATCAAAGCAAGTCCAATTGACATAGTTTTTTTGTTTATTGCTACTAAAAAATGACCTAAAAGAGTTTAAACATATATATATTCACATTCTGACTTTTTAAATGCCCATTTAATTAGGTGTGTGAATTTTTTCTTAATGAGAATGTGAGGCAATGTGGTATACAGGGGAGTATATTCCTGGCGTATCAAATGCATTTTTTTCTACTGGTTTGTAAACGTCTCTCTTAACACGCATATTATCCGTTAATGTAGCAGCTACGCAAAAGAGATAAAACAGTAAAAAAAAAAGACCAATTTTAACAAAACCGATGTTTGTACAGCAAGTATTAGCACAGTGAATTTTATACAAATGGCAACTTCAAGATAAACTATAAGAAATTGACAAAAATCGAGAGGACCTATTCTTTAAATTCTAAAAAGGTGATTGATTAACAGCACATTCGACTCTCGTACGTTATCAAAAAGGCATCATAAATTAGAATTCTGCAATAAATTTAGCTCTGTAAAACTTAATTAATAATGAAGGTATAAATTATGGTCGGCACTAAAAGTTAACCATCGGGAGACGTTAACCACCGAGAGTCGGGTTTTCGACACGCCAAGTGTACCTATGCACGCCTACTTAAGGATGTACTTAGGTGAGGTTAGGTGAAAATTAATAAATTAAGAAGTTAAAATTGATACTATAAGCTGGTAGAGCATCAATTAAGGAATAAAATAAGCTAAAAATATTGATAGGTCATGGACCTCCTTTTCGAGATATTTGAGATTTAAAATATGGCGGGAAAAGGCTGACTCGGACTTTTACCTTATATTTGCATTGGTATTATTAGGTCTCAAAACAAAAGAAAGAAAATTAAGAATCTTCTAAAATTTTGGTAAATGACCTTTCTTGAGCTATTAAGTCTCATATGAAAAAATAAATGGGTGTTATGGGGCAAAATATTTTACATTGTATTCTATGGAAAAACACCAAGGAGTCCGAACATTTGACACAAATTCCAAAACCTCACCTAAGTACATCCTTAAGGAGCTCTTTAGTATGAAGATAAGAAAAGTAATCAGCACAGAATTTTACACCGGTATAAGTTATCCTAGTGTAATCAGTGGTGTACAATATTTTACACCGGTATAAAAAGTAAGATCACAAAAATAATGAACTTAGAGGAAAATCAATTCGGCAAGTCCATAATCACATGGCAAAATCAAATAACGTTATCCTGGTGTAATCAGTGATGTACAATATTTTACACCGGTATAAGTTAACCTAGTGTAATCAGTGGTGTACAATATTTTACACCGATGGTGATAATGCATACACCATAATGTGCATAATTATATACAATGATTAGAAAAAACGGTCTAATATAATAACAACACAATACAAAACAAACAAATATGATAGACAGCATTCATGATATCACTTGATTGGATCGCGCACAATTTAAAAACTTTTGCTAAAGAGATATAAAAATATGTCTAAACGCTCAAAGTTATGAAAAAAATGCTACATGTGTACCTATTGACATTTCAATTTAGAGAACATAAGTTAAAAGTTGGCTTTGAGCAAGTTAAACATTGGTTTTTGGGCAATCTAATTAAAAGAGCGACGAAAGATACCACCGTGACAGTCAAATTCATAGATTGAAAATAAAACTGACAACACCATAGTTAAAAATAAAACAAACAAACAGACAGACAGACAAATAACAGTACAGAAGACACAACATAAAAACTAAAGACTAAGCAACAAGAACCCCACCAAAAACAGATGTGGCACCCGTCGTGTTGCTTATGTTATTACAAATCCGGTAAATAGTCTTATTTGGTAGGTCACATTCCTAAAAAGGGAAGGGTATTGTAGTTACGACATAAGGAATATATCCGATATCATCTGTGAAAACGGTTATTTCATAACGGTCAACAAACTCTTGGTTAAGTAGCTTCCTTGTGAGCAGCAATTCTCTATCAAGGAAAGCATGAAAGGATATACAAGCACGAGAATATCGAGATATATACTCTGTATGCAGGTGCTGCTGGAATGTTGCTACATAGAAATGGAATACTCACAATTCGGAAGCTGAAATCATCTCTTTTGTCGTAAAGTTTTATTTTTAACCGACCCTCATTGTCAATTTCTAGATGTAAGTCAAGATATGAGGTAGATTTAAATGTATCTGTAGTATCCTTTATCTCTAGTTCGATGTTTGAATCAGAGTGATCCTTTACAAAGTAGGATTTATCCATCTCCAAGACATGATACTTGTATCTACATTGTCAATTCTTTTTAAAGAAACAAAGTTATACCAACTTTTCAATTTGTCTTTTAGTTTGGAATGGATAATACTTGTGTAAGGTGTAGAAAAGTTAAATGTTTGGATTTCTTTTAGTATCCACATCTGATTCACCCCATCTTTAGAATAGGCAGTTTCACAAAACCTTTGCAGCCCGATTTGATTGCTGATAAAATAGATGTTAATAAATAATAATAGATGTTAATAATAATTGATGATTAAGATTCATGCATCCATACAACGTGAAAAACTAAAGACTGAGCAAAATGAGCCCCACCAAAAATTTGGAGTGATTCCATGTGCTCCGCAAAAGGAAAAAAATTCCTGTTCCATATGTGATGTCCGTCGTGTTGCTAATGTACGTACAAATACGGTGATAAGTCTACATTGATAAATCACAAAAGAGGGACGAAAGATACCAAAGGGACAGTCAAACTCATAAATCTAAAAAAAACTGACAACGCCATGGCTAAAAATGAAAAAGACAAACAAACAACAGCACACATGACACAACATAGAAAACTAAAGAATAAACAAAACGAACCCCACCAAAAACTAGGGGTGATCTCAGATTCTCCGGAAGGGTAAGCAGATCCTGCTCTACATGTGGCACCCGTAGTGTTGCTTATGATATTTCACCTTCGTCATGTTTAATCATTTTACAATTGTGCAAGCGTCTCGATATATGATGTTCGGGTTTAACTGTTTTATTGTATAAATTTCAAGATTGTTATAGTAGATTGATATGCATGATTCATTTTACATCATAATTATACTGATGAAGGATATTTATTATTTGAAATATTTCACATTTGTTAATTTTGTTGTTACTTTTTTGGTAATGTTGTACCTTTAAAGACTTGTTATAAATTATATTTTGTTTTCACGGTACTGTATCATGTTATATGATCCATCGCCCTTAAGATTTATCGTTGGCTATTATTCGGTCAAACAATTATAAATATATTCACCCTGTTAGTCTGAAATAAATCAAGATAATAATAACCTACAATTTGGTTTCGAATCTTTAATATAAGCCATGTCGACTCTTGATACAAATTGATTTATTCGTCATACACTAGCTGCAAACCTGAAGGTATATTGTCTCAAACATATATATATATATATATATATATATATTTAAAACAAACTTTCGAAATCTAGATCTCAAATGTAAAACAATTCAAACGAGAAAGGAGTAGGTTCAGTAAGACCCCTTTTTGGCCTCAAAATATAGCAGTTTTAGAAAACTCTGAAAATGTAATCGTTTAGATATTTATTGCAAAGTAGAATGCCTCTGCTACATAAATATGGGCTGTTTTTGACAACACAATGCACATATATCGGGTACTAGCATCATTAAGTCATGCTAAATTACTGAAATCTTCACAATTGTAGCATTTTGGTTAAATTTTAGACGGTTTCCGTCTGAAATGAAAGTGGCCGCATTCGTGTTCATTCATAATATTGAAATGTAAGTTGTATTTGATGATAATACATAATATATATAAAGGTTGAGGATGAACACGGATGCGGCCACTTTCATTTTTGACAAAAACCATCTGAAAAGTGACGATTTTTGGCATATTTGATAGATTTTTCATATTTAAGCTTGAATCGGGGCGTTTTAAATGACTTATTAAGTTAAAATCTTCTACATTAACGAATTGAATCAATTGAAATAGACACTTAAGTGTTTAGAAAGTGTCTAAAATCTTTCGTTAGATGAACTTGAAAATTGAGGCCGAAATCGGCCCTTACCGGACCTACTCCTTTATAACGGCCTAATGTACAAAAAAAGACGATAAAAATATCTAGCACGGCAACAAACGCCAAACGACCACTGAATTACGGGCACCTGGCTTGGGACTAGCTTGGGGTCCTGGCTAATCTTGTCAGTACGACGCGCAGCTAGATATCGGGCCGGGATACCAGGCTAGCTTGGGACAGGCACATACATTCAGCATGTGGCGAGGTTAAAAATGAAGGTCAATAAAGGCCAATTAAGTTACTGCACACATTCATGCAAGATCTTATTTATTCAATATACTTGTATATACATACAAAAAACAGTTTGCAGGAAAACTGGATTCAATAATACTGTCTGACCGGTCCACACGGTAATAAATAATAGAGGCTGAGACTACTATAGTAGTAGTCTCAGATGGAGGTAAACAGCGTAGGGAGAAAATGACAGATATTTTAATTTCTGTCTTTTGCAAATACGCAATCAAATTTTTCAATCAAAACTTTTGCTATAATTTCCTAAACATTCGCTCTGTATTGGTTTATTTTTCGGATCTTTCACTTTGCGTATTTAAGGCAATAGAAAGTTAAATTAATTTGGGCTTAAAAGGTCTACATCGCCGCATGGATTACTCTTACAGAACTGAAATGTTTGCAGCACATCTGCTGCAAACTTGCTGCAGGTCTTCTGCAAACAAAAAGCTTGTAGGAACCCTTTGAATAATGTTTGCAGATGTTTTCTAACAGCTAGCTGCAAACCTGCAGCTTTTTGCTGAAAGCTTGCAGAAACAAATATGTTTGCAGTAAGATTGCAGGAAAAACTAGAATATAAGGGATGTTCGCAGCTAGATTGCAGTAATCTTTGACAATTTTATATGTTTGCATGAGCATTGCAACTTGAGAAAGTACATAAAACGACTGAGCATGCATATTGGTAACTTCCTGGAAGATAAAGATTTGAAAATATTGTTGTTGTTTGTGTCATGAACTATATTAGTCACGTGATATTAGTATGCAGGGCGGCTTTATAGTTTGTGTCATGAACTATATTAGTATGCAGGGCGGCTTTATAGTTTGTGTCATGAACTATATTAGTATGCAGGGCGGCTTTATAGTTTGTGTCATGAACTATATTAGTATGCAGGGCGGCTTTATAGTTTAGCAATCATGAACTATATTAGTATGCAGGGCGGCTTTATAGTTTAGCAATCATGAACTATATTAGTATGCAGGGCGGCTTTATAGTTTGTGTCATGAACTATATTAGTATGCAGGGCGGCTTTATAGTTTAGCAATCATGAACTATATTAGTATGCAGGGCGGCTTTATAGTTTGTGTCATGAACTATATTAGTATGCAGGGCGGCTTTATAGTTTGTGTCATGAACTATATTAGTATGCAGGGCGGCTTTATAGTTTGTGTCATGAACTATATTAGTATGCAGGGCGGCTTTATAGTTTGTGTCATGAACTATATTAGTATGCAGGGCGGCTTTATAGTTTGTGTCATGAATTATATTAGTATGCAGGGCGGCTTTATAGTTTGTGTCATGAACTATATTAGTATGCAGGGCGGCTTTATAGTTTGTGTCATGAATTATATTAGTATGCAGGGCGGCTTTATAGTTTAGCAATTTAACAGATTAGTTTTAGAAGACATTATTTGTAAGTACAAATTCATCGTAGAACGTAAACTATAAAATTCATTTCCTCCACAGATATCTGCAAGAATGTTAAAAATACCCTTTTCAAATATGTAACCATGCTATATACGGTACTACCTCATATGCTTTGAGATTATAACTTACAAAATATGTAAGTCTATTTGAATGTTGTGACAATTTTGAATTTAACTAGCTATATATATGTTGTGTACAAGATGTAAGTTTGTACAAATTATAATTTGTAAAGGGTTTTTGTACAAGTTATAAGTTTTTTGACACCTTCCTTCTTGCAACAGGTGATACAGGTGTATCTTATAAAATGAACCAGTGGAATGTTTTAAATTCAAAATATTATACTTCAACCTAACATTTAGTGCTATTCTCCTAGTCTTCAAACTGGAAATGAGGATACCTGAATGGTTTAAATTCTAATTTTATTTTTTTCCTTATACCATATTCATCTCCATACAAAATCTTTGTGTGGTCTTATAATGTTTTTGTATCAATGCTCAGTATTAGACTGTATCATGAAGTTGAGAAAATATGACAGAAATATACGAAGCAAAAGACTGTGTGCTTGCATCATCCATTTGTGATCAGCAGGTCATAAAATACTGATAACTTGTACAAAAAATCTTGTACACAACTTATATCAGACTGATCAGTGTGACGGTGACCGGCTTAGCGGAAATTCATAGCGGTTTCCGTCTTTAGTGCTGTTTATTATTTTGTTGTTTTTATATTCGGATTACCTCATGTGTTTTCTTTGAAAGAATGGTAGTGAGTTAACGAGGGAAAACTGAGTACTACAGGCTTTCTTCTGCAATATTTCATTTAAATGTAAAATGATACAGTCCTTGCTTGGTATGCCATTAATGCATAGCTACAAATGGTTAATGTTTAAAGTGTAAACATTGTCATTGAGCATCCACAATCATGACAATCCACTGTTTACAAATTACAATTTACAATTTATGGTTTATTTAAGTTATTTTTTGTATCATTGACTCTTCATGACTTCAACATTGCTTCATATATATTTTCAAATATGTTATTAAGGTCAATGGCCAGATATAAAATGCAGAGGCAGTCAAGAACAACCTCATATCTTACTTAACAGAGTAGTCTGCAACTCACAATAAACGTATTTACACTTTTGGTACATGTATTTAGCTGGATCTTGCCTCTAAATGACCTTAGATCTACTCCGAATCACCTTTTGACGTCAAGCAACAATCACTTTTAAATTGTGACGTCAAATAATTTAAATTATGATGTCAAAGTTTACGGGAACCTGTGTGATTTTGCGTAATGGCGGACAAATTTGCATACAAGTGTAAATATGTCTATCTGCAACAAACACTAAATTTTTATTTCACATTTAAATATGTCTTTAATGAGCACCAAATTATTCCAACATATTATTGAATGATTTAATTATTACTTGTGTGATGCATCTGTGTGATGGGTCTTAGACCCTTGATATTTCAACTATGTTGCATGAATCTCCATGACCTGTTTTATAATGATGGTGCACGGCCCTCAATAAATTATTTTCCACTATCATCAAATAAATAAACTTGATGTATTTACTGTCTTCTGAGGCATCTCGGTCATTTACAATAAATCAATAGAAAGAAATATCAAATTCATCAAAACCGACTGTGAATTTGTTCAATGGATGCAACTAAAAAATATTTCAAACGAATCAAACATGTCTATCGGATGTGTTTATATACCACCAGAAAATAGCAAATATGCATCAAAAGATGCTTTTGAGGAAATAGAAAGGGAGATGGTAACACTTAGGGATGATGAACAGTTGTGTTCATTGATTGGTGACTTTAATGCCAGAACTGGAACCCTTTTGGACTTTGTCATTCCAGATGAAAATTTGGTAGAGGTTTTAGACGAAAATTTAAATGATGAAATAACCAATTTTTTAGATGATTACCAAAATTTAATTTCATTAAAGATTCCACTAAAAAGATGTTCAGAAGATAAAATGCGTCCAAACACTCAGGGTTATAAACTAGTAGAGTTTTGTAAGAGAAATAATTTGTATATTACAGGGGGTAGGACAGGTTCGGATAAGGGTATAGGTAAGGCTACTACGAAAGACAACAGTTTAATTGACTATTTTATTGTCTCGTCAAATCTTTTTAAATATATTGAAGAGTATGAGATTATTCCTTTTGATGCATTATTCTCAGATGTTCATAAGCGCATTCATGTCAAACTCACAACAGAGGTTACTACTATAGAAAAAGAAAAAAGTCCACATAAAAGGAAGACAATAAAATGGATTGAAAAGGATAAACACAAGTTTGTCGAAAATATAAGAAAGAACGAGGAAAAAGTTCTTGATTTGTGTAATGAAATAGAATCCTCAAAAAAAGATAATCATTATATAAACAGAGTTATAACTAGTTTAACAAATTTTTACTCGCAGGCAGCTAAGGATTCTTTTGGAACCTTTGCTAATAAAAATCCGATTAAAAAAAATCATGGGGCCAAAAATAGGAATAAACCATGGTTTAATAAATCATGTAAGCTTAAAAGAAAACAATTTCACTCGGCTAAATATAAATATGATAAACAGAAAAGTATAAATAATAAGAATTCACTGAAAAGAGCAAGTAAGGAATACAAAAAAGAAATAAACAAATGTTTTCAAAACTATCAGTTGAAGACAGAAAAAGAGCTTCGTAATATATCAACAAATAACCTGAAAGAATTTTGGAAAGTTTTAAATAGATTCTCTCCGAAACAAAAAAAGGAAAGTCCAATTTCACTAGAAGTAATGTATGCACATTTTAAGAAGCTTAACGAAAGTGTGGCAAATGAGGAGGAAGAGTTTCAATTACCTAACCTAGAGTTAAATGAGTTCGACGAAATTTTAAATGGGCCTATTACCGAGGAAGAAATTATCAAAGTCATTAAAAAATTAAAAAATAACAAAGCCGCTGGATATGATGGAATAAGAAACGAGTTTATTAAAAATTCCATGTCTGTATGTTTACCTCTTTATGTAAAATTGTTCAATTTTGTATTCGACACAGGGATTATACCCGAAATCTGGTCAATGGGAATAATTAATTCCATTTATAAGAATAAGGGAGCTCTTAACGATCCAGACTCGTATCGAGGTATTACACTGGTATCATGTTTAGGTAAAGTATTTACAGCTATACTAAATAACAGACTCGACAAGTTTGCCCAAGAAGTAGAATTACTCTCAAAATGCCAAGCGGGATTTAGGAAAGGTTACTCCACACTTGATAATATATTTAGTTTATACTGTTTGATTCAACTTTATTTACTCTCTGGAAAACGTTTATTCTGTACATTTGTAGATTTCAAGAAAGCCTTTGATACTGTATGGAGGGTAAGACTGTGGCAAAAGCTTATTTCTAGTAACATAGCCGGCAAAATATTTAAGTCTATTTATAACCTCTATTCTAATGTCAAATCATGTGTAAGACATAACTCGAGTTGTTCAAATTTCTTTCCGTGCGAAGTTGGAGTTAGGCAAGGTGAAAACTTATCACCCTTTCTTATTTCTCTTTTCCTTAATGATCTTGAAAGCTATTTTATTCAGCATGATATAACAGGTTTAGAAAAGGTAAATGAATACTGTCTAAATGAACTAGGCATTTATATTCGAATTTTCTTGTTATTATATGCTGATGATACAATATTATTGGCAGAATCAGCTAACGCTTTACAAATAATGTTAAACAAGCTTGATGAATACTGTACTGACTGGAAACTAAATGTAAACATTGATAAGACAAAAGTAATGGTGTTTGAGAAGGCCAAGCGTAAAAGAAATATGAGATTCATGCTAAGGGGTGAGGAGTTACAGCTCACCGACAGTTATAATTACCTGGGATTATTAATAAGATACAATTGTAATTTTAATTTATCAAAGAAAAAACTTGTTGAACAATCACAAAAAGCACTGTATGGATTATACTATAAGTTAAGAAATGTAAACATCCCTTCAGATCTGCAGTTTCGACTATTTGATTGTATGGTCGCTCCAATTTTACTTTATGGGTCAGAAATCTGGGGTCATGAAAATGTTGACATGATTGAAAAGGTGCACTTGAGTTTCCTAAAAAGAGTCCTGAATGTTAGATCAACAACACCAAACTATATGGTCTATGGGGAAACTGGCAGATTTCCATTAAAAATTAATATCAAAACTAAATTACTATGCTTTTGGTCAAGGCTAGTGCAAAGCAGTAGTAACAAATTATCTGGGATCTTGTATCAGTTAATGTATAACTTACATAACTCAGGCCAATACTCATTTAAATGGTTATCTTCCGTGAAACAAATTTTAGATGATACAGGATTTTCTTTTGTCTGGAATGCACAGGGTGATATCAAAAGTTCGGATATTAAAAAAGAAATAAAACAGAGATTGGTTGACCAATTCGGACAGAGCCTATCTGCTGATATGACAAACTCATCTAGAGGTGTGTTTTATGCTTCATACAAAACAATGTTTTGTTTAGAGCCATATTTACTCAATCTTAAAGTGGCAGATCGATACATCTACAGTAAATTTAGATGTTCAAACATCAAAATCCCTATAGAAGTTGGTCGGTGGAAAAATACACCAAGAGAAAATCGTATATGCTGTCACTGCGATTCAAATACCATTGGTGACGAATATCATTATTTTTTTGTATGTTCCAATAAACAAATTATGTCTTTAAGAGAAAGGTTTATACCTACATATTACATAAAAAATCCTTCCCAATTGAAATTTATTGGTCTATTATCACACTGTAACGTGCCAGTGCTAACAAAAGTGTGCATGTTTCTAAGACATATTGAAAAAATATTTTCATAATTCATAGCATGTTACAATAATTTCTAACCACGTTGCAATTAAGAATTTTGCAAACAAATCAACCAAATATATTTCAGTTTTATTGTATGATATCAATTATTAATCTATTGTGTGACTTTCTTGTAAATGTATAAGTATGTATGTAATTTTTAATGTATAATTGTTATCCTCTTGTAGCACCATACGTGTGCCTAAGTTGTAATAAATTGTCTTGTCTTGTCTTGTCTTGATTGGTTAAAAGTATTAGTTTTATTTTCAATGTTGTCAATTTTTATGGCAACACGCCCACTCTGACGTTGTGTATTCATACGCCAACATGTGTGTACGTTGTTATTGTTAATATAAATAATATAAATGTTCTTTGAGCCTTATTTTTGATAGAAATTTATTTATAATGGATGGCAATAATTTATTTTGAATTTATTGACCCATAAAATTAATTTTTGACCCTTTACATTTTACATAATCTGCTACGCGGATTATTCAATGTAAAGAGTCAAAAATTAATTTTATGGTTCAATAAATTCAAAATATATAATAACCATTTATTAAATGATCCGCTGCTGGATAACTCAGACTAAAACAAAATCAGCTTATAACAAAATCGGACAATAACAAACTCTGACTATAACAAACTCGGCCTACCATTATTTATATGCAGAAATATATTGAACAAACTCGGACTACGAAGATTTTTTTTTTACTTTAATAAAAAACAAACTTTATTTAAATGTATTAAAATTATATACGAATTTATGAGATTATCATGATTATGATATATATTTTTGAAAAAAAACTAAATATAGAAATGTATTAAATATTTGTTATATGAGTTGAATTTGATATGTTTGAATGAGGATAATTAACTTCTATTTGAAAAAATATATCAAGAGAAATCAGTCCTTTTGCGCCAATTACTGTTTTTCAGGGTTATCATTTGCGCCAAATTTTGTTTTCTAAATGTATCAATTGCGCCAATATTTGGAACTCATTTGTGCCAATTTACTATCATAAATATTAAAGATTAATATATATATATTTATTCTTATTTTTGGCTTATAAAGTTTTATATGTTCGGAGATATTTCACCATGAAGATGAGCATCTTGAGAGAAATGATTTAAAAAGTTAAAATGCATTAGACACACAATGCACAAAGGGAGGGTCTGTGTAACACTTATCAATTCAAAGTTTTAAAAAGTTTTGAAATTTTGGATTTTTTGAATTTTGATCAAAGTTTTAAAATATCAACATTTCAAATTGTGTAAAAGTTTTGAAATTTTGAAATTTTAACCAAATTATTAAAATATTAAAATTCTAAATATTGTTTTTAAATTTGATAGTATAGGATTTTGATCAAACTTCTAAAATATTAAACCTTACGTTTAATGTTGATTATTTCACTTTTTGAAAGTTTGATTTTTTAAATTTTTGATAAAAATATCACAGGGGTATCATCTGTGTCCCATGGACATATTCCCAATTTTCTTAAACACATTGCACTTCACATTAATTTCTTTGTTTCAATCTCACTTTTGAATAATTCATATACTTTAGTTTGAGAAAGAACAGAAACTTGAGAGACAAAGAGAACAAGAAGCAAGCAAGGCTTTGATTAGAAAGCTTGAAGAAGTCAAGTCTGTACATCAGCAGATAATTGAGGAAAGAGATCAGGAATTACCTATTTAAGAGTTAGGAAATGTTGTTACTGAGGTATTTGTAGTTTAATTAAATTTCTTGGAGGTTAAATAAAGTTGTTGTTTTATAGATATAGGAAGATGTGGTGTGAGTGCCAATGAGACAACTCTCCATCCAAATAACAATTTATAAAAGTAAACCATTACAGGTCAATGTACAGCCTTCAACACAGAGCCTTGGCTCACACCAAACAGCAAGCTATAAAGGGCCCCAAAATTACTAGTGTAAAACCATTCAAACAGGAAAACTAATCTATAAAAAAAAAAAAAAAACGAGAAACAAGTTTAAATTACATAAACAAACGACAACTACTGTACAATAGATTCCTGACTTCTAGGACAGGTGCAAACATTTGCAGCGGGATTAAATGTTTTAATGGATCCAAACCTTCTCCCTTTTTCTGAAACAGTAGTATAACATCACAACATAGAAAGACACAGAAGAAAATATCAATTGGAATGCTTAACTTTTGTCTATTAGTACATGTGTCTGTAATAAAGGGGTTCCATATATATATTAACCTGAATATCTTTTGATAAATTGGAAATATTTTTTTTTAACGATGATATAAACTGGGAAGGGGAAGAAACACTTTTATAGATAATACATACTGGGCAGAGGAAGAAAAACTATAGATTTTGGAATGTTAAAGGTTAAGGTCACTTTTACTAAAAATGAATTTTTATGCAAAAATTGATATCTTGAGTTGCTTTTGCATATTTTGTAAGCTAAACCAAAAGATACAGTTAGGGTGAAGAGCCTTAATGATTTTTAGTTCAATACATCAAAGGTTGCAGATGCTATCTTTTTATACATGTAGTAATCATGGTAATGAACCGCAAGTATAGAAATATAAAGTGTAATTTGTTGTTTCATAGTGATTATTTGTAAGACATTTATTGTATTAAGGTGGTACCCAACACTTTCACTAACATTAATTTGGCTCGTTTAATTTTCATAAAATTTTGTCAAAATATTTACTTTGACCCTTTAACAAAGTATAAAAAAATTTAAATTTTTGAACCAACTGTTATGTCAGAAAAATTACACTGGTTATATACACAAATGTAGCAGTTTGACAAACATCAATTTTGATCATTGAGAAGCTTAATATTCCTTTTACAACACAACGTAATTAAACGTTTAGCTGACTTTACAGAGTTATCTCCCTGTAGTGTTAGGTACCACCTTAAAACAATCAAACTGAACATTTTTAGCAAAGGGAAAAGGTCTACTGAAGTTAAGGTCAAGGTCACAATATCAAAATTACACAGTTATATATTTTTATTATTATTCTACATGGTCTATTAATATTTATAAAAGAATATGAAATCAAATATGTATGATAGAAATGTTGAACGACCTTGACTGGCTATACAGTCTGCTCGGTGTATATGTATAAACTTATTCTGTTCATTATATTTTGCAGCATGGACTAGAGGGTAAAGTTTATTAACAAGAAAAGAATATAAGCTGGACTTAACAATAGTAAGACCTTATTTCTATATAATCCATTTTAAACAAAGAAATATTTTGAATTCGTAAAAATTAACAAGATATGTATTCCAAAAAACCTCACCCAATTATGTTCATTGTAAGAAAAAAAATAGCAACAATAAATGCTGGTTATCTTTTTAAATTAACAATAGCTGCATCACACACTTACACAAGTCCTTTAATGAACTTTTTATACGACCGCAAAAATTGGAAATTTTTTGGTCGTATATTGGTATGACGTTGGCGTCATCGTCGGCGTCGTCCGAATACTTTTAGTTTTCGCTCTCTAACTTTAGTAAAAGTGAATATGAAATTTTAACACAAGGTTTAGGACAACAAAAGGAAGGTTGGGATTGATTTTGGGAGTTTTGGTCCTTACATTTAAGGAATTAGGGGCCAAAAAGGGCCCAAATAAGCGTTTTCTTGGTTTTCGCACTATAACTTTGGTTTAAGTAAATAGAAATCTATGAAATTTTTAAACAAGGTTTATGACCACAAAAGGAAGGTTGGGATTGATTTTGGGAGTTTTAGTTCAAACAGTTTAGGAATTAGGGGCCAAAAAAGGGCCCAAATAAGCATTATTCTTGGTTTTCGCACAATAACTTTAGTATAAGTAAATAGAAATCAATGAAATTTTGACACAAAGTGTATGACCACAAAAGGAAGGTTGGGATTGATTTTGGGAGTTGAGGTTTGAACAGTTTAGGAATTAGGGGCCAAAAAGGGGCCCAAGTAAGCATTATTCTTGGTTTTCGCACCATAACTTTAGTATATGTAAATAGAAATCTATGAAATTTAAACACAAGGTTCATGACCACTTAAGGAAGGTTGGGTTTGATTTTGTACTTAGATTTTTGATTATTGGCCCAGTTTTCAAGTTGGTCCAAATCGGGGTCCAAAATTAAACTTTGTTTGATTTCATCAAAAATTGAATAATTGGGGTTCTTTGATATGCCAAATCTAACTGTGTATGTAGATTCTTAATTTTTAGTCCCGTTTTCAAATTGGTTTACATTAAAGTCCAAAGGGTCCAAAATTAAACTAAGTTTGATTTTAACAAAAATTGAATTCTTGGGCTTTTTTGATATGCTGAATCTAAACATGTACTTAGATTTTTGATTATGGGCCCAGTTTTCAAGTTGGTTCAAATCAGGATCCAAAATTATTATATTAAGTATTGAGCAATAGCAAGAAATTTTCAATTGCTCAGTATTCATCAATAGCAAGAAATCTTCAATTGCACAGTATTGTGCAACAGCAAGAAATTTTCAATTGCTCAGTATTGCACAATAGCAAGAAATCTTCAATCACACAGTATTGTGCAATAGCAAATATTTTCAATTGCACAGTACTGCGCAATAGCAAGAAATATCTAATTGCACAATATTGTGCAATAGCAAGAAATTTTCAATTGATTGCAGTTATCTTTCTTTGTCCAGAATAGTAGTTGAATCAACTTAAATCATTGTTTTATACAATATATAATGTATATTCACTTTTACTACCAACTGATAAATTAAAACAATCTTTACCATTCAGTGATAACAAGCACCTTTTGTTACATTTAATATTTTATGATGTATTTAAATGAGTAGTTATTGTTGCAAACTCCATTAGAAATTTGAATTAAGATCAGTTTTGGAAAAAGGGAAAGGGGGATGTGAAAAAAAAATGGGGGAGGTGTTAAATTTTTCTCATTTCAGATTTCATAAATAAAAAGAAAATTTCTTCAAACATTTTTTTGAGAGAATTAATATTCAACAGCATAGTGAATTGCTCAAAGGCAAAAAAATATTTTAAGTTCATTAGAGTAAGACCACATTCATTCTGTGTCCGAAACCTATGCTGTGTCAACTATTTAATCACAATCCAAATTTAGAGCTGAATCCAGCTTAAATGTTGTGTCCATACTTGCCCCAACCGTTCAGGGTTCAACCTCTGCAGTCATATAAAGCTGCGCCCTGCAGAGCATCTGGTTCAATTTGCTTTAGTCTAGAATTTTAGTATATTGAAGGACTTTTTGTCTTATTTTAAAATATGCTTTAAATTGTAAAAATATTCGAATGAGTTCTCACCGCGATATAGCCTTTTTGTACTCATGCGGCATAAAGCAACCAACAATCAATCAATTAATGAACTTTCTATGACCTCCACATAGCATGAGAAACAAACTCCATTAATATAATAGAAAAACAACGGATATGGGGTATCTATCAATTACACAAAATTACCAGGCGCGTAGCTCCCTATACGCTAACACGTAGTTGCATGCACATCGATTCGGCATGCAAAAAAAAAATAATGGCAAAATAAATTTATAAATTGAATGTTAAAGGAAACACGTATGTTGTCACTTTTTTAATTGATGAAATATCATTAAATAACGGCATTTGGTTTCAAAATAAAAGTTTAATTGGAGATGATGGCAAAATCGCACAGTAACTTGTATCTTTTACAAGATTTGAATTTGTAATACTCAGTCTAAGACATGTAGTTTTGGAGCACATTTTACAGTGTATACGGTTCATCAGTTTGGAATGAAATGTACCAATCGGCATTAGAATTATCTGGTCCCTTCGATATAATTGAAAATATGCCGAGGCGATGTGGTCAGCAGACTACCGGAGCCAATCACCCTGCAAACACGCCAAAAACAGTATTGGAAAGTCTCGTTATTTTTTGCGTTCATAGACCATATGATTAGGGAACTGGAGAGTGGAGTCGCGTCTAGTATTATCAGAAAATCGCTTCTTTGTGCTGTATCTGCTTCATGATCGTGTTGTAGGAAATATAACAGACGAACAAATCTCAACATTGTCTGAGACATACGAAACTGACCTGGCATGTAATTTTGACGAATTTAATTGGGAGGTCGCTTGATGACGAACATGTACGCTGCTTTATAACATCTTTCGAGTGCTACCATGGAGATCTATCAGTGTACTACGTATGTTGAAAACAATGAACAACGACATACAGTTACTGCATATTCATCGGTATTTCAGTGTGAATATTGATTAAGTAATAGAGAATTTGTTTCTGCCTAGACCCGAAGAGCAGATTTTTGACGATTTTGAGTAAATTCTGTATCACAAATATGTTTTGTTTATGTACTCTTTTCAGAAGATTTATTAATTATAGTTTACAATCATATTTTTTTTATAAGTCCTGACTACATATAGCGCCTCTTTTAACCGTCCTATGACCGAAAACCGAAAAAAAAACATTTTTCTGCATAAAAGGGTCCCAAAAATTTTTCGCCTCGCTCCGCTCGGCGGGATTTGCTTGCACATTGTTTCTTTCTAGCTACGCCCATGATTACTACATACACAACAACAAAAAAACACACAATAAGTAATGGAACAGCAGGTGTAAGCTTAACAACAAAAAACACACAATAATTAATGGAACAGCAGGTGTAAGTACAACAACAAAAAATACACAATAAGTAATGGAACTGCAGGTGTAAGTACAACAACAAAAAATACACAATAAGTAATGGAACAGCAGGTGTTAGCATTACAACAAAAAACACACAATAAGTAATGGAACAGCAGGTGTAAGCACAACAACAAAAAATACACAATAAGTAATGGAACTGCAGGTGTAAGTACAACAACAAAAAATACACAATAAGTAATGGAACAGCAGGTGTAAGCACAACAACAAAAACACACAATAAGTAATGGAACAGCAGGTGTAAGCACAACAACAAAAAACACACAATAATTAATGGAACAGCAGGTGTTAGTACAACAACAAAAAATACACAATAAGTAATGGAACAGCAGGTGTAAGCTTAACAACAAAAAACACACAATAAGTAATGGAACAGCAGGTGTAAGTACAACAACAAAAAATACACAATAAGTAATGGAACAACAAGTGTAAGTACAACAACAAAAAATACACAATAAGTAATGGAACAGCAGGTGTAAGTACAACAACAAAAAATACACAATAAGTAATGGAACAGCAGGTGTAAGCTTAACAACAAAAAACACACAATAATTAATGGAACAGCAGGTGTAAGTACAACAACAAAAAATACACAATAAGTAATGGAACTGCAGGTGTAAGTACAACAACAAAAAATACACAATAAGTAATGGAACAGCAGGTGTAAGCATTACAACAAAAAACACACAATAAGTAATGGAACAGCAGGTGTAAGTACAACAACAAAAAATACACAATAAGTAATGGAACAACAAGTGTAAGTACAACAACAAAAAACACACAATAAGTAATGGAACAGCAGGTGTAAGTACAACAACAAAAAATACACAATAAGTAATGGAACAGCAGGTGTAAGCTTAACAACAAAAAACACACAATAATTAATGGAACAGCAGGTGTAAGTACAACAACAAAAAATACACAATAAATAATGGAACAGCAAGTGTAAGTACAACAACAAAAAATACACAATAAGTAATGGAACAGCAGGTGTAAGCACAACAACAAAAAACACACAATAAGTAATGGAACAGCAGGTGTAAGCATAACAACAAAAACACACAATAAGTAATGGAACAGCAGGTGTAAGCTTAACAACAAAAAACACACAATAATTAATGGAACAGCAGGTGTAAGTACAACAACAAAAAATACACAATAAATAATGGAACAGCAAGTGTAAGTACAACAACAAAAAATACACAATAAGTAATGGAACAGCAGGTGTAAGCACAACAACAAAAAACACACAATAAGTAATGGAACAGCAGGTGTAAGCATAACAACAAAAACACACAATAAGTAATGGAACAGCAGGTGTAAGCTTAACAACAAAAACACACAATAAGTAATGGAACAGCAGGCGTAAGCATAACAACAAAAACACACAATAAGTAATGGAACAGCAGGTGTAAGCTTAACAACAAACAACAAAAAACACACAATAAGTAATGGAACAGCAGGTGTAAGCTGTTTCAAATTTTAGATGAATTAAAAAACTTTCAAACAAAGTGCTTGTTCTAAATATGCATCAACTTATCCACATTCAATTTACATATCTTATTCATAATTTAACCATTTACAGTATATTAATGATAAACATCACCACATTTTGCATTTTGTAGGAGAAATATTGTCTCTTTTATCCATTATAATACATTCTCAAAAACCAACCATTCTGGCTGTAATGCAAACAGACATAGGTATTCTTAAAGTTCCCCATATATGTTATGTATAATTAAATGTATGTTTTTTTTAACATTCATAATATATTTACAAAATTATAAATGCAGAGATTCCAGTAGACTCCCCTGACCAGTGCTCGATTGCACGCTAAGAAATGATTTTTTAATGAAAATTAAACAATTTTGAATTAAAATATTTTTTGTAGTTATACCTTTAAAGGGATTTTACATGAAATGTATATTTTGCATGATCTTAACTTAACGGGAACATAAAAGCAGACAATGAATCGACAGTGATGAATCGAAGTTGGAAAGATCGCTCTTGGAATCGAGATTAGAAAAACACTCTAATTAAATATTTAGTAGTTTAAAATAACATGGATCGATTATAAATTCATTTACAATTCAAATGATTTGATTCCTACAGTAATATTCAATCCATGGTGTTTGTAACCTCACTTTTTGTCCCCCTAGAGCCCCTTTATATTTACACTTGACCACCGCCATTTTTATGTAAACAATATATTTTGGATAAACTTGCTTGTCCCTTCATGTATATTCTGGTTTGGGTGTTTTATATGTCACTGCCTTGGAACTGCAACATTTGTGTACAGTCTGAGGAGTAATGAACTATGAACATTTTTTACGGGAAAAAAAAGTTTTCCAAACAATACACATTTTGATAAACTTTAGAATCTCTGAATTTCTGTGAATATATTACCATTTCAGTAAAATGTTCATTTTATCAATTAGACATCATAATTCTTATTTTATTTTTATTCTGACGTTTTTATAACATTATCCAGAACTGGTCAAGTTGTATTAAAATTTGGCATATTTTTAGCATGTGAATCAAGCATGCCCCAAGGTGACGTCATAATAGGAATTAAACAACCAATCAGGTCCTTTTATTTCAAATAAGGTCAACTTTGATCAAACAAAAGGTCATGAATTAAGTTTGCACGATTATGTTGGTAAAGAGTAGAAACCAGTGTTAAATTATCAAGCACTGGTCAGTAGAGTCTATATATCATTTTTAGCTCACCTGGCTGATTGGCCAAGTGAACTTATCTCATCACTTGGCATCTGTTGTCTTTTGTACTATAACAAAAATCATCTCCTTAGAAACAAATGGGCAACATTTAACCATTATTGGTATCTAGGTTAGAAATGTCTCTGATGACCAACATCGGCTTAAAAAGAAAATAAGGGTAAAATGCATTTTTTATGCCCCACTTATGGGCATTATGTTTTCTGGTCTGTGTGCTCGGTTCTTCATTCTTTTGTATGTTCGTCCTGGTTCAGGTTGAAGTTTTTGGTCGAGGTAGTTTTTTGTCTCGCCTTGACAGAGTCAAAAAGCAAGATATAGGTATCCTGTTTCCGGCTGCAGCATCGTACAACAATGTATTAGTTTGTGATTTGGTTTAGTTTATGGTGAACCACAAGTGGTAGGTCAATGATATTTAGTATGTAGTTGTATACGCATTGGCATATCTCATTTCCATGGAGATAATTTGGCTCTTCCCCCTTAGTCATGGTCTATTGACTTTGAAAATTTTTCTGATTTATCATGTATTAGTTTATGATTATGTCAAATCAAGGGGAACCATTAGTGGTAGGCCAATTTTTATTGGTATTCAGTTGTCTAAGCTATGGCACATCTCATTTCCATGGATAATATTTGGACTCACCCCTCAGTCAGTCTAATGACTTTGAAAGTTATCTTAGTTTACATGTATTAGTTTGTGATTAGATCAGTTTAAGATGAACTGCTAAATAATATGTTAAGTCAACATGATATTTGGTACGCAAATTTATTATCATTTGCAAGTATTGTTTCCATGGAAATTATATAGCCCCACCCCCTCTTATTGACTTTGAAACTTTTCTATAGTCTACTAGTTAATGTTTGTATTTAGATTTGGAACGACTTATAATAAGTCAATGGTCATGATGATATTTGGTATGCAGTTATATAAGCAATGTCACATCTCATTAACATGGAGATTGTTTAGACATGTAACTCAGTCATGGTTCATCGACTCTGAATATTTTCATAACTTGTTTAAGATGTTAAAGTATTGCTATTTTGTTTTCAACATTTGCATAATCAAAATTACAAAAAGGCGAGACATATCTCTGTGATAACAGTTTATGATGAAGTTGAAGTCCAATCAACTTGAAACTTAGTACACATGTTCCCTATGATATTATCTTTCTAATTGTAATGCCAAATTAGAGGTTTCCACCCATTTTCACTGTCCATTAAACATAGAAAATAATATTGGGGATGGGGCATCCGTGTACTGGGGACACATTCTTGTTTTTATTAGTTTTAAAAACTGATATGGATACAGAAAATATGACAGGTGCAGAAATGTTCAGAATGTTGAGCTATACCTATTGTCTCACAGCATCAAAACTGTCAGAGACAACTTCTTATAGGAGTTATTGCCCTTAAATGACAGATTTAATTGTTACTTCGTTTTTACCTACTATCTTGAAATCTATGATGGATAGTGATCGAAATATCTAAAATAATCAACTAGACAATATCTACAAAAATGTCATCCTGGATGAACCTTGAAACTTGAAACTTGAGAAACTTTTTATTTTACTAAAGGCCTCACATGAGGCATAATACAGTACAATAAATTTAACAAACAATAGTAATGCATGAACTAACATATATACATATAAAGTAGGTATATGCAGATGAAAGAGTAATATCCATATATTATCATTTAAATACAGACATAACAATTTTGCAAAATTTTGCCAACCCAACAAGTACATACTTATCTTGACTATTCATTAAATTTGACAGGCTTACAGTATTTTTGTTTTTATATATATGATCAGGTATGAACTTGAGTCTTTCTTGAGTAAAAAAGTTACAATTAAATATATAATGAAATTCATCACCTAGTTCTTGCTTATTACAAAGATCACAAATTCTTTCAGCTCTATTGATACTAAAAAATCTACCAGCTTCAATTGACAATTTATGGCTACCGCATCTAAATTTTATAAGATTATACATCAAGTCAGGTGGAAGTACAGTGAGGTAATTCTCAAAGTTAAAATCAGATTTATAAATACGGTAATTAATGCACTTCGGTGAGTTATATACTTGTAATTTCCAACCTTCTACAAATTTTTCATGAAGAACTTGCTTTACATTTTTAGACAGGCTTATATTTCTTAATACAGATTGATCATACCAATAATTTCCATAACCACATTTAATTAAAATATCTTTTATATATAATAACCATTTAGAATGGTACACATCACCTTCATTCAGTTTATGCAACATATCATACAATGTTCGAGATATTTTCTCTTTTTTGCCATTTAAAATTTACTGCCAAAAACCAACCATTCTATCTTTAATACATATAGACATGGGTGTTCTACCAAGTTTGCCATATACAATATAGTTTGGCATACATTTTTTAACCTTTAATATATACTTGCAAAATTCTAAATGCAAAGACTCAATAATGCCATTATTATACCCCACGCAACGAAGTTGTGGAGGGTATAATGTTTTTGACCCGTCCGTCCGTCCGTCCGTCAGTCCTGTTTCTTGTCATCGCAACTCCTCTCAAACCACACAACAGAATTTCACGAAACCTTTTCAGATAATAAGGACATACTATGTAGTTGTGCATATCGACAGGAAATTGCGATTCAATTTTTTTTCTAGGAGTTGCGCCCCTTTGAACTTATTTACTTTAATGTACTACTGCAACAGTTTGTCATCGCAACTCCTCTCAAACCACACAACAGAATTTCACGAAACCTTTTCAGATAATAAGGACATACTATGTAGTTGTGCATATCGACGGGAAATTGCGATTCTATTTTTTTTCTAGGAGTTACGCCCCTTTGAACTTATTTACTTTAATGTACTACTGCAACAGTTTGTCATCGCAACTTCTCTCAAACCACACAACATAATTTCACGAAACCTTTTCAGATAATAAGGACATACTATGTAGTTGTGCATATCGACGGGAAATTGCGATTCAATTTTTTTTCTAGGAGTTACACCCCTTTGAACTTATTTACTTTAATGTACTACTGCAACAGTTTGTCATCGCAACTCCTCTCAAACCACACAACAGAATTTCATGAAACTTTGTAGATAATAAGGACATACTATGTAGATGTGCATATCAATAGGAAATTACGATTCAATTTTTTTTCTAGGAGTTATGCTCCTTTGAACTTATTTGCTTCAATGTACTTCTGCAACAGTTTGTCATCTCAACTCCTCTGAAAACACACAACAGAATTTCATGAAATTTTGTAGATAATAAGGACATACTATGTATATTGACAGGAAATTATTATTCAATATTTTTTCTTATGCAATTTTTTTTTCTTATACTTATTTAATTTCTCCAATGACAATGTGGGGACGTGGGGTATGTGAGTGTGCTCACTAAGGTTCTTTAATTTTCATAACCCCATACTTCTGCACCATATAACAAAATAAGTGCCACCTTTGCATCAAACAATTGTAACAAAATATCTATTGGCAAACTAAGCTTTCTCGCTTTACATAAAACATAGAACATAGTTTTTCTAGCTTGTTGTACAAGTCTAGCCTTATTTTTGTGACCTGTCAGACAAATCCTTACAAGAGTTATGGGCCTTTAATTACAATTTGTACCAACATTTTGTGTTTTTGTCTAATGTTTGACTTTACATTTACAATAACGGTAAAACATTTGACTTTACATTTACAATATCAGTAAAATGTTCAGCGTACTTTGTTTGAGTGTCATTAAACTGGTCCTTTCTCTTGAAATATGGAATAAAACAATTATTGTCTTTTGATGAGATAATTATAAATATGTGGTTTTATTGACTTTTGAACACTGATAACCACTGAGACCAATTGTTGTGTATAATTTGATGTCCAAGCTCCAACCTGGGAAGTAAATTTTATTTTAATGTGTAAACACCCATCATTGTCAACATAATTAGTCACTAATTAGCATCCTGTAAACCAGACAATGGTGAATACCTTTCTTTGTTAATTCTTCATGTAAAAAGTCCTTGCAGACAGTCGCAGAGTAAGGGATATTTCACCTCACAATTATGATTAAATAAAATAATGTTTATGTTGAAATTGGAATACAAAATAACTTTTGCAAACCATGATTGCTATTGCTATATATGAAGCCAAACTTTTGTACAGTCCTGTTGATTTATCCAATCACAGTTATAAAGTTATTACCAGTAATCTATTAAGATACACTCATCTTTCATTTGTCTTTACCCTTGAACTAAGATTTATAGCCATTATCTTATCTCCTAACATGGGAATATCATTGGTTGAAAACAAACATTTGTAGACCCTATATATTTGAAATGTAAATGGGCATGTTTTATCTTAATATGGTTTATAGTAGCAGTGCTATGTTCATTTTAATAAACAACACAATGTTGAAGAAAATCTGAAATTTTCTCCAAAACATCAGATGAAGAACCTGATGATAAACGACATATAATAAAGTTTGAATTTTAGTGGCTTCACTTTAACCCTTCCAGAGTTATGCCCCTTTACAAATAGAAAAACTGCTGAAGTTTTTGTTTCCGTTCTCTAACTTAAAAGAGGGACGAAAGATACCAGAGGGATAGTCAAACTCATAGATTGAAAATAAACTGACAACGCCATGGCTAAAATTAAAAAGACAAACAGACAAATGATAGTACAGAAGACACAACATAGAAAACTACACACTTACAAACCCCACCAAAAACTGGGGTGATATCAGGTGCTACAGAAGGGTAAGCAGATCCTGCTTCCCATGTGGCACCCCTCGTGTTGCTTATAAATGTTATTATAAGTCCGGTAAATAGTCTTAATTCGGTAGTTCACATTTGTGAAAAAGGAAGGGTATAGTAGTTACGATATAAGGAACATATCCAATATCATCTGTGAAACGGTTAACCAACTTGAGATGGCATCCATAAAATTTATGAAGGGATGATTTCAACTTCACTATTTGGAACTCTTGGTTTAAAAGCTTCCTTGTGAGCAGCAATCCTCTATCAAGGAAATCAAGATAGGAAATACAAGCCTGGGAATATCATATCACCACGAAGATATATACTCTGTATGCAGGCGCTGCTGGAATGTTGCTACATAGAAATGAAAAGTTCACAATTAGGGAGCTGAAATCATCTGTTTTGTCGTAAAGTTTTGTTTTCAACCGACCCTCAACCAAATGTTATGAAACTTATACACAATATTAATAACCATAAAACTTTAATCAAGTACAAATTTTGGTAGACAGTCACTTTTACCGTTCTCAGGTTATGCCCATTTATAACTTTATATGATATGCAAGCGAGGGCATCATCTGTGTCCCATGAACACATTCCCCAATAGTTTTTTGTATACCAATATTGAAGACTTGATCACTTTAATAGGCCACTAGGCAAATTATTATTACATGTAAAGATAGTCTGTAAGATGATGGAAGTATCATATGGCCAATATAAGACTTCCATGGTAAGATAAATTTGTTACACATTTTCTCCAACCCCATATTGTATTTACTGAACCTGTATGTATTGTATTAAGTAACTAGCAAACTGTGACTAATATTATGCCACTTCCTCAACCAGAAGTGCAACCGTTATAGTGCTGATGGTATCATGTTACTAAATCAACAGGTTAGTCACAAAACTATAGCATGTAAAGGTAGATTAATAAGGACCATTCATGCTCAGTTCTGCTGTAGGACCATTCATGCTCAGTTCTGCTGTCATACTGTTACTAACTAGGACCATTCATGCTCAGTTCTGCTGCCATACTGTTACTAACTAGGACCATTCATGCTCAGTTCTGCTGTAGGACCATTCATGCTCAGTTCTGCTGTAGGACCATTCATGCTCAGTTCTGCTGTAGGACCATTCATGCTCAGTTCTGCTGTAGGACCATTCATGCTCAGTTCTGCTGTCATACTGTTACTAACTAGGACCATTCATGCTCAGTTCTGCTGTAGGATCATTTATGCTCAGTTCTGCTGTAGGACCATTCATGCTCAGTTCTGCTGTAGGACCATTCATGCTCAGTTCTGCTGTAGGACCATTCATGCTCAGTTCTGCTGTAGGACCATTCATGCTCAGTTCTGCTGTAGGACCATTCATGCTCAGTTCTGCTGTAGGACCATTCATGCTCAGTTCTGCTGTAGGACCATTCATGCTCAGTTCTGCTGTCATACTGTTACTAACTAGGACCATTCATGCTCAGTTCTGCTGTAGGATCATTTATGCTCAGTTCTGCTGTAGGACCATTCATGCTCAGTTCTGCTGTAGGACCATTCATGCTCAGTTCTGCTGTAGGACCATTCATGCTCAGTTCTGCTGTAGGACCATTCATGCTCAGTTCTGCTGTAGGACCATTCATGCTCAGTTCTGCTGTCATACTGTTACTAACTAGGACCATTCATGCTCAGTTCTGCTGTAGGATCATTTATGCTCAGTTCTGCTGTAGGACCATTCATGCTCAGTTCTGCTGTCATACTGTTACTAACTAGGACCATTCATGCTCAGTTCTGCTGTAGGATCATTTATGCTCAGTTCTGCTGTAGGACCATTCATGCTCAGTTCTGCTGTAGGACCATTCATGCTCAGTTCTGCTGTAGGACCATTCATGCTAAGTTCTGCTGTAGGACCATTCATGCTCAGTTCTGCTGTAGGACCATTCATGCTCAGTTCTGCTGTAGGACCATTCATGCTCAGTTCTGCTGTCATACTGTTACTAACTAGGACCATTCATGCTCAGTTCTGCTGTAGGACCATTCATGCTCAGTTCTGCTGTCTTACTGTTACTAACTAGGACCATTCATGCTCAGTTCTGCTGTCATACTGTTACTAACTATATATATAGCTAGGACCATTCATGCTCAGTTCTGCTGTCATACTGATACTAACTATATATATAGCTAGGACCATTCATGCTCAGTTCTGCTGTCATACTGTTACTAACTAGGACCATTCATGCTCAGTTCTGCTGTAGGACCATTCATGCTCAGTTCTGCTGTCATACTGTTACTAACTAGGACCATTCATGCTCAGTTCTGCTGTCATACTGTTACTAACTATATATATAGCTAGGACCATTCATGCTCAGTTCTGCTGTCATACTGTTACTAACTATATATATAGCTAGGACCATTCATGCTCAGTTCTGCTGTCATACTGTTACTAACTAGGACCATTCATGCTCAGTTCTGCTGTCATACTGTTACTAACTAGGACCATTCATGCTCAGTTCTGCTGTCAAACTGTTACTAACTATATATATAGCTAGGACCATTCATGCTCAGTTCTGCTGTCATACTGTTACTAACTATATATATAGCTAGGACCATTCATGCTCAGTTCTGCTGTCATACTGTTACTAACTAGGACCATTCATGCTCAGTTCTGCTGTCATACTGTTACTAACTATATATATAGCTAGGACCATTCATGCTCAGTTCTGCTGTCATACTGTTACTAACTAGGACCATTCATGCTCAGTTCTGCTGTCATACTGTTACTAACTATATATATAGCTAGGACCATTCATGCTCAGTTCTGCTGTCATACTGTTACTAACTATATATATAGCTAGGACCATTCATGCTCAGTTCTGCTGTCATACTGTTACTAACTAGGACCATTCATGCTCAGTTCTGCTGTCATACTGTTACTAACTATATATATAGCTAGGACCATTCATGCTCAGTTCTGCTGTCATACTGTTACTAACTATATATATAGCTAGGACCATTCATGCTCAGTTCTGCTGTCATACTGTTACTAACTATATATATAGCTAGGACCATTCATGCTCAGTTCTGCTGTCATACTGTTACTAACTAGGACCATTCATGCTCAGTTCTGCTGTCATACTGTTACTAACTAGGACCATTCATGCTCAGTTCTGCTGTCATACTGTTACTAACTATATATATAGCTAGGACCATTCATGCTCAGTTCTGCTGTCATACTGTTACTAACTATATATATAGCTAGGACCATTCATGCTCAGTTCTGCTGTCATACTGTTACTAACTAGGACCATTCATGCTCAGTTCTGCTGTCATACTGTTACTAACTAGGACCATTCATGCTCAGTTCTGCTGTCATACTGTTACTAACTAGGACCATTCATGCTCAGTTCTGCTGTCATACTGTTACTAACTAGGACCATTCATGCTCAGTTCTGCTGTCATACTGTTACTAACTAGGACCATTCATGCTCAGTTCTGTTGCATACTGTTACTAACTAGGACCATTCATGCTCAGTTCTGCTGTCATACTGTTACTAACTAGGACCATTCATGCTCAGTTCTGCTGTCATACTGTTACTAACTAGGACCATTCATGCTCAGTTCTGCTGTCATACTGTTACTAACTAGGACCATTCATGCTCAGTTCTGCTGTCATACTGTTACTAACTAGGACCATTCATGCTCAGTTCTGCTGTCATACTGTTACTAACTAGGACCATTCATGCTCAGTTCTGCTGTCATACTGTTACTAACTAGGACCATTCATGCTCAGTTCTGCTGTCATACTGTTACTAACTAGGACCATTCATGCTCAGTTCTGCTGTCATACTGTTACTAACTAGGACCATTCATGCTCAGTTCTGCTGTCATACTGTTACTAACTAGGACCATTCATGCTCAGTTCGTTCTGCTGTCATACTGTTACTAACTAGGACCATTCATGCTCAGTTCTGCTGTCATACTGTTACTAACTAGGACCATTCATGCTCAGTTCTGCTGTCATACTGTTACTAACTAGGACCATTCATGCTCAGTTCTGCTGTAGGACCATTCATGCTCAGTTCTGCTGTAGGACCATTCATGCTCAGTTCTGCTGTAGGACCATACATGCTCAGCTCTGCTGTCATACTGTTACTAACTACTGTAAATTCAGAAATTATTGCGATGTTTTTAATATTGCCAAAAAAGGGGACAGTGTTATAATTGCAATAATTTAAACTCGCGTTTTGATTTTTTTTATATGAACTAAACAGGATTGTCCTGAATATCACAAAAATGAAAATCAAATTTTAGTCTAAAAAGCTTCTAACAACTTAAAAAATGCCAATAAAAAATGCATGTGATCATTTCTGAATTTACGGTATTTAACTTTAATCATGTGATTTTGATGTCAGTTGTTCAATTGAAAATGATATAACTTTGTATATTTTTCAGATCTAGAATGAACAAGCAGTTAGTAGAAGATTTTCCAAACATTGATAATGGTATTTTGAGATCATAGTATCTGTACTTAAGGATGAAGACAACCTGACATCAACCTATAAAATCCTTTATCAAATCTCACATTATTGGAAATGATGGATGACTTTTTGCCGTTTTCGATTCTTGATGAATCTGACTCGGAAGATATTCTGTATTGTAAAAATTGTGGGGAGTTATTGGAGGAACAATCAGATATGGTCAATCACGACTGTCCGAAACTGTCTGTAGAACACAAAAAGGATTTGAAAATGACCTTGACACTAGATAAATTAAATCACAAGAATAAAACCCAAAATAAATCGTCATTGAACAAGCGTAAACATTGTGATACATTGAACCAAGAATTGACGGAACAAGTCTTTTTAATAAAAGAAGATACCACAATAAAAAACAATTACCATGTGAAAAAAACTCTGAATGAAAAAGATGCAAAAAGAACAAAATTAGACATAAATGAAGACAAGCAATCAAGTCAGTCTGAAAATAGAAAAAAGTGGGCAAATAAAACTTCAACGAAGATGAAATCTCAAAAACAGTTTGTGAAGAATAAGTCTTCAAAGGTAAAAATTCAAAGGTTAGATGTCAATTTGAAGGGAATAGATGATCCATTGTGTACAAAATTAGATAGTTTTATTTCACCTAAAGGAGTTTTGGAAGCAGATACTAAAGTGAATGGTAAGTCTGTTGAAATGCAGGAGAAAATCGAACCTGCATCTAATAGGCTTGGACCAGAGATCAAACAAAACCCGTCTAAGATAAAACAAAACTCTAGAAAAACAGGAAGTCATAAACATAAAATAATGCCTTCAGTCAGAGCAGAAATTAAAGGAACAACTAATTCAGACAATGTTAATATTCGCATTGAAAAGTTTCAAAACAATGAGCAGTGTTCTCCCAAAATGAGAATTGAGAGAGAACAAAATGAAAAGGACATTACATCAACTAAGGTGACTCCAAAATCAACAGATAATACACAAACATTAAATTCTGATGTTGTTGACAACACCAATAGACAAGATGATGTGGCAATGCATCAAACTCTTCAAGGGGAAATAACTCAGGCAAGCAGCCCTCACATGGGAGGAGAAATAGAAGAAAAACAGGAAGAAAAAGTATCAGAAAAAGGAGGTGGAACTAAAAAGCCTTTGTTTATGACATTGTGTGACTCTTGTGGATTTTTTGTACCTACGGAGCATGAATGTGCTGTTCAGAATAACAGTAATCTTGAACTTTTTACTTCTGTTTTATCGACAGAATCTGAAGATAGAATTCCTAAAGGAACTGATTTTGTAATTGTTGAGAAAGGAGCAAGTAATCAAGATCTGTCAGTACAAAATTTTCATCAAATAAATGGCTATTTGAAATCAGGAAAAGACTCCACGTTAGAGGATTACAATTGTATACAATGTGGTGAGTCATTTGTCAGTAACAATATACAAATCAAAAGTGAAGAACAAATCTTCTCAATTGGTTCAGATTTGATTACATTCTTTCGATGTGAGAAATGTACAATATTGCTAAGTGTCAAAGATAAAATTAAAGAAGGCTTCGTAACTTGTATGAATGTTGATGATTTTACACCTCTAATAGAAAGAAAAAAGAATAAGGTTGTATGTAGAATATGTGGTGAGGATTTGAATGAACTGGAAAAAATCAAACGGTTGTCTCATTTTGTCAGTCATGCTAAACAAATAAAGAAGCAGTGTATAATTTGCCTTCAGCCGATTTTTACATTAAGGAAAACGAGAACACATATGAGGAAGCATAAAATCTTAATAGATTCTACAAACTTTTTCCGACAAGTAAAACCAGAATTAAGTGGATGTCATAAAAAACCTGAAAAAATAAATAGTATGACAAATAATGATATGTATTCAATGTGTAATGAAAAAACTGTTAATAGGGTTCAAAGTTCAGAAGGGTCAGCAGCAGAAATATCACGCGTAGAAACAGGAATTTTGGACCATGTTACAACAGAACTGACAAATTGTAATCAAACAGACAAGGATGGAAACATGTTCAGAGTTGATTTGGCCAAAAATACTCTCATTTGTAATTTTCCAAAAGAGGGTAAAAACAAAAACATGTCACATGACACAATGAGAAAATCAGTTGGTATATCATCTTCACGGAACGAAAGCTCGGAGAGAAGCCAATCGGTGTATACTTACAAAGTAGATGGAAATAATGTTGTACCCACTTCAGAAACTGGTGTTCCAGATAACAGATGGCGAGGCAATGATCGTAACAAACTAACTAATTCCTTGGATAAATATAACCTGAGAAAGGGGAAAAGGAAGGTTGATTACGCTGAGTTGGATAAAGGGTTGGACCTAGCGAGTCAATGTACAGTAGCACCTTCACATGTACGACTGTCTTCTAGTTATAGGGGTCGTGGTTCTAACTTTAATGGCGTAGTGCCTGCTAAGTATCAGTCTGACCTGAATAGACAGTCAATTGCAGCCGCTACTTTCAATACCAAAGCATCATTAGTTAATAGACATGTAACTTCAATGTCTTATTATCATACACCTCCTGCAGGTAATAGACTTATGGTTACAATGGCATCTGATAACACAACCCCTGTAGTGCAGTCAAATACAAACATCATCAGAAGCAATCAGAATTATACAAACTCACTCCTTTCATCACAAGCTTACATAGGAGATCTAATTCAGACATTAGATACATGCCCTTCCACTGAGATTTCTGATCAGTTCTTACAATTGGCAGACGGTCACCCTGTTGTTAATACGCCAAGTTCACAGTTAAATGAGATATCTAGTAGTAAGAATATGTTTGATGACATTTTGACCTCTGTTGGAACTGTGAGAACTTACCCTAGTTACCATGGTAACAATCAAAGGCCAATATCACATGGTTTGCAGGAAGTTCAAACCCCTATTAATCATTCGAACTCCCATTTATTATTGGGAAACTTGTCACAGATTTCTGATGACAATGCTCCACATCTGCAGTCAAAATCTTTGATTCATGTGCCACAAGCTTCTGTTGTAAGATTGATTGATAATTCAGGACAAGTTAGTCAAACCACTCAAGGCAAAATGTCAAACACAAGCATGATTGACTTAAATAACATTTCAGTACCTGTATCGGCTACATCATACCCCAATGACCTATTGGGACAGTTAGTACAGTCTTCTGGTATAACAGAAAGTTTACAAGATGGGGATATTTTCAGCAATTATGTACAGGACAATATTCCTCATTCATCAAGAGACATACCTACTAGTCTAATGTCAACAACTCATGGGCCTCAGGTGTCACATACCTCTGTTCTGCCTAATCATGTGTCCAAAACCTTGAGTTTATCAAAGCCCTTGGCATTGCCTCAACAGGTGGCACTGACCTCGAGTATATCACAGCCTTTGGCTTTGCCTCAACAGGTGGCACAAACCTCAGGTATATCACAGCCCTTGGCATTGCCCCAACAGGTGGCACAGACATCAAGTATATCACAGACCTTGTCTTTGCCTCAACAGCTGGCACAGACCTTGAGTGTATCACAGCCTTTGGGTTTGCCACAACAGGTGGCAAAAACTTCAGAGTTGATAAATGTATCTGTAAGCTTGCCATATACCAGTAGTGGAAGTTTGATACAAAGTAACATGGCAAACACCACAACACATGAACCACAAACAAATACAGGAGGTGTGCCTAATAGTTTGGATGAGAACTTTAATAGAATACAGAAGCTTTACATGCAGGAGATGCCAGAAGGCATGACTGACGAGGAAGAGATCAAATTTTTGTCCCAAATGAGTTCTGGTGGTGCTACTCCATTTCAGATCAAGGAAAGTAGCGATAGTGATAATGAAAGTACTAGTGATAAGGTCAATTACTACAATCACAGTCAAAATGAGGACGAAAATGTGGAAAATTGTAACAAGGTGCAAAACGAAGAAAACGCTAATTGTGAAACTTTGAATATTGGCATTGTGCAAAATTTTGACGAAGGAAACCCAATGTTTGTACAAGAGGAAGTCGAAGTTGAGAGTACATATAGTAAAGGTAGACCTTTGACATGTCGGAGAAAGAAAATATCCCCCAAACAATCAGAAGATTTTAAATGTAAATTGTGTATACTAACCTTTAGACGTAAGGACCTGTTGTCAAAGCATGAAGAGCTACACGTGACTAATCCACATACTTGTTGGCAGTGTTGCCTCACATTTAATTCAGCTGTTCAATATTCAAACCATGTCAAAGACAAAGGTAATCACTGATTATAAAAGCACTTTTGATTTAGCTAGGGACAATATAGTTCAATTTATTTTTATTGGGGTCTAAGTTAAACTTTGCAACTACATTGTACTAGATATGTTAAATCTATCTGTTGGGTTTTATTTAATTTAAAAGTGAAATTTGTTTACTGGTAACTGCCATTCAAGATAATCCAAATGTTACTGGATAACTGTTTACTGGTATCTGCCATTCAAGATAACTTAAATGTTACTGGATAACTGTTAACTGGTACTTCCCATTCAAAAACTTCCCCAATGTTACTGGATAACCGTTTACTGGTATCTACCATTCAAAAACTTCCCCAAAGTTACTGGATAACTGTTAACTGGTATCTGCCATTCAAAAACTTCCCCAATGTTACTGGATAACTGTTTACTGGTATCTGCCATTCAAAAACTTCCCCAAAGTTACTGGATAACTGTTAACTGGTACTTCCCATTCAAAAACTTCCTCAATGATACTGGATAACTGTTTACTGGTACCACTCATTCAAATACTCTCCCAACGTTACTGGATAACTGTTCGCTGGTACCACCCATTCAAAAACTTCCCCAATGAAACTGGATAACTGTTAACTGGGTACCTCTCATTCTGGATAAGACCAGGGATGTTAAATTTTTTATCTAAGGCTGTAGATAATACATTTCTCTAGTTTTTGAATTTGAACTAAGAGTGTTATATTGATAATGTACCTTTAACTATTAATATATTTTTTTGTTTTTCGTATCAGTTGTTCTTATTTATTTAGTATGGCTGTATATCTCTGCTGTCTAATATAATAAACATTTCTTTTTTGTTTATATTTTATCAAGGTTAGATGTTTAAACGTTGTTATACATTTCTGTATTTTCTAAAATTATGAAATTTCTGATAAGAAAATGATAGCCTACAGGACACTGATGGAAGTAATAGAATTATTACAAACGAGACCCTGTTCTGATGTATGAGGGTAGTAATGCCCTTTACTGTCGGCCATCAAACAGTCATTTTCAGCTACTGTTAGCATCAAACTGGTTAAAATTTTAACGTGAATCGTCAAACTATCCTTATCATGATTCGTCAGAGGTGTCAAATAATTATCATTACCGTCATTTTGGGGGAAAATGTAATGTGATTTGTCAAAGTATAAAAGAACGTGTTCATTTTATCGTCGTGCACCAAAAATTACTGTTTACTTTATTTGGCTAGAATTTTTACTTTTATTCGTCATGAAGGTACCCCCATTAACACCCTCATGTATCTACTGGACAAATGGTTTTGAAGTCAGTAGTCGTTGAATGATATTGTAGTAAATATATACTGTAAATACTGCTGATTCAATACAAGGTGTTCTCTATTACATGTAAATGTTTGTTGATTATAAGGCCAAGATTGTAGACACAATTAAATGTATAGTAATATTGTGTAAATACTGCTTATTCAATACAAGGTGTTCTCTATTACATGTAAATGTTTGTTGATTATAAGGCCAAGATTGTAGACACAATTAAATGTATAGTAATATTGTGTAAATACTGCTTATTCAATACAAGGTGTTCTCTATTACATGTGAATGTTTGTTGATTATAAGGCCAAGATTGTAGACACAATTAAATGTATAGTAATATTGTGTAAATACTGCTTATTCAATACAAGGTGTTCTCTATTACATGTGAATGTTTGTTGATTATAAGGCCAAGATTGTAGACCAATTAAATGTATAGTAATATTGTGTAAATACTGCTTATTCAATACAAGGTGTTCTCTATTACATGTGAATGTTTGTTGATTATAAGGCCAAGATTGTAGACACAATTAAATGTATAGTAATATTGTGTAAATACTGCTTATTCAATACAAGGTGTTCTCTATTACATGTGAATGTTTGTTGATTATAAGGCCAAGATTGTAGACCAATTAAATGTATAGTAATATTGTGTAAATACTGCTTATTCAATACAAGGTGTTCTCTATTACATGTGAATGTTTGTTGATTATAAGGCCAAGATTGTAGACACAATTAAATGTATAGTAATATTGTGTAAATACTGCTTATTCAATACAAGGTGTTCTCTATTACATGTGAATGTTTGTTGATTATAAGGCCAAGATTGTAGACACAATTAAATGTATAGTAATATTGTGTAAATACTGCTTATTCAATACAAGGTGTTCTCTATTACATGTGAATGTTTGTTGATTATAAGGCCAAGATTGTAGACACAATTAAATGTATAGTAATATTGTGTAAATACTGCTTATTCAATACAAGGTGTTCTCTATTACATGTGAATGTTTGTTGATTATAAGGCCAAGATTGTAGACCAATTAAATGTATAGTAATATTGTGTAAATACTGCTTATTCAATACAAGGTGTTCTCTATTACATGTGAATGTTTGTTGATTATAAGGCCAAGATTGTAGACACAATTAAATGTATAGTAATATTGTGTAAATACTGCTTATTCAATACAAGGTGTTCTCTATTACATGTGAATGTTTGTTGATTATAAGGCCAAGATTGTAGACCAATTAAATGTATAGTAATATTGTGTAAATACTGCTTATTCAATACAAGGTGTTCTCTATTACATGTGAATGTTTGTTGATTATAAGGCCAAGATTGTAGACCAATTAAATGTATAGTAATATTGTGTAAATACTGCTTATTCAATACAAGGTGTTCTCTATTACATGTGAATGTTTGTTGATTATAAGGCCAAGATTGTAGACACAATTAAATGTATAGTAATATTGTGTAAATACTGCTTATTCAATACAAGGTGTTCTCTATTACATGTGAATGTTTGTTGATTATAAGGCCAAGATTGTAGACACAATTAAATGTATAGTAATATTGTGTAAATACTGCTTATTCAATACAAGGTGTTCTCTATTACATGTGAATGTTTGTTGATTATAAGGCCAAGATTGTAGACCAATTAAATGTATAGTAATATTGTGTAAATACTGCTTATTCAATACAAGGTGTTCTCTATTACATGTGAATGTTTGTTGATTATAAGGCCAAGATTGTAGACCAATTAAATGTATAGTAATATTGTGTAAATACTGCTTATTCAATACAAGGTGTTCTCTATTACATGTGAATGTTTGTTGATTATAAGGCCAAGATTGTAGACCAATTAAATGTATAGTAATATTGTGTAAATACTGCTGATTCAATACAAGGTGTTCTCTATTACATGTGAATGTTTGTTGATTATAAGGCCAAGATTGTAGACACAAATAAATGTATAGTAATATTGTGTAAATACTGCTTATTCAATACAAGGTGTTCTCTATTACATGTGAATGTTTGTTGATTATAAGGCCAAGATTGTAGACACAAATAAATGTATAGTAATATTGTGTAAATACTGCTGATTCAATACAAGGTGTTCTCTATTACATGTGAATGTTTATTGATTATAAGGCCAAGATTGTAGACACATTTAAAAATATAATGTTATTGTGTAACTAAAAAATTACATGCAGGAACATGAAGCAACAATCAATTAGTCAGAAGCTTGCTTCAACATGTTTGATCTTGTCAGTATTCTTTGTTTAAAATTGTGTTAAGTTTGATATTTTATTGTATTTTTCAATTGAAACAAAACAAAAAAAAATTATTAGGGTCTCCTGATAGTGATCAGTCTGTTTTTCTGTCCTTCCGTCCATAACAAATTATGTCTGCTGTATATCAAGAGATCTGTTATAAATTCACACTTGACACTCAACATGTAATATATATTAACCAACACCAGATGTTGTGTTTTATTGCTTGTACAACTTCCTAAGTCAAAGGTCAAGGTCAAAAACTTTGGTTCCGATGACAATACCATGTCCTATGGGTCAGATTATGTCCACTCTTTATTTTTAGAACCGTTTTGATTTCAGAGTTTAGAGTGTGTCATAACTAAGGTTTCAGTTGACAACCACATGTCCTATGGTAAAAATCATTTCCAGTAGTCACATGACATAGTTGATATTGTAAATTATCATTCAAAAGTGGAAAATTCTTAACTGGCTCATGAAAGACTTCAAAAGTTATTATATCTTGTATTACCCTAAGCATGTGACACTAAGATGCAAGAGCAGTGACTGGCTGACTGTGAGTCAGAATCATGTATAAAGTTACGTCTCTTCCTGTTTAATTGGTAGATATCATGGTGAAAATTTGTCTCATTATATATAAATAGCACAAAACATATGACTTTGAAACGTTTTGACCATGGAAGACGTGTATATAATTGCCAATCAAGTTATTAACCCCATATCAACTTGTTAATTGTTATTGATGTTTACCTTCCTTTTGAATTGAATATTTCTTAGTTATATCATTAAGACTTCGACAGTCAAGTTCAGATTTTTAGGCAGTTAAGCTGCCTTATGCGAGCACCCTGGATTTGTGTGCTACCCAATAAATGCTGAAATACGTGCCATTGTTATTATCTAGCTGGATATTATGTTATTTATAACTTATTGGACATTTTTTTCATACTTTTCATTCTGGATTACAAAAAATATGACCAAAAAAACCTTAAATGATCGTCGATTTTCCCAAAAGTTTTGAAGTTGCACATTGGAAGTAGAGCACATTAGGAATCCTTATGTATTTTATTATCCCCTGAGCTTTTGGCTAAGATGTCAAAGAACAAATGTATGAAATATTTAATCGCCGAAAATCTCTAAAGACAAGTAGTTTAGATTTCCCAAATTGCAAAAGTCGTAGGAATATTGTTTGTCATCAATACGTAGTCAACTACGTCAGTAGTCTATTAAAATAAGTTCGACTGGTCACGCTGTTGGCGGCAATTTTGAATTAGAATACGAAATTTCGTATCTTTTCAATTTGGACGCAGGGGTTCAAATTAGCGGTGGTCCGAGGTCTGCGACCTTCCATTTTCGCAGTCGGACTTTCTACTTGGTTACTAGCTATATATATATCTACGCCGACGGACCTTGAAAGAAAATAAAAAAATAACTTTCCAAACATTTTTACCAAAGTTTTCTAATAAACGATCTCAAACTTATTTTCATCATTACTATCCATGACAGCGATGTTCAATTTGTTCAACCGCTAGATTTATACAGAAAATCGCCGACAAATAATATGTAAATCCGAGTAAAATCGTATCTCACTTCATCTGTCAAAAACAACATTGAAAATAAAATGGCTGCCGGGGAAGACAATTACAATATCGGATCCGATTCCGGAAGCGGATAATGGTAATCCCGGGTTTGGCTATCATTTAAAAAAAAATCCAGACAGGTGACAAAATACATCTATGCATGGTAAATAAATATAAACACTAGTAAGAATTGAAAACCAAAAGATATATGTAAAAGAAAGAAAAAGCAGAAAACATTTTGTACACAAATTTTAATGTCAAAATCCAATACAATGTGACAGCTGGGAACAGTTTATCTAACAATATATATATATATGTTTCTGGTAACAGTATAGATTTTCTTTATCAGTGATAAATGTTGGTAATGCATGTTAGATGCTTTTAAAGTTAAACATATTACTGCAATGATCTGCAATTTCAAGGGGTATTTTCTTCTTCTCAATTTTGATGGGTCAGTTAAATAGCTGGAAGTTTCTTATATAAAAAAAAAAAAGATGTGATGTGATTGCCAATGAGACAACTGTCCACAAAAGACCAAAATGACACAGACATTAACAACTATAGGTCATTGTACTGCCTTCAACAATGAGCAAAGCCCATACCATTACCACATAGTCAGCTATAAAAGGCCCCAATAAGACAATGTGAAACAATTCAAACAAGAAAACTAATAGCCTTATTTATATAAAAAAAATAACTATGAAACAAATATGTTACACATAAACAAACGACAACCACTGAATTACAGGCTCCTGACTTGGGACAGGCACAAATAGTGCAACTATATATATGATACCTGAATGTAAGCAAATCTTATTATATATAGGTGGAGTCCATTGGGCCACTCTACCTCCTCCTGTTTGATAACTTAGAAACGGATGAGATCCCCACCCCTGGACCGTATACATTCATGTATGAGACTAAATCAATAATCAAATGAAATATAATGGAAGTCCCCAGGATCATCCCACCCCCTCATGTTTTAGAACTTGGAAACAGTCGAGATCCCCACCCCTAAACCATATTTATTCATGTATGGGACAACATATAATTAATCAATTGAATATAGGGGGAGTCCCTGGGGATCACCCCATCCCTCCTGTTTGATAACTTGGTAACTGTCGAGATCCCTATCCCTAAACCATATATCTTCATGTAGTGGACAATATAACAAATCAAATGAAATATGTAGAGGGAGTCCCTGGGGATCACCCCACCCCTCCTATTTGAGAACTTGGAAACGGTCGAGATCCCCACCCCTCCTATTTGAGAACTTGAAAACGGTCGAGATCCCCACCCCTAAACCATATATATTTATGTATGGGACAATATAACAAATCAAATGAAATATGTAGAGGGAGTCCCTGGGGATCACCCCACCCCTCCTATTTGAGAACTTGGAAACGGTCGAGATCCCCACCCCTAAACCATATATATTTATGTATGGGACATATAACAAATCAAATGAAATATGTAGAGGGAGTCCCTGGGGATCACCCCACCCCTCCTATTTGAGAACTTGGAAACGGTCGAGATCCCCACCCCTAAACCATATATATTTATGTATGGGACAATATAACAAATCAAATGAAATATGTAGAGGGAGTCCCTGGGGATCATCCCACCCCTCCTATTTGAGAACTTGGAAACGGTCGAGATCTCCACTCCTAAACCATATAAATTTATGTATGGGACAATATAACAAATCAAATGAAATATGTAGAGGGAGTCCCTGGGGATCACCCCACCCCTCCTATTTGAGAACTTGGAAACGGTCGAGATCCCCACCCCTAAACCATATATATTTATGTATGGGACAATATAACAAATCAAATGAAATATGTAGAGGGAGTCCCTGGGGATCACCCCACCCCTCCTATTTGAGAACTTGGAAACGGTCGAGATCCCCACCCCTAAACCATATATATTTATTAGTGTTGTCAAATTGAACAGTTTTGATTAACCGGTTACTCGGACAATCTCTCGACCGATTAACCGGTTAACCGATCGTTGAATTGATGTTTTAAAGGTCTTCGGTTTTATAAGAAGATGAATTGAAGTTTATGGTTTGACATTATAAGGCTTGGCTTTGAGCAGTCAGATAAAAGTTTATTTTTGATAATCCAATACTACCATATCTACAATGGCATCTGAAATAACTTCAGAATGTGAAGATGAAAACCGTCTTAATATCATCGGATTATGCCCGCGTCACACTGTCCCGATTTTTACGCCGATGGCAACACGATAATGGAAATTTTCAAAATCGGGACTGATCGTATTTAGATCGGGCTATTCGTAGTGCCATCTTTAACCATCGTAGAACCATCGGCTACTTTTTCTAGCCTTCGGGGACAACTTCGGGAAGGGTTCTAAATTTTTTAACATGTTAAAAAATCCCCGAAGGTGCGTCCGATGTTGAGGGTTCGTATTGAGTTCGTATCACCATCCTCAGCATCGTAATGTCAACGGAAATGCATCTTTGCACATCGTATTGCATTCGTGTTTCCATCGTTTCCATCGGGCAGTTTTGACATTACGATGTCTACACGAATGAATCACGAAGATACCCGAAGGTCTTACGATGGCAACACGACTTCGTGAAGACCTCGTAATCCCGTCGTGTTGCCATCGAATACAAGTACGAAGGCGACAAGATGGAACTACGACGGCAATAAATCCAGCTAAATGTAAGTTAATTTTAGCGCTAAAATACATTTAAAGTGCCATGCGCGATATGCACTGGTCAGTCTAATACGACTGTTAAGAAAGACGTTCACAAAACATGGAGCTCATATCATATGATTCTATGAGAACAAGAAAGGCGACAGCGTTGTTTCTATTAATTCAAATGGAACAAGAAGAGCAGCTATTACAGGCTCAGGATTTACTTTTACAAGTAAAATATTATTTTTTGTCAATTTTTCATATCAAGTAACATAATGAAAATCATAAACGCGCCTCGTACACCAACACTGCAGGTACACGTATATAGGGAAACCGACTTTTTCTTCATTATTCTGATTTTTATGTTTCGTCTCAGTTGTTGTCACAAGAATGTTTACTCCATAACCATTTTGTTTTCTATATGTCATATTTTGCCGCATTTGTTGCTTTCCCCACATCCTTCCTTTTGTCTATATTATTATGATATTCTTTTGGAAAGGGCTCTTTTTGAATAAAAGGGATCAACGAACTCATTACCTTACCTTTAAGATAGATCAGTAAACATGGGCATAATTATGGGTGATTATTCAGACTAGTGCACACATTTTACAGTTCAAACAAGGCAATGCCGAGCGTGGCATCCCCTCGTATGTAACATATTGGGGACAAATATGGACACTATATTTGTATATGACACATGCAGAAAATAGTAAATTGAATATGCATATTTGATACATAAACTATTTTTTTTTAGAAATCAACCAAAACATTCAGTAACTGGAAATACCTTTAATATTGTCTTTAGAACCAGCAGGTAAAAAAAATGAGCAACCAATTTCCTGTGTATTATGCTATTTCAAGGAGAAAAAAAAAGTCCATCTGCATGACCTTGACCTTTGGCCTTGAACGTAAAAAATGTCAGTTCAGTACAAGGAAGAACAATATACCAAATGTGGTTAAAATCTTTTGAAGCATATTGGTTTTAGAGTGTCCACAAGGGTGATATTGCCTTGTATTACAACTGACACTGTGACCTTGACCCTTGAACTTTAAAGTCAATAGCGCTTAAGATATTCTTAACGAGTAACGCCATACCAAGTTTTGAGCATTTTGGTTCTAGAGTGCCCATAACAATTTAATCTACACGCAACTTACATGTAGTAGGCGAGGGGATAATAAACTAAGTTTTATAAGAATTAGATAAAAAGATCGATTTCCCGCCACGCATGGCAGACTTGTACAGAAACGATATGTTGTCGAAATTCTGTTCGTATCTTTTAGACATCGTATGGCCATCGCGCCATCATCGTTATCCATCGCGCCATCATCGTAATCCATCGTGTAGCCTTCGTAATCCATCGTGTAGCCTTCGTGATCCATTGTGTAGGCTTCGGTTGAGATATGAAGCTTAAATGCCCGTCTTCGGTTAACCTTCGTATGTCCATCTTTTGCTATCGTATATAATTTCGGCACCTTCGTATAGACTTCGTTATTCATCGTACTTGCTTCGGTCACTTTTTTGTATTTTAACGAGATCGGGACCAACTTCGTACGAACTTACAATTTTCGCATTCGGGTGTCCATCGTATATAAAAATCGGGACAGTGTGACGCGGGCATTAACAATGTATATAACCGGTAGTTGTTTCATTTTCTCTGGTTTCACAGAAAAATTATGCTGTGGAGTGTTTCAATTTGAGTTCATTAAGCTTGTTACTAGTACCACACAGTATTATACATTGATTCCATTCACATAATTTGCGGTTAACCATTTTTGAGTCCGCATTTCGTTTAAAGTATAACAAAGCATTAGAAGATAGAAGTGACATATTTTCATTATCTACGCGATATTAAATCAAAGTAGAATAATGAAGTAAATCGTAAAATTTAATCAGCTACCAGCTGCTCACAATACATGTACGCTAATTATGTTTACCAGCCTGTTTTTTTTTTTTTTTTTTGTGTTACCTTTGTTCCATTAATACTTACTTTTAAATTAGATCGTGCCCCGAGCTGATTTAAAAGTTGTCTGTGTGTTAATTAATTTTGTAAAATTGGAGCGTTTTTAAGGTAAACAATATAGTGATCAATATACTGGACAATAGATCTGTCAAATTAATTAGCAAGACTATCATTTTAATAATTAATTAATCATTTCGATACGCATTTATATCAAATCTATTAACATAGAAAAAAAGGTCCGGTTAACCGGTTTGAGTTTTTGGTATTCGTTATTCGGTCCTTTCGACGGTTAACCGGTTAACCGATTAACCGTTAACAACACTAATATTTATGTATGGGACATTCACAATATAACAAATCATATGAAATATAGGTGGAGTTCGTGGGGCCACTCTCCCCCTTCCGGTTAGAGAATTTGGAAACAGTTGAGATCACCAATCTTAAACCATATATATTCTTGTATGGGACAATATTACAAATCAAAGGAATAATGTGGGGGTCCCTAGGGTCACTGTTCATCCTCCTGTTTGAGAACTTGGAAACATTCGAGATCCTCAACCCTAAACCATATTTATTCATGTATGGGACAATATAACTATTCAAATAAAATATATAGGGGGTTCCCTGGGGGTCACCCCACCCCTCATGTTTGAGAACTTGATAACTGTCAAAATCCCCACCTCTAAACCATATATATTCATGTATGGGACAATATAACAAATCATATGAAATATAGATGGAGTTTGTGGGGCCACTCTACCCCTTCCTGTTTGAGAATTTATAATGGTTGAAATCCACAATCTTAAACCATATATATTTATGTATGGGATAATATTACAAATCAAATAAATTACAAGGGGGTCCCTATGGTCACTGTACACCCTCCTGTTTGAGAACTTGGAAAAATTCGAGATCCTCACCCCTTAATCATATATACTCATGTATGGGACTATATAACAAATCAAATGAAATATAGGGGAAGTCCATGTGGTCACCATACCCTTCCTGTTTAAGAACTTGGAAACAGTTGGGATCCCCACCTCTAAATAAAATGAAATATAGGGAGAGTCCCTGTGGTCACCATACCCCTCCTGTTTAAGAACTTGGAAACAGTTGGGATCCCCACCTCTATATAAAATGAAATATAGGGAGAGTCCCTGCAGTCACCCCACCTTTAAATTAAACCATATATAATCATGTATGAGAACTGATCAAATGAAATATAGGGAGAGTCCTTAGGGTCACCCTACCCACTCCTGTTTGATAACTTAGTGTACTGTTGAACACAAACTCAGATTTCTTTCCAGGGAAGCAAGTCTATTCATACTTTTACTAGCTCGTACTAAAGTCAATTTGAACTTCTAACAGTCAACCAATACTAACGTTAACGAACTGCAATCATTGCAAACTTGTACCACTGCAGACTCATGACCATGAAAAAATATACTTGATATATGTGTTGCTTTTAAAAACTTTGACAAAATATGTATTATTTGCCTCAATGATTAATTCATTAAAGGAACATAAATGTACAATATATGATTGTTTAATGTTTGTTCTTTTTAAAAAATCTTTAAAAAACAAATTGAAGCAACAATATTTGTTTTATTATATAAACTTCTGCCAAGTTTGCCTCTGCTTTTTTTTACTTAACTGCCTACAGCGCCTTTGGTGCTTTGATTTAGTAACAGAAACCTATTATTTCAGATTTTTACCAGATTTTAAAAACATAATATGTTGAACATGTTGAAGTTTAATGTGTTATTTTTGTGCTAAAACACGCTAAGTGTTAGAATTAGCCTGCACCCTTTTTGTGTGTATTGTATCATAACTAAATGACATTTTCAACTCAGAATGAAGACAGCATTGATAGTTATAACATGCTTGACAAAATAAGTTGACCATATTATGATCTATTATGATAAAAGATGCCAATTGACATTGATGAAAACATCACTTACTAATCTTAATTTTCCTGGGCAAATATTATAGCAATCTGGGTGTTTCTTTTGATCTGCTTTTTCTGTTTAAAATACTTTTTTCTACATTTATGTAAGTGTTTTAAAGACATTTTACTGCACAATTGATATTGATGATAGTAAGGTTTCTTGGGGGGAGGGGTTGTGATACAAATATAACATGTATAAGTTAACTGCACTTAATTAACATATTTTAACTTATTGCTGATATTTTATGCAGGCCTTAAATTGTAGGGGTATAATTATTTGTAGTATGTGGATGTGTTCACCAAGCCATCCAGCCATCCATCTATAATATATCAGATTTAAGATTTGAATTAGGGTAGTGCACAATGGAGTTGTCATAATATTAAAAAGGAAACTAGTTAGGCACGTTCAATATGGTGTGAACTTTTAAAAATATATGTAAAATTAGGGTTATGATGGGGTTTGTACATTTCACTAGTTATCTATTGGACACATATTTGTGTTTATTTGATATTTTGATTAATGATATGATTTATGGAAATGAGAACTTTTTTTGGTAATACAAAAAATGTAATTTTCAAACTAAGGGAAAAAAATCATTTGCTTAATTATAATTATTATTTGATAAGGAACTGTTCTTAGGGGTATGTCGTCTTATGTAACCATGGTCAGTGTGGAATCAGTTAATATCATTCTTGAATTAATGGGCGTTAATATTCCCAAAAGTATTCAATTGATTTGTTCAATGTTTTGTTTGTGTGTTCACAAAAGTATTGGGGCTGTAATTTTTATGCCCCACCTACGATAGTAGCAGGGCATTATGTTTTCTGGTCTGTGGATCCCTTGTTCGTCCGTATGTGCTTTCATTTGTTCGTTCGTTCGTCTGTCCTGCTTCAGGTTAAAGTTTTTGGTTAAAGTAGTTTTTGATTAAGTTGAAGCCCAATCAACTTGAAACTTAGTATACATGTTCCTTATGATATGATCTTTCTAATTTTAAAGCCAAATTAGACTTTGATCCCAATTTCATGGTCCACTGAACATAGAAAATGAAAGTGGAAGTTTCAGGTTAAAGTTTTTTGGGTCAAGGTAGTTTTGATAAAGTTGAAGTACAACCAACTTGAAACTCAGAACACATGTTGCCTATTGTATGATCTTTCTAATTTTAATGCCAAATTATATTTTTTACCCCAATTTCACGGTCCATTGGACATGCAAAATGATAGTATGAGTGGGGCATCCGTGTACTTAGGACACATTCTTGTTTCTCATGTATTATTATTTGTATTTAAGCCTTAAAACTGTTCTGTTATCTTCCTGTTTTGTACAATAAGTTAATCACAGGGAGACATTTTGTGAATGTCAAGCAATAATTTAAAATATTTCAGTATTATAATGAAATCTGTGCTGTACTTCTCGTCATTTTTATTCTCTATGTTTATGACAAAAGATGTTCCAATGCATCATAATACAAGGGCTGTGTAACATTATGTAGTTATATCTTTAATATTATCTCATCATATATTCAACAATAAATACGTTACCTGCTAGTTGTTTCATTTATGTTGTCAAGAGTTAAGTTGTTCATTTGTTAGGCTGCCGTCATATGAAAAACATACATAAAATACAATTTACATTTCATATGCGAGGTAAGGGGGCTCGTGGGTCTAAATCATTTTTTTTAATTTAATATAGGATTTCGCTATATTTTTCTATAGATGAACTGTATCTTATACTTAATAGAAAAATGAAATAAAAAAATGGGGTCACCGTTCATTTACGCTCACAATCTGCCTTTGAAAGAAGCATACATTTTTGTTTATGTCCTTTTTTTCTGTTGAACTAATAGGAGAAATAGCGATAATATCGAAATAAAAACAGAACTTAATTACAGAAATCGCTTAAATTTTGCAATTATTTAGTTTATGTACAGCTTATTCGAAAACAACAATAAAAAATATAGGTCACCGATGAGTTAAAAAAGATATTTCAATTTTAATGCCAAAAAATGGCATTTTTGCACCAAAGGGGGATTATTTGGAGCTTCTCAATGATATCTACATTTTAAAAGTCACCTGGGGCCAACACGTATTGATTTTTTGGAATTAATTTTGTACCATATCATAAAGTAACAACTACTAAAGGTTATTAATAAAAATTTGTAATGAAAAATAAATGTTAAATTTTTTTCTGAAAATCTTATACCCGCGAGCCTCCTTAAGAGTGACTCTAAATGTTTATTATACCTAAGAGGTATGGCATTTATCCTCTGTATTTGTTTCTCCAACATGGCAATGAATCTTAAAGTCTCAAATCCTGGTAGAAATAAACTATTTAAGAGTCAATATTATAAACCATGAACAATTTTCAACAATTGTAAAAAAAAACTTCCATATAAATTTCTATAAGTAGATAAAAGGAGATGTAGTATAAGTGCCAATTAGACAACTCTCAATCCAAGTCACAATTTATACAAGTAAACCTTTATAGATCCAAAGTACAGTCTTCAATACGGAGTCTTGGGATACACACAACAGCAAGCCATAAAGGGCCAAAAAAAATTACTAGTGTGACACCATTCAAACAGGAAAACCATTGGGCTCATCTATAACAACACGAAATAAAAGCAAAGGTATGTCCTCTCGATTGGACAGTAGTTTCTGCTCCAATAGCTTCATCGTTCTTGTTGCTCATGCAGTACATCATGTGATGTCCCATTCGGTTATGTTTTTATCGAGAAAATAGAAAACTGGACAGTGGCTAATATTTATGGTCATCTCTGGAAACTGAATAGTGGCTAATATTTATGGTAATTTCTGACAACTTTTTAATACGGCTCGACTAAATCAAACGATGTAGATGATTTCGAACAGGATGCTTGCCTTAAAGCGGCAGGTACAGCCAAAATAGACAAACAATCCCTGACTGATTCATTACAGTTATACAAGGACGACATTCATAAGTCATGTTTGCAGCAAATGTTCAAAAGATGGTACACATTTATTTCTCGAACAATCAAGTAACAAAAATACCGAACTCAATGGTGAAATCCTAAATTCAAACACACCAAACGCTTGGAAAACAACTATCATATTCGTGACTTGGTACAGGCATTTTCTTATGTAGAAATTGGTGGATTAAACCTTGTTTTATAGTTACCTAAATGTCTCACTTGTGTGACAGTCGCATTTCATCAGTAATATAAAGTAAAATAGTAAAAGTATATTCTAGCATCATTACATTTTTATATACAACATCTTGTTTGAACTATTCTGTTCTTGTATTGGTATGACGTCGACTTTGAACAAAGGTTTGCTTAAAGCGCTGATTAAAGCTAGTATCATCCTCTATTTATTATTCTATTCCCCTTGTTTATTCCGAAAAATATATTTTTATGATATGTTTGATATATCACTGAATGACTTTTTATATACTCTAGTTTTTTTCGTCTTCTAAAAACATGACCAGTATTTGAATATAATAATTACATATACTAGTAGTATTCAGCCTAGCATAACGTACAGCAAACAATATTTTGATCAATCTCATATGACCCCTTGAGTAAGCATTTCTTATGTTAAAGTAAATAAGCAGAACTTTTCTGTTTACTATTTGTCTTCATTAAAATCATTAAGCCAGTTGCATGTGTACTCATCTGCTGAAAAGAAACGTTGGTTCTTCATCAATCAAGTGTAGTATCAGAGAATTCAATACAGTCCAGGGTAATTATAGCATTGAAAAAAAAACAAAGTTGGATATCATCCAATACACTGAATAATAAGTTTAAATATTTCTATAAAGGAACCAATCAATATGTATCAAGTTTAGTATTTGTCTAGTTCATTTTATTTACAAACGTTATTTAAATGTTAACAATAATATAGAACAGGTATAAACACGTCCTAATTCCTTCCTGGTGGGCCAACATTTTAGACAACGACGTACTTGATGTGTGCCATATAAACAGTAAGTTCCATTGTTTATATTCAAAGAGATATGTTATTTTTAAATATTTATTCACAATTTAAGTTAGCTTTATTATTTCAAATAACTTAAAAGGGAGAGCTTGAATTGGATTGGAGAAAGAGGAATAGTGGGGAATTAGATAACATTTTTAAAATAAAGATTATTTTGTTCTGCCTTATGAAGAAATTTACTCAATGCAATTCGTTCTTGTGTTATTTATTTGAAAAAAGAGGCCTCCTGACCAATCTTTACTGACGTAGGTGATACTCAAACTCTATTCTATCAAACAAGCTATATAAGACCCTGCCATGACAAAATGTAAAACAATTCAAAAGAAAAAACCCAAATAGCCTGACTTTAAAATAAGAATAAACTTAACACTATTCAAAATTAACCGAAACATTACAATTAAACTGTTTTAAACTATCACCTCATAAAGGATAGAAAAGACATTAAAACTTCAAATGCAAATCTCTCTTACTATGACAGACAGTGCTTCAAATATGTCATGACGATGGTGTTACCATGAATTGCCACAAAACTTAAGTAAACTGCTGACAAAGTTCTATTTATGTTCAGGTAATGGCATCAAGTGAACCTGTACCCTGTGGGCCATGTAGAGAAGAGAAAGTAAATACTAAAGCTGACATTTGGTGTAACAACTGTGATGAAGGATTATGTTCAACATGTTCAAGTCATCACAAAAGAATAAAATCATCCCGTGATCATAAGACTATTGATATCGAAAACTATACAAGCCATAAACCTCTATCTGGCTTATTTAAAGCAGAATGTGATGCGCATAGTCAACAGTTCAACCTGTACTGCCCCAGTCATTTAACACCTTGCTGTGATGAATGTATTTCTACTAGTCATTCAAAATGTACTGGAATAACAAGTCTAGCTAGTGTAGTGGAGAAAACCAAGATTGAAAAATCCCAAGAATCTGTAGAAAAGGATATTAACTCCATCTCACATTTCTTGGATAAACTGATAAACAACAAATCCGGAAACCTTAAAAGAGGTGAACAACAATATGAATCAATAAAGCAATCAGTTAGTAAAATTCGAAATAAAATTAATATAAAATTAGATCGTCTTGAGGAAAAGCTATGTAAAGAAGCAGATACTGTATGGGGTCGGGAAAAATCAAAATTAACAAGTCTTATTACTGAAATTGAAGATAAAACGAAACAACTGAAGGAAATGCAAGATGATTTAAAAACAGTTACAAACCATACTTCAAAACTACAATCATTTCTAGGAGTTCATTTGATTGAACAAAAAGTTCATCTATTTCAAAGATATGTTGAAGATATTGAAGACAGTGAGAGTGATTGTGACATTGACATCAAAATAAAGCAAAATGATGAAACAGATAAAATACTCAAAGAATTACAATCAATTATATCCTTTGGAGACGTGACTGTTATTAAAATTGAAAAGTCATTGAAGAAGAAAACAAGTGTGAGTATGGAAGCACAAATACAATTACAAGAACAATCTAACATACAAAATATGACAATGAATATTGAAACAAGAATACAGATCGATACAATGAAAAAGATTAGTGACATGATTTGTCTAATGGATGGACGATTTATAATAGTTGAACTAGATGGTAATGTTAACTTACTTACTTCTGACGGCACACTAGAGAAACAGTTACTAGCTATACCGGGTGAAGCCTGGAGTGTAACACAGATCAATAAAAACACTATAGCTATTACTTATCCTGGTGAGGGAGCCATCAAGATCTTCAATATAAAGACGGAAACAGTCACCAAAATTATCACATTTGACAGAGCATGCTGGGGTTTATCATATTCCAGTGATTCTCTGATTGTAGGTTTAGGTACCGATGAAATCCGTATTATAGACTTGGAGGGAAATACACTTAAGTTAATGCAAGTCGGGAGTAAATCATTCCTGACTCGCCTTGTTTACTGCAATGAAAGAGTAATCTATACTGACAATGTTGGTAAAGCAGTATACTGTGTGGACGAATCAGGTAAACAGATCTGGCAATACAAACAATATTTATTACGACCAATGTACAGATATGTATGGTAACATTATTGTAGCAGACTCCGACTCTGGTAGTATAATAGTAGTTTCAAAAGATGGGCTGGATAGTAAAATACTGAATAGGACAGATGATATAGAGTATAAGCCTTCGTTTATGTGTTTTAACAAGAGAAATGATTCTTTTGGTTTTATTTATGAGGGCCATGGCAATAACATAACCCGATTCAATATGTCTTATGAGTAAATATGCACTGAAAAATGTGAGAACATTACTTGACAATGATATAAAAATGTGTAATGATGTTGTAGAAATTTTATAATATGTTCCTTACGTCGTAACTACAATCCCCTTCCCTTTCATGAATGAATGTGACCTACCGAATTAGACTATTTACCGGATCTGTAATCACATAAGCAACACGACGGGTGCCACATGTGGAGCAGGATCTGCTTACCCTTCCGGAGCACCTGAGATCACCCCTAGTTTTTGGTGGGGTTCGTGTTGTTTATTCTTTAGTTTTCTATGTTGTGTCATGTGTACTATTGTTTTTCTGTTTGTCTTTTTCTTTTTTTAGCCATGGCGTTGTCAGTTTGTTTTAGATTTATGAGTTTGACTGTCCCTTTGGTATCTTTCGTCCCTCTTTTATAATAGACGCAAAATTTGTCGGAACAATCTTATATAAACCAATTTTATAAGTGCGGTTACTAGGTGAGTTTTAATAGAATGAAATTTATTTCAACCAAAGATGAAGAACTGGATCTTCCATCACTGTATTGGATACCTAAACTACATAAGTGTCCTTACAAACAACAGTATATTGCTGGGTCTTCCAAGTGCTCCACGAAACCTCTTTCTAAATTATTAACATCTATTTTATCAGCAATCAAAGACGGGCTTCAAAGTTATTGTGAAACTGCCTATTCTAGAGGTGGCGTGAATCAGATGTGGATACTTAAAAATTCCAAAGATCTTTTAGAGTACATACAATCTAACTCTCTTTCATCTTGTAACAGTATTAAAACATTTGACTTTTCTACTCTTTACACAAGTATTCCACATTCCAAACTAAAAGAAAAATTGAAAGAGTTGGTATTACTTTGCTTCATAAAAAAGAATGGCCAACGTAGATACAAGTATCTTGTCTTAGGGAGGAATAAATCATACTTTGTAAAGAATCACTCTGATTCAAACAAAAAATTCTCTGAAACCGATATTATCAAGATGCTTGATTTCTTGATTGACAACATATTTGTAACGTTCGGAGGACGTGTTTTTCAACAGACTGTCGGCATCCCAATGGGAACAAATTGTGCCCCTCTACTTGCCGACTTGTTTCTTTATTAATATGAGGCTGACTTCATGCAGGAACTTATTAGGAAGAAAGATAAGAAGTTAGAAATATCCTTTAACTCTACTTTCCGCTATATAGATGACGTTCTTTCACTAAACAATTTAAAATTTGGTGACTATGTGGAACGCATCTATCCCATCAAATTGGAGATAAAGGATACTACCGATACAGTTAAGTCGGCTTCATATCTTGACTTACATCTAGAAATTGACAATGAGGGTCGGTTGAAAACAAAACTTTACGACAAAAGAGATGATTTCAGCTTTCCAATTGTGAACTTTCCATTTCTAAGTAGCAACATTCCAGCAGCACCTGCATACGGGGTATATATCTCCCAATTGATACGATATTCCCGTGCTTGCATTTCCTATCATGATTTTCTTGATAGAGGGTTACTGCTCACAAGGAAGCTATTAAACCAAGAGTTCCAAATGGTGAAGTTGAAATCATCCCTTCGTAAATTTTACGGACGCCATCACGAGTTGGTTGACCGTTATGGAATAACCGTTTCACAAATGATATCGGATATGTTCCTTACGTCGTAACTACAATCCCCTTCCCTTTCATGAATGTGACCTACCGAATTAGACTATTTACCGGATTTGTAATCACATAAGCAACACGACGGGTGCCACATGTGGAGCAAGATCCGCTTACCCTTCCGGAGCACCTGAGATCACCCCTAGTTTTTGGTGGGGTTCGTGTTGTTTATTCTTTAGTTTTCGATGTTGTGTCATGTGTACTATTGTTTTTCTGTTTGTCTTTTTCATTTTTAGCCATGGTGTTGTAAGTTTGTTTTAGATTTATGAGTTTGACTGTCCCTTTGGTATCTTTCGTCCCTCTTTTACGAAATGATTTGTTAATCAAATAAAGTACTTTCTGTAATTTTTTAATTTATTGTCGAACTTTTAGATAAGAAATTGAATGAATGTATGTCTAACCTGTTGTCTAAAGTTTTTTATGTTTTATGTTTGCTTTTATTTATAAATAATTCAAAGAAACATAAAAAGTAAGATTAGAAATATCTGTGAGCAATTATCAGTACATGCACCATTGTTTATCATTGTTTAAAATGCGAGATATATTGTCTTTTTCAATACATCCTATATATTTAAATAATGACATGAGAATTAAAAATTCGAGTTCAAATAATAACATCACATTTTTCAAACCGATGAAAAAACAAGACAGATTTGATGCCTTATCACAGACATGAATGTATAATAGTAATGTTAACATTAGATTTACCAAACATTGATTTTGAGGTAACACTTATATTTATTTGAAGTTGTTTAGCTAGCCATAAAACCAGGTTTAATTCCTCATTTTCTGCTTTTGTGTGTTTGAGCTTTTGATTTTACCATTTGATACGGACTTTCCGTTTTGAATTTTCCTCGAAGTTCGGTATTTTTTTATATTTTACTTTTCCACCAGTTATATTTTAATCCATAATACTATATTTCACACAATAGATTCCTGAATGTCACTGAAAAAGCATCTTGTCCAAACCAAAACACAAACGATATCAAGAAGACAATGAAACAAAAACCTGATCAAAGACAACGCACAAGATACAACTGGTAGTTAATAAAACAGCAACTTGTCTAAACAAACAAAAAACACAATATATAGCTTGAAGTCAAGGAGACAGCAACCTGTTCAAACAAAAAATACACAAGGTTTATCTAGACGTCAATGAGACAGCAACCTGTTCACGAAAGAACACACTAGATATATCTCGAAGACAATTAGACAGCAACCTGTTTACACAAAAACACATCAAATATATATTAAAGGCAAGGAGACGGCAACCTGTTTACAAAAAACACATCAAATATATATTAAAGGCAATGTAATTGGAAGTCAATGAGACAGCATTGTGTTAACACAAATGCAAACACGATTAATCTGGAAGTCAATGAGACATGAACCTGTTCACACAAAAACACACAGCATATATCAGGAAGGCAATAGGACAGCAACCTGTTCATTGAAAAACACACAAGATTTATCATGAATGCAATAAGACAGCAACCTGTTCACACAAAAACACACAGCATTTTGTTTACAAAATATATGTCAAATATTAAAGGAGACAGCACCCTTTTCACCTTAAACACACTAGATATATCTTGAAAGCAATAAGACAACAAGCAGTTCAGACAAAAAAACACAGCATTTTGTTCACAACAAAAACACAAGATATATCTGGAAGTCAATTAGACAGCAACCTGTCCACACAAAACACAATAGATATATCTTGAAGGCAATGAGACAGCAAGCTGATCACTTAAAAAGAAATCAAATATATATTAAAGGCAAGGAGACGGCAACATGTTTAAACAAAAACACATCAAAAATATATTAAAGGCAATATAATTGGAAGTCAATGAGACAGCATTCTGTTAACACAAATACAAACAAGATAAATCTTGAAGTCAGTGAGACAGCGACTGGTTCACACAAAAACACAGAACATATATCAGGAAGGCAATAGGACAGTAACCTGTTCATTCAAAAACACACAAGATTTATCTGGATGGCAATTAGACACCAACCTGTCCACACAAAACAAGCAAATCTTCAGATCAAAATATATTTTGTCAGGAAAAACGAAAAAAGTCTATGATTAGTCACTGATCGAAAATACCAGTAAAATAACCAGAACAATGATTGCAGGATTTTTTTGTATTTTTTTTTTTTTTTTTTGTGATGAGGTATCTGACTACAAACAAATAATTCTAATCGACAATAGAGTACGTGACTATCACTTGAACTACTAACCATTGTTTTTTTAGCAAGACTCAGTGCTGGAGATTAATATTTCAGGAGGAGTAGACACCATGCTAAATGTTTATTAAAACTGCACGACAAGGCAATAAGACAGAATTCAAAGACACAGAAGGAAAGTCGGGAATCTGTTATCCATGAAATGGGACTTGCCAAAATGATAGAAAACAATGACGGCTCACAGTCTGGAACAGATATTGTTTTAATATTTGAAATTGCTGATATCGGTAAATTGTACAGTAACGTTCTTAGTAAATATGAGTTGTCATGGAAGGAATGATTAATACAACACTTCTGAAAAATTGAATACTACCTACCATAGATGATATGCCAGCACACATGAAAGGTTGCGTCTTCTCCTGATTTTCAACGAATATATTAGGGAAGTTCTGAAACAGGCCATGTCTTATAGTCGTGACGATGAAGGCCTCATCACAGTCAAAGTAATTAGAATAGTTTGAAGAGTTACGCTTGCTACTATAAACAAAGGTTTTACAGTCATTCAATGTAGGCTTTCAAAATGAATCAGTTCCATAAACATTGAGACATGTTACTCTCTATCTGAGGACTGATAAGTTGCAGTTGTATCCTTTCGACGACGATTTGCACAATTGAACTATTATAGCTGAGAAATAATAAGTGTTTTCTGCCAATCAACGATAATAAAATTAACGGTACCAATTTTCTTGTACCAGATGCGCATTTCGACAATACATGTCTCTTCAGTGATGCTCGTGGCCAAAATATTTGAAATCCAAAGCTTATACAAAAGATGAAGAGCTATAATCCATAATGGACTGTGTATCGATGTTTGGCCATACTGTGTCATTCTTACTAAGGAAACTTATGTCTGTTGAAATAATTCATGTTAACCGCTGTTATTGAGTGTCCCTGTAAAGCTATTCTTAGTATAAAGCATATATATTTTGCCTGCTATGGGTATGCCAATATGAGGTCTGTTTCAGAACTTCACGAATACCTTCGTTGAAAATCAAGAGAACTAATTTATATTGCTTGTATGCTTGCAGGTACTATGACAGCTACATTCCTATTCTCTTAGATGCTTTGTATCAGTTCTTCCTTCCATGATAACTCCAAGTTGTCCAAGACGATAACTACAATTTTGCGTGACCTGCAAGCTTGGAGATTGGTACAATATCTCTTCCAGACCGACTGCAGTCAATGTTTTTTTTATTGTTTTGGAAAGCACAACTCCAAGGATAAAAGATTCTTGTCTTTCTTTCTGTATCTTTATCCTGCCTGTTTGCTATGTTATCAAGTTTTATCATATATTTAGTACAAAATACAGCTATTTTGTATATCTAATAAAGGTTGTTTTTCCAGTCTGTATCACCTACCCTGTATCGCATAGCTAAACCCGTATCGCATACCCCGTATCGCATGGTAAAACCCGTATCGCATACCTTTTTTTTTTTTTTTTTTTTTTTACATAAAGTTTTTTGTTTGTTTTTTTTTTGCTTAAGAAAAAATTTCCTCAAAATAGGTCATTTTTTTTAATGACGTCATTGTTTGGTATGTAACGTCACGAACGTCAAGTTTTCATATTGTATGTGACGTCACGAACATCAAGTTTGCATATTTTTTGGCACACTAAATGCAACTATAAAAAATACAAAACACTCAAATAAATAAACAAAATATTTTTAAAACAGCAGCAGGCAAATGGTAAGGTAACCCAGGTGCTTTGTATAAGCAGTTATTTTAAGGCTTTGAACCAAGACAAAAGCAGAACTGAAGGTAACCCAGTGCTAATCTATCGGGATCAGAAAACAGATCATATAATATAATACTATTCTGTTGAAATATATGATAAAGCGTATAATACATGGCAAAATCCGTATCACATGCCGTATCACCCTCGACCAATATCATCCCTCGGGCCTAAAGGCCCTTGGGCTGATATTGATGTCTCGGGATGATACGACATATGATACGGATTTTGCCATGTATTATTCTCTATTTATCACTCATTAAGCAAGATACTAGTGTCTTGACTTCTCCATCACTTACTTTGGCTCATAGAACATTGTCTTGTAGTACAGGTGCACAGTCATATCCTATATAAACATGTCGATGCATCATGGAGATCTTCAGATAATCTTTCAATTGGCAGCTTCTCTTCAAAATCAGAAGTATGTTTTCACTTTTACCGATGAAATATTTTGAGATCTGAAAATTTGTTTGACAGGATTTGTTCCATTTTGTCTTGTGATTATGGAGTGCTTTTTCAGTTCCATAGCCTTCATTCAAATTAAGCGAAAGGAAAATCAATGCAAGCCCAAACATCTTCGTATGCTTGCATCAAAGAAATGATTGCCAGCTCAAATGTCTCCGTCAGTTCTGTTCGTATATGCTTGGCCTTGCAAACCCTTACATGTCCTCTCTTGCCGTTATACACATTACACATTCTTTCCAGTCTATTCGTTCATTAGATTCTTCTGATATCTGTCTCCAGTGTTTTCGAAATCTACAATTTTGATCCTTTTCAACAACAACTTTCGGTCATAAATTATATCATGTATACGTAATTTCTGTTTTAAAAAGTTACTTAGGCAAACGAGTAACAGAAATTATGATACTGATATCTTTATTTCGTAAAAATATGCATGCCCTTTCTGAACATTTTGTAAATATCCAATATAAATTAGCAAAAATTATTGAAAATTCATGTTTTCAAAATGGTCATCATTCAAGATGGCTACCTAGAAAAATCAATATCTGAAGTCCTTAGATGACATTCCTTGTCATCTATGATGAATACACCATATCACTAATATAGGAACCTTCCTGCAGCAAGCGCTTAACTAATTAGTCAAAGTGAACTCGGTTACCAAGGAAATGCAAATCTGTAAAGGCAGTATTAAGTTGTACTTCTCTGTGTAAATGTGGAGGACAATGTGATAGAATATGATAGACAGAGACAGCTATTGTGTGGTTTGACAAAACATGTACATTTCATTTATTGTGAGAGATTTTTAACGTCAATTGAGATCATTTGATTTTCTTATAACATTGCTTGTATGTTATGAAACACATTATGTCTGCAATCAAGGTTTTTAAAAGTTGTTCCAAATGAACAATATCAACAAAACGAGTTATCATGTAATCAGCCAACTATTATATATGACATGTATACACATTTATTTTTGCTTTATTTGTACTTTGTAAAATAAAATTCTCCTGTTATTCTATGTTGAACAAGCGGTAGTATGAATATTTCATTTTAGGATCATCTTCGTGGTCCACGTTTTTAACTATGTCGATTACTTTTGAAAATTAGACACAACGATTCAGATTTTAACAAGTTTCAAGTGTTGGGTGTGAACTGCTAGATAAAAACAATAGTGTACATTTTCGGAAAATATAAAGTAATTTGTACCCGCTACGAAACAGGAGAAAAAACTCCGGAAAAGGGGAGGGGGATTTCGTTTTTTGTACTGTTTTTCTAACTTATACAAATACATTTGTATATTTTCAACAATGTACATATAATGCATATTTGTTTTTTTTTTTATCGAATTATGACTTTAGAGCTCTACCTATTTTGGCCTAAAAATTGCAAGATTTTTCAAGATGGCCGCCATTCAATATTCAAATATTTCAAAAATTTTGTTCAACAAGGCAATTGGAATCAGCACTGTCATTCTATTTAACAGGTTTCATGTCAATATCTTCTCTTTATTAATTTTCATGATTTTTTTTTATTAATTTATAGAGAACAAACGTCCACCATTTTAAAATTGGCCGCCTCTTCCGCCAATTTAGACTTTAACAGTGGGTCCATTGCTTAAAATGTTGTCCATGACATATACTACTACTATGCCAAATATCATGCTTTTACCACAATCTGAGCACTTTTGTCAAACATCTGCACAAATCGACTGGACTAACACAAATGCAAACAACATAAATCTGGAAGTCAATGAGACATCAACCTGTTCACACAAAAACACACAACATTTTGTTTACAAAAAATATATCAAAAATTAAATGAACACACAACATTTTGTTTACAAAAAATATATCAAAAATTAAATGAAACACACAACATTTTGTTTACAAAAAATATATCAAAAATTAAATGAGACAGCACCCTTTTCACCTAAAACACACTAGATATATCTTGAAAGCAATAAGACAGCAAGCTGTTCACACAAAAACACACAACATTTTGTTCAAAACAAAAACACAAGATATATCTGAAACAAAATCAAACAGCATCATGTTCACCCCAAAACACACAAGATATTTCTTGAAAGCAATAAGACAGCAAGCTGTTCACACAAAAACACACAACGTTTTGTTTACAAAAAGTAAATGAAAAAGCACCCTGTTCATAAAAAAACACTAGATATATATCTTGACAACAATAACACAGAAAGCTGTTCACGCAAAAACACCTTAGATATATCCTGAAAGCAATAGGACAGCAAGCTGTTCACACAAAAAACAAAGCATTTTTTTCACAACAAAAAATACACGATATATCTGGAACTAAATCAAACAGCAACCTGTTCACAACAAAACACATTAGACATTTCTTGACAGCAATAAGACAGCAAGCTGCTCACACAAAAACACACTATATATATATCCTGAAAGCAGTATGACAGCAAGCCGTTCACACAAAAACACACAGCGTCTTGTTCACAACAAAAATACAAGTTATATCAGGAACTAAATCAAACAGCAATTTGTTTACCCCAAAACACATAAGATATTTCTTGAAAGCAATAAGACAGCAAGCTGTTCATACAAAAACACACAGCATTTTGTTCACAAAAAGTAAATTCAAAATTAAATGAGAAAGCACACTAGGTATCTTGACAGCAATAAGACAGCAAGCTGTTCACACAAACACACACTAGATATATCCTGAAAGCAATAGGACAGCAAGCTGTTCACACAAAAACACACAGCATTTTGTTCACAACAAAACCACAAGTTATATCGGGAACTAAATCAAACAGCAACCTGTTCACCCCAAAACACATAAGATATTTCGTGAAAGCAATAAGACCGCAAGCTGTTCACATAAAAACACACAACATTTTGTTCACAAAAAGTTAATTTAAAATTAAAATAGAAAGCACCCTGTTCACCAAAAAACACACTAGGTATATATTGAAAGGAATAAGAAGGACAGCAAGCTGTTCACATAAAAACACACAACAATTTGTTCACAAAAAAGTTAATTTAAAATTAAATGAGAAAGCACCCTGTTCATGAAAAAACACACTAGGTATCTTGAAAGCAATAAGAAAGACAGCAAGCTGTTCACATAAAAACACACAACATTATGTTTACAAAAAGTAAATTTAAAAGTAAATGAGACCGCACCCTGTTCACCAAAAAACACACTAGGTATATCTTGAAAGCAAAAAGACAGCAAGTTGTTCATACAAATAATATAATTTTATACGCCAGACGCGCGTTTTGTCTAGATAAGACTCATCAGTGACGCACAGATCAAAATAGTTCAATAAGTCAAATAAATACAAAGTTGAAGAGCATTGAGGATCCAAAATTCCAAAAAGTTGTGCCAAATACGGCTACGGTAATCTACTCCTGGGGTAAGAAAAGCAACATGTTCACCCCAAAACACATAAGTTATTTCTTGAAAGCAAAAAGACAGCAAGCTGTTCACATAAAAACACACAACATTTTGTTCACAAAAAGTAAATTTAAAATTAAATGAGAAAGCACCCTGTTCAACAAAAGACACACAAGGTATATCTTGAATGCAATAAGAAAGACAGCAAGCTGTTCACACAAAAACACACTAAATGTACCCTGTAAGCAATAGGACAGCAAGCTGTTCACACAAACACACACAGCATTTTGAACAAAACACAAGATCAATCAGAGACTAAATCAAACAGCAACCTGTTCACAACAAAACACATTAGATATTTCTTGAAAGCAATAAGACAGCAAGCTGTTCACACAAAAACACACAGCATTTTGTTCACAACATAACACAAGATATATCTGAAACAAAATCAAACAGCAACATGTTCACCCCAAAACACATTAGATATTTCTTGAGAGCAATAAGACAGCAAGCTGTTCACACAAAAACACACAACCTTTTGTTCACAAAAAGTAAATTTAAAATTAAATGAGAAAGCACCCTGTTCATAGAAAACACACTAGGTATATCTTGACAGCAAAAACACAGCAAGCTGTTCACACAAAAAAAACACTAGATATATCCTGAAAGCAATAGGACAGCAAGCTGTTCACACAAAAACACACAGCATTTTGTTCACAACAAAAACAAAAGTTATATCGGGAACTAAATCAAACAGCAACCTGTTCATTCCAAATCACATAGGATATTTCTTAAAAGCAATAAGACAGCAAGCTGTTCACATAAAAAAACGCACCATTTTGTTCACAATAAAAAATACACGATATATCTTGAACTAAATCAAACAGCAACCTGTTCACCCAAAAACACATTAGATAGTTCTTGAAAGCAATAAGACAGCTAGCTGTTCACATAAAAACACACAACATTTTGTTCACAAAAAAATATTTTAAAATTGAATGAGAAACCACCCTGTTCACCAAAAAACACACTAGATATATCTTGAAAGCAAAAAGACAGAAAGCTGTTCACATAAAAACACACACCATTTTGTTCACAACAAAACAATACACGATATATCTGGAACAAAATCAACAAGCAACCTGTTCACCCCAAAACACATTAGACATTTCTTGACAGCAATAAGACATCAGGCTGTTCACACAAAAACACACTATATATATCCTGAAAGCAATAGGACAGCAAGCCGTTCACACAAAAACACACAGCGTCTTGTTCACAACAAAAATACAAGTTATATCAGGAACTAAATCAAACAGCAACCTGTTCACCCCAAAACACATAAGATATTTCTTAAAAGCAATAAGACAGCAAGCTGTTCACATAAAAACACACAACAATTTGTTCACAAAAAGTTAATTTAAAATTAAAATAGAAAGCACCCTGTTCACCAAAAAACACACTAGGTATATATTGAAAGGAATAAGAAAGACAGCAAGCTGTTCACATAAAAACACACAACATTTTGTTTACAAAAAAATAATTTAAAATTGAATGAGAAACCACCCTATTCACCAAAAAACACACTAGATATATCTTGAAAGCAAAAAGACAGCAAGCTGTTCACACAAACACACACTAGATATATCCTGAAAGCAATAGGACAGCAAGCTGTTCACACAAACACACACTAGATATATCCTGAAAGCAATAGGACAGCAAGATGTTCACACAAAAACACACAGCATTTTCTTCACAACAAAACCACAAGTTATATCTGGAACAAAATCAACCAGCAACATGTTCACCCCAAAACACATAAGATATTTCTTGAAAGCAATAAGACAGCAAGCTGTTCACATAAAAACACATATGTTAATTTAAAATTAAAATAGAAAGCACCCTGTTCACCAAAAAACACACTAGGTATATATTGAAAGCAATAAGAAAGACAGCAAGCTGTTCACATAAAACACACAACAATTTGTTCACAAAAAAGTTAATTTAAAATTAAACGAGAAAGCACCCTGTTCATGAAAATAAAACACAAGGTATATCTTGAAAGCAATAAGAAAGACAGCAAGCTGTTCACACAAAAACACACAACATTTTGTTTTCAAAAAATAAATTCAAAAGTAAATGAGACTCCACCCTGTTCACCAAAAAACACACTAGGTATATCTTGAAAGCAAAAAGACGGCAAGTTGTTCATACAAAAACACACAGCGTTTTGTTCAAAACAAAAAATACACGATATATCTGGAACATTATCAAACAGCAACCTGTTCACCCCAAAACACACTAGATAGTTCTTGAAAGCAATAAGACAGCAAGCTGTTCACATAAAAACACACAGCATTTTGTTCACAAAAAGTTAATTTAAAATTAAAATAGAAAGCACCCTGTTCACCAAAAAACACACTAGGTATATATTGAAAACAATAAGAAAGACGACATTCCTAAGTCATTTTATACTAAATACATATCAAAAACTTATATGACGTACGGCAAACAGTATTTTGATGAGTCTCATCTGACCTCTCGGTCAAACATTTTATTAATTAAAGTAAATGATCAGAACTTTCCTATTTATTATTTGTCTGCAAAAAAACACATTAAGCCAGTTGTATCTGCTGAAAAGAAACATTGGTTCTTCTTCATAAAGTTAAGTATCAGAGAAAGCAGTCAATGGAAAATATAGCATTATACAAAATAAAGTTGGATATCATCCAATACACTGAATAATACGTTTAGGTATGTTTATAAAGGTATATATCAGTATTTCTCAACTTTAGTATTTATCTAGTACAGTTTTTATCTTCAAATGTCATATAAATGTTAAAGGGATAGTAGCTACGATTTTGACAAAAATTTTGAGATAACATAGAACAGGTATAAACATGTCCTAACTCACTTCCTTGTAGGCCGACATTTTAGATAATGACGTATTTGGTTTGTGCCATATAAACAGTAAGTTTACATTGTTTATATTCAAAGAGGTGTATTTATTTTAGATATGCATATTTAATTTAAGTTAGCTTTATTACTTCAAATAACTTAAAAGGGGGAGCTTGTATTGGATAATAGTGGGTAGGTAGATAACATATTGTAATTTTGTTCTGGCTTAAGACGAAATTAAATCAGTTTGTTTGTGTGATATACGATAATAATAATTCTTTATTCCGTAAGCAAATATACAGCTCATAGGATTAAATACATACACAAATTGTACAGTTTACATATACATATATATATATACAGCAGTAATATATAGCGGAGTTTGGCATACAATTTACATTGGTAATAAAGGCACATATAATCTTCATGTGATATAAGATATACGATAAACCCACTTTTATTTAAAAATAGAGGCCTCCTGGCAAACCTTTACCGACGTAGGTGATGAGCAAACCCTATTCTATAATAACAAGCTATATACGGCTCTGTCATGACTAAATGTAAAACAATTCAAAAGAAAACACAAATGAACTGAATGTACATGTAATAACAATTAACTTAAAACTCAAATTCTTATGTATGGGACTTATTTAGTGAGTCAGTAGATAAAGCACTTGATTGTAATTTGCTAATTTTCCTTTGTGGTGATTACAATTGCGATATGATGTCAAAAGCAGGTAACTCGTTATAAAGTTACTTAACCGGTTAAACTTGGAAAATATTGTGTGGTAGTCTACCAACTTTACAACCCAAACTGGAACTTGTATTGATTTATGTGTGAATAATCACAAATACTTAATTAAATCAGTAACTGTGCTTACACCGATATGCAGTTCTCATTCTCCTGTTTCAGTCGAAATTTTAAATTCGAGATTTTAAGCGAGCAGATTATAAAGGTCTTAAAACAGTTGAATTATATTATACTGACTTGGATGATGTTGTTTTTAATTTAAATAATATAAATGATGTTTATATGAACTTTATCAAAACATTTGAAAGTACTGTCAATAAATATATACCTACTAAAACTATTACAGTTAGACCAAATGATAAACCATTTATGAACAACTTGATATCAGTTTAGTTAGAAAGGCAAAAGATGATTATAAGTGCAAACTGACATCACAACTTATTGACAACAATATGCCTCCTGGTAAATGGTGGCGCATTGCCAAGTCTGTATCAAATTTTACTAAAAACAGAGATCCCCCCCTTTTTTGGAACATGATGGCCAAATTTTTATTTATTCATTGGACAAATCAGAGATTCTGAACAATTATTTTGCTGATATAGCTAACATTGATATGGAACCAAAAATTCCTGATAATAATGAGCCTCCTCCATGTCATTTGGAAAGAAATTTTAGATCAGTTAAAAATTTTAATAAACCAGCTGGACTTGACGGTATCAGTCCTAGAATTTTAAAAGAGGTTGCTTTATTTCTAAACCATTAACTAAGTTATTTAATATGTCTCTATCAGTCAAACAGGTTCCACTGTTATGGAAAATTGCACATGTTAATCCTATTTTTAAGGAGAAGTGTAGTCGACATTCAGCTCTAAACTATCGTCCAATATCTGTTACTGGTATTGTTTGTATGTAAGATTATGGGAAAAGTTTTATTTAAACATTTGTATAATTATATGAGGAGTAATAACTTTTTGTCAAAGTTTCAATCTGGATTCCAACCAGGTGACTCTACTGTTAATCAGTTAATCGAAATATATCATAAAATTATTAGTAATATGGATAGTGGTAGGGATGTAAGGTTTGTATTTTTGATGTATCTAGAGCTTTCGATAAAGTTTGGCATAAAGGACTTTTATTTAAACTTAAACAATCTGGCTTAAATGTCCAGCACCTATCTTGGATAGAAAGTTATCTTTCGGATCGTCAACAAAAGGTAGTTTCAGAAGGCATTTCGTCAACTCAAAGAAGTATACATGCAGGTGACCACCAGGGATCGGTTTCGAGACCCTTTCTGTTTCTTATTTATATAAATGATATAGTAAATGACATTGCTAATGATATTAGACTTTTTGCACATGACACCTCTTTATTGGTCATAGTACATATGTTGTACTGTTATACCACTGTCCCAGGTTAGGGGGGAGGGGATCACGCTAACATTTTTAACCCCGCCACATTATTTATGTTTGTGCCTGTCCCAAGTCTGGAGCCTGTAATTCAGTGGTTGTCGTTTGTTTATGTGTTACATATTTGTTTTTCGTTCATTTTTTTACATAAATAAGGCCGTTAGTTTTCTCGTTTGAATTGTTTTACATTGTCTTATCGGGGCATATTATAGCTGACTATGCGGTATGGGCTTTGCTCATTGTTGAAGGCTGTACGGTGACCTATAGCTGTTAATGTCTGTGTCATTTTGGTCTTTTGTGGATAGTTGTGTCATTGGCAATCATACCACATCTTCTTTTTTTATATTAGTTGATCATGCTGTAGCAGCTGCTTCTTTGACTGACGACTGGGATGTTATCTCGAATTGGGAAAATCATGGACTGTTCAATTTAACTCTAAGAAAACAAAAAATATTGTATATACTAGGGGAAAGGGAGCATCCACCTGTATGCTTTGGGATAAATGGCGAAAAGGTTGAGAAAATAAATATTCACTGTCATCTTGGGATAACATTTCAGTCATCAGCTTTATGGAACACGCATATTGATATTATTTATAAAATAAGCATGCTCTCGTCTATCTGTGCTTCGTCAAGTTAAACATTTATTAGATAGGAGTTCATGTATACGTATTTATCATGGTTTTATTAGACCTATATAAGAATATGGTGATGTTGTTTGGGGCAATTGCTCCCAGCATGAGACTGAACTTCTTGAAAATATTCAGATAGAAGCTGCTAGAATTATTACAGGCTTACGACGTAATTCTCCAGACAAAAACTTTATATTGAATTAGGTTTAGAAACTCTGGGGAATAGACGTAATAAAGATAAGCTTATACTATTCTATAAAATGTTAAATGGGATGACACCTGCATACTTATATGAGTTAGTCCAGCTATATCTTCCCAGACAAACCCCTTATACTTTGAGGAATAAAAATAACACTTTTCACCCTCCCCTTGCTAGAACTAGCTCTTATTTAATAGTTTCATTCCTTCCACTTTAAGACTTATAGTCTTCCTTTGAATTTACAAAAATCACCAAGTTTGGGTATATTTAGAAGTGGACTGGATAAGTTTTATAGGACTAATGATATACTTAAACCTTTCAACTATGGGATAAGGATAATATATTGCTATTTTTAAATCTGTTCAGAAATATATCAGGGACACTCAACGTTTTGTTTGAAACTAACTTAATTTTTGTTTCATTTAGTTTTATTTTTAATTTTTTTCTCCTACACTCCAATATTTATTCATTTATTCCACTAATCAAGCTTAGAGTTTCTTTCAAGCCATATATATATATATTTCTAATGACTTATAAAGGATATTTGCATGTTTCAATGTACTTTAAATAACTGATGAGTAATTGTCTATATTACTAGTATTTAAATATACTTTACATTTAGAAAGTAAGACTGTTAACATATATTTGCTCGTGTGTGCCAACAAGTAGCATGCATGTTCTACTGCATTATTTTAAATACAGTTGTTATAATTGAATTATACCTTGTACATGTATTATGGAGAGAGCTTTTATAGGCTGTGCCTGTTGCTCAATCCTTTTCAAATCTTAATGAATAAATATGTTAAAAATCAAACTTAAAACAATTTATAACCTTACATTCAAACCGTCTAAAACCAACCAACACCTCAAAAGTGAAATATTTAAAGACAGAAAAACTTTAAAAAAAAAACCAACGTAATTTTCTCATACTATCAAAGAAAGTCATGACGATGATACTACCATGCATTGTCACAAAACTTATGTTAACTGCTGACAAAGTTCTATTTATGTTCAGGTAATGGCATCAAGTAAACCTGTACCCTGTGGGCCATGTAGAGAAGACAAAGTAAATACTAAAGCTGACATTTGGTGTAACAACTGTGATGAAGGATTATGTTCAACATGTTTAAGTCATCACAAAAGAGGAAAATCATCCCGTGATCACAAGACCATCGATATTCGAACCTATACAAGCTATAAACCTCCAGCTGGCATAATCAAAACAGAATGTGGCACGCATAGTCAACAGTTCAACTTGTACTGTCCCAGTCATTTAATGCCTTGCTGTGGTCAATGTATTTCCACCAGTCATTCAAAATGTACTGGAATAACAAGTCTAGCTAGTGTAGTGGAGAAAACCAAGATTGAAAAATTCAGAGAATCTGTAGAAAAGGATATTAACTCCATCACATATTTCTTGGATACACTGGTTAACAGCAAATCAGAAAACATAAAAAGAGGTGAACAACAATATGAAAGAATAAAACAATCAATTAGTAAAATTCGAAATGAAATTAATAAACAATTAGACTGTCTTGAGGAAAAGTTGTGTAAAGAAGCAGATACTGTATGGCGTCAGGAGAAGTCAAAATTAACAAGTCTAATTACTGAAATAGAAGATAAAACGAAACAATTTACGGAAATGCAAGATGATTTAAAAACATTTACAAAACATACTTCAAAACTCCAATGTTTTCTAGGATTACATCAATTTGAACAACAAGTTTCTCAATGTCAACGATATATTGACAATCTGGAAGACAGTAAGAGAGCCAGTGAGGTAGACATCAAGATAAAGCAAAATGGTGAGTTAGAAAAGATACTCAAAGAGTTACAATTATTAAAATCCTTTGGAGAAGTGATGGTTGTTAAAACAGAAATATCCTTAAAGAGACAAACAAGTGTGAGTAGGGAAGCACAAATAGAACTACAAGAACAGTCTAACATAGAAAACATGACAATGAATATTGAGACAACAATACAGATCAATATAGATTCGCATATTAGGGACATAATTTGTCTAATGGATGGAAGATTTATAGTAGTTGAATTGATGGGTAAAGTTAACTTACTTACGCCTGATGGCAAATTTGAGAAACAATTACCTATATCTGGTGAACCCATGGGTGTATCACAGATTAATCTGGACAATATTGCCGTATCTTTTAATGGTTATATTAAGATATTCCATTTGAAGAAGGAAACGGTTACCAAAGTTATCAAATTAAACGAAGTATGCTTTAATTTATCATTCAGTAATAACTCATTGGCTTTAGGTTTGGGTATGGATGAAATCCGTATTATAGACTTGGAAGGAAATACACTGAAGTCAATAAAAGTTGAGAGTAAATCATTCCTGAATTACCTTGTTTACTGCAAAGACGGAGTAATCTATAGTGACTATAATGATAAAACAGTATATTGTGTTAATGAATCAGGTAAAAAGATCTGGCAACACAAACACGATTTATCAGAACCACGAGGACTTTTTGTAGATACTTATGGCAATATTATTGTAGCAGACTTTGAATCTGATAGCGTAAAAGTTATATCAAAAGATGGACAGGACAGTAAAGTACTGGTTAGAAAAGAGGATCTAGGATATATGCCGTGGCATATTTGCTTTAACAAACATAAAGAATCTTATGGTTTTATTTGCGATACCAATGGCAAAAGCATAACCAGGTTCAATCTGTCTTATGATTGAATATACATTGCAAAATAGGAGAACATTTAAAATTTAAAGTTAGATTAATATTACGGTAGAAGCCATAAATGGAGGAATATACTTGTGTAAAAGAGTATATATAGACAATACTGTTTGTTATGAAAATTACAATCGTATGCAGTTTTGACTATAAAAAAGAAAAGATCCATATAGTGCTTTCTGTACTTTTTGAAAATTAAATTTCATATTGTTGAACTGTGAAGTATATTGGATGTATATTTGACCTTAGATGAAAAGAAACCACTGTTTGTCAAGAGAAGACACGGTGCATTTATTGTTGTAATTTTCTATGATGAAAAACTGTGAGCTTCATTTGTTATATTTCAATACATCATGTATATATATAAAACGATATCAGAATTTATGCAAAACATTAAACTGGTAAATGTGATGACCTTTTTTAGTTATGATTCAATCCTTTTTCTAAGACATTTTAGTTGTTTTTCCTTTCAAGCGTCATGACTTTAGGTTTTGTCAAGTTCACACGGCTCAATATTCTCGTTAATGAAACAAACAAATATATGGTTAATGCAATAACAAGTTAATATTAATATTCTTTGGGAATGTGAGACTAATGTGGTCAATTTTATTTTAAAAACGAAAACCATTATAAATGTATTGACATGCCCCCCTGTAATGACAAAGGTAAACAAATGTTTTTGTTGGGTCATGGCATTATACAAATTAAAATCACAACGTTAAACATTCTGTCAATTTTTGTAAAATTTAAAGAAAAATCAAACACGATACCCAACCTAAGCAACATGACCACACAAAAACACAAAAGATATCTAGAAGTCAATGAGAGAGTACACATATCCTCAGTGATTGATATAATCTTGCATCCAGTTCATGTTAAGTTATGGGCATATAAAACTCTAGAGGAAAGAACCGAATACAAGATAATATCTTAACGTTTCAGAAACCAAAATGTGGACTACCATGCACAATGCAATGCAGAAGAGCTCACTAGATATATAGTGCACAGTTGTTTTTCAGTTATAAAACTACTCTGGAGCTCATAAAATGAAGCATTATAATCAAAATTTTTGTCATCAGAGATGTATAATCTTATTTTTACCATTGTAATGAAAAAGCAAACACAAACATGCCAATACACTTGCCCTAATTGACCTTTCCCTTGAAAATCGATAAAGCGAAGGTTTGTTTTGTCAACATGATCCCATGGTAATGCTCATGTTTTTCTAATGTTGTCTCGTGCTCATTAACCCAAAATGCATACATGTAATACCAATATTGAAATATAAATATAAAAACATATCCACATTTTGGTACTTATGGGTGGGAGAGGGGGGAACTTATCAAGAACCTCATCAACCCAAACAGGCAATATGTATTGCCTGACCAAACATAGCCCTTAAACCAACCACCACTTGGATATTGAAAGAATGAGGATGTATCACATGTACTTCCGCCAAAGATATCAACCAATGAGGTTATACACATATCCTCAGTGATTGATATAATCTTGCATCCAGTTCATGTTAAGTTATGGGCATATAAAACTCTATAGTCCATACAGCATATTTGTAGGCCAATCTCAAAATACACCACTAGCAAGGCTTTCCCTTAAGGAATAGTATTCCCAATACTCAAAACAAATTCAACACTTTTATTAAATATTATTCCTTTTAAAATTACGTTAAAACACTTCTAAACATTTAAAGATGCATGTAAACAGTTCTTTATAAATCGTTCATAATTCAATAAATTCTCATGAATTTGACCACATACGGACTTTTAAAAGTCTAATAACATCTTCAGCATGTGGAAAGCTTGTAAGCAAAGGGAATTAACCTCCAAGTGTAAACTATGCTGGCTTGTCTCTTTCTTTACTGTTGTTGAATCAAACACACTCTTTACTTCATAATCAGGAACATTGACAATTGTATTTCCACTCGATTCTTCACATGTCTGCTGAAAATATATTAACCAATAACAAATTGTTTATTTGTACTAAAGACAGCATTAGTCACACTTTGAAAAGGAAAAATCCCTTTGCCTACAATCCACGTGGAAAACCACTAGGGAATCAGTGTCCCTCGAACTGTAGACAAAGAAATTTAAATTAAAAAATTTAACCATACATAAAATTTAAGTATACATTTGTACTAGTATACAAAATCATTCAACATTATATTTATTTATTAATTTAGATAAAACAAAACAAAACAAAAATATTGCAACCATTATTTTATCTCCCATGACAAAAAGATTTTTGTGACATATTTCAACACATCAATGAAATTAAATACACAATCAATAGAAAACATCATGAAATTACGGAAAAATTATTAGCATTACTTTTAAATAGGTTCATTTGAACATAAAGCTGCTTCCATCACAGATTTTTTTTTTTTTTTTTTTTTTTTTTTTTAGTACCGTGCTATATTGGCATCTTCTGCCTTTCTCAACACAGACATACATAATTTAGTGTAGTATCAATATTTTCCCATTCATTATTTTCCTATTTTCAGAAATCAAAACATTACTTCAATTGTAATTTGTTCTCACCGTATTCTGATTAGAAAAAATCCTTTCCTTTTAAAAAGGTTGTTCGAATTCATTGACATGAATCATCGTGCAATGTCATTTTACTTCTCCTTCATTCGTCACCCTGTCAAAGCTGTAGGTAACACCATCTGAAAACAAAAACATTCTATTCAATTCTATGTACAATCAAACAGACCGCTGAACGCGGACCTCGACGAAGACACCTTATAATTCAATACACATCACTCCGATAAAAAAAAACATGAATATCAAGTGACATGTCACAATAAATTATTCCACTTTCTCAATAATTCTATTCTTTTCTAACAAAGTCTTTAAATAGCATTTCTATCAGTATGTACGATGTAAAAATAAATGAAAAGTCCACAACACAGTCAAAAGTAACAAAAGAAACTATTTACCCATTAAACAATTTATTATTCTCCTTTCAACTACAATTTTCCAAAATGGCCAGAGCCCCCACTTCCACATATATTTTATATAGCGATAGCACTTTGCCCTGCGTTTAACCGGCGCACGGCATAACAAATATCTGACCACCTGGGTTGATAATAACTACCTATTAAGGTCTAAATCCCAAAACATTTTTGCCACCAAACATTACCATCTAGTTCTATCAAGAAGCCGCCAAGGCAAATATAAATGACCACCAAGGTCTTGACGCCCCCAAGGCTGGTATTTTTAATTCATTGTTGCCATCAAGGCAAATGTAAAAAATCATAAAAATGACCACCTAGGTCTATTGCCACCAAGGCATATAAAAATGACCACCTAGGTCTATTGCCACCAAGGCATATAAAAATGACCACCTAGGTCTATTGCCACCAAGGCATATATAAATGACCACCTAGGTCTTTTGCCACCAAGGCATATATGAATGACCACCAAGGTCTTAAAGCCACCAAGGCAAATAAATGTAAGTAAAAGTTAAAGAATATAGTTACTTTGCCGACAACACGTGGAGCACGACCTTCCCACAGCTTGGATATTGAAAGAATGAGGATGTATCACATGTACTTCCGCCAAAGATATCAACCAATGAGGTTAAAACATGAACACACAAAAAAAACAAAAAAGATATCTATAGGTAAATAAGAGAGCATCCAGAACCAGACCACACAAAAACACAAACAAATATCTAGGACTAATGAGATAGCAACTAGTCAACACAAAAGTTATATATAAGTCTATGAGAGTGTAACATGAATGAACAAAAGCACAAAAGGTATCTAGAAGTCAATCAGACGGCAACACAATCACACCAAAATTACAAAAGATATCTATTAACCAATAAAAGAGCAATATGACTTCACAAAAACAAATGATATTTAATCAAAAACAAAAAATTATCTAGAACAATGAGACAGCAACCGATAAAGTCAAAAGGTATATATTAGCCAATATGAGTGCAACCTAATTAAATAAAAACACAAATGTTATCTGGACAACAACCAAACAACACAAAAAAAAAACAATACAGAGCAATACAGAGCAACCTAACCACATAAAAATATCAAGACGAAAAATTAGACAGCAACCAGACCACACAAAAAACACAAAATATATCTATTAGCCAATGAAAGGGCAACCTGACTACACATAACACAAGAGGATATCTAGAAATCAATGAAGTAGAAAACAGACCACACAAAAGAAACACAAAAAAATATCTAAAGTCAATGAGAAAACAACCAGATCACAAAAACACAAGCGACATCTAGAGGTTAATGAAAGAGCAAAATGACCACACAAAAACACAAAATATATCTTGAGGTCAATGAAAGACTAACCGGACCACACATAAAACACAAAAGATAGCTGAAGGTCAATGAAACATCAACCTGTCCAAACAAAATATATCTAGAGATTAATGAGAAGGCAACATGGCCACACAGAAAACACAAAATATATTTAGAAATCAATGAAAGAACATCTGGACCACACATAAAACACAAAAGAAATCTGAAGGTCAATGAGCGAACAACCTGACCATACAAAAATACAAACGATATACGAAAGTCAATGAGACATCAAACAAAAAAACAAAAAAACAAAGGATATCTAGAGGTCAATGAGAAAGTGACATGAACATACAAAAAGATATTTGGAAGTCAATGAGAGAGCGACATAAACCACACAAAAGCACAAAAGATATCTAGAGGTCAATAAGAACGATTTAATATCCAATGTTCGAGCAACATGACTACACAAAAACTAATATCTTGAAGTCATTGAGACATCAACCAAACAACACAAGAACAAAGAGACAGGAGATACGATTTCCTCATGAAAGAGCAACATGACTAAACCGAATTACAAAAGATATCTAGAGGTCATTGAAAAAGAAATATGACCACACAAAACACAAAAGATATAAAGAAGTTAATGAGAGAGCAACATGACCACACAAAAACACTAAAAATATCTAGGAGTTAATTAGTGAGCAACAAAAGTTATGTATAAATCTAGGGGAGAGCAATCTGACCACACAAAAACGAAGATATCTAGAGGTCAATGAGAAAACAACCTAACCACGCGTAAAACACAAAGACATATCTAGAAGACAGTGAGACAGCAACCAATCAACACAAAAGATATCTATAAGTTAATGATAGAGCAACCTGACCAAACAATAGACAAAACATATCTAGATTTTAATAAGCCAGTTACTATTGCGTAAACCCACAGAAACGTGCGATATCTTTAGAAGTCAATAAGACTGAAGACTGACCACACAAAAATACAAAAGATATTTATAATCGATGAGACAACAGCTTACCACACAAATATACATGGGTTAATGAGACAACAGCCTTTACACATTCAAAAACAAAAAAAGATATCAAGAAGTCTATTAGACGCCTGACAACATAAACAAAATATAAAGACGAAGAGACAGCAATCAGAACATAAAACAAACAAAAGATACATGTATCTAGAAGTCAATGAGACAGGAACTTGACGACACAAAGACAAATTGAAGGCAATGAGATAACAACATGACAACTAAAAAAACCTAAAGACAATTAAGATCAATGAGAAAAAAGTAAAATCACAAAAATACTGAACTCCGAGGAAAATTCAATCTGAAAGTCCCTAATCACATGGAAAAATCAAATGACAAAACATATCAAACGAATGGACAACAACTGTCATATTCCTGACTTACATATACCAAACTCTCTACAGTACAAAAAACATCCGAGATTTGACTGATGAGTTTTGACAACCTCTGACGTGGTTTAAACAATGGGATCAGTCACTCATACTTCTTTTAAAAAAACGATTTTTGTGAAACCTTATAAAACCTGTGACTAATGTTTTATTTGATTTTGAGAAGATATATCCTATCAACAGGTTGGACTACATTTTCAAGATTCTTGTAGTATCCAGCATATTGACCATTCTTTACAAATTATGACCCATCTTTAGTTTCTCTGTAAAAGAGGGACGAAAAATACCAGAGGGAGAGTCAAACTCATAGATAGAAAACAAATGACAACACCATGGCTAAAAATAAAAAGACAAACAGACAAATAATAGTACAGAAGACACAACATAGAAAACTAAAGACTAAGCAACACGAATCCCACCAAAAACTGGGGGTGATCTCAGGTGCTCTGGAAGGGTAAACAGATCTTGCTCCACATGTGACACCCGTCGTGTTGCTCATGTAATTACAAACACAGTAAAAAGTATAATTTGGTAGGTCACATTCATGAAAAAAGAAGGGTATTGTAGTTACGACATAAGGAACATATCCGATATCATCTGTGAAACGGTTACCATCACGGTCAACCAACTCGTAATGGCGTCCTTAAAATTTACGAAGGAGTGACTTCAACTTTACCATTTGGAACCCTTGGTTTAATAGCTTCCTTGTGAGTAGCAATCCTCTATCAAGGAAATCATGATAGGAAATACAAGCCTGGGCATATCATATCAATTGGGAGATATATACTCCATATGCAGGCGCTACTGGAAGGTTGCTACATAGAAATGGAAAGTTTACAATTGGAAAGCTGAAATCATCTCTTTTGTCGTAAAGTTTTGTTTTCAACGTAAAACAAATGTAAATGTCAGTGATGATTTTGTCATTAGCTGCACTGTTTAGTGTCTGTTGCAAACAATTCCTACGACTTATTGTCTTAAATCATTTTAGAAATAACGTCAACATAACAGTTATGCATGAAAACAGTTCTAAGGATAGAAGTACAGTGTATTGTCTGTAATATTGATAATACACTTATCTCAGGCATTTTCAATTGTTCCTGTTAATTTGCTTCTCCCTCTAGAAATCTATATTTTATCATAATGTCATTTTAATAAGTATCTACCACGTAAAATGTTAAGCCTAAGAATGCACGGTCTTACTTGTTATTCTACCCTTTTTCAACCATTAGATAGATGGTTGAAAAAGGGTAGAATAACAAGTACTCTGGGTACGGTGGCTTTTGTTATTTTGTTACTTTGGTTGTTAGAGTGGGTGATTGTTTCTTTGTATTGTAGGCTGTTTATTTTTGTTTTTTTAATTGTGTAATATTTATGTGAAATTATTTGCTAAATGATGTTTGGTATCCTGGAGCTGTCTTCATTCTTGACCTTTAGTCTCTGGTTGTTTAATTGCAAAATGAGTGAGACAGCAGACTTTCTTATGAAATGTTGTGTCAGAATGTGAAACATATTATCTACTCATGGTTGCAAACTGGAATAATAAACAACTAAAAAGCAGTTTAGATAACAATCTTTTCAAGATTTATATATAATTTTACTCCATAATTAATATTACACCCTAACAGCTATATATCAGAATAAGTATCAAGTTTGTTTCATTTTTTTCTCAGGATCAACTACATATCTTTTGAAAGTAAGAAAGATTTTGATTGGTTCATGGTCCGTCTGCTGTTCATCTTGATTGGCTTCTGAATCTTTGTAAATAGAAACGTATACATTTTGTTGAAGAAAAACATATTGTCTAATTGACAACTAGGTAAACTATTTTTTAGGTTAAAAGGTAAATGTAAATATTGCAACTTTTTCAATGTACTTACTGATAGTGAAACTGTCTTCAGTTGAATTAATTATATTAGGGATAAATGAATTGAAAAATATGCAATAAAAAGCCATAAAAATGTATTGTTCAGATATATAACATTTTTTAAATTGTGATTAATCATAAATTGTTTTTATCTAAGTGCTTTTTCATACTTCCGGTGATCAGGTATCAATAGGACTGAAAATTTATATTTCGAATAATAATCATGTCTGTTTACATTTTTCCTTTTCACTAATGTCTGGTTTTTTTTTATCACACCATAATATATCGATCAATGTCTCCACATTTTACATCAGTACAATAACTTTCACATATTCTTTACATCAATTGGGAATGATTAAAACTTTCTTTTAATATATTTTGGACTCTTCATTATCTTAAATAAATTAATATAATATAAAGTTGTATAACTAATTACCTGGAATTCTGATTTTAAACTTTCCACTTTTTCCAAATCCTCCCTCGATAACCCCTTTCTCACCTGATGACAATGTCAACTTCAGTCCAACAAAAGATTGAATGTTTGTTTCCTTTTTGAACAATTGTTTACCAATCTTTGTATATTCATGTTGACATCGTTCCACCATACTTTAACGTATTTTAGTCTTATAAATTTTCAATTTTGGTAGATTATCAACTTAATACTTTGAGTCAGTAAAACACTCTAAAAGCTGACCATGGAAAGCTATTCTACACATATTAGCATGAATGTCGGTGTCTAACTTTGAACAAATCACAAGAGAGTTATGTGAACATGTGACTGGTTTTTCACATGGCCATAAAAGTGCGAGGTTTGGCATGCCACAAAACCAGGTTCAACCCACCATTTTTTCCTTTAAAAATGCCCTGTACCAAGTCAGGAATATGGTCATTGTTATATTATAGTTCGTTTCTGTGTGTATTACATTATAACGTTGTGTCGTTTGTTTTCTCTTATTTTTGAGTGTAAATTCACATTGCGATAAGACGTGTCGCGGTACTTGTCTATCCCAAATTCATGTATTTGGTTTTGATGTTATATATATATGTTATATTTGTTATTTTCGTGGGATTTTGTCTATATGTGTTACATTTTAGTGTTATGTCGTTGTTCTCCTCTTATATTTAATGCGTTTCCCTCGGTTTTAGTATGTTATCCCGATTTTGTTTTTTGTCCATGGATTTATGAGTTTTGAACAGCGGTATACTACTGTTGCCTTTATTTTTCATACTCTATAAGAGCATATTGTTTTTTAGGTAACCTTTGATGAGCCTCTGCTTGATCATTTTTTGCTGTATTTGTAATAAAAACTATCCTGGTAAACATATTCCTTTGTACAATCTAGAATAGTTGTAGAATCTGGTACTTTAGAATTAGGGTCCTCGTATAATCCAAAGAATGTTACTTTTGCTATGACTCTTTCATGTCTAGTTGTTATATGCAGGCCTAAAACTGTAGAGGTATAATGTTTTTTAGTCTGTGGATGTGTTCACCAAGCCATCCAGCCATCCACCTATAATATATCAGACTTAAGATTTGAATTAGGGTAGATGACAATGGTGTTGTGATAACATAAAAAAAAAACTAAATAGGCATGCTCAATATGATGTGAAATTAGGGTGAGGCCAAAAAAAACAATACATGTGTTTCCACTATCCCTACCTACCCTAATACTTAGTGCCTATACTAACACTTTTATTCCATTTATGCACAAGCACTGTTAAAGTTAGAAAGATTTCCATCTAGTAGAAGCCAGCCAAAATGTTTTTGTAAAAAAAAATGATATCGCCTACCTACCTATTCCCTTTTTTTTTTCCTGAATGTTAGTGGAAACATGTGTATTGGTTTTGGCCTTACGATCCAGTTTGTACAGTTTAATTCAATGTTTATCTGTTGGACACATATTTGTGTTTATTTGGTATTTTGATTGATAATATGATTTATAGAAATGAGAACCTTTTTTGGTTTAAAAAAATGTAATTCAACTAAGATAAAAAATATCATTTGCTTTATTATAACTATTATTTGATGAGGAACTGTTTCTTAGGGTAGGTATTCTTATGTTAACTGTTGGAGCAGTTAATTCATTCTTAATTCAATTGGAGTTTATATTCCCAAAAGTTTTGAATTGATGTGTTCAATGTTATGTTTGTGTATTCACAAAAGTAATGGTGCTGTCATTTTTTTCTCATTTATTATTATTTGTATTTAAGCCTTAAAACTGTTCTGTTATCTTCCTGTTTTGTATAATGAGTTAATCACAGGGAGACATTATGATATGTCAAGGAATAATTGTAAATATTTCAGTATTATAATGAAATCAGTGCTGTACTTCTTACCATGTTTATTTTCTACGTTTATGACAAAAGATTTTCAAATGCATCACAATGGCTGTGTAACATTGCGTAGTTATACCATTACCATTATCTCATATATTCATTAATAAATATGTTACCTGCTAGTTATTGCATTTATGTTGTCAAGAGTAAAACTGTTCATCTGTTAGGCTATAGTCAAATAATTTCATTTTGGATGTAACACTTCTTCTGATTGGCTGACAGTGTTTTGTCTATCAGCTCATAGACATAATGTTGTCATGTGACTGTGAGGTCATAATCATTTTTCATCATTAATCTGTCTTGAATTGGATTTAAGAATTAAATTATAGGAAATGACCAATATTTTTTCTTTCTATTCGAAATAACATATAAAAAGTGGTGCACGCTTTGAAATAACCTGAGTAGCAGGTTATTCACTGTGCACCACATTTTTGATTTTATTCCTTCATAGACAGAAAAATGATTACAGACATTTCTTAAGTGTGTCTTTCGCCATCTTTGATTGCAAAAAAAGGTTCAGATTTTCTATTAAGTTAGCCAAATTTGATGAAGGAATGCAGATATTTTATGTGAATTTTCATTCAAAAGAACCAATTTATAAGAATATAACTGATAAATATTATTTATTTTACAGTGTAGTTATTTTTGGGTGTTTTTTAAAGTTTTGAAATTAAGGGGAGGTATCTCGTCCGTCATCGTTAACTTTTACAAAAATCTTCTACTCTGAAACTACTTGACCAAATTTAACCAAACTTGTCCACAATCATCATTAGGGTATCTAGTTTAAAAAATGTGTGTGGTGACCCGGCCATTCAACCAAGATGGCTGTCGTGGCTAAAAATAGAACATAGGGGTAAAATGTAAATTTTGGCTTATAACTCTGAAACCAAAGCATTTAGAGCAAATCTGTTAAGGGGTTAAATTGTTTATCAAGTCAAAAGCCACCTTAAATGAAAAACATTTATAAAAATAAAATTAACATTTTGGAGTAAAGATTGAATCTAAATGTTTATTATACCAAAGAGATAGGTCAATTTTCTTCTGTGTTCATTTCATATACATGTTAAAAAAAGCACTTTAAGCCTCAAATCTATGAAGAAATTGACCATTTAAGAATAGATATAAGAAGATGTGGTATGGGTGGCAATGAGACAACTCTCCACCCAATTCACAATTTATATCATAAACCTTTAACAATTTTACAGATTTTCTTAAAAATTTCTATAGACTTTTTATACGACCGCAAAATATTTTGCTGTCATATAAGGGTATATCATCGCCTTCGTTAGCGTCTTCCAAAGACATTTGGTTTCCAGACAATAACTTTAATATAAGTGAATAGAAATCTTTGAAATTTAAACACAAGGTTCATAACCACAAAAGGATGGTTGGGATTGATTTTGGTGGTTATGGTCTCAACAGTTAAGGAATAAGGGGCCAAAATGAGGCCCAAATAAGAATTTTTCTATAACTTGTGGAACGTTGTTTGGATCTCTCTGAAATTATACCACAAGTTTCCATACCAGAAAGGGATGGCTGTCAATTTATTTTTAAAACTTACTGTTATTTAAAAATGCTGATTAAGGTATACGTATTCTAGCCATGATTATGTATGTCGTTTTCTATTTTAAGACTTTTATAATGTCTTTCAATGGGTAATTGTGGTACGAAACTCCATTGGAAATTTGAATTGAGATTGTGGCCATATCTTGAGGGAAAGAATTTACTTTTTTGGGAAAAAGGGGGGGGGCAATTTTTATGCAGTTAAGCTGCATTATGCGACCACCCTAGATTAGTGTTCTACCCAATAAATGCTGAAATACTTGCCATTGATATTATCTAGCTGGCTACTATGTTATATATATAACTAATTGAACACTTTTTTAATACTTTTTATTCTGGATTACAAAAAATATGACCAGAAAAACCTTAAATGATCGTCGAATCATCCAAAAGTTTTAAAGTTCCACATAGGAAGTAGTGCTTATTAAGAATCCTTGTATAGTTTATTATGACTTGTGCTTTTGACTAAGATGTCAAGGAACAATTGTATGAAATATTTAATCGCCGAAAATCTCTTTAAGACAAGTAGTTTAGATTTCCCAAATGGCAAAAGTCGTAGGAATTTTGTTTGTCATCAATACGTAGTACAACTACGTCAGTAGTCTATTATATAATAAGTTCAACTGTTCATGCTGTTGGCGGCAATTTCAAATTAGAAAAAGAAATTTTCGTATCTTTTTAATTTGGAGGCAGGTGTGCAAATTAGCGGTGGTCCGAGGTCCGCGACCTTTCACTTTTGCAAGCGGAATTTCGACAAGGACAGTTGGTTTCTAGCTACGCCCGACGTAGTCACCTTCCACTTGAAAGAAAATAAGTAATAAGAATTAACGGTATCCGGTCGTTCCGGCCTCAAACCGATCCGGCCCCAAGTCAAAACGGCCCAAAGTCGATCCGGCCCAAGTCGTTCCGGTCCACGTTGATCCGGTCCCAAGTTGATCCGGCCCCATAATAAAATATGAATAAACTATATTCACTATATGGAGGAATTTGTGACAAATTTGAACTGTATAAACGGAATTTGCAAAAAGTGTCGATGATGGATGACAACAGGTAAGCGAAGTATTGAAGTACCAGTTAAAGAACTATTTTAAATCGATACGAAACAGTGTTAGTTTAGTCTTAGATGCATGATTTTTTTATTAGTTGTTAGTGGCTTTGAACTATAGTTATTGTGTCTATTTGTACAGCAGCTCCAATGATATTTTAAAATGTGAAGATATTTTCAAAGTTGACTTTGAATGTCATCGGCGATTTTTATTTTATTTACTTCTCACACAGAGTAGCTAAATAAATATTTACAGTCCAATGGAACCGTAAAAATTTAACTCATCATTAATGTCTTGTTTAACCAAATCATTAGTCTATAATTGGTTTGTTTATTCAATAATTGTCTGATGATTGTGAACTAAGGTAATGCCAATCGTAATCACTTAATTCAATCAAATCTTGATTAATTAAAGTTACGTTATCAACAAGGTCCTTGTAGTTTGGTGTTTATATAATAATAAGTATAAATTGTATTTTTTTCAGGTAACATCAGAGGCTTCTATAACACATGTTACACTTGTTTTTCTTTTGTAATATCGAATATAGTCAATTTATTTTTCTTAAAATTGGCAATACTTTGAATAGTTGTGTGTAGATGAAAAACCAATGACACTAAATGCACATGTTGGTCCCATAACACACAAGGAAAAGCCATTGATCTTAAAAACAAACGCATTCTGTCTTCTCTTTTATAGAAAGGACTAGGCAAATTAAACAACATTTCTCAATTTGAGAATTTTAAGAACTTAAAAGAAAACAAAATGTGTATGTATCAGCTTGGGGATCGGCCTGTACCGTTGTGTATGTAGCTATTTGTTATAAAACCTGATAAAAGACGTATTGGATCACATTCGGCGTTTTACGTTTCCGCGAGAAAAAAAAGTCTACGTTTCTGCAAAAAAAAAGTCTACGTTTCGGGAAATAAATACCTTACTTTTCCGCGAAAATAGTAACCATTCCGGAAAAAATATATTAAAGATAATTAATCTGATTACCTTGAACTTTGTCCTAAATGAAACCTGCAACAACCGTTGATTGTAGTAGCATGAAGTTTTTGTAATAGCAGTATGCATTGCGCATTTAAAGTCAATTTATCTACCTCGGGCTGGAGATTTAGTCTTCGGGTTGTGCACAAATCAATAAGCAGATCCCACATTTTGATAAAAAGTGGAAGTAACACAAACACAAGAGGAATGAAGTTGCCATTTTACACCCATGTATCGAATAGTTAACCGTGCCATCCATGCAAATATCAGTTATTTCATTACATAGACGATCATAGACATTTCAAGTTGGCGAAACACAAAAATATAACGATTCCGACATCATCATCTTTCACTAAGGTGAAACTTTCATATTTTTATTACTTCTAGTATATTGTAAATAGAAGATCAGAACCCTTTTTGTATGATAATAGGAAATAAATTATTTATCTAACATATATATATATACATACAGGTTGATGTCTGAATTCTTTTATATACGTTTTAATATAATTATACTCAATCTTGAAAACTTGTAATAATCAAAGAGCTGAAAGCTCTGAGGAAAAATGACGCCACTGTCTCTTATATTGGGATAGTTTTAATGCAAGTCTTGATTTTCACATACCTTAATTAGTTTAACAATGCAACATGTCTCCTAAGCATATAATTGATATTTGTATATGTGTGTGTGTGAAGTGAAGGTGACAACTGGCTGTTTTTTTAAGACAAATGAATAGGTCAAGACTACCTGAATTGTACAAATAAATACCGTAGAAAGGCTTATATATTTCTCACTGGTACATAGTCTGAATCCGGGTCCGTTCGCGCCCATTCATGTTTGCGCCTACTCATGTTCGCCCCCTTTCACTTTCACACCCTACATGTTCGCACCCAATCTTAATTGGTTTTGTGTTTAATAATTCTGTAAGCAAGTGTTTTCTTATAAGTATAATTGTTGTCATTGTCTCAAAATAAAGTGTTGAATAAATCTTAATCATGTTTTGGATAGGGTATTGTTAAAAATAATAATAATCCTTTCTAAATAAAGTGGTATTTTGTCAACGTATTATTTTGTGTTGAATAACTCTTAATCATGTTTTGGTTAGTGTATTGCTATAACTTTGTTTCATTGGCTTGTTACAAAATGAAGTGAGATTCTGACTATGTTTTTTTCTGTGTGTTGAATAAATTTATCATGTTTTGGTTATAATAGTGGATTGCTATATTTTGGTTCCTATATTTTATTGCTATGTTGTTTCAGATCAAAGGGACCAAGCTGTTAAAAACAATTATATTTTGTGTTTTTCCTTTAAAATCTTCAATGTTTTACTCATACCAAGCTATAAATACATTCAGTATTTACACCAAAGCAATTTAAAACAATCATGATTTTCCAATTATTCAAGTTGAATTTGAATTAAAATTGGGCGCGAATGAGTAGAGTGCGAAAGTGTATTGGGTGCGAACAGACCTGATACCACAGTCTGAACCCCCTACTCCCACAAAATATTAAGTAAATAATCTTTTTGTTAATGTTATCAAAAGTCTAATGAAACTCAGGTAATTTCAAACATTTGTCAAAGAATTCTAGTCAAACCGGCACCTGGTTAAATTGGCACCTGGACAAATCAGCACACCTGGTTAAATCGACACCTGATATAGTCAATTCATCACCCATGTTAAATATGTTTTTAACAGTATTTTAAGCAAAAAGAGTAAAAATAAGAAAGGGGTTGCCAGAATTTTTTTCAGTATTTAAGCAAAAAGAGTTAAATACTAACTTTCACATTTTTGGGTGTTCATGTACATTTTGTATATATTTATTTTTCTCAACTAAATGACTTTTTTGGTGTATTTTTAATGATATATATATGAGTAGTCCAAATAATTATTACGTCTGGCAAGGCTTTTTTAATTTTATTCTGGGACACCTTCCTATGACCGCAAGGCTATGTTAATTATTTTCTGAGACGCCTTCCTACGAACGTAGTAGGAAGGCGTCCCAGAAAAAAAAATATCCTTGCCAGACGTCATAATTATTTGGACTAATACATGAGATGTTGGATATTTTTATGCATTATTTTAACCAGTTGAGCATTTTACAGGATTGTTGGTTTAATGCTGTTTAAACTTTACTGGAAAAAAAACCACCTTAAATTTGCTAATTATTTGGCATGAAAGTTTGATTTATTGAAAGGGACTCATAGTTTTCCATTTTATTTTAATAATTGTCTAATTGTTAAAACAACAGTTGGGTAAGGGCTTCGTTGTTTACCTTTATACACAACAAAATATTCAGTTTGGTTTCCTTGTTTACCTAAATACACAACAACATATTCACTATGTACTTGGTAACAGTTATTAATTAATTGAATAGAAAATATTATAACAAATATTATTGGATGCCGAATTGACGTCAAATAGGTGCCGATTTGCCAATTTAACCAGGTGCCGACTTGACTTGTACGTTTCAATTCCTCTGCGATCGTTTGCGGTATTTTCTTGAGAAAACCTATTTTCCATCATCAAAGAGAAGAAGAAACTGCTTGAAAATGATTCTGGAACGCTTCATGATTGTAAAAATAAGTTTAATTCACTCAAATAACAATTTTGAAACTTGCGATGTTTAAACAGGAAGTTTCAAAAGCACGTGTAAAAGAAGAAAATAACCGGTGAGAGTGGAAATCCGTACATGACAGATAACACTATAGTACGACTTTGAAAGTAAAACAGTTCCATCCTTTTGTAAAACAGTCTTTAATATACCTATCACATTAATGTTTGAAGGGTCTTAAGCTTATTCAAACCATTTAAGTCGGTATGAAACACCAAAACGGAATGAACAATAACTGATTACGTTTTGTAGTTTACAAATTCTAAACTGGTTCCCGTCAAACTACAACACTTTGTTCGAGTGTAATGGAATACCAGCAGAAACCAGTTAGTAAATATGAAACCGAGTGTAAACTGGTTCCTGGCTGATAACTACACAATGATCATGCATAATAACACAAGCAGATTCCAGTTTGTATGGAAAATAGTAAATACGAAACCAAGCGCGGTAGGCAGAGAAATGTAATGAAGTTCAGGTCGGCAGTAATGGAACAATGACTGCGTCATTTTCCAAAAACATAATCAACCTAGTTTTCTTATGCTCATCTAAAGAAAATATTTTTTCAAAGGCCTTTGTTTTTTTACCGTACACCGTACACCTTTTACATTATAATAAAAAAATCATAAACATTTATGAATTACAATTAATATATATATCTTTATTTTTATTTCTTATAAATATATTTTTTATTGGGGCCGGATCGACTTTACATATGGGCCGGATCGACCCGAAAGCGAATTAACTTTGCAAACCTTTTCACCATGTTCACCAAAGTCTCAAATTAAACGAGCTAAAACTTGTTTATATCATTATTGTTCATGACAGCGATGTTCATTTTGTTCAACCGCTAGCTTTATACAGAAAATCGCCGACAAATAATGTATAAATTCAAGTAAAATCGTATCTGATTGACAAAAACAACATTGTCAACACAATAACAATGGCGGCCGTGAAGACAAAATTTTACAATATCAACCGATTCCGGAAGCAGAAAAGGGTAATTCCGGGTTTTGGCGATCAATTACAAAATAAATCCAAGCAGATGAAAAAATACATCTATGCATGGTAAATGAATATAAACACTAGAATTGTAAGCCAAAAGATATATGTAAAAGAAAGAAAAAGCAGATTTTTTTTTATACAGAAACTAAAAATTACTTTTTGACAAATTTTAAGTTAAAAATCCAATACAACGTGACAGCTGGGAACAGTATATCTAACAATGTACATGTTCATGGTCACAGTATAAATTTTCTTTATCAGTGATAAATGATGATAATGCATGTGAGATGCTTTTAAAGTGTAAACATATTACTGGAATTTCGAAGGGTTATTTTTTTTCTCAATTTTTAAGGGTCAGTCAAAGTAGCTGAAAGTTTCTTTCTTTATTTTCACAAATAATGCAACTATATTATATAATACCTGAATGCAAGTAAATCATATGATATATAGTTGGCATCCTTTGGGCCACTCTCCTCCCTCCTGTTTGATAACTTGGAAACGGTCGAGCTCCCCACCCCTAAACCATATGAGGGGCAGATCCAGGATTTTAGGTTAGGAGGGGCGCAAACTTAAATTTTCGCTGAGCAGAGCGAGGCTAAAAGAAATTCAGGAAAAATTATCGGAATATTCTTTATTAAGCTGAGAACAACCCATGCTTTGCAAATTTAAGGGGGGTGCACCCTCGCCTGAATCCACCCCTGCATATATTCAATTATAGTACAATATAATAAATAAAATTAAATATAGGGGTAGTCCCTGGAGTTACCCTACCCCCTCCTGTTTGAGAACTTGGAAACGGTCGAGATCCACACCCCTTAACCATATATATTCTTGTTTATGACAATATGAAAAATCAAATGAAATATAGGAAGAGTCACTGGGGGGTCACCCCACCCCTCCTGTTTTAGAATTTTAAAACGGTCGAGATCCCCACCCCTAAACCATATATATTCATGTATGGGACAATATAACAAATCAGATGAAATAAAGAGGGAGTCCCTAGGGTCACCACACCCCTCCTGTTTGAGAATTTGAAACCCGTTGAGATCCCAACCCCTTAACCATATATATTCATGTACGGGACAATATAACAATTCAAATGAAAGATAGGGGGAGTCGTCCCTGGGGTCACTGTACACCCTCCTGTTTGACAACTTGGAAATAGTCAAGATCCTCACCCCTAAACCATATATACTCATGTATGGGACAATATAACAAATCAAATGAAATATAGGGGAAGTCCTTGTGGTCACCCCAACCATCCTGTTTGAGAACTTGGAAACCGATGAGATCCCCACCCCTAAACCATATATATTCATGTATGGGACAATATAACAAATCAAATGAAATGTAGGGGAAGTCCCTAGGGTCACCCTACCCCTACCTGTTTGAGAACTTGAAAACCGTCGAGATCACCACCCCTAAATTATATATATTCATATGTATGGGACAAAATAATAAATCATTTACATTTACTATGGGCAGGTCAGTCAGAACTCACCTTTGATCCCTGTAGTAGTGAACATTTGTCTGATTCGTTCTCATAACTTTTGTACTATAGAACACAAACACAGTTTTCTTTCCAGGGAAACCAGTCCTTTCATACTATTACATGTTCCTACTAAGTCAACTTATACTACTAGCAGTCAACTAAAACCAAGGTTAACTATCAAGTAGAACAATTGCAATCATTGCGAACTTGTACCACTGCAGACTCACTATAGAAAATATACATTGATATATGCATTGGTTTTGAAACCTTGATAACATATAAATTATTTGCCTTAATAATTAAATCATTAGATAAACATAAATGTACTATATATCAATGTTTAATGTTGAGGCAACATTGCCACAGTTTTCATAATTGCGTTTGCCTTGGTTTTTGGTTAACTGCCTTCAACGCTTACAGCGCTTTGATTTTCTAAAGGTGGGGTAATTCACAACAGCATGGTGTATTGCACAAAAACAATTGAATATAAATTCAAATCCTATAACCAATTCTTAGTTCATTGACTACTGTTATTCTGTGTCAGAAACCTATTATGTGTCAAATATTTAATTACAATCAAAATTCAGACCTGTATCAAGCGCAAATATTGTGTCCTTTTTTGCCCCAACTGTTCAGGGTTGGACCTCTGGTCGTATCCAGCTGCGCTCGGCGAAGCAATTTATTGAATATGTTGTGTATTCACTGGTCTTAATAGACATCAGATGTCCTGTTGGTAGTATTTGGAAGATGTCAAATAAAGGCAACAGTAGTATACCGCTGTTCAAAACTCATAAATCCATGGACAAAAAACAAAATCGGGGTAACAAACTAAAACCGAGGGAAACGCATTAAATATAAGAGGAGAACAACGACATAACACTAAAATGTAACACACATAGACAAAATCCCACGAGAATAACAAATATAACATATATATATATAACATCAAAACCAAATACATGAATTTGGGATAGACAAGTACCGTGACACGTCTTATCGCAATGTGAATTTACACTCAAAAATAAGAGAAAACAAACGACACAACGTTATAATGTAATACACACAGAAACGAACTATAATATAACAATGGCCATATTCCTGACTATGTACAGGGCATTTTTAAAGGAAAAAATGGTGGGTTGAACCTGGTTTTGTGGCATGCCAAACCTCGCACTTTTATGGCCATGTGAAATATAACATCAAAATGACAACACAGGACTACAATATAAATAAATTGGAGAACACAATTGACAAGGAATCACACGAACAACAGCCAACAAAAGGCAACAAGTTCAAAATTTTAATACGCCAAAAGTGTATTTTGTCCACACAAGACCTACGTGTGACGCCCAGATACAAAAGTTTGAAAGCCGAAACGAGTACAAAGTTGAACAGCATCGAGGACCAAAAGATCAAAAAGGTTGTGCCAAAAACGGCAAGGGTTTTCTGTTAGTTACCAGAAAATCCCTATAATTTAGAATAATTTATACTTTTGCAAACAGTAAATTTTATAAAATGAATATTCAAGTCTGAAAATATTTCTGGATGCATTTCAGGGATTAAAACTGTAAAAATATTTGTACTACGCAAAATCATGACCATTATCTATAATACATGTATTGATTCCATTTAACATGTTAAAAAGGGAAGAACATACCAAAAAGAAAAATCAAAAAAGTGCTAAACTCCGAAAAAAAATCAAAAAGGAAAGTCCCTCATCAAATGGCAAAATCAAAAGCGTAAACACATCAAATGAATGGATACCAACTGTCATATTCTGGACTTGGTACAGTCATTTTCTTATGGTGGATTGAATCTGGTTTTATAGCTAGCTAAACCTCTCAATTGTATGACAGTTGCATCAAATTTCATTATCGATGCGTCATACTAAGACTATACAAATCCTTGGATGTGTGAACAAAACAAAGATACAAAAGTAAAAATGTCAAAAATAGAGCTACATCAGTTAACATTGTGTTAACATCTTAATCACTATAAAAACAAAGAAGCACAAAAAAGCATACATCAAATTCAAACAATCTCATTTTGCTTTTGTATATCTATACGATTTTAGGGACCGTTCAATATTTATCAGATGGATGGGCCGGTGCATTCTTAATATTGTTTCATTAAAAAAGTTATTGCCCATCCGTTTAAATTCTGAAAAAAAGTCCTTGCCCATCTAAAAAAATCTATAAAAAAAGTCCTTGCCCCTCTAAAACTCTTAAGACAATCAAAAATGATTTAGGTTCTTTTTCTATTTTTAAGTTTTTAAATTTTCATGTCTTGAAATCAAAGAACAGACTTTATACAAAATTTAAAATGTGCTAGTTAATTCTATATGTATATATCTATGTGTGTATCAGAACCATACATTTTATTGATTTTCAAAACCAGTATGAATATATATGTACAGATTTGATTTTATATGTACAGCCTCAAATACAATATTGATTTAAAATAAAGGAAATAGTTTAAATTAAGGGACAATAACTCTTGGACTAACCCGAATAATTCAGTCGTTATATTCCGCTTACTACATTAACAAGTAGGAGAGATCGATTACGGGGAGGGACTGAATTATTCGGGTTACTCTTGGACTAGTAAACATATTATCATATACTGAATTACTAATTATTGTCCTAATAACAGAACATGTTTATAGTTCAAATATCAATGTCCCTTTATCTATTCTACTTTTCAAAATAGAAATTTAATATGGTCTTTTTAAGCAAATAAAGGCAGACATGTTTTTGACTTCAATGATGCAGCCTTTTTCGCCTATTAATTAATTCCCTAAATTTGACAGCTTAACACAAAACTATAAAACAACCTGGCATTCTTTAAGATCAATATATAAAAGAGATAGCTGTACAGTTATATGAAAATCTAAGTTGATTTGAAAAAGTTATAAAAAAAATGAAAGGTGACCATCTGAACTTGGTCTAAACTTAAAATTGTAGCTTTTTTTCAACCTATTAACTAAATCCATAAAATGACGGCAAAAAACCAAAGTACTAAACAGCCTGGCATTTAGTAAGATCAATATAAAAATTATATAGCAGTAGAGTTTTATGAAAATGCAAGTTGATTTGAAAAAGTTATGAAAAAAATTAAAGATGACTATCTTGAAATAACCAAAAACTGAAAATTTAAGCTTTTTCTTAAACCTTTTTATTAAATCCATAAGAATGACAGCAACACACCAAACTACCAAACAACTAGGCATTCTATAAGATCAATGTATAAATGAAATAGCTGTAAAGTTTTATGAAAATCCATGTTGATTTGAAAAAGTTATAAAAAAAATTTAAAGATGACTATCTGGATTTAGCCTAAACTGAAAATTTGAGCTTTTTTTTTTTAACCTTTTTATTAAATCCATAAGAATGACAGCAATACACCAAACTACCAATCAACCTGGCATTCTGTAAGTTCAATATATAAATGAAATAGCTGTAGAGTTTTATGAAAGTCCATGTTGATTTAAAAAAGTTATAAAAAAAATCAAAGATGACTATCTAGATTCAGCCTAAACTTAAAATTTTAGCTTTTTTTTCTTACCTATTAATTAAATCTATAAATTTAACAGCAATACACCTAACTACCAAGCAACCTGGCTTTCTATAAGATCAATATATAAATGAGATAGCTGTAGAGTTTTAGGAAAATCCAAGTTGATTTGAAAAAGTTAGAAAAAAAATTAAAGTTTACTATCTGAATTTAGCCTTATCTAAAAATTTGAGCTTTTTTTTCTTACCTATTACTTAAATTCATAAATTTTACCGCAAAACTATTAAACAATTTGGTATTCTGTAAGGTCAAAATAATTTAAAAGATAGTCTGAACAGAAAATTCTAGCTTATTATTCCTGAATTAAATCCTTAAAATTGACAGAAATGAGCCAAGCTACCAGTTTGTTGAGACATGTTTTGAGTGCCCACAAAAGAAATATCCTACAAACCAATAAAATTGATAGCAAAATTTTTCCTTTAAAATATGTTCTGGCCCATCCACTAAATATTTAAAAAAAGTTCTTGCCCATCCAAATATTTCCACAAAAAAAGTGCTTGCCCCGCCCCATTTTGCACCGGCCCATCCATCTGATAAATATTGAACGGTCCCTTAAGGTCAGCTTCGCTCTCGTCCAATATGGAATTAACTGACCCCATATATACCGTATTAGGTAACTAGCACACTATGTAACTAATATTATCACATATTTTGTACTGATATGTACGTTTTTGCATGGCCAATAATAGCCGGAAGTCAAGGTTGGTTATCAGCCCTCGGGGCCGATATCGATATCAGCCCTCGAAATCCATATCAAGCCCCCGAGTTTAACTTCCGGTAACCTGTCAATCAAAGACTATTTGTAAACAAGTTGAACACAATGAAAAGAAATTGAGAATGTTACGAATCTGCTATAGAAGAAAAAAGTAGAAATCAACAGTGAAAATCACAAAAGTGTTCGTAAAATTTTGACTTCATAAAGAATTTAAAAATATATGAAGCCACACTGGAATGAGTAGCGATATAGGATTCTTCTTAACTTCGGCATTTTTTACCATTTGTAATGTAACACTTTAAAGTTGTTTAATATTTGCAATTCTTAGAATTAATATATTTATTGTTAATTATATCTGAAACTTTTCACAAAACGTTGTTTACCTACTGTGATACGATTTTTTTTTTAACTAACAGTGATACATTTTTTATTTTTTTTCGTTAAATATCTTTTTGATTTTTGAAGAAATATCAAACATAATTTGGTGTAAGCTATTTGTTTTCTCTTGCATAAAAATATGTGATAAATAGATTATTACATGTCATTTTTCATATGGTCCATGGTATCAGCCCACGACCCATATCAAGCCCTCGGGCTAAAGCCCTCTGGCTTGATATGGGAGTCTAGGGCTGATACCAGGGCCATATGGAAAATGCCATGTAATAATCTATAATTATCACATATTTTGTACTGATATGTACGTTTTTGCATGGCCAATAATAGCCGGAAGTCAAGGTTGGTTATCAGCCCTCGGGGCCGATATCGATATCAGCCCTCGAAATCCATATCAAGCCCCCGAGTTTAACTTCCGGTAACCTGTCAATCAAAGACTATTTGTAAACAAGTTGAACACAATGAAAAGAAATTGAGAATGTTACGAATCTGCTATAGAAGAAAAAAGTAGAAATCAACAGTGAAAATCACAAAAGTGTTCGTAAAATTTTGACTTCATAAAGAATTTAAAAATATATGAAGCCACACTGGAATGAGTAGCGATATAGGATTCTTCTTAACTTCGGCATTTTTTACCATTTGTAATGTAACACTTTAAAGTTGTTTAATATTTGCAATTCTTAGAATTAATATATTTATTGTTAATTATATCTGAAACTTTTCACAAAACGTTGTTTACCTACTGTGATACGATTTTTTTTTAACTAACAGTGATACATTTTTTATTTTTTTTCGTTAAATATCTTTTTGATTTTTGAAGAAATATCAAACATAATTTGGTGTAAGCTATTTGTTTTCTCTTGCATAAAAATATGTGATAAATAGATTATTACATGTCATTTTTCATATGGTCCATGGTATCAGCCCACGACCCATATCAAGCCCTCGGGCTAAAGCCCTCTGGCTTGATATGGGAGTCTAGGGCTGATACCAGGGCCATATGGAAAATGCCATGTAATAATCTATAAATACACTGAATAATAAGTTTAAATATTTCTATAAAGGTAACTGTCAATATGTATCAAGTTAAAGTATTTATCTAGTACAGTAATATTTAAAAGTGTCATTTAAATATTAACAAGAACATAGAACAGGTATAAACACGTCCTAACTCACTTCCTTGTTGGCCAATATTTTAAATAATGACGTATTTGATTTGTGCCATATAAACAGTAAGTTTCCATTATTTATATTCAAAGAGGTATATTTATTTTAAATATTTATTCATAATGTAAGTTAGCTTTATTTATTCAAATAACTTAAAAGGGAGAGCTTGCATTGGATTGGGGAGTGGAGAATAGGGGGAGGTAGATATCATATTGTAAAAAAAGATTATTTTGTTCTGCCTTATGAAGAAATCAACTCGTTCGTGTGTTATACACGGAATCCAATAGGGACCTACCAAAAAAATAATATTATATCGTTATTTCAATATAAATATCGTTATTTCGATATACGATTAATCAATACCGTACTTTTATTCAAAAATAGAGGCCTCCTAATAAAAATTAATCGACGTAGGTGATGAGCAAACCCTATTCTATAATAACAAGCCATATAAGGTTTTGTCATGACTTATTCTAATGCAACAACGTTTGTAACGTTCATTTTGATTGGATAACGTCACTTTCTTACATGGCATCAATTGACAATTTGATGCTATGGGACGTACGCGCAAGCGCAGACGGCATATGACAGATTTTAAATACATGTTTTAACGTTGTTTTCTGTCAGTTTCATTAGAATGGAGATAACAATATTGTATTTTAAGCTCCGACGGCATCAATTTGGGATTTGATGGTCGCAAATACCCGTTTACTGTCTCCGCTAACGCGTCGCCAGTAAACTTAATTTGCGACCATCAAATCCCAAATTGATGCCGTCGGAGCTTAAAATACAATACAGTTATCTCTTAAATGTAAATAATTCAAACGAAAACACAAATGACCCGAATTTGCAATAACAATTAGCTCAAAACAATTTAAAAGTTTACATTAAAACCGTCTTAAACCAACCAACACCTCATGATCATAAGTGAAAGATAGAAAAACTTTTAAATACATGTAATTCTCTCTTACTATCAAAGACAGGGCTTTAAATATGTCATGACGATGATGTTTATAGGAATTGTACAAAACTAAAGTAAACTGTTGACAAAGTTATTTATATGTTTAGGTCATGGCAAGTAATCCTGTACCATGTGGACCATGTAAACACGGTAAAGTAAACACTAAAGCTGACATCTGGTGTAACAACTGTGATGAAGGATTATGTTCAACATGTTCAAGTCATCGCCAAAGAATAAAATCATCCCGTGATCACAAGACCATCAATATTCAAACCGTAACTAGCTATAAACCTCATACTGGCTTAATCAAAGCAGAATGTGAAGCGCATAGTCAACAGTTCAACTTGTACTGCCCCTGTCATTTAATACCGTGCTGTGATGAATGTATTTCTACTAGTCATTCAAAGTGTACCGGAATAACAAGTCTAGCTAATGTAGTGCGGGAAACCAAAATTGAAAAGTCCAAAGCATCTGTAGAAAAGGATATTAACTCCATCACACATTTCTTGGATAAACTGGTTAACAACAAATCCGGAAACCTTAAAAGAGGGGAACAACAATATGAAACAATAAAGAAATCAGTTAGTAAAATTCGAAATGAAATTAATAAACATTTAGACAATCTGGAGAAAAAGTTATGTAAAGAAGCAGATACTGTATGGAGTCAGGAAAAATCAAAACTGACATATTTAATTACTGAAATTGAAGATAAACAGAAAATCTTAACGGAGATGAAAGATGATTTGAAAACAGTTACAATACATACTTCAAAACTACAATCATTTCTAGGAGTTCATCTGATTGAACAAAAAGTTCATCAATTTCAAAGATATGTTGAAGAAATTGAAGACAGTGAGAGGGTTAGTGAAGTTGACATCAAAATAAAGCAAAATGATGAAATAGAAAAACTTCTCAAAGAATTACAATCAATTGACGACTTTGGAGAAATGCAGATTATTAAAACAGAAATACACTTGAAGAGACAAAAAAGTATGAGAAGAGAAGCACAAGTAGAATCACAAGAACAATCTAACATAAACAATATGACAATTAATATTGAGCCAAGCGAAGGGATCGATTTATATAAGAGGATAGGAGACATGATTTGTCTTATGGATGGACGAGTCATAGTAACGGATGAGGAGGGTAAGGTGAATATAATTACTCGTCATGGCTTTTATAATAAAAAGTTTGAGTTACCTCTATGTGGTAAAGTCTCGAGTGTGACACAGATCAATCAGGACACGATAGCCTTAACTTATCCAAACGAGAGAACCATAAAGATTTTCCATATAAAGAAGGAAATAGTTATCAAAAACATCATATTAGACAAATTATGCTATGGTTTATCATACTCCAATAATTCTCTGGCTGTAGGTCTGTTCAAAGATGAAATTCGTATAATAGACTTGGAAGGAAATACAATGAATTCAATAGAACTGCAGAGTGAGCTTTTCCTGGATAAACTTGTTTACTATAATGACAGAGTAATCTATACTGACAAAATTGGTAAAACAGTATATATAAACTGTGTTCATAAATCGGGTAAACAGATCTGGCAATACGAACAGAGTTTATCTGCACCAAATGGACTTTGTACAGATACTTATGGAAACCTTATTGTTACAGACAACAACGCTGAAAGAATATTGGTAATATCAAACGATGGACAGGCTAGCAAAGACCTGTTTATAAAATATTATGTAGAGTATGGGCCTGGGTGTATTTGTTTAAACAAAAACAATTTATCCTCGGGATATATTGGCGATTATTTTGGCAACTTCATATCCAGATTCAATCTGTCTTATGATTAGACATGCAGTGACAAACTTGAGAACATTACTTGACCATGAAATAACAATGTATTACAATACATGTAGTAGAATTTAAATTTAGATGAATATTATAGGTGGAAACCATGAATGTGAATGAAAAAATGGACTTGTACATAATTTTACCGACAAATCTGTTTTTATAAAAGTATGATGGTACAACACATATACAGTTTTAGCTAACACTTAGCGTTTGAAGAACAGAAAACGTTTTGTTTTTCAAAACTTAAAAACCATATAGTGATTTCTGAACCTTTTTTTAAATTTTATTTGTTGTGGAACTGAGAAATTTTCTGAAATTATACATGTATAATGGATGTATAGGTAGCCTTTTACCCAACGTTTTATGTTTTCCATTGCTTTAGATAGAGTACAGGAAAATAGAAACAAGTTAGTTCAGAAATAACCAGTTGCATCGACCCAGTGGTGTAAAATAGTAAGCATAGGTACCAGGCTATGTCTATGTGCCTTTTAGTGTTACTTTGAAAACTTGTTTGTTGCTTGTCTTTCATTTATGCTATGTGCTTTGTCTATATGCCCTTTTGTATGACATGTCATTTTGCTATTTATTCTAACTTCAAGATATCTCATAAATTTTATAAAATATCTTATACAGTTTATAATTATCTTATATAGATTATAAGATATCTTATATAATTTATGAGATATATAGTTTATGAGATATTTTAAATAGTTTATAAGATATCTCATATAATTTTCTTTACAAGATATCTTATAAATTATAAAAGATATCTTATAAACTATAAAAAAAAATATCTTATAAACTATATGAGATATCTTATCTTATAAAGTATATAAGATATCTTATCTTATAAAGTATATAAGATATCTTATCTTATAAAGTATATCAGATATCTTATATATCATTTAAGATATCTATATATAATATGATTTATTCCATATTGGTATTATTTCGAATTGGATTTTGAATAAAAAAAGCATATTCACCTGGGAAAGTGTTATTCACCGCGCTTAACGTCACGCGCTTTTACATGCAACGTTATGGTAAAATGTTTCATGTAAAATTTGTTTTGGTATATGTTTGTGATTAAATACATTTTCTTCTCTCGGAATATGGAATAACACAATTACTGTCTTTTGTTTCGGTAAATATGGGGTTTAATTGACTTTTGAAAAACTGATATTCACTTCGGCCGTCGGCCTCAGTGAATATCAGTTTTTCAAAAGTCAATAAAACCGCATATTTACCTCATCAAAAGACAGTAATTGTATAATATCGTATATATAGTATATGAGATATCTTATATAGTCTTATATAGTATATAAAATTTCATCTTATATAGTTTATCTTTAGTGATAAGAACTATAGCACAATGATGACTGCTGTATTTATGAAATTTTTACCTATTATGTCTGTTTGTTTTGTTCACGCATCATTGTCAGGATAGAATTTGATATGACTGTCAGACAGGTCAAAGCAGGTTCAACCCACCATTTTCTACATAACAAAATGTCTGTACCAAGTCAGGCATTTGACAGTTGTTATCCATTCGTTTGGTGTGTTTGAGCTTTTGATTTTGCCATTTTATTAGTTGAATTTTCCTTGGGAGTTCAGTAATTTTGTGATTTTACTTTTTTTATATAACTTGATATGCCAGATGCCCGTTTTGTCTACATAAGACTCATCAGTGATGTTGAGATAAAAAAAAGTTAGAAAGCCATAAACGTATTTGAATAAAGTAAAATTTGAAGAGCATTCTTAATCAATTCTAACCAATAAGTCCCATTTCCCGGAGCAACAGTCTACTATTTTCCAAGAGTATTAAGATGTCATAAACTCTTATTTCTATATTCTTGTAGTACATTTATTAAGTATTTTGTCTTTGTGTTATTTGCTTATTATCAATCAAGACCGCAAAGTTCAATATGTAACATTATCAAAAAAAGGAAATCAAAAAGCTTGAAAGCAATTACTTCAATTTATCAGTGGGAAGTCAAATTAATTATTGCATTGGTTGTAGTTGATTTAACAGCTATTCTAGACAAAGGAAGATAACTTCAATTTTTAAAAATGAGATTAACAATGACATCATTTATATTTGTAGGACAGATATTAGATTCCTGCACCTTGCAAAAGATATGTAATTTTCTTGACAAGTGAAACATCAGTTTGTGCCTTGAACATATTGAATATCTGAGCATGTTTTACATCGATATTTTTCTGGAAATGTTCATGGATAGTATGTATAGAATGTTTTGATCAATGCACTATATTTTGAGTATCAAAAAAGGTAGTGATCAGCTTTGGAACCTTTAGATATCAAGTCGGTCCCATAAGGTTTTGATTGCATTTTTTTGTTATTATCTTTAATATTATCATAGATAGAGATAAACTGTAAGCAGCAAAATTATTCAGTAAAGTTAGATCTACAAATAAGTCAACATGACCAAAATGTTGCCCTTCAACGTATTTTTTTTCCAATTTGTCTTCTATAACTATTTGGTTAAATAGAACCAAATTTGGCCTAAATCATCATTATGGTATCTAGTTTGCAAAATGTATCCAATGACCCTGCCAAGAAGGGTCCTTGTAACACTTATCAATTCATAATTTGTAAAATGTTAGACAAAACAATTTGAATGCAAATACTTTAATTATTTTTTTCTACCTTAACATGTTTAAAACCCTTAAAAAATAATTATTTTGAAAGTATATTTTTTCATCTCTACTTCCTTCTTCTTCTTTGTATAAGCTCTCTATAAACAGGAACACCTCTAATAATATTAGAATATATATAAGGGTAATTTTGTGTAGAATTTTGGTTTTTGTTTTACATAACTATGTACAGCACACTATGTGGGTGGTTTTTGTCGAGCCTGCAACTTTTGTTGCAGAAAGCTCGACATAGGGATAGTGATCCGGCGGCGGCGGTGTTAGCTAACTTCTTAAAAGCTTTATATTTTAGAAGGTGGAAGACCTGGATGCTTCATACTTTGTAAATAGATGCCTCATGTTACGAAGTTTCCGTCAGTCACATGTCCAATGTCCTTGACCTCATTTTCATGGTTCAGTGACCACTTGAAAAAAAAGTTCAGATTTTTTGTAATGTTGAATTCTCTCTTATTATAAGTAATAGGATAACTATATTTGATATGTGCGTACCTTGAAAGGTCCTCATGTCTGTCAGACAGTTTTCACTTGACCTCGACCTCATTTCAGTGATCAGTGAACAAGGTTAAGTTTTGGTGGTCAAGTCCATATCTCAGATACTACAAGCAATAGGGCTAGTATATTCGGTGTATGGAAGGACTGTAAGGTGTACATGTCCAACTGGCAGGTGTCATCTGACCTTGACCTCATTTTCATGGTTCAGTGGTTATAGTTAAATTTTTGTGTTTTGGTCTGTTTTTCTCATACTATATGCAATAGGTCTACTATATTTGTTGTATGGAATGATTGTAAGGTGTACCTATCTAGCGGGCAGATGTCATGTGACCTTGACCTCATTTTCATGGTTCAGTGGTCAAAGTTAAGTTTTTGAGTTTTGGTCTTTTTATCTAATACTATATGCCATAGGTCATCTATATTTGGTGTATGGAAATATTTTATGATCTTTATGTCAGTCCCGCAGGTTTTATTTGACCGTGACCTCATTTTCACGGTTCATTGCACAGTGTTAAGTTTTTGTGTTTTGGTCTATTTTTCTTAAACTATAAGTAATAGGTCAACTATATATGTTGTATAGAAGCATTGTTAGCTGTACATGTCTGCCTGGCATGGTTCATCTGACCTTGACCTCATTTTCATGGTTCATTGGTCTTTGTTTAGTTGGTTTATCTTGGTTAATGTTAAATTTATGTGACAGTTGTATTAAAGCTTAGCTTTATACTTAGGACTATCAACATAATATCAATGATTAGTATAGAAGGCGAGACATTTCAGCGTGTGCACTCTTGTTAATATATCTTTTTTGTTGTTGTGACTTTTAAAGTTATACATACAGATATTGCTTTTAGTTTGTTTATTATTATAAGCTTATCTTATTTACATGTGTGTGTATTATGCATGTCAGTGACAATAAAATTATAAAAATAATAGATGCTTATATGGGTGTAATTTACATAGGGAGTTTATGTTGTTTCATTTTTTATACGTATTTATGCTTTTATAACTTTAAAAACTAGGTGTGTCAAAGCGACACAAATGGCCCCGTCCCAAAAAGTTTTAAAATCTGCAATTTCAATATAAACACAAACATGATGGTAGTCTCACGCATCAAAAATCAGCTCAAAATCTGGAGGCATATAGAAAAAAAAATCTATATAACTGTGAATTTCAACAATTTCTCAAAGTCCAAAGCCAGTAATTTCAGCAAAAAATTAGTGGAGCAAAACGAAACTTACACTTGATCTGTAACTCATCATTGTTAACTCACATAACAAAATCAGCCCAATATCTGAAGGCGTTTAGAACAAAAACCTGTATAACTGTGATTTTCAACAATTTCTCAAAGTCCAAAGCCCGTAATTTCGGCAAAAAATTAGTGCAGCGAAACTAAACTTAAACTTGATCTTAACTCATCATGGTTAACTCACATACAAAAAATCAGCCCAATATCTGAAGGCGTTTAGAACAAAACTCTGTATAATGGTTTGTTGCGGAATGACGGAATGACGGAATTACGGACAAGGGTAAAACTATATGGCACCGACAACTTCGTTGCGGGGCAATAAAAAGCAGCTTGAGCTTACATATTAAATGAATTTTATTGAGCAACTTAAAATATTAATCAATGCTTAAAATCTAAAACATCTCTTTCATTTCATATTGATCAAATATCTGACTTTACTCAGTATGCTAAAAATTTAATTAACTGGGTTTTTTTTAAACTTTTTTTTATTAAAATTTAAGCTGAACATAAGGGTACTTATTGTAAGCCATAGATGTTATAACAGAATAAAGATGACAACTTGGCTTGATAATTTATAAAATTGCATAGATGTATGAAGCTCAATGAAGTCACAATATAAAGTTTTTAAATTAGTAACAGTTGAAATTTAACCATGTGAAAATGTTTGGAAACTGTTTGAATGAAAATAAAAAAATGTCCCCTAAATACTTGAATTCAGCTGAATTAAAAGTTTGTATGTGTAATCACCTGATATTTTTAAAGTGAAACAGAGAAAATTGTGCCAAAAGTATTGCATTTTATTACTCAATTTTACCGAGGTATCTGAAACTTGATTTTACCATATTACCATATGCTAATAAATTAAGCTTAAATAATTGCCTTTTTTCAATAACATTTATGTGTAAATTGCCCTTTTTCTGACTAGCAGTCTGCCCTTTTCAAATCCCAACTAAACACTGCTTTACCAATGATTTTGTATTGTATGCTGTGTAAAGTCTATCTAACATGACGTGACGGTACCCAGATTTGCACCTATTTTGACAGTTTTTTAACATACGTTTTTTTTATGATAAAGACAAAAATGTCCATTCTGTGTTTACTTTGTAGCTGTATCCTTCTTAATTATATAGGTACACCAACTTGATTTTTAATCCCTATTGAGTCATAGAAAAATGGGTTTCTATTCCTTTCTCATGGTTGTAAACTGAGATAAAAAATACTATAAAGCAGTTTGGAAAACAACTATTATAAAGTTCAGATTTTTATATAATTTACTCCATAATAAATATTGCACCCTCACAATTATATATCAACATAAGTATCAGCTTTGTTTCATTTTTTTCTCTGGATCAAACACATATCTTTTGAATGTTAGAAAGATTTTGATTGGTTCATGGTCTGTCTGTTGTTCATCCTGATTGGCTTCTGAATCTTTGTTTTTATTTTTCTTCTTCGTTCCAGAATATTTTTGCTGAATTTCTTTTGAAACTCCATCTGTAAAAAGAAATTATTCAATTTGTTAGAAAAAATTTTAAAAAAATTATTGAAGTGCATTTTTAATATTCTGGTGATCAGGCATCAACAATGCAAAACATTATATTTGAAATCATGGTCAAATCTTTTAACACTTTCATTTAACTTATGTCCATTTTTTTTAAGCACCATTGTGGACCCATTATTGAATCAAAGATTTCTCCACATTCCACTAAAATCATCTTAAATAGATTAATATAACATAAAATATTATTAGTAATTACCTGGAATTCTGACTTTAAACTTTCCACTTTGTCCAAATCCTCCCTCGATAACCCCTTTCTCACCAGAGGACAATGTCACCTTCAGTCCAACAAAAGATTGAATGTTTGTTTCCTTTTTGAACAAATTTTTACCAATCAAAGTATATTCATCTTGACATCGTTCTACTAAACCTTCACGTACTTTAGTCTTATAAACTTTCAATTTTGGTAGATTATTAACTAAATACTTCGAGTCAGTAAAACACTCTAAAAGCTGACCATGGAAAGCTATTCTACACATATTAGCATGAATGTCAGTGTCTAACTTTGAACCAATCACAAGAGAGTTATGTGGACATGTGACTGGTTTTTCATACTCTATAAGAGCATATTGTTTTATAGGTAACCTTTGTTGAGCCTCTGCTTGATCTTGTTTTGCTGTATTTGTAATAAAACTCTCCTGGTATACATATTCCTTTGTATAATCTAGAACAGATGTAGAATCTGCTTCTTTAGAATCAGAGTCCTCATACAATCCAAAAAATGTTACTTTTGCCATGACTGTTTCATGTCCAGTTGTGATATGGAACTTAGCTTTGGAATTAATAGCTCCTTTGTAGTAAAGAATGTTGGATACAGTCATAATACCAGATACAAATGTGGGTAGAGAACCTGGAGTACAGACCAGACCTCGCTCCAGTTGTTTAGGGTCAAACTGTGTCACACATACTCCAGCTCTATCACCCTACAGGAAAGGAAATAAAAAAAAAAGACATTTGATATTTAAACGGCATATTCACACTTGAAAATTTAAAATTTAGACTCAACAAGAATGTGTCCCCAGTACACGGATGCCCATCCGCACTATCATTTTCTATGTTCAGTGGACTGTGAAAATGGGGGAAAATCTCTAATATTTGGCATTAAAATTAGAAAGATCATATCACAGGGAACATGTGTACTAAGCTTCAAGTTGATTAAACTTTAAGTTATCAAAAACTACCTCGACCAAAAACTTTAACCAAATCTTTAACCTGAAACGGGACAGACGGAAGAACGAACAAACATACGAACGTATGGACGCAGACCAGAAAACATAATGCCCATAAATGGGGCAGAAAAAACAAATATTTTATTTTGAAAGTAAAATATATTTATTTTCTCTATAGTTATCTCCCCTGTCACAATTTAGAATCATTCTTATTGTGAAAAGGGAGATAATCTAATTTCATACTAAATTTGTGAAAAATTCGATAGAGATCAACCTATAATTGTTTATAAAGATGTGTTTCATTTACAAATTTTATTTCAAGTGACTAGCAAAATCTTGGAATAAGTGACTGTAAATTTGTCTCTGGCTGAAAATACAACAAAATGGTTGAATACTTGAAATTTGGATCAATGATCACCAACTTATATTTTTGTTTTGACCAAAAAACAAAAATATGTAGTACATGTATAAATAAAAAAAATAAAATTTAATCAGACACTCAAAAACAATATGTTATAGAAAGTTAAAAACATTTCCACATGCTTTAAATTGTCACTCTCCTTGTATGTACATGCATAATATGGACTCAAAACTTTTAGTGTGTATGATAAGGAATACTCCAAACTTTGATTTCAATTTGTTATTAAGTTAATAATGAAAATCTCTATTCAAAGACCCTTATTACTCTACCATTCAGAGGATGTTATCCTTTCCAATCCTCCACAAAAAATGGCCAATATTTTTTATTTATTTTTTTTAATTTTGATATTTTTACAAATCTTAAGTTATTATTTTCTGGTCATTGGATGCCCCAGGACAAAATGTTCCTAAGATGTAGTAAATATGATGCTATTTATTTCCAGTAATAAATGCAAACCTGAACTATTTTATCTGTTGGTTGTTTAAACATCTGAATAGATTTGATCTTCTTGTTAACATTCATTGATGGGATCTCTACAGTCTGAAATATAAAAACCAGATAATGACAACAATATTATTTCTACTTAAAAAACGCACTGGCTTAAAGACACTCAATAAAAAATATTTTTGAAAGGCTTCATTGGTAAACAGTTACAAAAGCCAATTTCTGACTTTCACCATAGTCCTGTTGTCAATAAGCATTATAATTATCTTCTCTTTCTTTGGGTACACAAATATCAATGCCTTAAATGATTTCTTTCTTAATATGATCTATAATTTGACAAATTACATTTAATTATAAATTGACTTTTAAATAACTCATGATTAAGATCAATACAAAAAATGTATGTTTGCATGAAACAAGAAATTAAGAATTTACAATTTAAAGTATAAAATATCATCTACCAAAAAGTTTTTTTGGTTTATTTTTCATATAGGTTTGATATCACAGACATATTTGTTACATGTTTTGTGCATAATTATAAAAATGTTCTGCTTTTCCAGTTTAATTTTATTGGATTGAAAGCCAATGTATTCAACAAAAACATAGGCAGTTGAACATTGTTACATGATGCGAGCAAGAATATTTCCTGTCATGCCTCTTTTAAAAACTTCCCTCTTATTAAAAATGTGGATTGTAGATCTCCCTCCCTTTGAACCCATGTTCTGCTGCCTTTCATATCAATCCTAAATAAAGATAATCTGATAATACATGTAAGTCCTCCTAAATGAGTCTTACATCATTTATGACAGCTTTTCCACTTAAAGCCGTTCCAGTCATGACAGTCCCCTGACCTCTAATGGAGAAGCAGTGGTCTACAGAAAAAATAAATGGTCCTTCTGGGTTCCTTTTGGGTCTGTATGTATGGGTTTTCAATGTTTCTATTAAATCTGTCAGTCCAATAGCATCTGATTCCCCACCCTAAAATGAAAATAACATAATGATATGGCTTATTATATGTGAACATGTACATGAAAGATGTCAGATATAATATCAAGATGTAATAATTATCAGGCTGCCACAAGATGTAATAATTATCAGGCTGCCACAAAATGTAATAATTATCAGGCTGCCACAAGATGTAATAATTATCAGGCTGCCACAAAATGTAATAATTATCAGGCTGACACAAGATCATCAAGATGTAATAATTATCAGGCTGCCACAAAATGTAATAATTATCAGGCTGCCACAAGATGTAACAATTATCAGGCTGCCACAAGATGTAATAATTATCATATTGAATAAAGTCTATTAAACTGCTTTACTTACAATAGAATATTTGGACAAAAAAAGTATAATAACTGCAGGGTTCCTACTAGAAAGTTTTGAAGGCAAGTCCAGTGACTTTTCATTTTTTGCCAGAGCTGATCTTAGTTACAAGATGAAACTTTATTGCTATAAGCTTATTATTTCAGTCTACATGACAAAATTGAGCAAAGAAATAAATTGATAACCATAATAAGATTTTTTTTAAACTTCCTCTAAAATGATATTATGCCTCAGGCCCACCAGGTCTAATGACAACTTATATCTTGGTTGATAAACCTAACTCAAGCACATTAAGCCTTACCCTTACTGGTATAATCAGACACAATTAACTAAAAACTTGAATTATTCAGACCTTAGCTCATGGCTACTATATATTTTTAGTTGAAAAAAAACACTTTAGGCACATTAAGCCCAAATGGTACTGCTATAATCAAACAAAAAACATTGTAATGCTATCATACCTCAGGGCCACCAGGTTTTGCTGCTACTGGTATTATCGGACAACCAGCAAATTTTGTTGATTCCATGGTTTTCTGCATTCTTTTCTTCATCTAAACAAAAATCAACAACTGCTATACAGTTTGTACACATCAATAAAATTATTTTGATTTATTCACTGACATGTAAGTCTAACCATATACCATATAAAACAAACGATTAAACATGAAGTCCCTCTATTATATATATCTAGTTATTTCTTATGGGTGCATTTGTTTTCAGAAAATATTGAAAAAGTATACAATATCATATATTTTTATACAAGAACTCAAACGAAAAAAGCCTGATGCTGAAAAGGCAGTTTCTTTTTACTGAAATTTTTCATGAGCCAGTTTACCATCTTTAGTGTTATTAGAGCAGAACTGCTTCGATTTCATCAATCAAGTTCAGACTATATATATACTTCATCTGTTAATAACTTCTCTTGAAAAAACATTTGATGATATAGATTAAAAATAAAAAGTTTTAAATCAATTACTAATTAGTAAAAAAGAAACATTTATCAAGTCAGATATTTGTATTATATTCAATACTGATTATAGTAGTACCAGTGAATTCCAAAGAAGCCTGACAGACTAACAGAAGGATGGAAGAATAATTGATGGACCAGAAAGAATACAGAATATATATATACTGTAAATTCAGAAATTATTGCGAAAAATGCAACAGACTTGTAAATACATTAATTTAAACTCGCACTTTGAAACATTTTATATGAATAAAACAGGATTTTTCTCAAAATCTTAAAAATTAAAATCGCATTAAGTTGAAAATGAAAAAATCGCAATAATAAATTCAATCAATAATTTCTGAATGTACAGTATATATATATATCATAATTCAAACAAACAGTTTTAATATGTTTAGAATCACCTTCTCAATCATTGCTTCCTTTTTATCTGGTGGCAATAGATCCACTTTATTTAGAACAACTATCATCTTTGGACAAGTTATCTCCCCTATAACAAGGCATTCCGCAGTCTGTGTCTGCATTCCTTTCACAATGTCAATCACTAAAATCATCAAGTCTATTATCTGTGCTCCTAAAAATAGAGTAAAAACAAAACTTTCAACAACATTTTCTGTGTTTTTGTCTAAATATACAAATGTAAGTACATGTATAGTTAAACCTGTTTTAAGAGACAACTTAAAGGAGAGCAAAAAAGTAGTCTCTTAGGATAGGTGGCCTTAAATATAGGTTCAATTTATATGAAATGTACTTTAGAGGGATCTAAATTTGATGGTCTTTAAGACAGGTTTTTGCTTACTACTGATTTGACTGTACATGTAGGGTGGTTTTACAGGGTTCCCTCATGGTCGATGTCAAATATAATAAAAACAAATATTTGTAATTTGTTAGCTTATAAAGTAATTCTGAAAGATAATCATATGCAACCCAAAGTCTTTATAAGACTACTTCTCCTATATGCTGTGTGTTTGGCAGAGGCTTAGCAAATACAAACTTTACAATCTTTGCCTTTTTTGTATTCCAGTATTTAAATAATGTATATAGTGTTTTGTACCTTATTTCCATTTAGTAATAATTCTATTTTAGATATACTGGTTGAAAAAAAAATCTTTTTATCTTACAAGAACATTACAAAATCAATAATTTAATACAAATAGTATGAAAAGAATGATTGAAGTGTATGTCTACAAGACAAGCAACCTTCCAAACAAGTTGAGACAACAAAAAAAACTACATTTTAATAGACATAAAAGACATGACAAAAACTCAATAACCAAAAAGAAAATAAAGTCGACGAGACAGCAAACTGTCAGACAACAAAGACACCCCAAAACACCAAAAACTCAATGTAACAGCAACTGGAGGCAACACAATAAACCCAAAGGACCAATCAAGGATTTGTATAGTAACAATACAAATCCTTGGACCCATATACCAATATACATAATTTTGTATTCATACCTAAAAAATATGATTCAATGATTGTTACTTGTCTATTTTCAGTGGCTAGTATTCCATTGAAAATTCTAACGATTTTATTTAATTTGTGCCCTTTCACAGGTAACAACTGCCTCACATTATACATTAGCTAGGCTAACTCGAATAATTCAAGCCCTTTCCGTGTCCGATTTTCACCCACACGAGGGCTTGAACTCCTTATGATCATTGGCCGCGTCGCCTGCTCTCTAAGAGAGAGAGCCAATCGGCGGCGATCAGGATAATGAGTCTGCGCAACTGTCTTGTAGTTGTCTTACCAAACACGTGTGTTCAATTAACACAAATCCGATAATACTAAATTAACATTAATTAACATCAGTTTACATCAATTAACATCCAGAACTCCTCCTTCTTTAGCTGCCAACTTAAATCAAAATTCCCATATTGCATAGCGGTGTGAATTTTCCGGTTGACGGTCTTTATTGAGGAAGACGTTCAGGCGTTAATGTAGCCTTCGTAGATCAGCGGAATATAACGACAGAATTATTCGGGTTATAGCTAGGCAAATTATATATTGTCCTAAATAATGACCTTTAGATTTAAAAGGAAATTTGATCAATTCGTGAATTGTTTTTGTTATTTTAATGACATTATCATTATACCTCCAATGATTGTCTTTATTAATGATGCATGACCTGGACAATCAACCAGTGTATACTGAAGTTTAGATGAGGTCAAATCAGGATATTCGGAGCAAAGCTGATCAGGCATATCTACTGTGAAAGATGAAAATCCAAGATCAAGGGTAATCCCTCTTTCCTTGCTCTGGGGATTTTTGTCAAAGCATGCTGTACTCGCTGTGGTACTCAAAACCTTAGATAAACTTGTTTTGCCACTGTCAACATGTCCTAAAACCCCAACGTTGAAATTGAACATGGGCGCTGACATCTTGGTTCGTGATAGAAATTATAATTCAGGACCGGCTACGGACTTCTTTTCGATACGTGTTTCTTCAAGTTATAAGCTGGTTCTCGGCTGACTACTACACTTTGTTTGAGTGTAGCGAATACAAGCGGATTTCAGTATATTCAAGTTATAGGTTGAAAAAACGAGCGTATGCATTGTATCAATACAAAAATAATTTATCACACTTTAGCAATAAATTTATACTTTTGTACACCTGGGACTATTTTTCTAACTCTGCCGGTTAATTCTTCAAAGAATAAAATTGAGAATGGAAATGGCAGGGGCGGATGCAGGAATTTTCGAAAGGGGGGGTGCTAACCCAGGGCAAAGGGGGGTGCAGGGGGGTGCAAAACATATGTCCCGATACAAATGCATTGATCGGCAAAAATAAAGGGGGGGGTGCGCACCCCCGGAACCCCCCCCCCCTGGATCCGCCACTGAATGGGGAATGTGCCAAAGAGACAACAACCCGACCATAGAAAAAAAACAACAGCAGAAGGTCACCAACAGGTCTTCAATGTAGCGAAAAATTCCCGCACCCGGAGGCGTTCTTCAGCTGGCCCCTAAACAAATATATCATGACTAGTTCAGTGATAATGAACGCCATACTAATTTCCAAATTGTACACAAGAAACTAAAATTAAAATAATACAAGACTAACAAAGGCCAGAGGCTCCTGACTTGGGACAGGCGCAAAAATGCGGCGGGGTTAAACATGTTTGTGAGATCTCAACCCTCCCCCTATACCTCTAGCCAATGTAGAAAAGTAAACGCATAACAATACGCAAATTAAAATTCAGTTCAAGAGAAGTCCGAGTCTGATGTCAGAAGATGTAACAAAAGAAAATAAACAAGATGACAATAATACATAAATAACAACAGACTACTAGCAGTTAACTGACATGCCAGCTCCAGACTTCAATAAAACTGACTGAAAGATTATGATTTCATCATATGAACATCAGGCACAATTCTTCCCGTTAGGGGTTTAGTATCATACCATCATAACATATATTAGAAGAACATAACCCGTGTCATGCCAACAACTGGTTTTTGAATAAATGTGTTTAGTTCCGATGCAAAGACCCTATAAGTGAATCAATATTAACGCCAAAATATGCAATCTTTAATGACCTGACAACAGTATCGTAACTATATCCCTTCTTAATAAGTCTATTCAAAGGTTTTGTTAGTTTTTGAGGTGAATACTGACACCTTTGTGCTTTATAAAGAATATTTCCATAAAAAATTGGATGTGAAATACCTGAACGTATAAGAAGTCTGCATGTTGAGCTATATTTACGAATGATGTCCTTATACCGATGATAAAATTTAGTAAATGTTTTGACTAGTTTGTGATATCGAAAACCCTGGTGTAATAATTTTTCAGTAATACATAAATTTCTCTCGTTAAAATCTAAAACATTGTTACATACACGAGCGAATCGTACAAGTTGAGATATATAAACACCGTAAGATGGTGACAAGGGAACGTCACCATCTAAACATGGATAATTAACGATAGGAAATGAAAAATCATCTCTTTTATCATAAATTTTAGTATTCAGCTTTCCGTTAATGATATAGATATCAAGATCGAGGAAAGGGCAGTGGTCATTGTTAGTATTAGCTTTATTTAAAGTAAGTTCAACAGGATAAATTTCTTTAATATACATACTGAAGTCGTCATTATTGAGAGCCAAAATATCATCCAAATATCTAAAAGTATTATTAAATTTGTTTATCAGATGTTGATTCGATGGGTCTTTGCTTATTTTTGTCATAAATTGTAACTCGTAGCAATACAAAAACAGGTCCGCAATAAGTGGTGAACAGTTAGTCCCCATTGGAATTCCGATAATCTGACGATATACGGAAGAAGACTACACGAGGTGTTTAAAATGTTGAAAAGATAACACCATATTTTGCATGAAAACTAATTCTTTCAGTTCCTTTTTGTAGTTTGTATATCTTTCAGTTCCTTTTTGTAGTTTGTATATCTTTCAGTCCATTTTTGTAGTTTGTATATCTTTCAGTTCCTTTTTTGTAGTTTGTATATCTTTCAGTTCCTTTTTGTAGTTTGTATATATCTTTCAGTTCCTTTTTTGTAGTTTGTATATCTTTCAGTTCCTTTTTTGTAGTTTGTATATCTTTCAGTTCCTTTTTTGTAGTTTGTATATCTTTCAGTTCCTTTTTGTAGTTTGTATATATCTTTCAGTTCCTTTTTTGTAGTTTGTATATCTTTCAGTTCCTTTTTTGTAGTTTGAATATCTTTCAGTTCCTTTTTGTAGTTTGTATATCTTTCAGTTCCTTTTTGTAGTTTGTATATCTTTCAGTTCCTTTTTGTAGTTTGTATATCTTTCAGTTATCGGGATCTGCTCATTGTCAATGATCTCTTTCCCTAGCTCTTTCTTCTGGTCTGTTTCCCTAGATCTTTCTTCTGGAGACTCAGGCCTCATTTGCGATTTGTTTGTTTGTGGTCTGTCAGTTAACCATGGAGCGGACTCTAAAAATAGAAGATGTGAGGTATAAGACAATGTTACAACAACCCAACGCAATTCTCATCCTCTATATTTGTTATTGGTTGTTATCGAGCAATTTTTGTGATTACTAACACGTTGCTCTAAAAATAGAAGATGTGAGGTTACAACAACCCAACACCATTCACATCCTCTATATTTGTTATTGGTTGTTATCGAGCAATTTTTGTGATTACTAACACGTTGCTCTAAAAATAGAAGATGTGAGGTTACAACAACCCAACACCATTCACATCCTCTATATTTGTTATTGGTTGTTATCGAGCAATTTTTGTGATTACTATCACATTGCATTACATTCCAGATAATTTTGCTTAGAAACATGCTGGTATCTGATGTAAGGCTACTACTATTCTTAACTTTGAATTAAAAATATTACTTCTTTACCAGAAAGAAATGTGTATCTGCTCTTCACACACACAAAATGTAGATAAATGTTCTTGATTAAATGTGGTTAAAAAATCAAATAAAAAAAAGAAAACATTATATAGATATAAGAAAATGTGGTATGAGTGCCAATGAGACAACTCTCCATTATTATACCATCACTGTATCGAATGCAGGAACTTCATATCATGATTCTTTTTTCTTTTCTATTTTTTTTTTGGGGGGGGGGGGTGGTGGTGGGGGGGGGGGGGGGGGGTGCTCAAAACTGACCAAATAAATTCCTAATATCCGATTGTATATTCTCATTATGTGACAAATTAATATCAACTTATTTTTTTTTTAGTTTCTTTCAATATAGGTTTCAATATATTATATTCAAAATGCATTACCATGCATGCATGTTAAAGACATTTTATACAGCTAGTACACCAAGAAGTTGTATACAGGCAACTATACCTGATATACACTGTATTTATAGTAGTGACAAGCCTTTCCATTTTATAACAATTCTTTTATATTCAGATTTAAAATAAGGATCAATAGCTGAAAAAGATATAAATCTCTTCTAAATATTCGATTGTTGATATCTGTATGTCAATATTACTCTATAGATCTCCATTGATTCGGATGAAATCATTTGTTTAACAAAATCATTTCACGTTTTGTCCAATCGTGCAATATTGATATACTGTACTAATAGTGTTCATGTAAGTACATTATTTATTAGAATTAATTTGTTTTGATCTTTATATTTTTGTTACTTTTTGTTTTTCGTTTAAATCATTTAGCAGTGTTTTCAAAATTAATTCTTATCAATGTATACATATGTTTCTTTGTATTTCTTATATCTCTTTGTAATTGAAAAGAAGAAGAAATGTCCCAATGTTTGACCGATTTACAGTTACACTAGTGGTGGGTTACACTGAACAAATCACCAGCTCAGTAATTATGCCATCGTGGTTTGTTTATATGGTATCATTTTACTATTTTTTACAAAAATGTCTTATATTTATATATAAAATATTTTGTTCATATTCTAATGGCACTTTGCATGATTCATATTACCGTTATAAAACGTAAATTTCATACCACTCAGATAAAAGTTGAATGTAAGAAATGAGAAGTGAAGAAACATGACTGGCCAACTAAATATCATATATATAACAGATACAATCATGGTCAAAAGAACAGACGGTTATAACATCAGTAAAAAAAAAAATTGACAATCATATCCCTATATATATTCTCTTTTTTATATTGAATTTGGGCAGCATGATCTCGAGTCCATCAAATCTGGATGTTTTCATGTGCTCCGGAAGGGTAAGCGGTTCCTATTCATTTGTAACACCCGTTGTTTTGTTGGCGCTAAGAAATAATACGGGGATGGTTTATATTTGGACTCGCAAGTCACGTTGTGTGATGTCAATAAAAAGAGGAGTGGATGAGATGGTTGATGCATTATCTATAGATACTATTACTTCTTTTAACTGATGTAAAGAAATCAGATCCTGCTTATAATTCAAGTTATAAACCGGCCTAACAAGAAAGTACAATCATATAACAATACTTTTGTAACTATTACCGGACTTTTAAAATTTGGCAAACAAAACGAGCCAATATATTTTTGAAAAATAGTTATCAAAGGTACCAGGATTATAATTTAATACGCCAGACGCGCGTTTCGTCTACATAAGACTCATCAGTGACGCTCATATCAAAACAACTGAAAAGCCAAACAAGTACAAAGTTGAAGAGCATTGAGGACCCAAAATTCCAAAAAAGTTGTGCCAAATACGGCTACTGTACGGTAATCTACTCTTGGGAAAAGAAAATCCTTAGTTTTTCGAAATTGTGACTTTTTGGGTCAGAGTCTTTATTTTCATTTATGATGAAATAATATTTCCCACTTAACGGGTTGCAAATCCTTTAGCTGCCAGCTCCCCTTACAGCGACATTGACCATTGACTTTCCTAATTTGCTGGCTGCCAGTTTGTATTGGTGTATGACGCCGGATAACATGTCTAAATGCCCCGAGTTGGAATACAATAACGGATACTATTGAAGTTCTGTATTGAGCACAAATTTCCCTGAATGATACATGAAGAGATGTTGCACTATCTAGAATCGTTTCAAAATGAGGTTTCTGATGAACACTTTACACTATCTGGGACCAAGGAATTGTATATTTAAATATACAATTCCTTGCTGGGACTTACTTTTAAGGCAAGGGATAAAACAATCGTTTAAAATGTTCTTTTTGGCATCGACTGAATTCGTAAAACAATGACAGGTGAAAGATTGCAATAAATAATTTAAAGAACCCAGATGTAGATCCACCTCTTCATATTGTATTTGTTATGAATATGCATGAACCTTGCATGTTTAGCAAACAATGATGCATCATATCAATCTTTAATAGTTCTTTTAAATGTCCATTCTTTACAGATGTGGTATGGCTTCTACTTTGCTCAACAACATTCCAGTAGTAGGTCCAAGGAAGCAAATCTTATGTATAGACCATCCGGATGAGAAGGTGTCGTTTGCATGTAAAGACTGCCATCGTCTCATCTGTGACACGTGCGTGGAAGGAAAACACAAACAGCATGAATTCAAATCATTAAAGAATGCTGTTCGAGAAATTGAGAAGAATATGAAAATAAATGAGGACGATCTAAAATCTTTGATATCTATTTTTCAAAGGAGGGGCACTATGCATAGGGACTACAATTCTTTAATATCTGCTATAGACGCACGTGCGACTCATCTTGTCACTAATATCGAAAGACTCCGAGACCATATGAAAGACGAATGTCTACGCCAGAAAGAACGCGAAGACCAGTACCACGATGATTACGAGTCAGTCTATCACCCAATGATGCAAAAGTTTGACGAAATAGAAAAACTTTTACAGAACGCAGGCGTCCATAATCACGCACAGATATGTCAAGCACAGCTGGATTTTGATGACAAACACGAGGTCGTGGCTAACAGAGCTAGCGGTATGAATATTATAACGCCGAAATTCGTTACTGGAAAAGATGACATTACTGAACATAAAAAGATATTTGGAAATTTGGAATACGATTCAAAATTAAAAGGCACTGCTATGGTTATAGCGAGAGAGAATATGAGAAGGAATACACAGAAATAAAACATTTATACATTTATATCTTGAATTTGTATATATATACTTATACCCTCCTTCCTTGATGGGTGCATTTTACATAGACAAATATAATCGTATAATATAATCAAAATGAGGATGTTAATTTGATGTATGCCTTTTTGTGCTTCTTCGTTACATTTGTTGTTTTTATAGTGATTAAGATGATAACACAATGTTGACTGCTGTACCCCTATTTTTGACATTTTTACCTATTATGTCTGTTTGTTTTGTTCACGCATCGGTGACTATATAATGGAATTTGATGCGACTGTCATACAAGTGAGAGGTTTAGCTAGCTATAAAACCAGGTTCAATCCACCATTTTCTACATTTGAAAATGCCTGTACCAAGTCAGGAATATGACAGTTCTTGTCCATTCGTTTTTGATGCGTTTTGTTATTTGATTTTGCCATGTGATTATGGACTTTCCGAATTGATTTTCCTCTGAGTTCAGTATTTTTGTGATATTACTTTTTGTTAGTGACTCGTTTGAACTTTTACATTAATAAATTAGTTTCAATTTGAAATAACAAAAAACTCTCAATTCATGTTAAAAAAAAATATGTAGCAAAAGTGTATTTTCTTAACTTTAATAGTAAAATAGAAGCAAAAAATAGCAAAATGACCTTCAAACTCATGAATTAAAAATAAAAGTCTACGGCATGTCTAAATAAGAAAAAAAAAAACAACATACAAACAATAGTACACACATTATAGCATAGAGAACTAAAGGCTTTCTAGATATAATCTGAATAATATATCAATATATAAATCTTCATTTGTCATTGTCCAGAAAAATATTTCCAAATGAATGTTTCTCAGACGTTTACTGCATTTTGAAATTAATTGTCTAATAACTTTAATCTTAATAAATTCTAAAGGGGAGACTCTAGTACAAAATGTCGATCACTTCCTAATAAATCCTAAAGGGGACACTCTAGTACAAAATGTCGATCACTTCCTAATAAATCCTAAAGGGGACACTCTAGTACAAAATGTCGATCCCTTCTTAACAAATCCTAAAGGGGACACTCTAGTACAAAATGTCGATCACTTCCTAATAAATCCTAAAGGGGACACTCTAGTACAAAATGTCGATCACTTCCTAATAAATCCTAAAGGGGACACTCTAGTACAAAATGTCGATCCCTTCTTAACAAATCCTAAAGGGGACACTCTAGTACAAAATGTCGATCACTTCTTAATAAATCCTAAAGGGGACACTCTAGTACAAAATGTCGATCACTTCATAATAAATCCTAAAGGGGACACTCTAGTACAAAATGTCGATCACTTCTTAACAACCAAGAGACGGAAGAGATCTTAATAAATCCTAAAGGGGACACTCTAGTACACAATATCGATCACTTCTTAACAACCAAGAGACGGAAGAGATCTTAATAAATCCTAAAGGGGACACTCTTGTACACAATGTCGATCACTTCTTAACAACCAAGAGACGGAAGAGATCTTAATAAATCCTAAAGGGGACACTCTAGTACACAATATCGATCACTTCTTAACAACCAAGAGACGGAAGAGATCTTAATAAATCCTAAAGGGGACACTCTTGTACACAATGTCGATCACTTCTTAACAACCAAGAGACGGAAGAGATCTTAATAAATCCTAAAGGGGACACTCTAGTACACAATGTCGGTCACTTCTTAACAACCAAGAGACGGAAGAGATCTTAATAAATCCTAAAGGGGACACTCTAGTACACAATGTCGATCACGTCTTAACAACCAAGAGACGGAAGAGATCTTAATAAATCCTAAAGGGGACACTTTAGTACACAATGTCGATCACTTCACAATAAATCCTAAAGGGGACACTCTAGTACAAAATGTCGATCCCTTCTTAACAAATCCTAAAGGGGACACTCTAGTACAAAATGTCGATCACTTCTTAACAAATCCTAAAGGTGACACTCTAGTACAAAATGTCGATCACTTCTTAACAAACAAGAGACGGAAGATACCAGGAGATATTCAAAACTCATATGTAGAGGAAAACAACACTATGCTGGCAAAAAGACTAACATTTTAACAAAACAATACATAGAAAATTAAAGATTGAGCAACACTGACCACGAACAAATCATAAATCAAGTTTAAAGTCTGATGTTGTAACAACCGAAGAAAAGAAGGCGGGATTATGGTTACGACGATCTATGAGTTTGACTGTCCCTCTGGTATCTTTCGTTCATCTTTTGGAACACATACGTTGTCATCTGTAAAACAAACAATCCATGCAGGTCAACCAACTCTTTTTGACGTTCGTTACACTTTCGAACGGATGACTTCAACTTCGAACACTAAGTAAATTTCTGGTTAGCAGCAAGCCTATTTCAAAGAAATCATGGTAGGAAACGCAAATCCTGGAATATTGTATCAACTGGGAGTTATATATTTCATATGAATGCGATGCTGGAATGTCGTTACATGTACATAGAAATGGAAAGTTCACAGTTGGGAAACTTAGATCTCCTCTTTTGTCGAGGAGATGAATTTTAAACCGATACTAGTTGTCAATACCTAGATCCAATTGAAGACATGAACTAATGATGCCTTTTTGATCGAGATAAGCCTTATCAATTGATATTTTATAGCGTGTATTTTCATGTTGTAACTTTTCACTAATGTTTCAGGTTAGGGTGAAGGTAGGCTCCTGTTGAAATGTTTAAACCCGCTACATTTGTATGCTTGTATTTGTATATTTAAACTAAACCTGTCTTAAATCAGTAACCTGTTGTTCAGTGGTTGTCGTTTGTTTCCTCGGAGTTCAGTATTTTTGTGATTTTACTTTTCACATCTAAAAAGGACTCATGCTTTTTATTAGTTTTCATACATGTCTCCCTGATAATATTTCCATGCTGTGATTACTAAGTCTAAACTTATAACTAGCTGTCAGTAAATGCGAGTACTATCAGATCAGTATACTTTGTGTCTTTGTTGTTGTGATGTACAACTACCCGGCTACGTCCACTCTGTGTTTTTGTTATGTAAATGATGTATCTTTATTTGTATCAATCTGATGAGGTAAGATCAGTTTCAAGTGATTTTTATAGTTCGATCTTATGCTGTACTGTTACACCACTGTCCCAGGTTAGGGGAGGTTTGGGATCCCGCTAACATGTTTAACCACGCCATAATCGTATGTATGTGCGTGTCCCAAGTCATGAGCTTGTTATTCAGTGGTTGTCGGTTTTTGATGTGTTATATATTTGTTTTTCGTACATTTTTAGCTCACCTCGGGCCCAGGTCTTTGGGCCAGGTGAGCTTTTATATCACTTGGCGTCCGCCGTCGTCTCAGTCGTAGTCCGTTAACTTTTATAAAAATCTTCTCCTCTGAAATACTGGGCCAAATGAAACCAAACTTGGCCTAAATTATCCTTTAGGTATCTTGTTTGAAAAATTTATCCGATGATCCCGCTCATCATCCAAGATGGCCGCCATGGCTAAAAATAGAACATGGGGTAAAATCGAGTTTTTTTACTTATAATAGCTCTGAAACTGAAGAATTTAACGCAAATCTGACATGAGGTAAAAATGTTCATCAGAACAAGATCTATCTGCCCTGAAATTTTCAGACGTATCAGACAACCCGTTGTTGGGTTGGTGCACCTATTTTGGTAATTTTAGGTGAATTTTACAGTTTTTGGTTATCTTGAATATTTAAATTGTTCGGCAATTTAAGATCTATGAATAAGTCAGAATAACCAAAATAGTCAATTGACTCCTTAAAGAGTAATTGCCCTTTAAAGTAAACTTTTCACACCTTTTCGTAATTTTTTGTAAGATGTTACAAAAATCTTCTATGAAACCATTTGACCAAATTGAAACAAACTTGGCTTAAACCATCCGCAAGGTATTTAGTTTAAAAAATGAATCAATAAAGATGACTTCCATGGCTTAAAGTAGAACATAGGGGTAAAATGCAGTTTTTGGCATATATCTAATTCTTTGAAACTAAAGCATTTAAAGCAAATCTGACGAGGGATGAATATGTACATCAGGTTAAGACCTATCTGCCCTGAATTTTCAGATGCATCATACAACCTGTTGATGGGTCTCTGTGTCAGAATTGGTAATTTTATAGAAATTTTGTTTTTGGTTATTATCTTGAATATTATAACAGATAGAGATAAACTGTAAACAGCAAAATTGATCAGTAAAGTAAGATCTACAAAAAAACATCACATGACCATAATGGTCAATTGACCCCTTTAGGAGTTGTTGTCCATCATTGTCAATTTTTTATCGTTTTTTTTTGTGACAATATTTTACAAAAAATCTTCTCTGAAACTACTGAGACAGTTTTAACTAAACGTGGCCACAATCATCATTATCTGGTTAAAAAATGTTAAGATAATCCTGCCTGCCAACCAACAGGACTGACATCGCTAAAAGTAGTTTTGTCTATTATTTTTTGAACCGTTATAAATAGCGAAAGTCTGAAAGAAAATAAAAATGGCTCTACCAATTGTCTATATATACGTCAAAACTATAAGACAAATTCTTAAATGATTTAATTTATTGCCCATAAATGACAAATTTTACGACCCCCCTTTTTTTTGCCTTTATAATGAAAACTATGATATTTAGAGAGAAACATTTTTTTTCCTGTTATGCGTCATTATGATAGATAAATAAACACTCAATTACAAAAATTATCAGCAAGGCAAGATCTATAAATAAGCCAAAGAAACTAAACAGATTAAAAGATCAGTAATACAAGATCAACCGTTGAAAATGGGGATTTTTGTCATGGTTTATTCTCGTCTACAATGTTGGAGAGTCTGCTTTGTTTGATATTCCCTTAGACGGCCAAGGTTATCGATACAGGCTCTGGAGATCCTCTAGTTTGTACATGAATTAGGCCGATAGTTTTCTCGTTTAACATTTGTCATTTCGGGGCCTTTTATAGCTGACTATGCGGTATGGGCTTTGCTCATTGTTGAAGGCCGTACGGTGAGCTATAGTTGTTTTAAAGATCTGTGTCATTTGGTCTTTTGTGGAGAGTTGTCTCATTGGCAAGCATACCACATTTTTTTATATTAGTTAATATTCTTCGGTTAATTGCTAAGAGTTGTTCACATACATCTAAGCGACTTTCGTAATTCATAGAATTTGAAATAAAGTAAAGTAAAGTAATCTTTATTTAAAGTCGGGTTGCATATATACATAATAACAAAGAACATGAGCTCTTAAGAGCTCTTTAACCGACTGATATTTATAAACAAAACATACATGTAATAACATCAGATACACATACAACACAAACATACAGACATCACACATATATATTAATGCATAAATAGCACATGCAGAATAAAAGCTAAGCAAGATATTTCAAAACAAATGTCTAATATCAGCACATAGTATTTATATCAGAGTAGCACATGCAAATTTAAACACTATAAACACAAACAAAAGACTGCATGCAGCTATAGCAAAGGTAATGCATAAGCAAAAGAAATAAATGGCTAAATAAAAATAAAAATAACTGCAAAAAGATAAAACATAAAAAAAAGCAGGCTTCGAGATCAAGTTATGGGGGAGCAAGTAAGTACATTATTTACAAGAACTGCATGTACATTTTTCTGAAAAACACCAGGTGGAGATAAAATTTTTGAACTGGCCAAAGGTTGATAAGCTCCTTGCCTCATTTGGCAAGGAGTTCCAGAGTTTTGCTGCCTCATAACTGAAGCTTTTCTTACCATACCTTGATGTTTTTGGCCGTGGTATATCTGCTATGCCTTTGTACCTGAAGTTGTATGAATTTTCTTTAATTTTTATTAAATTATGTAGGAATTCTGGATTTGATTTATTAATTATTGTATATGTCTCTAATGACATGGTTCTTAATCTTCTGATTTTTAGTGCTGGTAGCTTAGACTGTTCAAGAAGTGTATTGTAAGAATTTGTGTAGTCGTCATAAATAAATCTGAGTGCTCTTTCTTGTATTTTTTCTATTTTCTTTGTGTTTTGTTCACTGCAGAAGTTCCATGTAAGAGGACAGTAGCTGAGGTTTGACATGATAAATGAGTGGTATATTGTAAGTTTAGAAAGTCTGGTGAGATGAGTGCAAATTCTTTTTAAAGCGTTTAGTTGTCGTGCTGCTTAATATATGAAATATATGTCGCGTGAGTTTTTTCAGTATTTTGTAATTAATGATATCTTATATCTAGACTCTATTATAGGGTCCTTAAGTTTTTCAACCTTTTGAGACATTGCTTCAAATAGTAAAGCCATAAATATTTAACTTTTTGTCCCAACTCATATATTGAATAATGACCGTCAATGTGTCATCGGAATTGTCCCGTCATGCATTCAATAATTAGAAGAAAAAAAAACGCGGGTAATTAGCACGTGTGTGTATGTCACGATAGAGTAGAGTCAGTGTGTTTGTAAGTTTTGTGTTTGTGTTTTTAGCTATATCTTTCATTAGCTGTATTATTCTAGGATGCCAGACTCTTTAAAACGAAGGGATTTAATTACGTAATATTCCGTTGCAGTTGCGGATCCATAACTTTTTTTGTAAAAAAAAGGGGGTGGGGTGGGGGTGGCGCTGACTGACTAGGCTAAGGGAGGGGGTCCTCTCCAGTCACGCTTCAGTGATTCCCAATTTTTTCAGGTTCAGTGCCACACCCTGGATCCTACTATGCATTGGGGGCCAAAAAATAAACCTATGCATATATTTAGAAATAATTTAAAAATTATTAAATCATAACATTTCACAATAAACATTAGATATAAAGTATCCAGAATAAAGGTGATGGAAATTCTGTTGAAATTTAATTTTATTGAAATATGTGCTCGGTGGTTGATCCATAATTTTTCATGAGTTGGGGGGGGGGGGGGGGGGGGCTTCCTGAGACGGGGCGCTCCAGTTTAGTCCAAATAATTATGGCAAGCCTATTTTATTTTTTTCTGCTTCGCCTTAATAGCCTCACCAGACATCATAATTATTTGGACTAGCAGTGGCGGATCCAGAACTTTTCCTAAGGGGCCCCGCTCCAGTCATGCTTCAATGATTCCCTATATAATCAACCAAATTTTTCCCACGAAAGGGGGGGGGGGTGCCTGGGCCTCCCAGGCCCCCCCTGGATCTGCCTATGACTAGCTCTAGTTATGCTTCAGTGATGTCCCCACTAAAGGGGTGGCACAGGCCCCATGCCTCCCTAAATCCACCTCTGGTGCTCTGATTGTGAGAAATCAGAGCGTGTTCTTTTCATTGCAGCAAATTTAGGTAAAAATATGTATGTGTCTTCAGGCCCGTAGCCAGGAATTTTCAAGGGGTGGTTATTTGGACTCACGAACTCGACTTTAACAGTTACAATTCGAACAGAATGCTGACTTTAACAGTGCTTATTTGTTTTCAAAGGGGGTTCGGACCAACCCCCTGAACCCCCCTGGCTACGGGTATGGTCTTCAGACTGAATTTATATTAATGATAGTTTAACTTATCCACATGATAAACATTAATCTTTATCTACATATATACAGTTTATTAACAGAAATCAAAATTTCTATTTTTAGTTAACATTTTCAATAGAAATTCTCGAATTCTACCTCAAAGTTTTCCAGTGATTAAAGTGAGAGGAAATTGTTATCAGATTTTCTTTATTCTATTCTTAAAGTCCAAGAAACAAAGACAAAATCCTATATCATTAGCATAGACGGATCCAGGGGGGGGGGGGGCCCAGGCCCCCCTTTCGTGGGAAAAATTTGGCTGATTATATAGGGAATCATTGAAGCATGACTGGAGCGCCCCTACCCCCCCCTTAGGAAAAGTTCTGGATCTGCCACTGGTTAGAAATTGTTTCTAACTTAATTATAGAACATGAATCCATAGTTATAATTAAACTTGAAATACTTGAAATACATTCATTCTCACTATGGACATTTATTCTTGTTCAGTCTTACTGTACCTGTCCATTATATTTAAATTTATTGTCCTAAAATTTAAACATTCAATAAAAAACCTAAGCAGTCTAACTACGAAAAGAATGACCACTAATTTGAATAAGGAACTAGATCCATTTACTAGTGCTTAGTGCAAAATGTAGTAGTGATATCAGAAATTAGTGATGTCAGAAATTATAAAATTGAGTTATTCCCCTTTGTATGCATGTTCTTTGCTATTTTTTTTAAAATGAGAACTTTTATTTTCAAAATATGGTAAGAAAGATCAGGATGTTTTTATGGGCTGTTTCTATAATTTAGAAAATAAAAACATTTATACCTCCCCTACCACCTATACATTTATGTTTGTTGAAATCGAAAATGGCATTTGTACTTTTGTTATTAGTACTACTACTTTATATCTTGATTCTTCTATTTCAACATGTTCAACGTAGGTTTAAAAGTGCATGTTATATAAAAATAGTAGAACAAGTGAAAATTGACAAAGAAAAAACATTATGTAATAAGAACTATAAAGATGATAAATCTATTGGTTGGCCGCACCAGTAAAAAAAAGAGAAACTACAGTAGACTCATTATTGTTCATGAGATACTTTATATTTGGTGGGTACAGGTAAACCACAAATTTAAATGTTCAACAAAGTACAAGTTTTCTAGAGGATTGAAGGCAGACTTTTAGCCAAATCATGAAACCAAATACCCAAGAAAACACCATTGTTTCTGAATCCAACTGATTTAGTTATAGATATGTAATAGTGAAGTAGTCTTTCTGGACTTGCTTAATAATAATAAACAGTATGTAGGATCATATAAAGTAAGAGTTAATAGCTGAATAACCATATATATAAGAGTAAGGAGATGTGGTATAATATTAAGTATTCAACTAGTATTGAAGATAAAATCAATATAATTTCCAATACAGTAAAAACAAAATTTCTGTGATGAACTTGAAAACATTTGTTTTTACATTGTCAGGTTTTTGTCTGGGTCGCATGCCCCACCACTAATCATGTCATAAAACTTTGATGATTTCTGATAGGATCCAGTTGAAAATTACATCATCATGGAACACTGATACAAAATTGTCCTGGAGGAAACATTACTGAATTTGAGAATATTTGAATCTTGTTTAACATTGCAGGTTACTCAATCCCCAATCACATAAAACCACATTGTCATAATAATACTCATTGTGTAATAACATAGATTACATCAGGTTCAATTACATAAAGATCCTGAAAATTGTTGTAATTTATACAAAAACATAAACAAAACTTACAAAGTTTAACTCTGAATTGATGACAGCCTAGGGCATTAATCAAGTCAATACAATTCTTTAGCCTGATTTATCTTTCTCTCAGAGATTAAAAATAACAAGCAGATTTATTACATGAAGTAAATATAAAAACAGATTTTTGAATGGATAAAGGAAGTTCATTATCCAACAAACCCTTTATTAAAATTCTTCACAGAGAAATTAGATATAAGTTGCGGTTATCTATTATTTTGTTATGTAAATTGTTTATTTTTTAGATACACAACACAGAAAGAAATAATTACACAAATATAAACATGATACTTGCAAGCCAGATAAGTTAGCACCAACTGTCCACCTTTTGTATACCCTAATAATTTTCTTTTTCTCATTACTATTTTTTAAATGAAATATCTGGTCTCCATTAATAGAGTTAAATTGATAGTTTGAAATTTTATTATTGAAATTTATTCCATTTTTATTTGAGTTTTTCATCTGTTATTAATTAAATTTCAATTTGATGAGGTTTTGATTCTTTGAAAATTGACTTTAATGTGACTAGGATGGTGGTTTAATTTTATGGCTGTGAAATAAAGTAAAATGCACTGTGATTATTTAGCAATGAAAATCAGATATAAATTTGTTGATTAACAAAGAAATTTCACCTTTAGGAAAGAGGTTCTGTTCTAGTTATTGGTTTTAATGATATGTCTATGTAATGATATATGGTTCAATTCTCAAAGTTTTAGCATGAATTCTTATATCAACATTCTGGACGAATCCAGATTTACCAAAATATCACACCTAGCTTCTGTTGTCAAAGAACATATAGAAATGATGCATGGCACCTTAAAATAAACGACCTGCATGACTGCACAAAAAAAAACAGCAGTAGATATAGTATAAGAAAATTCTATCTGAGGAATTATATACATATACTGAGGATCCACCTTTAGTTAACTGTGAAAGTATTAGAAATATTTTGAAATCCTTTGAAAAGCAAATAGGACAAATTAATTGGTCACTTGGGTTCATTTATATTACCATGTGTAGGATTGTACCTGTATATCTGGCAGGGTCTATTTGACCTTGAACTCATTTTCATAGTACATCAGTATTGTTAAGTTCCTTTTATAATGGTAGTAAAACCCTCATCTTAAAAGGCTTTCATCAGAAGATTTCGTTATGATCAGTAAATCTAGCATGACATCTCAGTGTGTCCACTCTTGAAGGTTTTTGAAAAAAAAGATACTTTTCTATAAACCTGTCATTCTGTATTGGAAAAAATGACACCCTAAAGTAAGGGAAGGTAAGTAAATTTTTACCTGAAGGTTAGAAATGACCATTAAAGATTTATAATCTCCAGAACATTGTTAGGACCTCAGACACTTTCAGATATAGTTGTATGGAAAGAATTTATAGGGGTTTATATACTCTAAAAGTAAATAATTGATGGTGTTTTGATTGTTTTTGCTACATTTTGAATTTTATATTGAAAGTGATATTGTTTTAAGAGGTGTTCCCAAACCTCTTGTACACATATTATGGACTACTGGGGATTCATTCGTTGGATACCAATTTTCGTGGGTACAGGTGAACCACGAATTCAAATGGTTCAAGTGTGTTGAACCAGTGGTGTATCCAGAGGGGGGTGTGTGCTAGGGGTTGGAACCCCATATTTTTTTGGACGATCAATGCATTTGAATGAGGACATATAGTTGGAACCCAGCTTTTTGAAATGGCTGGATCCTTCCCTGTGACCTGTGCTTAGTGTGCATAATATTTACTGTGCAATGAATGCTTAACTGATTTTTGTGTTCTTTCAGATAGGTGTTAGCTATAGCTCATAATTGAAGAAAAGATACAGTTACAAAGTGTTCTCATCTCAGAATTTCAAGGGGAGGTAATTGTAAAATGCTATGTAGATTCAATCAATTATTTCTTCTGATCAAATACAATAAAGCAGAATCTCTTGTGTATTCAATTATCTATCTGGTCATTTTCTCCTAGAATAAAACAGTATCCAATCTAAAATGCTTCAATGGTGATGAAATTGTTTAGTATTCATTTACCGTTGACTGTGAAATCGTCACTTTACAAAATGATTTAATTTTCTGTACCACTGGCTATATGAAATATCATTCAATATATTATTAGTGTCATAAGAATATCAGCCTTTGTATGACAATATTTAAACAGTTTGACTTTTCAATCAGAAGTGTTGTTAGGTTATTTAGTAAGCTACATTGACAGAGAGGAAAGTCGTAGCGGTCAATATCCGTAGCGGTCAATATCCGTTACTTCTTTCATCGTTGTTGATTAATCCCCGTTTATCAAAGGATACATTTCAATATCCAGTTTAATATTTTTTGTTAAATGATTCCTCTTTTATCAAAATTCAATAATTGTCACTCGAATATTTTTTCTAATTTTAAAATGATTTAGTAACTCCTGATAATAATTATACCTTTGAAATATGAATTGACAGAGATTCAAATGAGTGTTATTATTGTTTAAATAGATATCCTTTTGAAGGAGAATAATTATTATGATCAAATAACATCAACATATTAAAAATTCTGTATTATACCCCCTGCAAACAAAGTTTTAAGGATATATATGAATCTGCTATGTAGATTTGTCTATCTTTCAGTAAGGACAAACTTATTCATCCTTTGTTTGACATGGCTAAGGTTAAATTATGCCCTTTATACTTAAATACATTGAGGCTTTTCAGAACCATCCTTGTCATCATAACTCTTCCTACAAGGATGGTTGTATCTACAAGAAACTTGGTACATTGTTAAATTCTATTACTGTATACAGATGTTCATATTGGTAGTGTTGATGCTCATAGATATAAGAAGATGTGGAATGAGTGCTAATGAGACAACTCTCCATCCAAGTCACAATTTGTAAAAGAAAAACCATTACATGTCAAAGTACTGTCTTCAACACAAAGCTGAGGCTTACATTGAACAGTAAGTTATAAAGGGCCTCAAAAATAACTACATTGTATTTAAACCATTCAAACAGGAAAACCAACGTTCTAATCTATATAAAAAAGGATAAACGAGAAACACTTATGATTCACATCAACAAACGACAATTACTGAACATCAGGTTCCTGAAAGAGGGAGGAAAGATACCAAAGGGACAGTCAAACTCATAAATCTAAAATAAACTGACAAAGCCATGGCTAAAAATGAAAAAGACAAACAGACAAACAATAGTACACATGACACAACATAGAAAACTAAAGAATAAACAACCCGAACCCCACTAAAAACTAGGGGTGATCTCAGGTGCTCCGGAAGGGTAAGCAGATCCTGCTCCACATGTGGCACCCGTCGTATTGCTTATGTGATAACAAATCCGTTAAATAGTCTTATTCGGTAGGTCTCATTCATGAAAGGGAAGGGGATTGTAGTTACGACGTAAGGAACATATCTGATATCATTTGTGAAACGGTTATTCCATAACGGTCAACCAACTCTTGATGGCGTCCGTAAAATTTACGAAGGGATGATTTCATCCTTATTATTAAAGATGACATCAATACAACAATAATTCCTGACTTAAGATAGGTGCAAACAAATGCAGCGGGTTTAAACATTAGTGTTTCTATGGCCCTTTAAACTTCAAAGTTCAGAAATTTTATCCTTTGTTATTGGACTTCAAAAGACTTAATTTTTTGTCTGGAATCCCAGTTAAACATCAAGACCCCTTGGAATTCTGATCTGAATTTGTTTTGTACTATCTTCCCATCTTTATTTTACTTTTTATACAGAAATTGTTGAACTTAGTCTGATGTTATTTGATGCCTCTTTTTACGATAGTCATATGATACCTTATATTTTCTGTAATGAATGACTAATATTTTAACTTTGATTTAATGATGCAGTGTATGCAATAAATTTATGTTTTTCTTTCAGGTTTTATTGACTTCATTAGGAGTACTCGGAACTGTTTTGTTGACGATTTTATGCTCGTCTTCATTTTAATGGTAAAATCTGCAGGTAAAATACACTTCATTAACTCACAGGATGTTTAATGTGCATCCTCAGAAACATTATCCGCTTTCATGTAATTAATAAAACAAAATAACAGTATGATCTCCATAAAAGAAACTAGGAAATAAACTTTGCACCCTCCCCCTTTTATATACTTTACTTGATGTGCTTGTATAGAGTTTGGGAAGGGGATGGGTTTATTGATTTCTATTTTTGATATATTTTTAACCGGATTTTTGTGACAAAAATGTCGGTTATTGATTTGGGGATGTACGGCGGGCGGCCGGGCGGCCGGGCGGTCGGGCGGGCGGGCGGGCGGGCGGGCGGGCGGGCGGGCGGCAATCAAATGTTGTCCGTGCATTAACTCATGAACCGTTCAACCAAAGCTTTTAAAATTTTAATATGTTATTACTGACAACTATACGAAGGTCAAGTTCAATAATGGCGATTTTGACTTTTACCGTTCAGGAGTTATGGTTCTTGAAAGGCGGCAATCAAATGTTGTCCGTGCATTAACTCATGAACCGTTCAACCAAAGCTTTTAAAATTTTAATATGTTATTACTGACAACTATACGGAGGTCAAGTTCAATAATTGCGATTTTGACTTTTACCGTTCAGGAGTTATGGTTCTTGAAAGATTGAAAAATGGAGTTTTCAGTCGTGTCCGTGCATTTACTCATGAACTGTTCTACCAAAGCTTCCCAAATTTTAATATGTTGTTACTGATGACAGAATGGAGGTCAAGTTTAATAATGACGATTTTGACTTTTACCGTTCAGGAGTTATGGTTCTTGAAAGATTGAAAAATGGAGTTTCCAGTCGTGTCCGTGCATTTATGCATGAACTGTTCTACCAAAGCTTCCGAAATTTTAATATGCTGTTACTGATGACAAAATGGAGGTCAAGTTCAATAATGACGATTTTGACTTTTACCGTTCAGGAGTTATGGTTCTTGAAAGATTGAAAAATGGTGTTTCCCGTCGTGTCCATGCATTTTCTCATGAACCATTCAACCAAAGCTTTTGAAATTTTAATATGTTGTTACTGATGACAAAATAGAGGTCAAGTTCCATAATGACGATTTTGACTTTTACTGTTCAGGAGTTATGGTTCTTGAAAGATCGTAAAATGGCGTTTCCATTCACGTTGTTGCATTTACTCATGAACCATTCAATCTAAGCTTTTCAAATATTATTATTTCAAAATGTTGATACTGATGACAAAATAGAGGTCAAATTTGATATTGATGATTTTCACTTTCACCATTCATCAGTAATGAAATCATCTGATATTGCCAGGACACAAATAAATGTAAATAAATCCGGTTTGCTGTCGTTGTGACAGCCTCTTGTTTATATTTTGATTGGCTATTATCTATTTTGAATTTATTGAACCATAAAACTAATTTTTGACTCTTCACCTTGAATAATCTGTGAAGTGGATTATGTAAAATGTGAAGAGTCAAAAATTAGTTTTATGGTTCAATAAAATCAACAGTGGCGGATCCAGAACTTTTCCTAAGGGGGGCCCACTGACTGACCTAAGAGGGGGCCTGCTCCAGTCATGCTTCAATGATTCCCTATATAATCAACCAAATTTTTCCCACGAAGAGGGGGGGGGGCCGGGCCCTGCAGGGCCCGCCCTGGATCCGCCTATGATCAAAATAAATTATTGCCATCCATTATAAATAAATTTCTTTCCTTCTGCAGACTACCAACAGACCCTGGTGTTCAGCTCTTTCATTGCTAGTCTTCTGTAGACTACCAACAGACCCTGGTGTTCAGCTCTTTCATTGCTAGTCTTCTGCAGACTACCTATCTTACCCTGGTGTTCAGCTCTTTCATTGCTAGTCTTCTGCAGACTACCTATCTTACCCTGGTGTTCAGCTCTTTCATTGCTAGTCTTCTGCAGACTACCTATCTTACCCTGGTGTTCAGCTCTTTCATTGCTAGTCTTCTGCAGACTACCTATCTTACCCTGGTGTTCAACTCTTTCATTGTTAGTCTTCTGCAGACTACCTATCTTACCCTGGTGTTCAGCTCTTTCATTGCTAGTCTTCTGCAGACTACCTATCTTACCCTGGTTTTCAGCTCTTTCATTGCTAGTCTTCTGCAGACTACCAACAGACCCTGGTGTTCAACTCTTTCATTGTTAGTCTTCTGCAGACTACCTATCTTACCCTGGTGTTCAGCTCTTTCATTGCTAGTCTTCTGCAGACTACCTATCTTACCCTGGTGTTCAGCTCTTTTATTGTTAGTCTTCTACAGACTACCAACAGACCCTGGTGTTCAGCTCTTTCATTGCTAGTCTTCTGCAGACTATCAACAGACCCTGGTGTTCAGCTCTTTCATTGTAAGTCTTCTGTAGACTACCTATCTTACCCTGGTGTTCAGCTCTTTCATTGCTAGTCTTCTGCAGACTACCAACAGACCCTGGTGTTCAACTCTTTCATTGTTAGTCTTCTGCAGACTACCTATCTTACCCTGGTGTTCAGCTCTTTCATTGCTAGTCTTCTGCAGACTACCTATCTTACCCTGGTGTTCAGCTCTTTCATTGCTAGTCTTCTGCAGACTACCTATCTTACCCTGATGTTCAGCTCTTTCATTGTTAGTCTTCTGCAGACTACCTATCTTACCCTGGTGTTCAACTCTTTAATTGCTAGTCTTCTGCAGACTACCTATATTACCCTGGGGTTCAGCTCTTTCATTGCTAGTCTTCTGCAGACTACCTATCTTACCCTGGTGTTCAACTCTTTCATTTTTAGTCTTCTGCAGACTACCTATCTTACCCTGGTGTTCAACTCTTTCATTGCTAGTCTTCTGCAGACTACCTATCTTACCCTGGTGTTCAGCTCTTTCATTGCTAGTCTTCTGCAGACTACCTATCTTACCCTGGTGTTCAACTCTTTCATTGTTAGTCTTCTGCAGACTACCTATCTTACCCTGGTGTTCAGCTCTTTCATTGCAAGTCTTCTGCAGACTACCAACAGACCCTGGTGTTCAGCTCTTTCATTGCTAGTCTTCTACAGACTACCTATCTTACCCTGGTGTTCAGCTCTTTCATTGCTAGTCTTCTGCAGACTACCAACAGACCCTGGTGTTCAGCTCTTTCATTGCTAGTCTTCTGCAGACTACCTATCTTACCCTGGTGTTCAGCTCTTTTATTGTTAGTCTTCTACAGACTACCAACAGACCCTGGTGTTCAGCTCTTTCATTGCTAGTCTTCTGCAGACTATCAACAGACCCTGGTGTTCAGCTCTTTCATTGTAAGTCTTCTGTAGACTACCTATCTTACCCTGGTGTTCAGCTCTTTCATTGCTAGTCTTCTGCAGACTACCAACAGACCCTGGTGTTCAGCTCTTTCATTGCTAGTCTTCAACAGACTACCAACAGACCCTGGTGTTCAGCTCTTTCATTGTTAGTCTTCTGTAGACTACCTATCTTACCCTGGTGTTCAGCTCTTTCATTGCTAGTCTTCTGCAGACTACCTATATTACCCTGGTGTTCAGCTCTTTCATTGCTAGTCTTCTGCAGACTACCTATCTTACCCTGGTGTTCAATTCTTTCATTGTTAGTCTTCTGCAGACTACCTATCTTACCCTGGTGTTCAACTCTTTTATTGCTAGTCTTCTGTAGACTACCTATCTTACCCTGGTGTTCAGCTCTTTCATTGCTAGTCTTCTGCAGACTACCTATCTTACCCTGGGGTTCAGCTCTTTCATTGTTAGTCTTCTACAGACTACCAACAGACCCTGGTGTTCAGCTCTTTCATTGCTAGTCTTCTGCAGACTACCAACAGACCCTGGTGTTCAGCTCTTTCATTGCTAGTCTTCTGCAGACTACCAACAGACCCTGGTGTTCAGCTCTTTCATTGTTAGTCTTCTGCAGACTACCTATCTTACCCTGGTGTTCAGCTCTTTCATTGCTAGTCTTCTGTAGACTACCTATCTTACCCTGGTGTTCAGCTCTTTCATTGTTAGTCTTCTGCAGACTACCTATATTACCCTGGTGTTCAGCTCTTTCATTGCTAGTCTTCTGCAGACTACCTATCTTACCCTGGTGTTCAGCTCTTTTATTGTTAGTCTTCTGCAGACTACCTATCTTACCCTGGTGTTCAACTCTTTTATTGCTAGTCTTCTGCAGACTATCAACAGACCCTGGTGTTCAGCTCTTTCATTGCTAGTCTTCTGCAGACTACCTATCTTACCCTGGTGTTCAGCTCTTTCATTGCTAGTCTTCTGCAGACTACCAACAGACCCTGGTGTTCAACTCTTTCATTGCTAGTCTTCTGCAGACTACCTATCTTACCCTGGTGTTCAGCTCTTTCATTGCTAGTCTTCTGCAGACTACCTATCTTACCCTGGTGTTCAGCTCTTTTATTGTTAGTCTTCTGCAGACTACCTATCTTACCCTGGTGTTCAGCTCTTTCATTGCTAGTCTTCTGCAGACTACCAACAGACCCTGGTGTTCAGCTCTTTCATTGCTAGTCTTCTGCAGACTACCTATCTTGCCCTGATGTTCAGCTCTTTCATTGTTAGTCTTCTGCAGACTACCTATCTTACCCTGGTGTTCAACTCTTTCATTGCTAGTCTTCTGCAGACTACCTATCTTACCCTGGTGTTCAGCTCTTTCATTGCTAGTCTTCTGCAGACTACCTATCTTGCCCTGGTGTTCAGCTCTTTCATTGTTAGTCTTCTGCAGACTACCTATCTTACCCTGGTGTTCAGCTCTTTCATTGCTAGTCTTCTGCAGACTACCTATCTTACCCTGGTGTTCAGCTCTTTCATTGCTAGTCTTCTGCAGACTACCTATATTACCCTGGGGTTCAGCTCTTCCATTGCTAGTCTTCTGCAGACTACCTATCTTACCCTGGTGTTCAACTCTTTCATTTTTAGTCTTCTGCAGACTACCTATCTTACCCTGGTGTTCAACTCTTTCATTGCTAGTCTTCTGCAGACTACCTATCTTACCCTGGTGTTCAGCTCTTTCATTGCTAGTCTTCTGCAGACTACCTATCTTACCCTGGTGTTCAACTCTTTCATTGTTAGTCTTCTACAGACTACTAACAGACCCTGGTGTTCAGCTCTTTCATTGCAAGTCTTCTGCAGACTACCAACAAACCCTGGTGTTCAGCTCTTTCATTGCTAGTCTTCTACAGACTACCTATCTTACCCTGGTGTTCAGCTCTTTCATTGCTAGTCTTCTGCAGACTACCAACAGACCCTGGTGTTCAGCTCTTTCATTGCTAGTCTTCTGCAGACTACCTATCTTACCCTGGTGTTCAGCTCTTTTATTGTTAGTTCTCTACAGACTACCAACAGACCCTGGTGTTCAGCTCTTTCATTGCTAGTCTTCTGCAGACTATCAACAGACCCTGGTGTTCAGCTCTTTCATTGTAAGTCTTCTGTAGACTACCTATCTTACCCTGGTGTTCAGCTCTTTCATTGCTAGTCTTCTGCAGACTACCAACAGACCCTGGTGTTCAGCTCTTTCATTGCTAGTCTTCAACAGACTACCAACAGACCCTGGTGTTCAGCTCTTTCATTGTTAGTCTTCTGTAGACTACCTATCTTACCCTGGTGTTCAGCTCTTTCATTGCTAGTCTTCTGCAGACTACCTATCTTACCCTGGTGTTCAATTCTTTCATTGTTAGTCTTCTGCAGACTACCTATCTTACCCTGGTGTTCAACTCTTTCATTGTTAGTCTTCTACAGACTACCAACAGACCCTGGTGTTCAGCTCTTTCATTGCTAGTCTTCTGCAGACTACCAACAGACCCTGGTGTTCAGCTCTTTCATTGTTAGTCTTCTGTAGACTACCTATCTTACCCTGGTGTTCAGCTCTTTTATTGTTGGTCTTCTGCAGACTACCTATCTTACCCTGGTGTTCAGCTCTTTCATTGTTAGTCTTCTGCAGACTACCAACAGACCCTGGTGTTCAGCTATTTCATTGCTAGTCTTCTGCAGACTATCAACAGACCCTGGTGTTCAGCTCTTTCATTGCTAGTCTTCTGCAGACTACCTATCTTACCCTGGTGTTCAGCTCTTTCATTGCTAGTCTTCTGCAGACTACCAACAGACCCTGGTGTTCAACTCTTTCATTGCTAGTCTTCTGCAGACTACCTATCTTACCCTGGTGTTCAGCTCTTTCATTGCTAGTCTTCTGCAGACTACCTATCTTACCCTGGTGTTCAGCTCTTTTATTGTTAGTCTTCTGCAGACTACCTATCTTACCCTGGTGTTCAGCTCTTTCATTGTTAGTCTTCTGTAGACTACCAACAGACCCTGGTGTTCAACTCTTTCATTGCTAGTCTTCTGCAGACTACCTATCTTACCCTGGTGTTCAGCTCTTTCATTGCTAGTCTTCTGCAGACTACCTATCTTACCCTGGTGTTCAATTCTTTCATTGCTAGTCTTCTGCAGACTACCTATCTTACCCTGGTGTTCAGCTCTTTCATTGTTAGTCTTCTGCAGACTACCAACAGACCCTGGTGTTCAGCTCTTTCATTGCTAGTCTTCTGCAGACTATCAACAGACCCTGGTGTTCAGCTCTTTCATTGCTAGTCTTCTGCAGACTACCTATCTTACCCTGGTGTTCAGCTCTTTCATTGCTAGTCTTCTGCAGACTACCAACAGACCCTGGTGTTCAACTCTTTCATTGCTAGTCTTCTGCAGACTACCTATCTTACCCTGGTGTTCAGCTCTTTCATTGCTAGTCTTCTGCAGACTACCTATCTTACCCTGGTGTTCAGCTCTTTTATTGTTAGTCTTCTGCAGACTACCTATCTTACCCTGGTGTTCAACTCTTTCATTGCTAGTCTTCTGCAGACTACCTATCTTTTCATTAGTGCAGTTAGCTGTAACAGTCCTGATCATAAGAAATTCATGTATTCGACATTTTACAATTTACTGTAAATTCAGAAATTATTGTGTGCATTTATTATGTAAAGCAATTTTGTCACTTTAGACTAAAATGTGAATTTATTTTTGGGATATTTAGAAAAATCCTGTTTAATTCATTTAAAATGCAAGTTTGAATTGTTGCTTTGTTCACTTTTATAGCTGACTATGCAGTATGGGCTTTACTCATTGTTGAAGGTGGTACAGTGGCCCAGTTGTTAATTTCTGTGTCATTTGGTCTCTTGTGGAGAGTTGTCTCATTGAAAATCATACCACATCTTCTTTTTATTATATTTCCTGTCTAGTGCATTGTTGACTCCTTGATATATTTATTAATCTCTTGTAAAAGGAAAATAATGTATAAATATTTAACTGAAGAAAATGCATGAAGGAAAAATAATTCAGGCTGTGTTCTAATTTGTGTTATATAATTTCATTCTATTAAGAACAATTCAGACTTAGAACATCTCGTGTTTCAGTTCGAACCAACAGACCAAAATGAAATTGATCTATATACAAACTTTTTCATCAATCGCTGAACTTACAAGTTAAATCCAATTTGTAATGTATTATATTTTAGACATTTAGAAGACGTATTGTAAATCTATGGTAAACATAATATGTCAGAGAACATGTTGGAGGAAGCCATCCATTACTTACAGTATCGACATATACAGATATAAACCAAATGTATGATGGGTAGAGAAAACAATAGGAATGAATTTGTTCCAAGAATTGATGTTAAAGTAATGGAAAGATTGATAGACAGACAGACATGTAAATATACAATCTGACAATCGTGGCGTGGATTGGATTCATCATAATATGGTAGTCTTACGAAAAATTATTTAATATATATATAGATCTATAAGATTCACAGTAGTGGTGCATTTTTATCTGAAAAGTTGGATATGTCTATATCAAACTCATTGCAGGAACTGAGTTCACTTTAAAGTAATGGGTCATTGTTTGAAAAAGTCTTTTGTGTATTGGAAAATTTCAATGTTTAAAAAATAAAAAAAATAATAAAAAAAATAATAAGAGGAATCCAAGGGGACATAACTGTCATTTCTTGGACAGAAAGCACTATTTCAAAAAATAATAAATAAAAAACTGTGAAGCTGAAGTCACTAAAAAATACAACAACTATTATTTGACCCAATAGCACAAGAATTTAATGATGAGAAAGATCAGCCATACTCCTATCAAAGTTAAACATTAATGTAAAAACTTTTTTACTGTTATGAAAGTGTATGGAATTTAAGATTCATTAACTGAAAAATATTCCATAAGAAACTTTAAAGATGAGCAACAGCAATTAAAACAAGAACTTTTAACTCACTGGTTATTTTTGAAGTTTTTTCCTATGTTTGTTACCATAAACAGAACTAACCCTATATCCCTCTTTTATTATTAAACATCAATATTTAGACAAGAATTTAAGGGTTATGCAATCAGATAATTCTGTCTTCTAAAAACTTGAAATTGGTCTGACTTTGATTATAATGCATTAATGTGTTATAATTGAAAGAAGAAATTTATTGAATCCTTAGAGCAATTTCAAAATGTCTAACAAATTTCTCTTTGTGTGCCGTCATGATTAATAATATTTCTTAATACGAAATCTCATCATTACAGCATCAAATGACATATTTTTTCAAAGCAGTCAACACCAAAGGCTATTGTTGACTCAGTTCTTAATCATTGTCTAATATTTGGTATCCATGGTTATGAAGAAAACAGATTTCTATAATTAGATCTAGTTAGGCATCTTACAAGTTTTCTTTCCCTCAGGGTGTAAGAAGATTTTAGAAAGAAAACTTTTAGACCTAATAAAATTAGTTTATAAGGATGAAAGGTTTCATCTGATAAAGTGATGATTTTTCTTGATTTCAATGTTTAGACTGGAAACCGTATAATTTCCTAACTTCATTTAGTTTTAGTTGAAGAAGTACAAGTATGTAAAAGACCATTTCTATAGTAGCAGTTTTAGGATTTTCTATATTAACAATTTTAGGATTTTCTATATTAACAGTTTTAGGATTTTCTATATTAACAGTTTTAGGATTTTCTATATTAACAGTTTTAGGAATTAACAGTTTTAGGATTTTCTATATTAATAGTTTTAGGATTTTCCTTAAATTGTACCAAAATTGTATTGTACTTGAGTCATATTAGAAAAGAGTAAATTGTGAGTCAACTGTCAGAGTTTTTTTGGAATTTGTACAAGGCAAATCTCAAGTTTAAAAATTGTGACGAGAAAATCTTAGGTACCTATACAGCAGTAAAATACTTTGTTCTAAAGCAATGAAAAATGGTCTTATGTAACTTTCATCTGTAAAATTAGAAATACAAAAATGCAAAAATCATAAATTCTGATGGTAATTTGTGGATTTTGATGGTAATCTGTGGATTCCGCTTTCGTCAGCTTTTTCGTATATAAAAGAATCTACAGTATAGTACATGTATACAAATTTTCAGTGGATTTTTTCTTTAAAAATGCATTCTTCCTGAATGCCTATGAATTAAATGAGACATTGCACAATGAGACAGAACAATTAAAAAACAGTCAAAAACCTCAAAAAATTCAATTATCTGTTCATTATATTAGTAGTTGGGTTTTGTATAAACTTATGTAATATCTTGCTAAGATCAAAGGAAAGTCATTTTTCTTGTACCTTCATGCTGAAAAACCAAAACTTACAAAAATTACATCACAAAGCTTTCTAATCTTAATCAGTTTACTTGCAGAAAGTTGTTTCTATTTCAAATTTTACCAAGAGCTATTTACAGAAATATCAGGTGATGAAAACTAACGATAAACTCTTGTGAATATACTTCAACTTTTGTCTTTTTGTGGAAAGTGTTTGGTTTTGTGTTGTCTATGAATCATCAGGTCCATTGCTGACCAAAATCGTGTTACCATATGTTGTTTGGTTTCTGCCTCTTGTTATCAAAACTTCAAATTTCCTATCGATGCCACTGCCAGTCAAAGCACATCAAAGTGAGTTCTCTGTTTCCAACAAACCAATTTTAAGACTGAATTCCAGGGAGGGGGCCCCCTTTCGTTGGAAAAATTTTGGGTTGATTATTATAAGGAATCACTAAATCATGACTGGATGGGGCTCCCCTTAGGTCAGTCTGCGGCCCCCCTTAGGTCAGTCTGTGGCCCCCTCCTTATAAAAAGTTCTAGATTTGCCACTGATTTCATTATTTTTTGTCACAATAAAACATCAGAAAAGACTAATGATCGATTAATCATGTTTTGTTCTAACCAAACTTATACTTTGTCTACCATTGGACTTATAAAGGTACATTGCTCTCTTTATCTTGTCTCGACACATTATAAAGATGGATGATCCTCTCTCACAATTTTTTTTCGTAGAAATGTGTCTGACGATATTTTTGAACCATCATCTTAAATCAGATAAATCCAACAGAAGGCAGAAGATTGTATTTTTTATCTGTTTTGACACTGGTCATTTGAAAATCAATAAATCTGTCTCAAATTGTTTTATTTTGCTGCATTGTCATGGTTAAGTTACACAAACTTGTAAAAATTTCAGATTTGATAGTGTTATTTTCTTTTCTTTTTTTTGTTCTGTAGTAAACCAGCATAATAATTATATTGATAACTACACATTTGGTGTGAAAAATTGTAGGAAATTACAGAAAGAATTCACACAACATTTGGTTGTTTCAGTTAATGCTATAAACAGTCAATGTAATAAAAATATTGCCATAGCCTTTTGTAAAATTTTGTGTCTTGATTTTCTTGTCGACATTTCCTTTTAAGATATGTGTTATGATTTGATTTATTTGTTGTACGCTGATTATTATAACACTTGAAATATCATATTACTTTCAAAACATAGAGACAGTGAAATGGTTTTAATGTAGGTGCCAACTGCTCAAATCTAAAATAATCTGTAAAGATTTTGGTGGTAAATTTACTGTAGGATTTTACTTCACATCTTTAATGATAACTGCTTTACATTTTTAAAGTGAATCATAAGTGTTCTTCTAATATGTTGTGAAATGTCATGCAAGTTATTTCTCATATTTCAACTGGGACTAGTACATTGTTCCCTGGATTCGAGAAATATTCCCAGAATTAGTTTGTTTGACATCTATTATCATCTAACATTCTTCTTTTCCCTCTAGTTTAAATATGCCACTGAATTAGTAAATAATTTCAATAGATTATTTTTTTATTATCAAAGGTCATCGAAAGAATAAAAGGTCGCTTGATGAAAAAAAATGTCAGCCAAAAAAGACATAAGGTCATGCACAGAATGAAGATGTTCTTGTTTATTGGTTCATTAATTATCCAATCAACATCATGAAAGGTTTGTATTGTTTTTACACTTATTTTTGGATGAAATACTTGACCATATGGAGAGAATTCTGTCATAGTCCATTTTCTTGTCTTGTTGATTGATGGCCAAAACTCTTGGACATTGGTCTGAGTTAGAAATATAACAATTAAGCCAACAAATCTGTCATAATGCTATTGAAAATAAAATGATAGATCTATTTTATAATTTCTAATTTATTTATTGATAATTTATCATCGTTAATTTATAAGAAACAAATTGTAGTAATTTTTGTTATTAAAGATTTATTTGCAAAGTGATTGTCGCTAACAGAACTGTGAAATATGAAATTCTTTTGTTCTATACATGACAATAATTTTCACCTTTGTGATACGTTGAAGTCCACTGGGAAATCACATGATTGTTTTCTATAAATCACATGACCGTTTACAATTGATACATATTTGATAAGTTTAATTAAAGTCTATTTTGTTCTTTTTATTTCTTATTAATTAATTCAGAAAGAGATAATATGCATTCAGAAAAAACTAGGGTTTTATAAAAATAACTCTCCTTTCTAGATTGAAACTGTAAAAGTATGCGAGTCTTCAATTTTGTGTACCAGTATCTGTATAAGTTAAATACGTAATAATCTCTATGCCTTGTCGAAACATTTGTCATAAGTTTAAGAGACAAGTGCCTTATAATTGAAATAAAGATTTTATAAATGAAATATTATTTGACGATAACTAAGAAAAAAAATAAAATCCACATGGAATTATACAGATGGTTAGACTTAATTGATAACACCAAACTGTTAAGGGTTATAAAACAGTTTAAAATTATGTAAATATTGAAAATGAATTAACTGCATTCACAACCATTTCAAGTGTATTTTAATGATAATCTTGAAAGTTCTTTAACCTATACAAATTGTTATGGAATACAATAAACGATATTGAAAATCAGTTTTATAAGTTTGATTGAAGTTGTTAGATTTAGTTTGAGGTAGTGATGTACTAAAGAGAGAACGTATCTTATTATTCCTATTTGAAAAGTCCCAAGCGCTTTGATGATGTAAATTTGTTTGAACTAAATCTCTAGTTGGTTTCTTTTTCCGTTACATGGTAAAATGCTCAGAATTAAAACTGCACTTTGATATTTCTGGAATAGCTGAACAAAGTGACTGTTTTCATCATTTTAAATGTCATTAAATAGATTTTGAATTCTTTAAAGGTTTACCGCTGTTATGTGCTCAGGGTTATGTATCCCATGCTACTGAATGCACTTATTATCCTGAATTACAATGAGGCAGTCATTGAGGCGTGACTAATTAATCAATTTATAAACTCATTGATTGGTTGATACTGTAGAACATTCTAATTGACCAATAAATAAATTTGCCATCTGTCGTAATTTTTGTGAAGGAGTATTTTGTCTATTGTTAAGATAATGTGCTTTATGCCCCCTAAGCATGCTACTAGGAAGAAACAGAGAATTACAGACCAAATTAACCATTCAGATGTCTTAATTTATCGTGGATTAATATTCAAATGGTAGCTATCATTTCCACCCAAATGGTCAAAGAGGAAAGATAACGCGGGATAAATGGAAAATTGACCCATTGTAAATTATTGTCACGATTGTCGCAGAGGGATAGTAGAGTTTGATATAACCCTGCACAGGGGCTAGGAAATGCAACTTCCTTTTCTCTAAGATGTTCACTAATTATAATTTTGGCTCATTTGACCATTATTCAAAACATTGAGACATTTTATTTTATCAAAATGCAAGCATGCAAAATTAATCACTGTAAATTCAGAAAATTTGCCTGCATTCATTACTATTACTTTTGAACATTGAAAAAAAAAAATTTGAATTGTGAATTCTTGAAATTTAGCATAAAAATAATGCTGTAGGACTTAAAATGCCAGTTTATTTAGAAATTGCCTTGTACATTCATTTTTTTCTATCTTCAGATTAGTATAGTCTTAATGCAGCCAGCACATGTTAAAAACGGAAAAGTATAGTACAATGTACAAAAAAAAATCGTAAACTTTTTTGATGATTCTTTAAAAAATTGAATAGCCATTAGTGATTGTTAATCAATTAATTAATTCAACATGTGGGATAATTATTTGTTTAAAAACTTCCACCATATAAAATATAATAAAAAAATATTAGCATTTTGACCCCTTTGTACTTAATAACTTTTGACATGATTTGAAGATCAAATAAATCTATAGAAAAACATCAAAGAATTATGATAATAATGTATTTTTCTATTTCATTAATTTCAACAGAATCTATTTTCTACCTTTTACCCAAATTAATTTTTGTTTCATTTAATATAAAAAGAATTGGTTTATTGACAAAATGTTGTTACAAAGGAAATTTTTAATAGTAAATAGTTCCCAAGAGAATTATCATAAATATATGAAGAATTGTTATCAATTTCTATTTTGATCACATTTTCCGCTGGACTGGTTGTATTTAATGACAGTTTATGCTGGACTGGGTGTACATAACATCTTAATTTCCATTGGGGTATTTAAGTATAAGTTATTTAAAAGGAAAGTCAAGATATTGAAGTGTTCTCTGCAATAGGGAATTAAAGGGTTGTATGATTAAGTCTGTGATAACCTTTCAACACATGTTTATCCAAGGTGCTATTAATTTGACATTAACTAAATTTCTTTTGTGTTCCAATTACAATCAATTGTTGCTAATAAGTGATTGACCATCTGTGACTCATTCAAGAGATGGACAGCTGGACTGAGGTCCTACCCTGGACTAATATGATGGGTACTTGAGAATGACGGAAGGTGACTTGATTTCTTTGCTGGGATAAAACAACAAAATAGATGAAGACTAAAAGCAGTTTTTATTCAAAATTCAACACAAATGTAATAAATTACACCTTTTACCTGTTAATTACCTGAAAATGCAGGTAACCTGATAAAAAATTTACTGAAATAACTGCCTAACATTACAGTTCATACTCTCCTGAGCATTTTTCATGCAATAACTTTCTCTGTATCTCTTATAATAAAAAAGATACAGCAGTCTGAAAAGGAATATACTGTTCTAATGAATGAACACAAAAAAAATGCAGCAGCAGCAGCCATTTTTCTATTTTTTTGTGTAGCGTTGAAAGGGTTAATAAAGATCTTTCAATAGCAAAATTCCAGTCATGTTTTTTCTCAAATTGACTAAGATAGACTAAAACCAACTACTGGTACCATTTCATGTTTTTCGAAGCCCTGATTCTTTTATAGAAATCAAGATGTGCAACAGACTATTTTTATGTTACTGATTTTTTACTTTAAGGTAAAATCAAGCCTTCAATCCTTACAATTTAAGGGGGAAATTTACTGTTTTATGTTTTCTTTACACTACAAAATCATTGGAAAACAGTAAACTCCCTTCTCAAAAATATTCAAAATGTTCAAGATCTATCTAATCTGTATTTCCATCCACATCATCATACAAGTTCTGATAGGAGTTATTGCCCTTTAACAAAATGACAAGTTTAAACCATGTTTTCATGATTTTTCTTATTATCTTGAAACACACTTGAGTTGAAAGAAAGAAAATGTAAACAGAAAAAAATAGAACTTGAGTGTCCTGACAAAAAGATACCCTGCCTGGTTAAATTGATTGTCCCCTCTTTAATATGTTGGGCCTGCTTTATCTACATCCCCAGTTAGTGTTCTATAACTGTTAAATGTCATCAATATCTGGTCAGCAGATTAGAGTTAGTGTTCTATAACTGTTAAATGTTCCAATTACAATCAATTGTTGCTAATAAGTGATTGACCATCTGTGACTCATTCAAGAGATGGACAGCTGGACTGAGGTCCTACCCTGGACTAATATGATGGGTACTTGAGAATGACCGAAGGTGACTTGATTTCTTTGCTGGGATCACCAGAGCTAATGGAAAACGGGAAACTTGTTGACATGATTTATATTGTATTGAAATTAATTCATAATTAAGTTGTAATTGAATTCTGTTTTCTTAAATTAAATTTTACAAAACATTTCTTTGTGAATTTTTTTCTGATGTTCATATTTAATTCAAAAACAGTTTTTTGGCAATTCCTTTGATTTTTTTATGCATACAGTAATTAAAAATATTGTTGAAAAATAATCCTTTAACCCTTTCAACGCTATACACGGCATATGCCGCGATGACATACGCCGTCCGCCACTGCTATTCGCGGCATATGCCGCGATGAAAACGGATTTTTCATAAGGACTCTTAAACCATTCGGTTTTCATTCGGGTCCTCTCTAATTTTTCCTTGTATGAATCGAGGATATACAAGGTCTCATTTGCGCTTGAAATCTTGGCACTTTTTGTTGTAAAATCATGCAGTAGAAGGAAAATTGAAGGAAAATAAAAACAAATATTTTGACAAATGCAAATGGCGGAAATCGGAAACGAAGCTGTAAATATGGAAATATTTCAGCATTTCTATGGCGAAACTGACGACGAGGATTAGTTAAAAGGTTTCTTGTTATCTCCATGTGTTTATTACATTCAATTTGTGTGGGAAATATGATTTGATCGATCATTACGAGACGTAGAAAAAGGGGGGAAAACGGAGGTTGACTGAAAATGTTGAGGATGGAGCCACTGATTTGTGCCCCAATTACATAATACGTTGTGTATGGTGCAGTACGCTACGGAATCGAGCAATTGGTGTCTTCTTTATTATATGGCAGATAAAACAACAAAATAGATGAAGACTAAAAGTAGTTTTTATTCAAAATTCAACACAAATGTAATAAATTACACCTTTTACCTGTTAATTACCTGAAAATGCAGGTAACCTGATAAAAAATTTACTGAAATAACTGCCTAACATTACAGTTCATACTCTCCTGAGCATTTTTCATGCAATAACTTTCTCTGTATCTCTTATAATAAAAAAGATACAGCAGTCTGAAAAGGAATATACTGTTCTAATGAATGAACACAAAAAAAATGCAGCAGCAGCAGCCATTTTTCTATTTTTTTGTGTAGCGTTGAAAGGGTTAATAAAGATCTTTCAATAGCAAAATTCCAGTCATGTTTTTTCTCAAATTGACTAAGATAGACTAAAACCAACTACTGGTACCATTTCATGTTTTTCGAAGCCCTGATTCTTTTATAGAAATCAAGATGTGCAACAGACTATTTTTATGTTACTGATTTTTTACTTTAAGGTAAAATCAAGCCTTCAATCCTTACAATTTAAGGGGGAAATTTACTGTTTTATGTTTTCTTTACACTACAAAATCATTGGAAAACAGTAAACTCCCTTCTCAAAAATATTCAAAATGTTCAAGATCTATCTAATCTGTATTTCCATCCACATCATCATACAAGTTCTGATAGGAGTTATTGCCCTTTAACAAAATGACAAGTTTAAACCATGTTTTCATGATTTTTCTTATTATCTTGAAACACACTTGAGTTGAAAGAAAGAAAATGTAAACAGAAAAAAATAGAACTTGAGTGTCCTGACAAAAAGATACCCTGCCTGGTTAAATTGATTGTCCCCTCTTTAATATGTTGGGCCTGCTTTATCTACATCCCCAGTTAGTGTTCTATAACTGTTAAATGTCATCAATATCTGGTCAGCAGATTAGAGTTAGTGTTCTATAACTGTTAAATGTTCCAATTACAATCAATTGTTGCTAATAAGTGATTGACCATCTGTGACTCATTCAAGAGATGGACAGCTGGACTGAGGTCCTACCCTGGACTAATATGATGGGTACTTGAGAATGACCGAAGGTGACTTGATTTCTTTGCTGGGATCACCAGAGCTAATGGAAAACGGGAAACTTGTTGACATGATTTATATTGTATTGAAATTAATTCATAATTAAGTTGTAATTGAATTCTGTTTTCTTAAATTAAATTTTACAAAACATTTCTTTGTGAATTTTTTTCTGATGTTCATATTTAATTCAAAAACAGTTTTTTGGCAATTCCTTTGATTTTTTTATGCATACAGTAATTAAAAATATTGTTGAAAAATAATCCTTTAACCCTTTCAACGCTATACACGGCATATGCCGCGATGACATACGCCGTCCGCCACTGCTATTCGCGGCATATGCCGCGATGAAAACGGATTTTTCATAAGGACTCTTAAACCATTCGGTTTTCATTCGGGTCCTCTCTAATTTTTCCTTGTATGAATCGAGGATATACAAGGTCTCATTTGCGCTTGAAATCTTGGCACTTTTTGTTGTAAAATCATGCAGTAGAAGGAAAATTGAAGGAAAATAAAAACAAATATTTTGACAAATGCAAATGGCGGAAATCGGAAACGAAGCTGTAAATATGGAAATATTTCAGCATTTCTATGGCGAAACTGACGACGAGGATTAGTTAAAAGGTTTCTTGTTATCTCCATGTGTTTATTACATTCAATTTGTGTGGGAAATATGATTTGATCGATCATTACGAGACGTAGAAAAAGGGGGGAAAACGGAGGTTGACTGAAAATGTTGAGGATGGAGCCACTGATTTGTGCCCCAATTACATAATACGTTGTGTATGGTGCAGTACGCTACGGAATCGAGCAATTGGTGTCTTCTTTATTATATGGCAGATAAAACAACAAAATAGATGAAGACTAAAAGTAGTTTTTATTCAAAATTCAACACAAATGTAATAAATTACACCTTTTACCTGTTAATTACCTGAAAATGCAGGTAACCTGATAAAAAATTTACTGAAATAACTGCCTAACATTACAGTTCATACTCTCCTGAGCATTTTTCATGCAATAACTTTCTCTGTATCTCTTATAATAAAAAAGATACAGCAGTCTGAAAAGGAATATACTGTTCTAATGAATGAACACAAAAAAAATGCAGCAGCAGCAGCCATTTTTCTATTTTTTTGTGTAGCGTTGAAAGGGTTAATAAAGATCTTTCAATAGCAAAATTCCAGTCATGTTTTTTCTCAAATTGACTAAGATAGACTAAAACCAACTACTGGTACCATTTCATGTTTTTCGAAGCCCTGATTCTTTTATAGAAATCAAGATGTGCAACAGACTATTTTTATGTTACTGATTTTTTACTTTAAGGTAAAATCAAGCCTTCAATCCTTACAATTTAAGGGGGAAATTTACTGTTTTATGTTTTCTTTACACTACAAAATCATTGGAAAACAGTAAACTCCCTTCTCAAAAATATTCAAAATGTTCAAGATCTATCTAATCTGTATTTCCATCCACATCATCATACAAGTTCTGATAGGAGTTATTGCCCTTTAACAAAATGACAAGTTTAAACCATGTTTTCATGATTTTTCTTATTATCTTGAAACACACTTGAGTTGAAAGAAAGAAAATGTAAACAGAAAAAAATAGAACTTGAGTGTCCTGACAAAAAGATACCCTGCCTGGTTAAATTGATTGTCCCCTCTTTAATATGTTGGGCCTGCTTTATCTACATCCCCAGTTAGTGTTCTATAACTGTTAAATGTCATCAATATCTGGTCAGCAGATTAGAGTTAGTGTTCTATAACTGTTAAATGTCATCAATATCTGGTCAGCAGAATTTAGAGTTAGTGTTCTATAACTGTTAAATGTCATCAATATCTGGTCAGCAGAATTTAGAGTTAGTGTTCTATAACTGTTAAATGTCATCAATATCTGGTCAGCAGAATTTAGAGTTAGTGTTCTATAACTGTTAAATGTCATCAATATCTGGTCAGCAGATTAGAGTTAGTGTTCTATAACTGTTAAATGTCATCAATATCTGGTCAGCAGAATTTAGAGTTAGTGTTCTATAACTGTTAAATGTCATCAATATCTGGTCAGCAGAATTTAGAGTTAGTGTTCTATAACTGTTAAATGTCATCAATATCTGGTCAGCAGAATTTAGAGTTAGTGTTCTATAACTGTTAAATGTCATCAATATCTGGTCAGCAGAATTTAGAGTTAGTGTTCTATAACTGTTAAATGTCATCAATATCTGGTCAGCAGAATTTAGAGTTAGTGTTCTATAACTGTTAAATGTCATCAATATCTGGTCAGCAGAATTTAGAGTTCGTGTTCTATAACTGTTAAATGTCATCAATATCTGGTCAGCAGATTAGAAGTTGCACTTACTACCTACATGGTCAGACAGACAAAAGTCAGAACTCCAGATAAGAATTCACAAATTGGGGTTTTTACCCAGCATTTTCTTATGTAATTGGGTGATTAAGTTTTTTATTGCATTATCAATTCAAATTCACCCCTTGAGTTAATATCAAATTGGGTTTTTCACCACCAAGCTCCTTAATGTATTGGGTTTTTACATCAACACAATATTGAATATTTAGGCAATATCAACCCCAGATGTTTTTCCATCTTAAATATGTTTCTTTCTTTGTATACGTGCTAGCTATTTTATTTGGTTTATTCACTGAAGAGCAATTGTAGGTTTAATTTGTGTCCAGTTTCAAACCTTCTGCTAGTTTTGTATTTTCTCACAACTTATATAAACTGTAAAAAATGGATATGTGTTTTCACAGGCACTCATCTAAGAATTTTTTATCACTCATTAACCGTAAAATGAAAAAAAATAGTATATAAACTCTAACTATACTTGAATGTTTTTGTTTTATTCAATTTACATAAATCTGGGTTAAGTGATCCCTTATTAGAACTTTTGGTTTCCGATGCTTTCCAACTACATATCATGATTTGGCCTTTCACTTTTTCCAACCGAGTTTGTTTTTGACGAAACCCAGTGTTAATTAGCAATGTTCTCGTTAAGTTACGCAAACACGCCCGTGCGTTAGATGGACGCTTCCTAAAATCACTGTCTTGTTATCATCATAACTTTCCCTCAGCTATTCAAAAGAAGCTGAAAACATGCTTCTATTCAATATTTTTACTGGACATTCACTTTCGTTTTAATTCAATGTATGTTATGATAAATCCCGAGCAATTCGAAAAAAATATGTCAAAATGACACACGCTAATTGGATAAAAGCCGAGAAGATCGAAATGTTTTCAAAAACATGTGTTCCTTTGGGCAAACGGAAAATTCCAGCAGGGACCCATTTCAGCTACTTGATGCAGGGATCTATTTTTAGAACAAAAGGACATTTCCAAATTATAAATATTAGACAAATAGATTTACGCGACGACTAAACAGATAAGGGTAAATAACGAAAATGGTAGCCAATAAAAGGGTTGAGCACTCATGGTTTTGGCATATAATTGGGTTTTCCTTTGAACTAATTGGGTTCTTGAACCCTGCAATGGGCAATTGCATTGGGTTTTTTATCATTTGTATTGCGTGATCACGCAAATACGCAGCTTATCTGGAGCTCTGAAAAGTACAAAGTAATTACTACCCACCCCCTAAAATATGTTTGAGGTGGGTTTAATGATCAGTAAAACAAGATGATAGTTAATTTGACAGAAGCCATCAGGGATTTATTGTCCTAGAAAGACTTGATAGAATAATAAAAATGGTTCGATATGTTAAAATATGTATGGAAAACTGATCAGTATTAGATTTTGTTTACATAGTTCATGACCTTTTAAGAAAGTTGTATTGAGATGCTGCCTATTAAATAATTCTGTAATAAGATTTCAACTTAACTCAAAATTAATTTTCTTGAGAAAAGCATCCAACTGTTATATTGTCTTTTATTGATTTTAGTGTTAACCAGAAACTTACCAAAGGTTTTATTTACATGTTTAATTTAATTACATTGAGAAATTGAGCAATTTTTAATTCAATTTCTAACTTTACTGTTGTTAGTTGAAATTAAATTGAGTAAATTTGTTAATTCTTTTTTTTTAAATTGAATTTGCATATTTGCAATAACTTTTGGGTTGTACTGTTTCTACAAGTATAAACACCTCTTGTCACATCTCTAAGTGTCCTGTTAAAACAAATTATCTAACTTAACATCTTAAACATTGACACTAGTGGCAGTCTTATATTTTTTTACCTTCATCCTAGTTGACCCCCCACTTAAAATATTTGATTTTTTTTAATAAATATGCCAGTGCGGCAGTGAATGGGGTATGAAATGTTACCCTTATCCTAGACTTGCTACTATTCCCTTTCTATTATTTCTTTCTTACTAATTTACATGTTAGTAATTGTAATCTCCTAGTTATAGCAGTAAAATTATTAAAGGGGTAAAATTGAAAAAAAAAAAATAATTAGGAAGGGACATGTAGCAAGTATACCCTTATCCATTCATATGTCCAAAAATAAGTTTCCATTCTCTAACTTTTCTTGCCTCTACCAAATTTTATGAAACTTATACTCAGTATTTATTACCACAAAACACAGATTGAGTTTGAATTTTGGGAGTGTCATTTTTACCATTCTTTAGTTATTCCCCTTTATTACCTTGTATGCAAACAAGCGAATCATCTGTGTCCCATGAACACATTCTTCATTTATTTGTTCTTGTTCTGATGTAAGTGTGAAATACTTGCCACTGAACCTTATGCAGACATCAATCAATCAGACATTTATGTGTGTCCACATTTTTTCACATTTACCTAACATCTGTAAATTAAAATAAAAATACCATCATATTATAGAACTGTGTAAAATCATCATCAATCAGACGCACCAAGAGGAAGCATTTGACGCATATCTATGGAAATTGCTGTTATTTGAATCCTTTATCCATGCTATTCTTTCATTAACTTTGCAATGCAATCACTCAGTTTGAAAATATTTCCTAAATAAGAATCATTTTCAAGTAACTTTTTGCTGACATACAAGCAATTTTTTTTCTATGTGATAAATCATAGTTGGTACTCAGATCTCCATTAAGGCGCTTAAATCATGCATTCTATTCGCATCAGTTTCTAGCACATAACATCTTTGTTGTTATGGGACTGGAATACAAAATCAATAAGGCTATAATTTAATCTACTCCTTGTCACAAAGTCTTCTCTATTAAAGATTCTCTGTGTTAATTGTGTAAAAAGTATCAGTGGAATTGGTGCCGTTTTGTCTAGCGTAGTGACAATGGTGACAGGCCATGGGGAATCAGATCCTTGACAGTTGTAGTTGACTTTATTTACATAACATAGGTGACTATTGTTGATTTGTAACCATATTTGTTTGTAATCAGAGCTATTTTGAGAGCTTCACTTAGGATACTATTATGTACATTGTTTCCGTAGATTGTTGAGTCATTTTTATGTTAACCTGATTAAATGTTAATTTTTGTTTTAGAAATATAAGTTTTACTTTGGTATGATTGTTTAGATTTACCATTGTTAACCATACAAAATAACATATCTACAGTAAATACAGAGAAACAAATTGGCCAATGTTCCTGTTGACATGGTGCCTGGTGATTTCTTCAATTTGAAGTTGGATATGAGCATAATTTTTATGCCCCACCTATTTTAGTAGAGGTGCTTTATGTTTTTCTGGTCTGTGCCTCCTTTTGTTCATTCATTTGGTGCATTCGTCCATCTGTTAATTCAGCTGCTTCAGGTTTAAGTTTTTGGTCAAGGTGGTTTTTGATGAAGTTGAAGTGCGAACAACTTGAAACTTAGTACACATGTCTCCTATGATAAGACCTTTCTAATTTTAATGCCAAATAGGAGTTTTTATCCCAATTTCAAGGTTTACTGAACATAGATAATGATAGTGCGAGTGGGGCATCCTTGTACTATGGACACATTCTTGTTTGAAATGAATGGATACATTTCTATGACTTTGAGATGAAGAACATCAATAACATCTGTTGTTTCAGTTTAGTGCCAGCCCATACCTAAAGAATTGAGTGCGTCTTTTTGCAGTGAGACTTAGACATGCCTTTTCTGTCCTCATTGTTTGTTCAACAGTACCAAGTAATGGTTTCTGTAATCCGACTAAATTCACATTTTTCACTTTGCTCCATAAAAGAAAGAGACAAAAAACTAATAAAGTAAAGCAAATGAGATTTCCTATCTTGACCATGTGTGGTTTGTTGATTGAAATGAATAGTTGGGTTCGGCAACAGACTTATCACGTTTTAATTTAAGACAGCATGACACACAATGACCCGTATATAATATAGACAATAAGAATCGTAAGTGTTTGTGTTATATAATAAAGACAATAAGAATTGTAAGTGTTTGTGTTATATACGGAAGGCACCAATGATCTAAGTTTTCATATTTTCTCATTTTAATTTAGTACCACTCACAGCTTTTTCAAACAGCTCCCCACTTAACTGGATATTAGGCCAAACACAGTTCCTTAGATAATGTCTATGTAAAGATATAAAATATATTTTTTATCTACCAACCAACTTAAATGATTCTAAACAGAAAATATAGTTTGAAGTCGTAAATGATTTATCAGAAGTCTGAGGGACTTTTTCTTAGTGAATTTATTATTCCATGAGTGATATGTTAGTTTTTTAACCCCCAATAAACCTTACAGACCTCTATATTAACTTTCTACATGTTCAGACTGTGTGGACTTTGGACTTCCTAATTATCACCACTCATTTCTATATGGAAAGAATAATGTTTGAAATTACATGATCTACTTAAATAAAATTAATATCTCTAATTATAAATCAAAATCTGATAGATTTACCATGCTGGCAGGAATCAAATAATAGAAAATTACTTCAATAAAAGGAGAAAATTTGTTCAATTTTGTAGCAAATTGGAAAACATGGGATGGATTTAGACTGGCTTGCGGTTATTACTTATCTAACGAGACATAAGATTTATTTTAGCAATGAAATTGGAGAAATTCCATCGGAAAAAATCTCCGTCATTAATATAAATGTCTGTATTGTTACGTGTAGGTTCTAAGTGACGGGAATATATGTCCGCTATTATTTTACAATTTAATGTTATGTGAGGCTAAGCTGGTGACATATTTTGGTCTAAATTGATTTGAAACAAGGAGGTAGAATCCCTTGTTGTACTTGTTTGGTCATAAAAGCACTGATAATTTGTGATACAATGGATAATGCAAACATTTATAAACTTTTATGGAATGATTCTATGATATACAGATAATGAGTATCATCAAAGGAAATGTCCATCCCCCTAGACAACAATAGAGAAACTGACTTTGATTGTTTGGTGCTTTATCGATCAACATCCCATATTATTTATTTTAAATTCAAAATAGTTCATTTTAAGTACTATTTGTTCATAAATATTTGCAGCATATTTTATTGTTATAAGTTTTGGAAAAATAAAATCGGCTTTATCAATTTTGGTTACATTCTCTACAATCACAATAATTTATTTATCATTTTTGTCTGTAATATAAAGTGCTCACAAAGATTTTTGAATGTTAACTCAATTTGTTATTTCCAAACAATTGAACTGTTTATTAGGTTGTCACTTCTATTTAGATTCTAAAGAGTAGTTTGTGTCACCAAGGTTCACTCCAGAGCACTGTTAGATAAGGGGGAGCTAACTCGTATGTGCTGGAACCAAGGGACAGGGGGTCAGTCTATCCTTAGACTTAATGTTCTGATAGGCATAGCTAAAACGCAAGGAAGGTTTTCATAATTTAATTAACGATAACGATTTAAATGAATGATAAAAAATCAATCAATAAACAATGCCAAATAATAATAATCTAATTAAAGTACAAAGTATCAAATCTAAATATCAAATCCAAAGTAAAACTATTTCTCCTTAAAATGTAAAATATAAAATAAATGCCAAAACTACTAAAACATAAAATGTACTTAATCTCAATTCAAAATGTAAAAGTCTCAAAATAAAAGTTTCTCAAAAGTATAATTTTCTAAAGTTAAATTATGAGTCAGAGATAAATTTTGTCTCACACTACACAGTCAACTGGTAGACTGGTAGACAGTCTTATAGGTCCAGTATAATGACATGAGTAGTGTGAGGTTACGCTTCCGAAACACTGACTGTTATCTTAAAAATTATCAAAAATAAAAGGTGAGTCAAAAATACATTTTTGTCTAAACACTACAAAGTCAACTAGTAGACTGATCGACAGTCTTACAGATCCAGTATAATAGACTTTAGTAGTGAAAGGTTAGGTTTCCGAAAGGTGACTGATTTTCCTAAATTTCGCAACGATATTTATACTAAAACACAAAATTACTCAACATGACATGAGATGTTAATATTACTCTCATTAGTAAAAATAGACTTTAATTAACAAAGCCTAATCCTAGTGACATTTGCTAATTACAATTAATATTCCAAAATAAAGTGCTTTGAGCAAACTGTGACATTTCGAGTATTAATGCCACAGCATAGGTAAAATCAATTAAACAAATTAATTACAATTTTTACAAAATACAAACATAAAATTTACTTTCTTACAATAAAACATAATTTTTATCCAAAATAACACTAACACAAATTTAAGCCAAATAACACACCATGACATATTCCCCTCTACTCTTATATGTTTGTCCCCAAACATGATACATTCACATATTAACACCTATAGTATCTTAATACACTCTTTATAAACTATATTTATAACCTTGCACCAAAAATATATACATATATCAACAACAATTTATTCCAACTTGCTAGCTCCCAGCAACCTTTATTCCTTGTATAAGGAAATTTTAACAGATGAATAATAAAACATTTCAGTAATCCAAAATTCAAATTGATGTAGTGAAAAGAACCAACAGGCGTGCACTCCTACTAATTCCTAGAACAACAAAAAAATAAAGATAGAAACTGATTGTTTTTCTAAATCCTACTGTCTTGGAAGGTTGCTATGGTAACATAATAAGCACCATCATGATATTCACAAATGTCTAAATGATCTGAGTTGGTAATGTTAAAGTTCTGTTCTTGTAGTCTGTTTTCGCGTTTTCGCTTTGTTGTTTCATAAAAAGTTTAATTCTTTAGATAAGCTCTAGCAAGTAATGTTCAAAATTATGCATTTCTGGTAGGATGTCCAAAAGAAAGTTGAAGCACTATATTTCCGATTATTGCATACACATATCCACGGACACTTATTGCATCCTTGATCGTTGATCTCTGTGTATCGCTGTAGTGGTGTTTAGACGATGTAATTGGTGTTGACTGATACAGCTTAAAGATACTTCACTGTCAACTAAACATCTCACTTGATGGTCCTCTAGTCCAATTTACACAAAGTTCCTCTCCATGGTTGTAGTAAACTGGAAACTTGTTGTTCCTGGTATTAAACTGGATAGCCTGGCACATCTGTCTTTTTGGCAGCACCATCCTTTAGAAATTCTCTTTCTCCCCATGATGATGTTTCTATTCCAATTACCAAACTGAAACTAAAAGTAATTTTTGTCAGTATATTGTTTATGTTATATTCTCTCGACTAAGAGTCAAATTTCCAGATCATATAAAATTATTTGCACTAGTACAGTTTCTCATGAACGGAATGTTAACTTCTGTAAAGATTTTGCACAAACAAATATTTATTTAAAGTAAACAGATTCACACCAAGAATCAACATACATCTATACTTTTCACTTAAAAGTTATTAAAGTGTTTTATAATAGGCAAGATGTACTTATCTTTTAGTAATGTGTTGTTTAATCTGCAACTTGTCTCTGCTGTTACTGGTTCTCTCTTCCTCTCATTGTTTCTCCTGCTGTTGTCTCAATTTTGAAATTTAAGTTTTAAATAATTTTGAATGAATTTTGCCAACCTACATTCTAGCTATGCAGTTTCAGAATCTCATTTGTATCGTGCCTCGGGTCAATCCACCATATCTGTCACCAAGGTCCACTCCAGAGCACTGTTAGATAAGGGGGAGCTAACTCGTATGTGCTGGAACCAAGGGACAGGGGGTCAGTCTATCCTTAGACTTAATGTTCTGATAGGCATAGCTAAAACGCAAGGAAGGTTTTCATAATTTAATTAACGATAACGATTTAAATGAATGATAAAAAATCAATCAATAAACAATGCCAAATAATAATAATCTAATTAAAGTACAAAGTATCAAATCTAAATATCAAATCCAAAGTAAAACTATTTCTCCTTAAAATGTAAAATATAAAATAAATGCCAAAACTACTAAAACATAAAATGTACTTAATCTCAATTCAAAATGTAAAAGTCTCAAAATAAAAGTTTCTCAAAAGTATAATTTTCTAAAGTTAAATTATGAGTCAGAGATAAATTTTGTCTCACACTACACAGTCAACTGGTAGACTGGTAGACAGTCTTATAGGTCCAGTATAATGACATGAGTAGTGTGAGGTTACGCTTCCGAAACACTGACTGTTATCTTAAAAATTATCAAAAATAAAAGGTGAGTCAAAAATACATTTTTGTCTAAACACTACAAAGTCAACTAGTAGACTGATCGACAGTCTTACAGATCCAGTATAATAGACTTTAGTAGTGAAAGGTTAGGTTTCCGAAAGGTGACTGATTTTCCTAAATTTCGCAACGATATTTATACTAAAACACAAAATTACTCAACATGACATGAGATGTTAATATTACTCTCATTAGTAAAAATAGACTTTAATTAACAAAGCCTAATCCTAGTGACATTTGCTAATTACAATTAATATTCCAAAATAAAGTGCTTTGAGCAAACTGTGACATTTCGAGTATTAATGCCACAGCATAGGTAAAATCAATTAAACAAATTAATTACAATTTTTACAAAATACAAACATAAAATTTTCTTTCTTACAATAAAACATAATTTTTATCCAAAATAACACTAACACAAATTTAAGCCAAATAACACACCATGACATATTGCATTGTGGTGTACACATTTGAATGGAACTAGGGTTGCTTCACTGCTTTTCATAGCATCCCAAAATGTCTGATGGATTCTTATGCAACACAGTAAAATAATCAGAATACCTAAGTAACATTTCAAATTAACATATAATGTATTACAGGGATAACATCAATACTAATAACAATGGACATACAAACTAACTATTTATATTTGGACTTAGGTGGATAGTTGTGTCATTGGTAATCATACCACATTTGTATATATATATATAAATGTGTGCCAACCACCAAGGATTTGAAAAGTTCACGATACAAATCCAACCATCAACTCCTGAATTGTAGACCTGCCAAAATAGGCAAACTAGTTTTACATGCTCTCAAACCTCGCCACTTGACCTATCCTAGATTTAAAAAAAGAAGACCTTCTAAAAATATTGTTTAGATAAATGTTCATAATAGACAGAAGGCAATTATCAACCATCAGAAAAAACAACAAGAAAAAAACTAAAATTCTACAAGACAGAACCATACTATTACCTCCTAAAAACTGATATAACCATCTATAGGTTGTGTTGTAGGCTTTACTTTATAGAACATGAATGTCAGGGGCACCCTATACAAAAAGGTGTGGGCTTTGCATTAAATCTTTCTTTTAGTATTTATTCCCTTATGACACGGTTATATTCAAATCATACTGTTTTAATTACCAGTAAAGATCAGAGATTATTTTTTTAAGAATGTCCCATTTCCTCTATTTGACAAGGCATCCGTTCACCATCCAGAAGACTAATATCTTCTCACATGTTGGTAATGAGTCAGCTGACCATAAAACCGTTTGGCGACAATTACAGGTGTCAGTTTTTATTCCGTGGATGTCGGAATGTGATGTCATTCGGTGAAAGGAATGGTTTGTGGTTATCCTGGAGACATGAGGGGAAACCCACAGGGATTGGATTCTAGTGGCCCCGAGTTTCATTTTATAGCCATGTCATTATAACAGAACTATTTTGTGATAAATTTTGCCCATGGCTGACAGTTCATTCAAATTTCAATTAACTAAAATGCTTTCCACTAGGAACTCTAATTTGCTGAGTCATGCCGTAATTACTGCAATCTTAATCTGGACACATGATCATGTGATAATCAGGGTTCCAAAAATGTTTTTTCCAATGGAATTTGAAATTAACAGAGAACACATCCTTGAGAAAGCATCAATTATGCAGATTTAAGAAATTTAGGGAATTGTTCTGGGATAATAATATTGGTTTTAATGGGAGTTTGTTGACTTTAATCAATGGGAAGCTTGGCCAAATGACTGCATTTATGGTCTGTGAAAAACTTTTTTGGGAGCTTGATTTATAAGACTCATCATCTTACAATGATTCAACTCTCAAAGGATGGACTTTTTATGACATTCAGCAAGATCCTTCGAGTGGTTTTTTGCTCTTAATTCTTTTAACTAATATTAATTTGGAATTTTATATGACAAACTATTATAAAGTCATTGCTAAACATGGATTACATATATAATTATGATAATTGAAAATCAAGATTGTTTCAATCATATGTTATGTAGTTTTTGTCGAGCCTGCAACTTTTGTTGCAGAAAGCTCGACATAGGGATAGTGATCCGGCGGCGGCTACGGCGGCGGCGGCGGTGTTAGCTCACTTCTTAAAAGCTTTATATATTTTAGAAGGTGGAAGACCTGGATGCTTCATACTTTGTATATAGATGCCTCATGTTACGAAGTTTCCGTCAGTCACATGTCCAATGTCCTTGACCTCATTTTCATGGTTCAGTGACCACTTGAAAAAAAAGTTCAGATTTTTCGTAATGTTGAATTCTCTCTTATTATAAGTAATAGGATAACTATATTTGATATGTGCGTACCTTGAAAGGTCCTCATGTCTGTCAGACAGTTTTCTCTTGACCTCGACCTCATTTCATGGATCAGTGAACAAGGTTAAGTTTTGGTGGTCAAGTCCATATCTCAGATACTACAAGCAATAGGGCTAGTATATTCGGTGTATGGAAGGACTGTAAGGTGTACATGTCCAACTGGCAGGTGTCATCTGACCTTGACCTCATTTTCATGGTTCAGTGGTTATAGTTAAATTTTTGGTTTTGGTCTGTTTTTCTCATACTATATGCAATAGGTCTACTTTATTTGTTGTATGGAATGATTGTAAGGTGTACCTATCTAGCGGGCAGATGTCATGTGACCTTGACCTCATTTTCATGGTTCAGTGGTCAAAGTTAAGTTTTTGAGTTTTGGTTCAGTGGTCAAAGTTAAGTTTTTGAGTTTTGGTCTTTTTTATCTAATACTATATGCCATAGGTCATCTATATTTGGTGTATGGAAATATTTTATGATCTTTATGTCAGTCGTGCAGGTTTTATTTGACCGTGACCTCATTTTCACGGTTCATTGCACAGTGTTAAGTTTTTGTGTTTTGGTCTATTTTTCTTAAACTATAAGTAATAGGTCAACTATATATGTTGTATAGAAGCATTGTTAGCTGTACATGTCTGCCTGGCATGGTTCATCTGACCTTGACCTCATTTTCAAGGTTCATTGGTCTTTGTTTAGTTATCTTGGTTAATGTTAAGTTTATGTGACAGTTGTATTAAAGCTTAGCTTTATACTTAGGACTATCAACATAATATCAATGATTAGTATAGAAGGCGAGACATTTCAGCGTGTGCACTCTTGTTATTTATTAGGCTTGATACAATAACACACTTTTTGAAATGTATCTAGTTGATATATAAGATTAGACAATTTAAATGGATACCCAAAATGATCAATTATATTACTAGGCAAAAATTTATGTGCATAATTTACAAATAAATCTTTTCTTTTTTATTGTTTAAAAAGAAATACATTGATGTAACTTGAAGGGTATATTTTCACAAGTCAGAACAGGAAACATTTTGACAATTTTAACCACAAATTAAAAGTCAATGATACCTGTCTTAACAGAACCATGTCATAAAAAAACCGGTATAAACTTAAGTCATGGACCAGGGTGGACCAGGGTTTGAATGAATATTGTGCAGTAATTTAAACTTGTTTTTTCTGAATACCCAGATTAAACTTGGACAGGTTTCAATTTCACTAAAATTGGAATTGAAAATTTTAAAATTTGATGAATCTACCACCTCTGTACTTTATTTGCTTATGTTTTCTCTTTAAGCAGTGAAAAGACAGTACTGACTGACATCAAAGTTGACTAGTTGATTCTGTACTCTGGTTTTCTTGACTAGTTGATTCTGTACTCTGTTTGTCTTGACTATGGTTTTCTTGACTAGTTGATTCTGTACTCTGTTTGTCTTGACTAGTTCATTCTGTACTCTGCTTGTCTTGTCTAGTTCATTCTGTACTCTGTTTGTCTTGACTTGTTCATTCTGTACTCTGCTTGTCTTGTTTAGTTCATTCTGTACTCTGTTTGTCTTGAATAGTTCATTCTGTACTCTGCTTGTCTTGACTTGTTTATTGTGTACTCTGCTTGTCTTGACTAGTTCATTGTGTACTCTGCTTGTCTTGTCTAGTTCATTCTGTACTCTGGTTGTCTTGACTAGTTCATTCTGTACTCTGTTTGTCTTGACTTGTTCATTCTGTACTCTGCTTGTCTTGTTTAGTTCATTCTGTACTCTGTTTGTCTTGAATAGTTCATTCTGTACTCTGCTTGTCTTGACTTGTTTATTGTGTACTCTGCTTGTCTTGACTAGTTCATTGTGTACTCTGCTTGTCTTGTCTAGTTCATTGTGTACTCTGCTTGTCTTGTCTAGTTCATTCTGTACTCTGCTTGTCTTGACTAGTTCATTCTGTACTTTGCTTGTCTTGAGTTGTTCCTTCTTTATTATGGTAGTATTAACTCCTCTGTAATCTTCTGGTCTTGACTACCAGTAGTCTCATCTGTAAACTATGTGTCTTGACTATTCCACACCAGTAAAGGTCCCCACTCAAACATATATAGCCTTACCTGTCATGACAATACTGTTACAGTACTAAATTGTGTTTGTTTTGCCTTCACTTCCAGTAGTGTATTATATAAGAATATACAAAATAAATGAACAGACTTTGTAGTTCCATCTACTAATTTCTAGTAGCCATGGCATTGTCAGTTTATGTTTGAATGTCCCAATTGTATCTTTCGACCCTCTTTTCTAAATGGGTCAACAAAAAATGTATATGCCATAGAGGAAGCACTGCATGACTACCAGGATATTAATACGAATCATGGATTACTTCTGATAGGCCCATTACTTGGAAATCAGAAAGTGTATTGAACATGATATTTGGACTTCAACTGGAAACAAAAGTGATTAGTTAACCCTGCTCAGGACTCCTGTAAACAAAAGTGATTAGTTAACCCTGCTCAGGACTCCTGTAAACCTGGAAAATATTTAATAAACATTCTTCAAAATGCAATGTCTATTTTTCAGATGGGAGTAAACTATTCAGAACTTTGGAATCTTATTTGTTGGCAAAAAAGCTAAACAATAACAACTATAATGGAAAATGGTTTATGTATTATTGTTTTAATCAATTTTTCTTTTTTTGGACCATTTTTTGTTGTTGGCAATGCTAACTAACTTTGATTTGAACTTTGATCATAAAACCTGCATGCCAAGAAATAAATAGGAAGTATTCTACTGGTAATGGAAAATTGTTTTTTTTTATATTACAAAATCTGAGTTAATAAAAAAAGCTTTTAACCATTCATAAAAGTTTTACTATGATGTTATGAATAAGATCTTAGACAAATATTTATTCTGGATATGTAATAATTGACTTGTGAATGAATCAGGAAGATAGAGATCATAGGTCAACATGGTCATGTGATCAGCAGAGGTGTTGGATGGTGATTGCACTGACAAGTTGATCCTTATCAAAAGTGAAAATAGATAATCAGCCGATTTTGTTATTGACATCTAGATCCCTATCTGAAAGTGAAAGTACAATAATGTGTTTCCATGTCTTATCATTGTGGTCAGTTTAAGTGTTGATGTATCCCCTCCAGCATCTGATCATTGGTCAGTAATTATAATTTGGCTAAACATCTGTCAGTGTTGATGAAGAGGTTACAGAATTTTGACTTCAGCTGTCAGATTTGTAATTATTAGAAAGATTATGGAGGATTAATGTAGAGCCAAAATTTGTGGAATTTTGGTATTTGTTTATTTTCTGACATTGAAATGATAAAACTTTCATAGCATATTAAATACTTAATTAACCAATATGTATGCTGTAATGATTTAAGTTACAAAATGGCAATAAGTAGGCAGAATTCAAATTTTCACAAAATAAAATATTTAACAATATTAAATACAGTTTGTTTAAAGAGGTATTATACAAAACAGTCAAATTTATTAAGTTATAGCTATATATTCTATAGTTAAGTTATAGCTATATATTCTATAGTTAAGTTAAAGCTATATATTCTATAGTTAAGTTATAGCTATATATTCTATAGTTAAGTTAAAGCTATATATTCTATAGTTAAGTTAAAGCTATATATTCTATAGTTAAGTTATAGCTATATATTCTATAGTTAAGTTATAGCTATATATTCTATAGTTAAGTTAAAGCTATATATTCTATAGTTAAGTTAAAGCTATATATTCTATAGTTAAGTTAAAGCTAATATATTCTATAGTTAAGTTATAGCTATATATTCTATAGTTAAGTTATAGCTATATATTCTATAGCTTAAAGCTTCAATTTCAATTGAAGTTTCATTATACATCTTGATTTATTTTTAAGACTAGTTTCTTTCTTGAATTTCAGCAATTTGTTTTTTTATGATTTTAATTCAAGGCATGAGCAGCCTCCTCTCCCATCCCCTCCCCAAAACAAAAAAATAACTATGGTTCAAAAAGTATTCTGAGTAAATTGATCTCGTTTGTGGGGCACCAATGACAACTAGACACAAATTATGTCAGGCATAAAACAGTAAAAAAAATATTCTGTTATTCATGCAGGCATTATAAAACAAAAAAACATCCTCTAAATTTAAAATGTGTAGTATTTTGCATTAAGTATAGTATGATGTACTATTCTGTTTCTTTCATGCAAATTTTATTAAAAATTTTTATATTGAAATTGGTAGTAGCAAGCTGTTGAACTTATTGTTTATACCAGATAAAAACCAACATGCAATTTTGTTTGATCAATTTTTCATTAGGGGTAATTTTAATCCAGTGTTTTTCAGTGTATGCTTCCCAGTTTAGAATGGTTTCATTTTTCATCACAGATAATTTTAACTTATTATTTTCTGTATGTGCATCCCAATATATATATAATAACTGGATTTTATTTTTCATTAGAGATAATTTTAACCCATTGTTTTCCGTATATATATACCTCCTAGTATAGCTGGATTTTATTTTTCATTAGAGATAATTTATATGAATATTACAATACTTCACACTGAGAAAACCTTATTAAATGATGAAAAAGAAATGTGATTTTAATGACTGGATTATTGATATGTTATCTGGCAGTAATGAGGAGGGGTATGTGATTCTCATCATGTTGACATTCTAAGTATCTCAAGTATGGAGGGAAAATGGATATGCTCCCCTATGTCTGTTCTCTATGTTCATTTCACCTGGTTTGAGTGACAGCTTCACTCATCCTCCAATCACTGGTCACTTGCACTGGTCAGTTTGGCTCCAGGAAGTAATTAAAACTTTGTCTGATGTTCTACAGACAACTAAATATAATCTAATTACTGGACAATATTTGGGTTTGAAATTAAAGATTTTCCTTGTGTTGATAGAGTTTTGATGAAGTTTGCTTTGACCTAGCTAAGTTAAGCTCATGCTTCTGTTCCAAAATAATTACCCATATTGGAAGTGAAGATTAAAACAGCAGAAAGTTACAAAAAGCAATCAACAAAAAATGCAGAAAAATGGCCATCCTTTCACCAATAAAACAAAAATTAGGTTTATTTTGAATAGACAGGCAAATTTTGTCTTGCAACAGAACAATCCCTGGTTTCCTTATTGTGATAGGAGAGATATGTTCCAGAATAGTGAACTCAGAGATTTTTTGCCAAATTTTAGCACCTTATTGTAAGAAAACTTTATCTTACAAAGAATGACTATTCATCCATTCATTTTGGAATGTAACTATTGTTAAATGCAGTCTAATTTACAATTCTTGGATCAAATTGAAAATTGGACTTTTGATAGTTCTACTGTGAAATTAGTACATTCAAGAGTTCTCTTTAGTATTCAACAAGCCATTGGGTGCATCTATTAATATGTTTTGTTTTCTAACATAAATAACATACTGATTATACTAATTTGCTAAGCATGCAGACGAAAATGCAAAAAATGTTATAGGAAAAATAATTTGTCTTGCTTCTCTTACATAACCTGGTAGAACAAATAATCCAACTTTTTCCTGTAATACATTGGAATTGTCTCCCCTTTGATGTGAGAAAATTAATCACTGGGATACATTGACATGCTGTATAATTCTTGTTTGGAAAAAGAAAACAATTTTGATGTGTATTTGTCTCTTAGAACTTAATTGACAGGACATGCACTTTTTCTTTGAAATAAGGAAAGTATTTTTATGTTTCTTTGTTGGGAGGATAATATGATCTTAATGTCTTGTACAATCAGAAGACAGAACACACTCTGCTAGACCATTGGAATTTATTTACAGGTCATTGTAGGACTGCAGGTCTTTTGCTTAAATTGGTCTTACGTAACAATGAAAAAGGATCGACTTTTTAATGAGAAATTAGTTTTTAAAGTTTGATATACCAATGGTTAAATATCAGATTGTTATTATATTGTGAAAGAATAAAGTACTGTTTGAAGAAAAAATTCGTAAATGTTCCATGGAACCCAGTGTCTCGCCTACTTTTGCTGTTAATCGCAGTCTCAACAAAAATGAGGAAAAAAATCAATAAAATTATTCCTCCAGTTATTAAAATTTCAAAATCTTTAACCAAAGAGTGAATGTAATGTTTCCCAGCAGAAAAACTAGTCCATTTATATGTAAAATACAGAAAAAATGGAACTTTATTTTTACAAAATTTACTTCTGAATACTATCTTATGATCATAAACAAGCTTCTGTCCAAGTTTGGTAGAAATCCAGTAAAGTTTAAGAAAGTTATTAAAATTTCAAAAACTTTAATCACAGAGTGAATATTTGTGGCCGCGCCGAAATGTAGGATCGCTATGTCTCGCTTTTTCGACTGAAGTGGAAGGCTCGACAAAAAGGAGCAGAAGATACCAAAAGCACTAAAAAAAATAAAAAATATGTGGCATTTAATTAACAGTTTAAAGATAGAAAAGAAATACTTCTACATTTTACAGATGAGTGATTCTATTAATAAAATTGAGAATGGAACTGGTGAATATGTCAAAGAGATAACAACTGTACCAAAGAACAGACAACAGCCGAAAGCCATCAATGGGTCGTCAATGCAGTGAAAAATTTCAGCACCCAGAGTTGATTCTCAGCTGGCCCCTAAAAATAAAATTGTGTACTAGTTCAGTGAAAAAAAATATAAATGAACTAAAGTTAAAAAAAGATAAAAGACTAACAAAGGCCAGAGACTTGGAACAAACGCAAAAATGCTGCAGGGATAGAAATGTTTTGTTACATCTCAACCGTCCCCTCAAGAATGGTATTTAACATGTATTTGTTCTTTACATATTGTACCAGTGAAATGAAATTGGTAAACAATTAAGTCTATTATATAATGGCAGATCCCAGATGATGTAAAATGTCAGAGAATATTACACTTTATACTTAAACTTTCTTGTTTTCATTTAGATACAGGTCTCCATTAAATTTTCTGTCTCATTTCCTTTGCCATCGTTGTCGAAACAATCTACCATGGCTTAATCAGATTCAACTTATTTCATCAGTCAAATTTGAAAATTTAAAAAAGGTTGGTGTAATTTTGTTTTATTGAATTTTCAAAGAATTAAAGTTGATTAAATCTGAATGTGCTGAGCATGCAATACTGATGGGAATTTAAATTTCATTTTGTTCCTGTGTGATTTTGTTTGATGTTCATCATCAATATCAGAAGCAGTTCTAACTTTGATGAAAACAATTTGTTGTAGTTTTGTTATTAAAGGGGCTCTAGAAGGGGTGTTTACAGCCAAAGTTATTTAAGGGGCTTTTAGAACAGAAAAAGTTATAAAAGGGCTCCTGATAGGCTGCATACAATTGAAGTTGTTATAAGAAGTCCCAGAAGGGTTTTAACAACCGAAGTTTTAAAGAGGTGCTAGAATTAAGGATTGGAACAAAGATTTCAAAGGGGCTCTATAAATTGTCCAGTATCAGAGATATATATGGTGTGATCTCATTTGAATTGTGAATTTAAAGTTCAAGTTTACACATGACTTAAGGTATGATTGAAAGGCAAGATAGGACTCTGTCAGTTTTTATCAAACATCCTGCAGTGATTCAGGGCAATGACAGAAACCTAACCTAAAGAACAATGCATGCTGCAACAGTTCTCATATTGTAGAGGCATTTGATAAAGGAAAGTGCATGGGTTGACTATCCTGTAAAATATTCTTCCAAATTTTGTTATTTAACAGTAATTATTAGTAGATTTTATAGCTGCTGAATGAGTTCAGTGATTGATTTTAGATTTTTAAACAATAATTTAAAGATATACAGTATTTTTGAGATTGGTGTTATCTACTTATAAAATTATCTCCCCTGGAAATTTGATAATCAGTAAGATAAAGTTAGATAAAAACTCTCTATTTTTATAAACGTTTTAACTTTTTTTCAAATTTATCAAAAAATCAGATAATTAAAAGGAGAAAATGAACTTATGATTACGCATCATCCGTTTTTTACGTTGTTTATAGATTTTCCGACTCGACAATGACTGTGTGTCGTGCTGTGTACTTGTGATATTTCAATTAGATTTTGGCAGATCAGTAAAACGTTTAGAAGATAAATGCTGTCTTCTTGCCAGAACCTACTACTGGGACAGAGAGAAAAATAAGAAATTATTATCGCTTTCTAGGTAATAACTCTATAACTTAGGTATTATTATAGGTAAAGATAGACTTATTCCTGATCATCAAAATCTGTTAACTCTTATAAAACATCCGACAAATGTTGATGATATAAGGGGCTTAAGATAAGTTGTGATTAACTTGGCTTGTGGTATGTGTTTTAATGTCACCTTTCTCTTAATCCATTATATTTTATAATACTTGTAAGTAGCAAGCATGTATGTCAGACATAAAAGTTATTAATGGATTATAAAAACTTCATTCTGAATTCAGCAACTATCATTGACTCTATGAGGGTCATATTGACTATTTACCATGTCAGCTCCCTGGAATCATTTTAGTTTGTGTCTGATACTTTCCTAACCCTAATGTTATAACCTATCATTTACGTCTCTGTGTCTCCAGCCATCTTTGATTTAAGTTTACATTCTTGCAGTCATTGAGGTCAATCAATTACTGGGTAAACATTTTATATTTCAGATACAAATATTGGGGGTTTTTGAAGAAAATAAACCTGCCTCAAGTTTAAGGATGCAGACCTCTAGGCTCTATAGTGCTGGTTGCTTAAAAGGTAAATGGTTATTTATGTTTATTCCCCCTCCCCCCTGAAAAAATGGATGAATGACTGAAAAATAAAGCATATATGGTTTTCCTTTAAAAAGCTTGCCAGTCCATCTCTCATTGGTGAACATTAATGATATACTTTTATAATTTGTCCCATTGGCACTCATTCCACATCTTCTTAAATCTATTAACCTTTATCACATCTGACTATGCATTTCCAAGTAGAGAACAGCTATGACGGGCTCTCAACCTTAACCTTTGTCACATCTGACTAAGTTTCACAGGAGAGAAAAATATAACATTGGTTCTCAACCTTGACCTTTGTCTCCTCTGACTGAGTTTCCCAGGAGAGAAAGATATGACATTGGTTCTCAACCTTGACCTTTGTCTCCTCTGACTGAGTTTCCCAGGAGAGAAAGATATGACATTGGTTATTAACCTTGACCTTTGTCTCCTCTGACTATGAGTTTCCCAGTAGTGAGACTGCTATGACATGGGTTATTTACCATGACCTTTGTCTTCTCTGACTATGAGTTTCCCAGTAGAGGACAGCAATGACATGGGTTTATAAGAGGACTTCTGACATCCACTGTAATCAAATAGGTTACACAAACATCAAAATCTTTCATAGATAAATCAGGAAGGCTCTCAAAATAAATCTAGCCAAATCAATCATCAACTTTGAGTTTTATGTAAATATTATCTTTTTATAGCAGTTTAAGAATTTAAAATCTCATTAAGAAATGCAAAGGGGAACTCTAAATCACGATTAAAAAAATATCTTCCACATTGTTTTCAAAAGATTCATGCAGATAACTTTTTTTTTCATTCAGAATTTACATAATTTTGAAGTGGATAGGTAATACAAATCTAATATAAGAAACTAATCATAGATTTTTTTGTCAAGAAACTGATTATTGCCCTACCTACAAAAAACACATGTTTACCTTCATTTAACCTTGGCAACATTTTTCTTTCATTCTTTCATTTGGAGAGACTGTTGCTTATTCAAACAAGACCCCCCTTTTTAGCTCACCTGGCCCGAAGGGCCAAGTGAGCTTTTCCCATCACTTTGCGTCCGTCGTCGTCCGTCGTCTGTCGTCCGTCGTCCGTCGTCCGTCGTCGTTAACTTTTACAAAAATCTTCTCCTCTGAAACTGCTGGGCCAAATTAAACCAAACTTGGCCACAATCATCATTGGGGTATCTAGTTTAAAAAATGTGTGGCGTGACCCCGCCAACCAACCAAGATGGCCGCCATGGCTAAAAATAGAACATAGGGGTAAAATGCAGTTTTTGGCTTATAACTCAAAAACCAAAGCATTTAGAGCAAATCTGACATGGGGTAAAATTGTTTATCAGATCAAGATCTATCTGCCCTGAAATTTTCAGATGAACCAGACAACCCGTTGTTGGGTTGCTGCCCCTGAATTGGTAATTTTAGGGCATTTTTGCTGTTTTTGGTTATTATCTTGAATATTATTATAGATAGAGATAAACTGTAAACAGCAATAATGTTCAACAAAGTAAGATTTACAAATAAGTCAACATGACCGAAATGGTCAGTTGACCCCTTTAGGAGTTATTGCCCTTTATAGTAAATTTTTAACCATTTTTCGTAAATCTTAGTAATCTTTTACAAAAATATTCTTCTCTGAAACTACTGGGCCAAATTAAACCAAACTTGGCCACAATCACAATTGGGGTATCTAAGTTTAAAAAATGTGTGGCGTGACCCGGCCAACCAACCAAGATGGCCGCCACAGCTAAAAATAGAACATAGGGGTAAAATTCAGTTTTTGGCTTATAACTCAAAAACCAAAGCATTTAGAGCAAATCTGACATGGGGTAAAATTGTTTATCAGGTCAAGATCTATCTGCCCTGAAATTTTCAGATGAACCAGACAACCCGTTGTTGGGTTGCTGCCCCTGAATATGTAATTTTAAGGAAATTTTGCTGTTTTTGGTTATTATCTTGAATATTATTATAGATAGAGATAAACTGTAAACAGCAATAATGTTCAACAAAGTAAGATTTACAAATAAGTCAACATGACCGAAATGGTCAGTTGACCCCTTTAGGAGTTATTGCCCTTTATAGTAAATTTTTAACCATTTTTCGTAAATCTTAGTAATCTTTTACAAAAATCTTCTTCTCTGAAACTACTGGGCCAAATTAAACCAAACTTGGCCACAATCACAATTGGGGTATCTAGTTTAAAAAATGTGTGGCGTGACCCGGCCAACCAACCAAGATGGCCGCCACAGCTAAAAATAGAACATAGGGGTAAAATTCAGTTTTTGGCTTATAACTCAAAAACCAAAGCATTTAGAGCAAATCTGACGTGAAGTAAAATTGATTATCAGGTCAAGATCTATCTGCCCTGAAATTTTCAGATGAATCGGACGACCTGTTGTTGGGTTGCTGCCCCTGAATTGGTAATTTTAAGGAAATTTTGCTGTTTTTGGTTGTTATATTGAATATTATTATAGATAGAGATAAACTGTAAACAGCAATAATGTTCAGCAAAGTAAGATTTACAAATAAGTCAACATGACCGAAATGGTCAGTTGACCCCTTTAGGAGTTATTGCCCTTTATAGTCAATTTTGAACCATTTTTCGTAAATCTTAGTTATCTTTTACAAAAATCTTCTCCTCTGAAACTACTGGGCCAAGTTCATTATAGATAGAGATAAATTAATTGTAAGCAGCAAGAATGTTCAGTAAAGTAAGATTTACAAACACATCACCATCACCAAAACACAATTTTGTCATGAATCCATCTGTGTCCTTTGTTTAATATTCACATAGACCAAGGTGAGCGACACAGGCTCTTTAGAGCCTCTAGTTTTTCCCTTGTTCAATCTGTAACTTTTCCATCATTTATACTACAATAATAAGAAATTGCAGAGTTCAACTTACTTAATGTACAATTGGCAGGGATGATTCCACTATATAGTTTAGGGCCGCTTAGCGGCCCTGAAATCGGCTAGCGGCCCCAAAAAAAGATTTGTGAATATAAATTCCCAATTTATGAAAATAAAATAAAAATCGGTATTTCCGAAAAAGTTTAGGACTTTATTCGTTATAGGTTGAAAAATATATGCAAAGTATAAATGTTTATGAAGTGTCCTATATTTTGACTTCAGTGGACGATTTGATTATGTCATAGATATCTATGATTATGTCAACATGTGGTAAACAATGTAAGCAGCCGGATTCAATTGATTAAAATGTTATGGAATTATTTATTTGATCTCGTAAAAGTAGATCGCCCAGCAGGTTGATCAAAAACATTTTCAAAGTTGGGGTGTGACAGCAGATCTCGGCTAAGAGCAAATTCAAATTTTGATATAATATTGATAAATCCATTCTAATGAGCGCCGATCTCGTAAAAGCAGATCGCCCAGAAGAGCTGCATGGTTATATAATTTGATGAAAATAAATTATTTTATATTTTGCTCTACTTCATCAAAAGACAAAAGTTAGAGCGTTTTGGAAAAATAATGTTGATGATTAGACCATTCATGAAATACGATATGTCACCAGTTAATATTGAACTGTTTCTAAAGTTATGAAATTATAATCCTTTCTTTTTTAGAATACCATCAACTTTTTGAGAATTACTTTCCGGTGCATGCATAAATCGTTTCAAGTTAATTTCAAATATTCTTTTATTTATTTATGAAATCTACAATTTTTCCAAATACTGTTAAAGTTCACTGGTCAATTGCTTTAAATATCTTATCTATTAAGTATATACACTTTTGGAATTGTCTTCCTTAATACGACAATGGACCAGTTCAATTGTAAATCCATTTTAATCAAGGTAAACTTATAAAGATGACCTGCTGAAAAAATACCAAACGGATGATTTTTTTTTCATTGGTTTATATGGCAAGCCATTTTTCTATTTAATTTAATTTCAAGATATCTTATACACTTTATAAGATATCTTGTATAGTTTATAAGATATTATATGAAATATCTTACAGATTAAATTAGATATCTTATAAAGTTTATGAAATCTAAAAATATTAAAATAATTTCATAAAATATAAGAGATATCTAATAATTTATATAACATATCTTATAGATTATATAAGATATCTTATAAACTATATGAGATATCTTATATGAAATATATCTTTATAACTTTAGGAGATATCTTTAAAAGTATATATGATATATCTTATAAAATTTAGGATATAAGATATCTTATATAATTTTCTTTATATGATATCCCATAAACTATATAAGATATCTTATAAACTATATGAGATGTCTTATCAACTATATAAGATATCTTGTAAATTATAAAAGATATCTTGTCAATTATAAAAGATATCTTGTAAATTAGATATTTATAAGATATATCCATGATATCTCATATACTTTCAGAGATCTCTAATAAACTTATGAGATATTTTATATAATATTTAAGATATCTCATATATTAAATGGGATATCTTATATATTAAATGGGATATCTTATATATATATCACACGAGATATCTTGACAATTAAATAGTAAAACGGCTTGCCATAGATCTATGTTAGCTGGTATATATGATTATGTATATGTAATATGCTTAGGTTACTTCGAAGTAAGGCGTCACAGAAAAACAAATATAATAGCCTTTCAGGAGGTCATAATTATTTGGACTAGTGCATCATGTGCAATGATATTCATGTAATACCATTTTCCTGGTCCCAATCCAATAACTTTCAAGTAATCTGGTGATCATATCTATGAGGTCAGAATCATATATATCATAATCAGTAGCCCATCCATAATTATTAAAAATGTTACAACTTCTTAAATCAGTGTAGTTTAAGAGGTTAAACCTAATATACATTTTCCGTTTTTACAAGAAAATGATATGATTTCGTCTTAGATTTTATGCATAAAAAATTCCCAATTGGGATTAAAATTCCCAATTTGATTTTCAAGGGACCCATTTGAAAACACCTGGAATCATCCCTGATTGGTCATCAGAACTAATGGACATTTGGTCAGCATAAATAATAGACATTTGGTCGGCTTCTAATGTACAATTGGTCAGCAGAACTAATGGACAGTTGGTCAGCTTCTAATGGACAGTTGGTCAGCTTCTAATGGACAATTGGTCAGCATATCTAACGGACAATTGGTCAGCATAACTAATGTACAATTGGTTAGCATTACTAATGGACAATTAGTCAGCATATCTAACAGACAATAAGTCAGCATAACTAATGTACAATTGGTCAGCATAACTAATGTACAATTAGTCAGTTTCTAATGAACAATTGGTCAGCATATCTAACAGAGAATTGGTCAGCATAACTAAAGGACAATTAGTCAGTTTCTAATGGACAATTGGTCAGCATATCTAACAGACAATTGGTCAGCATAACTAAAGGACAATTGGTCAGCATATCTAACAGACAATTGGTCAGCATAACTTAGGTACAATTGGTCAGCATAACTAATGTACAATTGGTCAGCATAACTAATGTACAATTAGTCAGCATATCTAACGGACAATTAGTCAGCTTCTAATGGACAATTGGTCAGCATGTCTAACGGACAATTAGTCAGCAGATAATGGACAATTGGTCAGCATATGTAATTGACAATTGGTCAGCTTCTAATAGACAATTGGTCAGCATATCTAACGGACAATTAGTCAGCTTCTGATGGACAATTGGTCAGCATATCTAACGGACAATTAGTCAGCAGATAATGGACAATTGGTCAGCATATGTAATTGACAATTGGTCAGCTTCTAATAGACAATTGGTCAGCATATCTAACGGACAATTGGTCAGCTTCTGATGGACACTTGGTCAGCATACTAAAGGACAATTGGCCAGCTTCTAACAGACAATTGGTCAGCATATCTAACAGACAATTGGTCAGCATATCTAACGGACAATTGGGCAGCATATCTAACGGACAGTTGTTCAGCATATCTAACAGACAATTGGTCAGCATATCTAACGGACAATTAGTCAGCTTCTAATGGACAATTGGTCAGCATGTCTAACGGACAATTAGTCAGCTTCTAATGGACAATTGGTCAGCATGTCTAACGGACAATTAGTCAGCAGATAATGGACAATTGGTCAGCATATGTAATTGACAATTGGTCAGCTTCTAATAGACAATTGGTCAGCATATCTAACGGACAATTGGTCAGCTTCTGATGGACACTTGGTCAGCATACTAAAGGACAATTGGCCAGCTTCTAACAGACAATTGGTCAGCATATCTAACAGACAATTGGTCAGCATATCTAACGGACAATTGGGCAGCATATCTAACGGACAGTTGTTCAGCATATCTAACAGACAATTGGTCAGCATATCTAACGGACAATTTGTCAGCATAACTAATGGACAATTGGCCAGCATATCTAACGGACAATTGGTCAGCATATCTAACGGACAATTAGTCAGCTTCTAATGGACAATTGGTCAGCATATCTAACGAAGAGTTTCTACCAATACTGAATAGATCGAAAATGTTGGGGAATATTTCATACTGATATGAGACAAGCCTCAGACAATCCAACATAAAAACCCAAAAGACATTTTAGAATCTGTATCCTCATTTCATTACCCTAAGGAAGGGAACAAAAACATTCTGATGCCTAAGATTTTGTCAGATAAAAGCTTAGAAAGGTGAGACTCGGTTTGAGATAATGATCTCTTGAGGGATGGATACATACCGGTAGTAACTGATAGTCATTCATAAAGCCAGGAATATTATCTTTGTGAGTTTTAACAACTGATAATATGTGATTGATAGACGGCATGTTCTTAAGTGCACCAATGATAGAGTACTACTTCAGGTTTTTTTTTTTGCAGCGCTGCACTCTTAGTTTTTAACCCACAGCAAATGTCATATCAAAAAATCTTTCTGCCATGCTGTAAACCTGAAAGTCCAGATGTTCAAATGGTAGCTGTTTTCTTTGGTATCTTATTTTCAGCAAAATATATTTCAAGACTTATCAGATTGGTATAAATAGTGAGATGTGGAATGTTTGCCAGTGAGACAGCTATCCATCAAAGACCCAAGGTCAAAGTTACAGGTCACTGGTATGGCCTCAAGGACAAACACAGACACATACATAGATAGACTATAGAGGACCTGACAAACTGGGAAAATGATTCAAATGAGAAGCCAACAAGTTTTAACAATGAACTGAATACTTGTTGCTTTAAAAGAATTTTCAAAATGGCCACAGCCTTTTGGTATATTATTTTAAAAATACATGTATAGCTAAGTCCTTAAAAAATCCATATTGTGCATTATGTTTGGTTTTATTGAATCTCTCATTTTATACAGGAAGACCAATATTTTTTTCATGTAATTTTTTGCAGGTATAACTGGCCAACAGTGAGGTTTCTGTCATTGCTTGATTTGATTGCTGTTGAATACAGCAAGGTCATACATCTCTCTTGGTTTCAGCTATTATATTACAGTGTAATATGAAAATTATGGTCTTTGTGTAGAATCCTGTTAAAAACACATTTAAAACATAAAATATTCAACTTAAAACTTCACTTTTATCTTAACAGGTTTTGAAAAGTCCTGCATTTTGATTAAATCACTGAACTTGTGTCATAAAAACATCAGAAAATTATTAAAATATGACAATATCATTTGTTTTAGTGCTAGTTTATAGTTTTGTACTGCTTCATAATCTCTTTGATGGTTTGGTCTTAAAATATACTGGGAATATCGCGTTGTTATGAAAAGATATCAATTTATTATTTGGAATATTATTACAAATTTACAACATACCACCTGATGGTTATCAGAAGTGGGCAGCACCATTCTGAGAATTATATGGCTATAAATTTGTTCAGTAATTTGTGTCAGGTGTTATACCTGCAAAAAATTACATGACAAAATTTATATGGGAAACATTAGGCAGTAAAGACTTAGTAATCAAAACATCTGGTTCATAAGTATAGCCAGGATTTAAAATTTATTTCAAATATTCAAGATTCAATATTATGGATGATTGCATTAGAAGTAGTACTACAAAAAAAGGGAGAGGGGTTATCCAAATCACACAAACATTGTGGCATTATAAATCTGTATTAACAGATCTTAATAATACAAAATATTAGATTAAAACAAATGGCACCCTTCTGATGTTTTAAAATTTCCAGCAATCCCAGTTGGGATCAAAACTGTGGTCTTCAGCACTATAGCCATTGGTCTTAAGCACTAGACCACCAACCCATGGTGTCCAAAGGAGGAGATTTTTGTTATATTTTGGTTGATTCAAAACTTAAGATATACAAAACTCAATCTTGTAGAACATACTTTTTATGAGAAGGCCCATGTATTAAAAATTACTAGAAGTATATACAATATTAATATTTAGAAGTACATGTAATAATAATAAAATGTGTAGCTTAAGTTACCATTATAATCGCAATAAGCCTTAAAATAGGAGAGCTTTACAGGGAGACAATTACTGATTCTTTAATAACACCACATCTGGCGAACAACAGCCATTAATTTCTGCATTGTATATTTTAGTTACAAATGTAATGTATACATTAATAAAAACATTTATATGTAGATACATTACCTAGGCTTTGAATCATGCATAAATATCTTGGTGCAGTTTGTTGCACGTGCAAGGAGTCTTGAACAATCATTAAATTTCCTAAAGTAAAAACATGTTCTCTCAGTTAAATTAAAACAATCAATTTTTTTAGCCTAAGAATTCTGATGATACTTTGGTTATATTTGTGGTTGGGTTGCTGTGCCTTTAAGGTATATAGAATATGTCATTATATTCATCTCACATTGATTCCTTGGTTTCCATTTCAAGTTCATGAGAAGGACAGTTTGTTTTCACAGAGTTCTCTAAATCTGCTGGTCCTCATTCCTGTTTCTATTACCTTTGAGAACTCTGTTTCAGCCACTTGTTTTTATTGTGGCAGTTCTGTATATAGTAGGTTAGATTGAATACTAGGAAGTTACATTAACTGTTACTCTTGTTAGTGGTAAACCTTGTTCGTTAATTACTGTTTGTTCCTTGCTTACTTGCTTCCATATTTCATTAATGAACTAAAATGAAGTAAGGCCAACTGAAAAAGAGATTTATTAGTCATGCCAGACAAAAATCAGAAAAAAAACCCACTGTAAGGAGTTGTTCTAATACGTTCTGATCACCATTAATTCAGGTCTAGACAGAAGTGATCATTTAATATCTTGTCTTTTTGTATATATTCTAAAGCCCAGACTTTTCGTGTAAAATGGTCCATGACCTCTTTAAACTTACTAGAATGAGGACAGGAGGAGAAATTCTTGATGAAAAATACTTGTAAAATGTATATTTAATATGAAACATGAATGTAATTTTGATAAATTGACTTTTCTATTTTAGTTCTGTTAGTAGCTTTCCCAAGTCTAGACACAAGCTAAAATACTAAAGAAATGAAATAAAATAAACAGCAATTAACAGTTAGATATCTGTAGAGATTTCAAAGAACTTTTGTTTTGTTGTTTTGTTACAAAACCTAATTTACAATAATATGTTAAAAGTTCTTTCTGAAATTGATTTTATGTATCTTGGTATCAAAACTGACAAAGTTTCAAAGAGAACGAGGATAGAACATGTGATATAAATTAGCCCTTGTTAAAACTAAGATGGCTATCTATTAAAGCTTACATAATACCCAATGTACGTTTTACGATTGGAATATGTTTTACATTTTCCCTCCATATTGTTATGAACATTTTATCGCGAGATAAGGAGTGTTTCCGTCATAAAAATCATTTTAATTGTTCATTTTCTAATGAGTTCAAATTAAGTTTTTACCATTGGGAGGCTAGAGTGAAAGAAACCGTTCACATAAATTCTATGATGATTTGATGTAAATCTATAGATTAGATTTTAACAATTTCAGGGTCACAATCTTCAGTCAATAAAGTTATGAATCAGTTATGATGTTATTCATAAGATTCTGCAATATTTTAAAATGGAATTTTGACAATGTTTAAAATATTTCTTGTTGAAAAGTAAATTATTGTCAAAATACTTCAAATGTAAAATAAAATAATAATATAATTTTGAAATAATATCTCTTTTTCCCATTATATATTCCCAAACTTCTATGGGTAAATTGGGGACAATTGTGTGTAGTTCGGAAGCACAATTTACTTATTTCTCAGATGTAATTTTAATGTGATATATTTAACCTGTGAACCCTGAAGGTTATTTCAGACTAGTGCATTTTGTCCTAGCTTAGAAGCAATAATAAATGATATTGCACTTGAAAATTATAAAAGAATGTTGTCCCCGTTTTACTAGGTTTGTTTGATTAACACTGTATAAGATCTGTTTGACAAGTCAGTGACACACATACCTTACCATGAAAGATCAAGCAGATGACATTCTTCCTACATATCTTTATGATCATGTTCTTTACCAAAAACTTACTTGTGAGTTATCTATCCTGACAATTATTTGATCAGTTATACAGTTGTTGTGTGTATAAACTACAGGTTTGTCATACATGTACCAGTTAATTAAGGCTGATTGTCATTATAGTGGGTGATGAAACAATCTGGGAAATTTATGTCAATATACTTTGGTGATAGATTTGTTTTCTAGGGCAACGTTTTAAGTAGGGTTGTATGAGTAAGACCTTAACCTTTATAAGAGAAGTGGTACTTATGGTGTAAACTATATCCCTTTCTAAAGTTAGAAAATGTTTACTGAGGTGTAGTTTATGGCTATTCTAAATGTGGTTGTCACATGTGTTCTGTTTTATGTAAGAGTTTGTTTTGTGGGAGAAGTAGATATAAATGTATTTTTTCAATGATGTACAGATTATTTAGCTAACTAAGATATAACTCTTAAGAGACAGATTGCAACAACAATTTCTGTAATTTCCCAATATCCTATTGCTGTTGGGAGGGGCACCAACTATGGTTATATTTCCCTCATCATATTCAAGTTTTAAAAGTAGCCAACTAAAGCTATGTTCCCCCAAAGATGTAATACATCTATGGTTCCCCCCATCAGACTCAAGTCTTAATAAGTAGGTAAGAATGTTTTCCTTTAAAAATAAACCTAATCTCTCCCTTTATCACTATTGCATGATACATTAATTAATAAATGGAGTTGCAAAAAACAGAAATTAACTGTAAAGTAAGAAACACCTTTATTAATTTTTTAAAAGTTTATTCATAGCTATTTTTGGTATAAAATGGCTACTACTAGACATTATTTATCAAAGCACCTGACTTCTTTAGATTTTATTTAAAACTAAGCGTACTAGCTTCCTACATATTCTTTAGATACAAAGACCCATTACTTCAGATAGTAGATAAAACAAAGAGCCTACTTTAGTTAATTATAGAACAAAATTGGCCTCTACTTTAGACATTCAAAGAATATATAAACTTATAAAGCATCCGGTTATATATTCAAAACTGCTGGATTACTCTATATATTTGATAAAACTAAGGCCCTAAGTAACTTTAGATAATTTTAGACACAAATAGGCCTCTACTAAAGACATTTATAGAAAAAGGCATCCGTTTTATATTTAGAACTGCTGGAAACTGTACACTTCAATTCCTCATTCCCTCATTAAACTTTACTTAAATCTTTAGTTAAATATAACTCCTATAAAACCTTCTAAGTTAATCACAATGAAAGAAATGCACCATTGGTGAAACCTTCAATTTTAAACTGCAACCATCTTCTGGATAAGTCTGATTGTTTTTTATTAGCCCCAGGAGAACTTCAAAATAGTTTTACAGAGATGAGTCAAGTTTTAAAGCAAATTAACAACATTTATGTGAAAAAAGGCACATTCTTTGTTAAGTGTCATCCCTGGAGAAAAAAATCTTCAAAAATTCTTCTCAAGTAATTCTCTTCTTAAATATTTGACTTTATTTTAAGCAGGCATTTTTTATGTCAAAAAGCTTTTTAACGTAATTAAGAGAGAGCAAATTTAGGATTCTAAAGCTTGTTAAGTGCATTTTTAAAATAATCATTTTTGACAAGGCGTTTTTACCTTTGTCTTCCATGAGTTTAACATCATGTTCAAAACTCTTTGTCTTCACTTCATCATTTCTACTTTTCTGGAAAGTAAGATGCAGAATAAAAAATATGAATGCTTTTTCATCTTAAACTTAAAACGCATACCTCTTATAAGAAATAGACACAGCCCATATGTAATAGATTACCACAGGAATTCTATATCGTCCTGGGGAAGGGAAGGGTATTGTAGTTACGACATAAGGTGCATATCCGATATCATTTGTGAAACACTTATTCCATAACAGTCAACCAACTCGTGATGGCGTCCATAAAATTTACGAAAGGATGATTTCAACTTCATCCTTTGGAACTCTTGGTTTAATAGCTTCCTTGTGAGCAGCAACCCTCTATCTTAACTTAATAGCTGTTAACTTTCTACCAACTGTCTGATTTTATGAACAGTACACTGAAGTCACCTGAAGACTTTTAATATATTGATTTCAATAACCTTAAAAAAATTCCAGTAGCACTAGAAGGTTTTGAAATTAAACAGGCTACCCAGGCAGGCACATGAAATCACAACTTTTGGTGCAAGAATATTTTTTTTTCTGAATGGAACAGTTATGTGTAATTAGGAATATAGAAGTAGACATTGTGACAAACTTATAATTTAGGATATGTTTATCAATGGTATGTAACAAACCATTTGATGTTTGGTGTAATATGTCATCAGAACCCACTTCAAAACTTCATAAAACACATGTTTGAAATATTAACACACCAGTTTTAACTTGTCAGAAAAAACAAAATTATTTATCCAGATATCTATCTTTTGATACAAAAAATGAGGGTGCCAAGTCGACACTCTTTCAAAGTCTTTAAAATTTCAGCTGATTATCCAAAGCTTCGAGGTTACAAGAGGGCATTACAATCCACTATGTAGTAATTTATGTTCATGTTTGTAGATGGTGCCTTTTACTTTTCCTTCTGGTGAAAGTATTTGCCCGTTCATGGTGAAGATAATCTGTAATTTTGGTTATTTCTTCTATGAGTAGCTAAATACTTCACATCTCCAGTAAGCCACATCAAGACATTGAGAATAAATTAAAATAAAATGTTGTCAAAAGATTTAAATTCAACAAAGCAAGATTGGACAACCTGGTTGTGTCCCTTGTTGGTGAAGTAAAAAGAACAAATACAGTAGAAATGCAGAAAACCTAGGGAGTTAAAATTCCTCATACCTGGAAATGCAAAATCAAGATGGTCTCAATTTTAAGATAAATACCGTGTATCTAGCTAGGAGGGTCTCTAACTTGAAGTTAAAACCTTATACCACATCATTGCAAAATCCAGGTGTCCATTAAAGTTATACTTCAAAAGATCTTATATCTGAGAAAAGAGCAATTTAGACAGTCCATAGACTCGGAGGGCCTCTAGTTTTGAGTTCCGAGACCTCATACCTAGGAAAAGCAAGATCTAGACAATCCATAGCCTTGGATGGCCTTTAGTTTTGAGTTAAGAGACCTCATACCTGAGAAAAGAAAAATCTAGACAGTCCATACTCTTAGAGAGCCTCTAGTTATGAGTTGAGAGACCTCATACCTAGGAATAGCAAGATCAAGACAGTCCATATGTTCAAGTTTAAAAGATCATGTCTTTAAACAGAGTCTTCTTAGCTTGGAGATACCTTTGCATGAAAAAAAAGACAAGATCCAGTCAGTCCATACCTCACACAAAGGACAGGGGAAGATCCCTTGTTGGATTTTTGGACCTTAAAATCGGACAGCTGATATTTTAGTGGAACCAGTCTCAGTGAGCCAAAATATCAATTACAAAAAAAGGTTAAATCCATGATGTCAGAACCAAAAAAAAAAATTGCTGTAGATTTTTTCCTGATGCTTTAAACTGTTCCAATTTGCATCAAATTTCTTCAAATATTTTTCAAAAGTATTCATAGAAGTATTCGTATCAAAGAAAAAAATAAGTAAAAAGGAAAATGGGGAAAAATGCTCTAGAGCCTCAAAAATAGAAGTGATATAATAGTTAGTTGTACTGCAATTTTATATGTAATAGTTTGAAAAAATATGTTTCTGTTAATAAATCCTTCCCAGCTGTGAAGAGTAAAACATAGATCTATTTTATCTAATAGCATTCATTAATGTATAATATAGTCTGAGATATTACTTAGGGTGACATTGAATTTACTAGTTCAGGCAGATAGCAGGTAGGAAGTGCACTTTTTTCAAATATTTATATTTTCTAGATAGATAGATTAAGGTTCAAAGCAATATCTGGAATCAAATCATCATTGAACATTGAATGGTTGTACATACAATTTCATATGTGTTACAAGGGTAAACAACACCCAGGCATCCTGATTGTAGTACTTAAGGATATCATTCCTCAGCAATTGATATCAACCCCCCCCCCATCCCCCCCTTTTCCACCACCTTTTGGTGGTATGTTGACCCAGTTGTTCAACTCTCGGTTAAATTTTAACCAAGGGTTAATATCATATCAGGAAGCCCCTGTGTTGTTACCCCATGTCATTTTGGTTTGCAGTGAACCTGACATTCATACAACAACTTTGTCCAATTTATAAAAAAAATATTATCATTTTCTTGTTCCTCTGCCTTTGGTTTCAGTCTATATCAAGGACATTTCTTGGAATGCTGTTGGATCTTTAAATCTCACGTTAAGATGAGCCTCATTAAATTAATGTATAAACTTAGTTACCTTTCACCAAAGCAGTAATTAAAATTGTCAGAAACTTGACATATAAATATGTGTTTTGAAAATTAATCCATTTAATATCAGTAGTTTAGAGATTTCTGATTAAAATTTTAATTACAGTTGACAAGAGCTATGAGTAATCTGCCATCCCTGTCAGGAACTTCATAGACTGATGCCATATTTATCAGAAGTGACAGACAAAACTTTCACAATATTATCACATTATTTTACATTTTGACTTTTATAATGTTTTAGCCTAAACTTTGCAATGCTTCTTTGTCAACACATTAGCTAATAATACCAACACATTCACAGATGAGATTTTATACAATAGCCTACTGTTTCACTCCAGTAATTTATTGGTCAGTATTTTACTGTTATAAAGCGTAGTACATAAGGTAGAACAGCAAAAATTAGAACTATTTTAAACAGCCACGCTTTAATAATAGATACGCTATGTAAAAATGACCAATAGGATTTCTGACTGAGGACAGGCACATTTGCATAGATTATCTAGTTTTGAGATCTCAACCCTTAACATTTATATATCAATCAATCAAACTCCAAAAAGCTTTTATGTCTTTGTCTTTTTTAATTTGAATTAATACCTTTGTTATCTCCCTTACATAACATTGTTACATTTGTTATGAGCTTTTATTTCTTGAGAAAATTGACTGTATGTTTTTCTATATATAGCTTGGGTAGAGGTATATTGGCACTAAGGTTACTCAACCCAAATATTAGAAACATTGTCCATACAAGGCTATGATATGGGAAATCTCATGAATTTCGTGAAATCTAGCTGTCCCTTCTAGACCCAATCTGTGATGAGGTACATATTATATATGAAAACAATGAGAAATACAAGAAATAAGGAGAAGTCACTTAGACAACTATATAAAAGGGTTTAAATGACTTGGAAGTAAGCAGATATAGATCACAGTATGGTATTCAACCATGAGCATAACCCATACAATATAGTCTTTCAAACACAAAAAAACAGCAGCCTATTTTTAGCAAAACAAAACATGAAAAGTGAATATGACAGATAGCAACGAAAGCCAACAACTGGATTACAAGCTGACAATCAAATTAAGAATGTTTCCAGTTAAACCAAATATACAGAATGTTTTCCACAAGCTCAGCATTAATATCATATTTATAGACATAACTCTTTAAATCAGCCTAAATCATTAACAAATTAAAGAACGTAATTGATATTAATATAAAATGTCAGAATATATTTTTTTGTAATTTCAGATGCATAAAGTGTTTCGTTGTTATTATATAAGACTGTTTCAGACCACTCTGGAGACACCCAGTCAAGTGCAGCGTGTAAAGTTAGTATCATAATCTTTACATTATAATGCGTTGGTAAATTTAGGTGTCGGGGCTTGTTAAAAGTGAAACTGTTCAGTGCAGTAGTAACAAAGTATGAATATTTTCTTGGTTTTATGTTAAATGCTTGCAAATATAATTGATGTTTATAGTATACAAGAGGGTATCGCTCAGTGCCAAAAATAAATTAAAAGTTATATTAAACCTCATAAACCCTAAGTAAGATCATAGATATATTTAGTAGCTTAGAGTGAAAACTTGTGAAGTTGTTCTCTTGTGTTTGTTTAATCAAAAATAAAACACGAAGAAATCAACTATTATAAAGTCTTTTTTTATGAAATTTAGGGATGGTGAGTGAGTAAGGGAGTGAGTGAGTGAGTTAGGGAGTGAGTGAGTGAGTTAGGGAGTGAGTGAGTTAGGGATGGTGAGTGAGTTAGCTTATTGATTACAACTCTTAAGCAACATAAAAAGGATTCAAGGGGAAGGTCCCTTGTACCATTTTTTTCCTTCGCAAATATAATTGAAAGACCTCGCACCTTTTCCAAGATGGACAGTTAACAATAGAGAACACTTACTATAAAACACACCCCAACTAAGTACAAACAGAGGTGTTTTTTTATGAACCATTGGTTAATCCCCAAGTACAAGCAGAGGCTGATATTTTATGTAAGTATATAACATTGGTTATTGTTTCTGTGAGAGAGAGTAAACAATTACTGTGGTCATAAACAGACCCTCTAAACCATATGGAACCTCTATAGTGTTTATTTTATGTTAATGTACACATTAATTTTATGTTTGTTGTATTTGTTAGTAAGTGATATTACTTCTTACATTACCAACAATTATTGAAGCTATATCACTTTTAAATGACGTCATGAGGGGATTCTCATGTAAAAGTCTGTCTGTCTGTTTACTTGTCTTGTCCAGATGATTTTTGCAGGGATCTTTTTTTTACTCATTATCTTTCTGTCAATCCAAATTGTAGTAAGTTTTTCTCCAATTTTTATCAATCTGTCTTGTCTGTCTGTCTGTCTGTACGTTCATCCTTTTTCATCTAGATGATTGTTTTTTTGATTTTTTTTTGCTTATCTGTCTGTCAATCCTATAGTAAGTTTTTTTTATCTGTCTGCCTGTCTGTCCATCCATCCATCCTTGTTTCTCTTTAAAAGAGGAATTATGTTTGTATATATATGAACAATAAATTGGTAAAATACTACTGCATGAGATTAATTGAACCCAAAAGTTTATTAAACAATAATTTCAAAGTCACTTAACCTATCAGTGTGTCCATAAGTCTTTTGGTTTGTCTAATACACATACATCTCTCTTTTTTTGTATGGGTCACTACTACATACAAACACCTGCTGGAAACTTTACATTAAATATTTTCGTGTTGAATATCTCTATTTTATTTTGTATTGTTTGTAATTGTTGATCAAACTGATTTATCATTGTATCTTTGTCATGATTTTCCCACATGAGGGACCTTAATTGGAATAAAATTATTATATGTATTTGGTAAATGAAAAGTTTGTAGACATTTGGGTATCATAGAATTGACAAACAACACTCTGAAGTAATCTGAAAAGTTGTAACTGTTAATAGTTGTATGTCAGACATTAGATGGTAAGACAATAAATTATCTCCCTTAGTTTGTTATTTAATACTGTGTCTGACAGTCAAAATAACTTAATGGGAAATCATGATAAGAAAACAACTCTTAAAAGTCTTTCAGTGGATCGTAAGTCATTTTGTAAACTACTAACGTATATTCCCTTAACTCTCAGTATAAATGTTTTCTTTCAATGGTACAGATTTATGACCCCTCTTGCTGACCATAGTTTACAGTGAGAGATTGGTAACTTGATAGAGTTATTGAAAGGAACATTATCAACTTGGTGAAGGTTTCAAGATGGAAATATTACAAAGGAAGAATGATGTGTCGAGCTAATAGGCAATAAATTTTACAGCTTCAAAGACAAAAATGAAGATAACATAAAAATTGATTGAAATTAAACACAAGGTTTAGGTAACAATTTATAACAACCATTTGGCATAGCTTGGTGATTTGTCTTCTTTGTTTATGTAGCTGTGTGTGAGGCAGGATTCATGTTGGTATGTGTGTATGGTTCTGCTTGAACGAACGAAAATTGTTTTCGTAATAAAAATGTATAAATATTGTGTAAATCAGTCAGAATATATTTTAGTCTAATACTAAGGTACTATAAAGTCAGATTACAACAATTTCATGGAAAGTTATCTGTGGGAAGAAAAATCAGTATTTTTTATCTTATTGGGGAGGAAAGAATGTAAAACCTGTCAACCCCATTTCAAAAATAATTGATTTATTTTCAGTATATCTTTGTAGGGTATAAAAAAATCTCTTTATCTCATAAAATTAATTTCAAATCTATATCAAATTCTTCATAAATAAAACTAAATGCCAAATTTAATGGTTGGAAATTGTCAGATCATATATATTTTACTTTGCTTTGAGGAGATTTTTCGAAATTAAGAAAGATACATTTTCTTGAAGCAAATTGTTGACACCAGAACGATTCTTTAACATGTGTTGATGTATTTATATAAGAGGGGGGACACAGGAAAATGTCTTGAACTTACTTACTAAAAAATGGTATTTTTATAATTTAAATAATGCTTAAACAATGAAATACCTCAATTTTCAATGCAAAGATATGATAGAACCATGAAAAATAAGAATTATTATTTGTTGGGTACTAATTTGTGTGTATCCTTCACATATTTAAATGTTGAACAAATTAATATGAGTGCCTGCAGACTTAATTTTGGCAAGTCCACGAAATAAAATATCAACAAATATAAATTTTTCAAACAATCCAAGAAATATACTGGACAACAGAAGAAACACCTCCAATAATTTTTTTTGGAGTAAAATTTCAATGGCATATAACTTTTTTGCATATTTTGACATCACAACATGGAAATTCTTCTTATTCATTTCTATCTGCTGATTTTAGGAAAATCACTATATATGTACAAATGTATATTACAGAATCAAGTAAATGTATCCAGTATAGCATTGTATTGACCACAATGTGATGTCCAGTCAGTTTACTTATGAGATACATATTATTTTGTTTTAAAAATATCCTTAATCAATCGTTCAATATGCCAAGTTGAAATTTTCTGTGTTGACCACAATAATACTTTTCAGATTACAAATGACAGTATTGTTTCCTTTTTAACATGGATACAACTGACCAAGCAAATTTACAGCTTTGTAGAGATTTCTTAGACCACAATCTGTCAGCCCATCTGCCTGTAGGATTAACCTGGCTCAAAAATCTAATTTTAGGTCTTTAGGAATGCATTAATGTTTCTGATCAAAACATCAGGTTTTTGACATATCGTAAGCTTTTTACAGCTTTTCTGATACTGACATGACAGCACAAGTGTAGAATCAGTATTATTTCTATCTTTCTGTATTATTTCTATCTCTCTGCTGATGGCTCAGATTCTAGCTGTGCAACAAAAATATAAGATGGCACTCCATAACATGTTTTCTTTTGACATTCATCAATCTTATTTGAAACGTTATCAATTCACATCTAAAATGAATATCAAGCCAGTATCATTCTATGTTGTAAAATAATGTTCTGTTCATATTCAGATCTGTCTACTCCTGGTTAAAATAAATCTGCATTCAAAATAAGTGAGGAAGTAGGAAATATTTTGGACTGCAAAACCAACTCAACGAAAGCAAACTGGGACAAAGACATTTTGTAACTGAAATCACTGCACGAATAAAGTACTTACAGAACAATGCTTCTATAGGCAGAAGTGGAGCCAAAGGGCGGGGGTTTGAACCCCCCTTTTCTTTTGACGATCAATGCAAATGAATGGGGACATATAGTTGGAACCCCCCTTTGTCCTGGGTTGGGAACCCCCCTTTTTAAAATGGCTGGATCCGCCCCTGATAGGGCTTATTTTATGCTGTGACAGCGTTACTGTTTGGAGGTAAAATTAGCTTTCATGGCTCCCTCAAACAGTCGAAATACAGTTTGCATAGAATTTCATATTTTCCAAGCAGTCCAAATACGTTATAATCTTTAAACCATGAATTTAAAACCTCACAAAGCAATTTTCTAAAATCCTGAAAATTATTTTCAACAAATAAAAGTACTTCCTCATATTGAAAGCAGAGAAAACAATATGTTCTGTTGGTTAAATTATGATGTTAGGGAGATATTTTTATAAGAACATCAGTTATTATAAGAAAAACTGATACTTAGAACAGCATATACATGCGACCAGAATCCTGTTTACAAAACATTATATCGACATTTTACTCTGTTTAGATCTATAATGATTAAGTAATTAAGTCAGTATTTCAAGTACAGTTACTGTAAAGCATTGTTAATTTCCTGTGTGAAATGTAGATTTTATGAATGGAAGTGAATATGTTATAAGATTTGCCATAAATCACTAAGATTAACCAAGACTTAAAACAACAGTGAGATTTCTTATCAGATCTCTAATGATTCATCATGTACTGCTTTGATCTGACTCAGTTTTACTTATATTACAGATATAGGTAGCTTAGCTTAATCTTTGTCAACATTGGCATGTCTTTGGCTTTGTAATATAACACAGTTGCTCTTTCAGATGCTTATCTTGTTGTCAAATGGTGGTATACCCTTCTCTTGATCAGGCAGTAAAACATCTTCCAATTAATTATTCTATTACTGTGACTATATGTTCTTTGTCTTTGTACATCTGATTAGAATTGTACTCTACTCTTGCAGGTCTTTACATCTGATTACAATTGTACTTTACTCTTGCAGGTCTGTACATCTGATTACAATTGTACTTTACTCTTGCAGGTCTGTACATCTGATTACAATTGTACTCTACTCTTGCAGGTCTTTACATCTGATTACAATTGTACTTTACTCTTGCAGGTCTGTACATCTGATTACAATTGTACTTTACTCTTGCAGGTCTGTACATCTGATTACAATTGTACTCTACTCTTGCAGGTCTTTACCTCTGATTACAATTGTACTTTACTCTTGCAGGTCTGTACATCTGATTACAATTGTACTTTACTCTTGCAGGTCTGTACATCTGATTACAATTGAACTTTACTCTTGCAGGTCTGTACATCTGATTACAATTGTACTTTACTCTTGCAGGTCTTTGTACATCTGATTACAATTGTACTTTACTCTTGCAGGTCTTTACATCTGATTACAATTGTACTTTACTTTTGCAGGTCTGTACATCTGATTACAATTGTACTGTACTCTTGCAGGTCTGTACATCTGATTACAATTGTACTTAACTCTTGCAGGTCTGTACATCTGATTACAATTGTACTTTACTCTTGCAGGTCTGTACATCTGATTACAATTGTACTTTACTCTTGCAGGTCTTTGTACATCTGATTACAATTGTACTTTACTGTTGCAGGTCTGTACATCTGATTACAATTGTACTTTACTCTTGCATGTCTGTACATCTGATTACAATTGTACTTTACTCTTGCATGTCTGTACATCTGATTACAATTGTACTTTTCTCTTGTTTAGTACTTTACTCTTGCAGGTCTGTACATCTGATTACAATTGTACTTTACTCTTGCAGGTCTTTGTACATCTGATTACAATTGTACTTTACTCTTGCAGGTGTTTACATCTGATTACAATTGTTCTTTACTCTTGCAGGTCTTTACATCTGATTACAATTGTACTTTACTCTTGCAGGTCTGTACATCTGATTACAATTGTACTTTACTCTTGCAAGTCTTTGTTCATCTGATTACAATTGTACTTTACTCCTGCAGGTCTTTGTACATCTGATTACAATTGTACTTTACTCTTGCAGGTCTGTACATCTGATTACAATTGTACTTTACTCTTGCAGGTCTTTGTACATCTGATTACAATTGTACTTTACTCTTGCAGGTCTTTGTACATCTGATTACAATTGTACTTTACTCTTGCAGGTCTTTACATCTGATTACAATTGTACTTTACTCTTGCAGGTCTGTAAATCTGATTACAATTGTACTTTACTCTTGCAGGTCTGTACATCTGATTACAATTGTACTTTACTCTTGCAGGTCTTTACATCTGATTACAATTGTACTTTACTCTTGCAGGTCTGTACATCTGATTACAATTGTACTTTACTCTTGCAGGTCTTTACATCTGATTACAATTGTACTTTACTCTTACAGGTCTGTACATCTGATTACAATTGTACTTTACTCTTGCAGGTCTGTACATCTGATTACAATTGTACTTTACTCTTGCAGGTCTTTGTACATCTGATTACAATTGTACTTTACTCTTGCAGGTCTTTACATCTGATTACAATTGTACTTTACTCTTGCAGGTCTGTACATCTGATTACAATTGTACTTTACTCTTGCAGGCCTTTGTACATCTGATTACAATTGTACTTTACTCTTGCAGGTCTTTGTACATCTGATTACAATTGTACTTTACTCTTGCAGGTCTTTGACCAGCTGAGACACTGAGTTAGAGATTGTATTTGAGGACATTCTTGGTTGTCCTCCTGTGTGAACACAACTATTTGGGTAAGTTAAACTCTACAAAATGTTTATGACTTGGCCTTGAAGGCATAAAACTTTGCTCATTGCTTGGAGCACAAAAAATGCTCGAAACAAGAAATCCAGCAATTTGAGTATGAGTACAAAAAACTGACTGGAAAGTTTTATGACTTCAAGGCCAGATACCCAGCCTTGAACATCGTAAATGGTTTAACAGCTGTGGTAAATCCTGAGGGAGGAAAGTAGGGTGGGGGTGGGTCTGGAGGTTGGAACCCCCACTTTTTTTTTTTAATAATCTAAATCAATGTATTTAAATGGGGACATGTGGTTGGACCCCCCTTTTTGAAACTGGCTGGTTCTGCCTCTGAACAGTCTTTTATGTCACAGCCTCTCAATGGCTCTGGAATAAAGTGTTATAAAATTCTGGGTTTTCCATTATGTTGGTCCCTATAAAATCCAACAGTTGTCCAGATATTTTCCCCTATGCCTGTACATATCTAGATGATTGTTGCTCCATTAGTGTTAATGAGTTATGGATGGAGTTTCTTTCCAAGAATACAAAAGTTGTGCATAAACCATCAAGAACAAATTCTGAAAATGACAAAAATACCCATAAAAATATGACTGAAAACTAACACTGATGAGGTTTGAACTCAGTAAAGGGACAGACAAACTAAATATGGAAAGTTTCCTTAATTAATGTCATCTTTAGTTACAGATGTGGTTTAAGTATTACATTGGAGTGTGACCGACACTTTATGTTCAAATAATAACAATGCTTGGTAAAAGATATAATAGTTCATATTTCCTTAATTAGTAAAAATCATTTCTTGTTATAGTTAATGAAGAAGCTAATAAAATTTATCCCTGCAAAGGACTATTTGCAAGGAGTTATCTTTTAAGTGATTTATTCACTCGGAAATTCATTTGGAAAACCTATGAGCAGCAATAAAAAAGTTTTTATCACAAATGCAAATTTGAGTTGATGGTTAATCATGTGACATTTTATGACTGGACTATTTCAGCCTCCCTCCCAGAAGAGCTTGTCCAAAGAAAAGTCTGCAACCAGTTATTGGCCCCTTGTTGCCATAAACCATTTTCTTGTCATTCTAAGAAGAGTTTTATAACTATGCCCAGTCATTAAAACCTACTAACATTAGATAAAGACTGTCTCATTGCAATCAAGTAAACCAACTGAAAACTTAAAGCTTAATCAAAATTTTGCCTAATTGTGTTTCTCAGTATGGCTAATTCTTTTTGGTTATGTCCCTTGATTACAATTTAATCATCCAGTAATTATAGTTCATATTTTTTTGTTATGTTTTTTATCTGACTGAAAAGCAGATTTACCAGTTGGAGTGTATGACAAGTAAGGACTTGGTAAACTGATTAGAGATTAGCATCTTAATTACAGTATATAGTCCTGTCTTTAGGGATATGATTACGTATTTTATCTTTTGTTAATTATGCTACGAAATTATTTCTCCTCTTTGATCAGCTGTTGTAAGAAAATTTTATCTGTGTTTGGAGAATGGAAATTGATTCTGCTAAATAGTTTTATTTAAAGTTGAATGATTCTGTTAGAAAAAGAAAATTATGGGGTTGGAACATGAAATAGTGTTATGTCAATGGTAGGGTTGGGACGTTAAAAGGAGTTTTGTCCAATTTGTATGTTTGTTTTATGACATTACTGTGTATAAACATTAAATGATATTTGTCTGTATTTCCACTTATGTTATTTGCTTCAGTTTAATGAGATGCTCTTGTAAATTTGATTTAAATGTGGGTTTGTTGATAAGGCATGAATTAAAACAGGTGCATCCATAAACAGAAACAAAATTAAGTCAGAAAAGGAATAAAAACATCGCTAAATTAAAAGCAGGGATGGTAGTAATTATTTTTAAAAGTAAAATCACAAGAATACTGAACTCCGAGGAAAATCAATTCGGAAAGTCCATAATCACATGGCAAAATCAAATAACAGAACACATCAAAAACGAATGGACAGAACTGGAGCCTTGGCATGTTTTCTACTCTTTTATTGTGTTGTTGTCTTTTTGACACATTCCCTGTTTCTATTCTTAATTTATGTCATGACACAAAGTCATTACATGCACAGAATGCAAAGGAACAGCCCCTTTATGGAAAATTATTTGATTTGGGGGGGGGGTTTCTCTTGTACCATACAGTATTTTTTTACTGTCTGCAAGTCGTGTGGTCATAACTTTGCATAATTTGCATCTTGTTACTGGCTAATACTTTTAGAAGAAGAAAAAAAATCATTTGAAAAAGCAATGAATGATTACAAATTTTAAATTTGGAAAAATCCAAAACATAAGAAAAACAGTTGATTTTAGGGCCAATTAAAATGCATTGGTTACCCTCTCTTACTTTTATTTTCGAATGACCTATTGTACCAGATAGAAACACATTACATGGTGTTAATACATACAGTAATTTGTAGAAATACTTGCAGTTAAAGTTTTATAGTGTTCTATAACATTACCTTTGACAGACTGATTTAGTTTTTTCACTTCCCAAAGGCTTTCAGACTTAATGAATATTTAAATGTTGTAGTCAGTATATTATCAATGTACTATACTACATATTTGTAGTTGAAGATCAGCAAACCACAAAAAGGCGAGAATTGATATTGATATTGAACGTAAATCAGAAAAAGTGCAGGATTTATATTGAATACTATATGTTAATCTGAGACGAGAGTCACAATAAGTCTACAATTAATTGTATAGCCTCCGATAGATTTCATATTAGTAGAGGTTCTCTAGAGACCAGAGGATAATCAAACCATTCGTTGAATATAACAAGGAGGTTAAAATAAATTTAATCAGAGTTTTCTCACAATCTAAAATCAATCAGTAGAAAATTCTCTCCAATAATCTTAATTACTTTCTTTTCTGTTGAATTTATAGATATTTTCAGAAGGTACAAATCAGTGCTTCACTATTCAAGAAAAGCTTGGATATATTTAATTGGTCTTGTTGTTTGTATGCCTATCAAACATTTCAATGATTCTGACTATCTTCTGCTGAAGTGGTATCACCTGGGTAACACAACAGCCCCAGTTCAGTATGGCTACCCATCACAGAGCTTTCATCTCTCAGATCAGCGTGAGCTTGGCTCCTCTGATGTCTTTGCAGTATCTTTACCTGTCAAGAAGAACCGACACAATTTTGATGGATTTTTCACCTAATTGACTTTCGATAGATCAGTTTTAATGATACATAATTGCCTATACCTGTATTGTAAAATTTTCATGATTTAAGCAATCTAACATTTTTGCTCTCTCAGGGGTCAAATAAAGTGATGCCTTTTACTTGAAATCAATAACTACTTTATTCTTAAGGAAATGTTTTACTCTGTTCAGATTTCAAATAAATTGAGAGCTTGTTTCTAAGAGCTGTAGGCTTAAATTCATTATTGTTCTAAAAATATATTTCAAATATTGAAAACTTTAGAATACAATGTCTAGAATACTAAAACAATAAGAGAAGGGGGGTGGTGGCTTTAAGGATCTTTATGGGGATGTTGGGATTGAGTCTTTATTTTCGCTTGAATTTGGGATTTGGCCTTTGTTTTCGCTGGAATTTGGGATTTACACTTATCAGGACTCTGGAAGTGATGGTGATTTTTTAATGGGATTTGGGAAAGAACATTTTATTTTTTTCTTGAATTACCCTGTCCTTACACCGCCCCTCACAAAAAGAAAATATTTGATACAAATAAAATGAATATTTTTTGGACTGACTGAATTACATACATGAAAAATTTGCTGACTTTGTACATTTAATATTATATGTATAAATACATGGTACATATTAAATGTACAATGTATTTTTAAAAAGTATTATATAGCAACTTTACTAATATGAGTTATCTACCTTGATCTAGTGATATCCTTATATAAATTAAACCAGGTGTGTCATACATAGTATAGGGGTTCTGAAAATAATAGATTATACAGAGTCATTTGCAAAAAAGTACTTATTTTATTTTTATTGTTCTTCCCTCTAGTCTTGAATTTGCATGAAATATATGCCACTGGACATTTGAAGCAAACTTGTTTGTTGGAAAAACAACCTGATGTCTTATATACATTTAGTACAGGTACTATGGAACTCAAACTGAAATAAGCTAATTATGATACAATATCAAAAATACTGTTAATTCAGAAATTTTTGAAAAGTTTTATTATTGAAATCTCAAAGTTTGTGTCCATTTGAAAAAAAGAATGCAATATTTCTGCTCAAGCAATTATATTTCTTTTGAATAAATAAAACATCAACAAAAAAGCTGTATAAAACTTCAACAAAAAAGCTGTATAAAACTTCAACAAAAAAGCTGTATAAAACATCAACAAGAAAGCCATATCAGAAGCTTTAAATTAATACATGTATTGGAAAATATTTATTCAAACTTATCCTCACTTGTCATTTAAGTTGAGATAAGTTAGATTAATATTAATGATCAACAAACAATTTAATAAATGTATATAGCTTAAAACTTATCAAAAACTATTTTGAATTTCTGTGGTGTTTTACAAATTAAGTGGCTGATTAACAGATTAATGTTTGTACAGGAATTGACGCTTGTTCAAGTAGCTACCGTTTAATTTCTCAAGTACACAATCAAAGAACTATTTATAATTTTCACAAATTTAAAAAGAAAGAGAATTTAAATAATTCAGACTACTGAGGTTCTGAATAAGTTTGACAGGTGTCAGCGTAGCTGAGAGCCGATCGAGTTACGTGTTCGCCCTGATCTAGATTACAACTGTATATTGATATAATCCTCTGCAAATAAATTCATCATTAGGTCCTCAATAACATTAGTATTAGTTCAATAGATCTATTAAAAAAATCACCTCCTTGATGGTGAATAGCGCCTTTATTGGGATGTTTGAAGCGATGAAATTATAAAATCTTTTCATGTTTAATCAAAGGTAAGTTAATTTAGATTTGAAGATTTTAAATTGAAAATAATTGAACATCTTAAAACTTTGGGCTGGGTCTGTTGAAGGATTTAAATAAGGGCCATGTTTGTAGGTAAAAATGATTTATTGCATAAATATCTCAGGGCCAGTAATTTTTTCCGGAGTGTGTAAAGTTGCTTAGTTTTATTTTCATTTAGATCATGAATGATGGTAAAAACAGGTTTTATGTTAAATGCAATTGGACAGTTTTCTAGGTAAAAAAAGACAAACAAGTAAACTAAAACTTGAATTATTGCACAATCATCATTTACTGTTTAGGTTTTTCGTGAGGAGGTTTTTATGTTTTGAGGAAAATTCTTCTTCCTCTTTTGGCTTTTCAAAATTATAAATTTTTAAAAGTTATATTTGACTGATAAAAATAATTTTACGTGATGAAAACAAAACATAGTTTGAACACAAAATGCATATTAACTGGTTTTAAATGGATGGTTATAACGTAAAGTTATGGTTAGCCGAAAATGGGAGACAACTCTAAAGACCGTTTGTTCATTTTCGAATTTCATGCAGTATAATGTTCACTTCAAGAAAACTTATCTCAAACACACTTATCATTAGAATGTTAATATTTAGGTAAAAATTTTGATACATAAAATCATTTAAATTTGGTAAAAAAGTAATTCACAAATTCAAATATGTGAATTTAAAATTCTAAAATTATATTTCACCAACAAAATGTATTTTACATGTTCAAACTAAAATAGTTGTATCATTCAACACATGTGAATTGAAAATTTGAAAATATAATTTTGAAAAGTGAAATTTGACAGATAAACATAAATTTTACATGATAAAAAAAATATAGTTGTAACACGAAATGCATATTAAAATTATCAGTCAGGACATTATGTGAATTTTTATAATTTCAAAGAAATCGTATATCAGATCAGAGAAAAAGAAGCATATGGCACTTCCGTCATAAAAATGGGGAAAATATCGAGGAGATCATAGGACTAAACATTAAATTATAAATTAGTCATAATAAAATGAAACTGGTTATAATTGTGTAAAGTATTTTTAAGATAGTCTGTGACAATAAATGAAACATTAAAATGTCAGAAAATGTTGATTTTATTTTTTTATATGCTTAAAAGGAGGTGAAACAAAGAGGTGTGTTTTTCAGTATTTATCTTTTAACATGGGTGTCAAATTTTGAACATTTTATGACCCGCCAGCATTTTATATTGTTGATTTTAATCTTTTTTATGCTAATGACTTATTTCTGTGTAAAGATTAAATATGTACTGTATTACAGAATGAGATATGTACAAATAATGTTTTATATTTTATGGGACACTAAAAGTAACACTTTAATTATGCAACTTTGACTATAAATATGATGTAAAGCATTGATAGAATTGTTATAACTTGTGTGAAATATGATTTGCTGCTAATGCATAAAAAATGAAACAATTTAAGTGCATTGTGAAATTTCAGCTGTTAGAAATCATATAGTTTCCATTTGTTTGATGTTAGCAAGTGCATAAGTCATTTGTATAGAGTGAGAAATAAATAATATATTATTTTTATTAGAAGTATAAATGTTTTGAACATATGTATTTTTTCAAACTAGATTTATATGATTAAATATACAAGCCTGCATATAAATAAATCTCTTTTTGTAAAACTTTTGTATAGAAATTGTTAAAACCATTATAGATGTAGTAATAATAATAAATATTATGTAAACTGATAATTATTTTTTTGGAACAAACATTATTCCTTAGAGCTATAACAAAGACACCAAGGTTCCTCTTTATGTTGTTAAGGGGGCTCCTGGGTATAAATCAAATTTTTTTTCTAATATAGGATTTTGATATATTTTTTTATAAATGAACTTTATCATATACTTAAAAGAAAAATGAAATGAAAAAATGGGGTCACGGTTCATTTAAGCTCACAATCATCCTCCGGAAGAAGCATACATTTTTGTTAATGTCCTTTTTTTCTGTTGAACTAATAGGAGAAATAGAGGTAATATCGAAATAAAAAAGTAACCTAATTACAGAAATCAGGTAAATTTTACAATTATTTAGTTTTATGTACAGCTTATATGAAAACAATAATAAAAAATATAGGTCACCAATGAGTTAAAAAAGATATTTCAAATTTAAGGCCAAAAAATGGCATTTTTGCACCAAAGGAAGACAATTTAGAGCTTTTTCAATGATGTAAACATTTTAAAAGTCTTCTGGGGCCAAACGGAATTGATTTTTTGGGTTGATTTTTTTACCATATCATAAAGTAATAACTAATAGTGTAATAAATAAAATTTGTAATGAAAAAATAAAGGTTCAATTTTTGGCTGAAATTTTTGTACCCAGCAGTCACCTTAATTGCTAATGAAGCCATGGGATTTATTTAGCAAAATTATCATTTTATAAAGTAATTAGTATTTCTACAAGCACTGTTAACTTTGGAATTTAGTTTTTTTCAAGCCATAATTTCAAAAAGGAATCATGAACCGTTGGGATCCTTTGAATGATAAAACTTAAATCTCATTATAACTTTCTTTTTATTGTTTAAATATTGTCAGTCTGTGTTTTCATCTCATTATGTTGCAGAAATTAAAGGCCTCCAAAGTAAAAAAAAATAAAAAATATATTCTGAAATACAGTATTGAAGTGCAATTTTGAGATAAAAGGAAGTCATTAGAATTATATATTATATAATAAGAGTATGATTCCAATAGTTGTTGGTGAAGTATGAAGCGGAGGTATCTTTACGGGGGTATCTTTATGGAATGTGTAGTTCTGTTACAGTGCTGTATCAATAGTAAGACTATCTGTTACCTAATCAAGATAAGATTTATGTTCTTGTGTGGTCTATGATGTCAGACTTTGTTTTTATAACCTTGGTGAAATAGTGACATTAAATTGTAACGTTTTTAGAATTCTAAAGAAATAATTTAGACCTGACTTCTTAAATCATTTCATTGGGAGACTAAATTTGTGTGGAAATAGTTATCAAAGGTACCATGCTATAATACTTTGATAGGCCAGAACCATAAGACTCATCAGTGACCCTCAGATTATAAAAAAATTAAACTGATTTTGATGAAGATGATGAGGATTTGAGAGCATTTCTTCGGAATCATAAATGTAAAAGCATTTCTGTTGAGAATTCTAATGATTTTCAATTTGCCTATGTTTATCATAAAGAGCATAGAAATAAAAAAAAATATGCTCAAAACTTATCTGAATTAATGTGACAGAAATTTTGTATTTTTTTGTTGTTCTCTGTCTGTATTGTTCTCTGTCTGTACCAATGGAGAAAGCAGGTCTATTTCAATCACTTGACTCTGTAAGTCTGTCCATTTATTTGTAAGTCTATGGGTAGAAAAATTTCAAATGATTGGTCTGCATCTTGGAACTGTCGTGTGTAAAGAATTTTTACATCCACCATCGATATCCCTTCTTAATTAATGCAGCCACTTCCTGTTTGCCGTAAGTATTTAACAACACTCATTGTACAAGGAAATTGTCAACAAATTTTTCTTGGCTTCATTGATTTTTAGGGAATGTTCATTTATACTTAAGCATGAAATATTTAGATATAATGCATTTTATCAAAGTGACACCATTCATTTAAAATCTATATATATTCACGAAGTCAAAAGAACCTAACATTAAGTAAAAAGATATCAGTGGAAAATGACTTTCAGACATTATAATGATTAAAACAGACATCAAATTTATACATGAATAGACAACAATTTACCATGTAATGTTACCTCAATCAATTGCATGTAGTGATGCAGGTCCAGACATAGGTCTTGTTTTAATTAGAATGTTGTGTTTGTTTAAAATTATCGATTGTCATTTTTTAAATTCAATCTTAAACTTGTCTATCATTCAATCGTTGATTTGGCATAAGGTATGACTATATGCTTAGAATAAAGTCCTGTTTGAGTAATGTTGCTATGGTGTTTTGATATCACTGTAGAGAACGAGTGCTAATAAGAATGACCCTAATCCACTGTTAATTTGCTAGGGTTGTCAGTTTCTCTGTCAAAGGTTGATGGTATTCTCCTGTCACTCTGGCCTCCTTGACCAATAAAAACTGGCTGCCACTAAATAACCCAAAGGTTATAAAGTGGTGGCAAACTGGCTGCCACTAAATAACCCAAAGGTTATAAAGTGGGTGGCAAACTGGCTGCCACTAAATAACCCAAAGGTTATAAAGTGGTGGCAAACTGGCTGCCACTAAATAACCCAAAGGATATAAAGTGGTGGCAAACTGGCTGCCACGAAATAACCCAAAGGTTATAAAGTGGGTGGCAAACTGGCTGCCACTAAATAACCCAAAGGATATAAAGTGGTGGCAAACTGGCTGCCACTAAATAACCCAAAGGATATAAAGTGGTGGCAAACTGGCTGCCACTAAATAACCCAAAGGTTATAAAGTGGTGGCAAACTGGCTGCCACTAAATAACCCAAAGGATATAAAGTGGTGGCAAACTGGCTGCCACTAAATAACCCAAAGGTTATAAAGTGGGTGGCAAACTGGCTGCCACTAAATAACCCAAAGGATATAAAGTGGTGGCAAACTAGCTGCCACTAAACCCAAAGGTTATAAAGTGGTGGCAAACTGGCTGCCACTAAATAACCCAAAGGTTATAAAGTGGGTGGCAAACTGGCTGCCACTAAATAACCCAAAGGATATAAAGTGGTGGCAAACTGGCTGCCACTAAATAACCCAAAGGTTATAAAGTGGTGGCAAACTGGCTGCCACTAAATAACCCAAAGGATATAAAGTGGTGGCAAACTGGCTGCCACTAAATAACCCAAAGGATATAAAGTGGTGGCAAATCACCAACAATCAATCAATCACTGTTTATTTGGGCATAATAAACAATGAGTAAAAAACTATTTTGAAAAAGGCTTCTTGGTTTCGTACTAATTAACTGTAACTGACTTTCCTAAACATAGGAAAATTTCTTCAGCTCTAAGTAGTCTGGTAATTTTTCAACAGGAGGGAATCTTTTATGAATAACAAGAGATACATGGTAATGACACAGTAACCCAATGTCACAAAACACAAAAAGGCAAAAGTATTAATCTGATAAATCATACATTTTTTTTAAGGTCCTGTCTAAGAGAGTCAACATGTTGTTTTATTTTGGTTTGGGGAGGGGGAGGCAATTGTTTTGTTTATTATTGCCTATTATCTTGACGACTATAATAGATATAGAAAGAAAATCTTTTAACAAAAATGATCAGCAATATACAAGATTAATGAAAAGGAGCTGATTTTATATAATAGTGTTTAAAGGTGAAAATTTACATAGATCCAGTTAAGCAACACAGTTTCTTTAGAGCCTCTAGTTTTATCTTTTTACAAAAGGAATCAATTAACATCAAATATCCTGAAGAATAGAGTATATTCTTCATGTTACACTGTATATAATGAAATATTAACTATATAGATAATGAGAAGCTGAGATATATAAAATATTGATTGGATCTGTAATTCGAACTTTTGTTGACGAAATAGCTTTACCGTTCTTTATTCCAAGTCATTCAAAGACATGAATTCAATCGAGAAAATTGTTTTATCATTTAGTGTCACGTTTTAATGTCCTAGTAAGGTCAAACTTATTGATGAAGGTAATGCAATTTTGTTGTAATTTCTTATTTTTTCCATCCTTATTCAGCGGTGTATATGTTTACAAACAAACATTAAATAGACAATATACTTTCTTATTTCCCAATTTCATAGCTGGAGAACGTCAGTATGATCCCATTATTGGAAAGATAATTGATAATCTGCCAGTAACTTGGATGTCATAATTGGCGCAGACAGTGATTTCCCCTGCGCTGTACTATCACAATAAGTTACCGTGTTTATTGAAAACTTGGTCATATTATCTGAAAATCGACAGTATTCGTTCTATACCAAACCTTTATTTGGTTAACAGATCTACCTTAAAACCTTTCAATGATCATGATTCTAGCTAGATAGAAAGAACCATGGGAGAAAGTTTCCAAAATAACATCCACGGATAGATAACTTTGAATTGATTTGACATTTTAGATAGTTGAGATAAATACAAAATAGATTTGATTTTTCAGGATCTGTCGTTCTACCAATCAATTTGTTTATCTGAGGATTCTAGCCTTTCAGAACAAATCCTTAACACAAACATCACAAGATATTTTGTATTATTTTTTTTAGGTTTATAAAGGAACTAATTCCTGATATTGAACACATAATATCTTTTCTAACGCTGTTAAATAAATAGATTTAAAAAAAATTGGTTCTTTGACATTTGTGTTTGTCCAGTTGTTTTTTCATTGCTAATGTTTAATCAGTTATTAGAGGATGACTATCTGAAAATGTCTGTGTCATTGATATTACCCTGATCTCATTGATATTACCTGAACTTGATAGATGTTACCCTGATCTCATTGATATTACCCTGATCTCATTGATGTTACCTGAACTTGATAGATGTTAGTTGTAACCCTTGCCTCATGGTTGTTGCCTTGCATCTTCTTTGATTCATTTGTTATTATGTCAGACTCTGTGTATCCTATATTGTTGAGTTTGATGTTACACCATATCGCCTCCTATTTATACAAAAATTGATTTTTAACTTACATGAAAGAAGCTTAATCTTTTCAAGATCTTTTTTAATATTCCGATAGCTTAACACGCAGCACAAACAGATTGGTTCCTTTACATTGATTACTGGTAATACTTTGGACATTGTTTCTGATATTTCTGGCATGATGCTAAATCCCCCTGGATTCTTTTGTAAACTTACAAGTTTATATTTAAATCGTGCTTCCCTCACATGATGTAATTGTTGGTTTAAGGTTATTTTGGTATCAAAATACCATTTTACAGACAATTTGTTCTAAAGATAGCTGAATAGCCTCATAAAGCCATAGTATACATTATATATATTGTTTTCTGAAAGCCTTTGATCATAAAGACTGATTGTGGTTGGTTGTTTATGGGTGTAGATAGTTGATGAAGAACAGGAAGTATTTTTGCCTTCCCTGCCAATAATATTTTACAGTTTTTTTTATGCCCTCTGCTTGTTATAAAATTTAAGACGTTGAGTTCTCATGATAATAAGTTGACTAAAACTGAAAATGAATAAAAACAAATATCATAAATGTTGTTGGTTTTGTTTGACACATGCTTTGTGGGTTTTTAAATCTTAATTACTATAAGATTATGGATTTTTCTCTTTGATGAAGGCCTTAGAAATGACACATATCAGAACCTTGTAATTTTCATATTGGCTGAATTAAGGTCCAAAATATGGAACAAATTTGTTCCCTCAATGGGAAAAGAAATTTGCTAGCCCATAATAATATCCCAGGATGGGTTGATGTCATGAGGCCAAATTTATATTATCAGCATTTGGTCACAACTACGATTTATTTTCCTAGACATTAAGTTAACCTTTGTATGTTTAGATATAATGTAAACACTTTTTGTTGGGTGTCTTTCTGTCTATGTTTGGATGCCTTGTTTCCATTCGGAGCCTTTTGAATTTTTGATTTTTGAAAAATATTCAAGTTTAAATCAATTTCAAGCCGGAATACTTTACTGAAGTGTTTGTCAAAACAAAAAAGGGCTCTTTGAGATGATGAACAGCATAAAAGGGATAGATTCTTTGCTTTTGGTTTTATCTTGAGTGCAGTGTGATTTTTTTTTTTGTTTTGTTTTTTTTTGGGGGGGGGGGGGTCATGTCATGTGAAAATATGAGTTTGATTGCAACAAATTTTACTTTATTTTTACATTTATCTTTGTGGCTCATGATAGATTTGTTTTAAGTGCCTTGTCAAATTTAAAATCCTGTTAAAAGTGTGATTATTTCCTACATGCATGATACTTGAATTAGTCAGATTTGTAATTGTTTTGGACCCTCGAGGACAGTGTAAAATAAAATGACAATTGCAGGTTTCATTTTCACTTAGTTATTTTAATTGGTTTTGATTCTGCATGAAGTTAATTAGATGTATCGTAGCCAATGGCTCGTCAGCTAATTACAAACATCTTCGACATGCAAAATCCTCATTTTTAGAGCCTCTTATTAGTGCTTCATTTTTTTTGCGTGACTCATTGTTGAAAGTAGGCACACTTTATGAAGGTACCCTGAGGCTCCCTTACCATTCCATTCCTGAAAACCTTTTTGTGAGATTTTTGAAGAGTTTCCGACCATTGTTAGAAGTCTTAGACATATGATGAGGAGAATAATAGCCTGGGGTCAGAAAAAATGGAATGTCGGAACACAGCTGCTTTTTATTGTTATAAAAACTATCAGAAGGAAATAATTTAAAAATATCTAATTATGGAGTCAGGACAAATGCTTGTTTTTTTATGTAAAGAGTTGCAATAGATTTTATACCAGATGTAAAAGACATTAAAATCTGTATAAAATGATACTCCAGTTATTATCAATTATCTAAATTAATGAAAATATGATAAAATACAAAAATTACACAATTTTTTAATCTATTCATGATCATAAGACTGATGTAGTTCAAAAGTTATTATAAAGTAGTTAATTTTTCAGAGTTTGAATGTTAATATTTCAAGGTCAAAATTGTTTCCCATCTGTATTGTTTCTGATTTTAACTTTCCATAAAAATCAAATTAATACTTGGGTATATTTGTTGTTATTTTATCTTAATTTGAAAATAAGCAAAAGGAACTCATCCTAAGAAATTTCAACTTTGGCCAGTCCATCTCAGACACAAGTACAACTCACCCAAACCTTATCATACAAAAGGCCAGTCCATCTCAGACACAAGTACAACTCACCCAAACCTTATCATACAAAAGACCAGTCCATCTCAGACACAAGTACAACTCACCCAAACCTTATCATACAAAAGGCCTGAGTCCATCTCACACACAAGTACAACTCACCCAAACCTTATCATACAAAAGGCCAGTCCATCTCAGACACAAGTACAACTCACCCAAACCTTATCATACAAAAGACCAGTCCATCTCAGACACAAGTACAACTCACCCAAACCTTATCATACAAAAGGCCAGTCCATCTCAGACACAAGTACAACTCACCCAAACCTTATCATACAAAAGACCAGTCCATCTCAGACACAAGTACAACTCACCCAAACCTTATCATACAAAAGGCCTGAGTCCATCTCAGACACAAGTACAACTCACCCAAACCTAATTATCATACAAAAGGCGGACAGCAGCATTCCTGAAAAAGGATATTAAGGACAGGATATATTTTACAGAAAGTACAAATTTCTTTTGTTTTCTCCACATGCACTGCTTCTAATACTTGTTGTAAAACATTTTAATGACAAAGCCTATATTTCTATAAGACAGAATGTTAAAAGATGCCGGTTTTATGTCTAGACTATAGTATACTCAATTATAATTGATATGTCCACCCAATTTTAGATCTATGCACATATGTACTTTGTAAGTAGAATAAATGTGATTATATTGTAGATTTTTTGTCCTGACTGAGGCTTCTTATGTAAGTGTTAACACGGTCTGAAATCCAATCAAATAGATATAAAGAGATTTCAGAGTCAAATCAAAGTTACATTGTAACAAGCTTGTTGTAAAAGCTGGTCATCAAAATTCAGAGTAATGGAAACCGTAAAAGAACTGTTTTTAGATTTAGATTTTTTTTCTTAAATTATTGCATTGACTAACTAAATATCTGGAAATAGTAGGTTTTATTTATATGGACGTGATGCACTTTTGAAATGCTAACTACTATAATTGTTATGGACTATAAAGTGCCAGGTTCTACTGGTTATTTATCAGATAAATATTAACAGTCATTTTATGTTGCGGTGAGATACAAGTTTTTTTGGAGACAAGAAAATCATAAAACACCAGTCCTTCTACTTGAAAAGTCAGTTTGTTCTCTTTCAGAAAAGATAGAAGTGTCATAAAACAGTAAATCATACTCAAAATAACATCATAAAATTCTTCTGTCTTTTTGAATTGCCATTTATTAATAAACAAAGTTGGTAGTGATATCTCATAATGTTACATGATTTGTTTATACAAAGCATGGCGGTATGTACCTGGCCTTCATTTCAGATGGCTTTAAGTAAACAGAGGAACCAGTTAAAAGTGCTCTGTATGTTTCATTGGTTTGTCCTATTACCAGGTGCCAGATCCCACAAATATGTATATATAAACTGGTATCTTTTTGTCTGTAAGGTGTCAGACATTGTGCTGTTGTTGATTGAAACCTGCAGACTCGGTGGCTCTAAGTTTGTTTTCTTGTTGAACACTTTATAAATCTATTCTGTCATGTTCAAAAGAAGTCATTCCTCCTAACACTAAGGAGGACTATCTTCAAAACTGAAGTGATGAAGAAATCATTCAAACATGTATTTAAAAATAGTTCACTTTCATGCAATTTATACTATTATCAAACTAAATTGAAGACAGCTTGAACTATGTTTATTATAAGTATTGCAGCATATACAAGTGTCTGTACCCTTATACCACTTTGAATCCAATTGTTTACACAATATTTTTCTTAATTCTTGTCCTGATTATACATGAAATATTTGTCACTGGACTTAAAAACAAATAACTTCTTTTAAACCAGCCTCCCCCTTATTTAGCCATGAATGTTGTATTTAGTCAGAATAGAGTGTCTTTATATGTCAATTATTTTATACAAAAGGATTAGAATTTGCATTTAGATGGACATGAAGGTTTGGGTTAGTTGAATTAAAAGGACTTAAAAGACCATTAGATAGGCATGGTTCTGAGCCCTTATACTATGCTCTAATGGCTACAGATAGGCATGGTTCTGAGCCCTAATATACAATGCTCTGATTCCTACAGATAGTCATGACTATATGTAAATCTAGTGAACATAACTGTACAAGTATGCAGACCTTGTAAATGACCATTATAGCTGATTGCATATCATTTATAACATGTCTATACAGGAAACATCACAAAACCACACTGCTTAGACAGACTGCTTATACTAATGATGTGTCTGTGGTGATGATTGATGAAATGTATTAATGATCATTATGTTCTATATACTCAATTATAAAGGCATTTTGCAAACAGAAATGATATGATGTATGAATTCATGTCACAAAATCACTACTTACATATTTGACAAAATAAAAATGAACACAACAGGACTTTTATTGTTGTTCTTCATCTAAAATTCACAGTGAAGCCTTAGCACAGATCAAGATTATGATAGCATTCTTTAAGCCTAGATATAATTCCCTATGTACCTTGCAAGTAATTTTGTGCCTTTAACCTTACTCCCTCCCTCCTTCTTCCTGAGCACCTTGTCCTGTCCTAATTATGGCCCCCACAATGAAGTTGTTGGTGCCATATAGTTTTACCCTTGTCCGTAATTCTGTCATTCTGTAATTCCATCATTCCTACATTCCATAATTTGTCATTCCGACATTCCGTAATTCCGTCATTCCGTCATTCTGTCATTCCGCAACAAACCATTGTACAGAGTTTTCTAAACCCCTTCAGATATTGGGCTGATTTTTGATAAGTGAGTTACCCATAATAAGTTACAGATCAAATTTAAAATTCGTTCCGCTCGGCTAATTTTTGCTGTAATTTCGGACTTTGGACTTTGATAAATTTTTGAAAATCACAGTTATACAGACCTTTTTTTATAAATGCTTTCAGATATTAGGCTGTTTTTTGGTATGTGAGCTAACCAAGATGAGTTACAGATCAAGTTTAAGTTTCATTCCGCTCCGTTCATTTTTGCCAAAATTAAGGGTTTACAACTTTGAAAATTGTTGAAAATCACAGTTATACAGACTTTTTTTCTATGCGCCTCAAGATTTTTAGCTGATTTTAGATATGTGAGACTACCATCATGTTTGTGTCCACATGTGTTATTGAAATAGCAGATTTTTCAATTTTTTGAGACATGGCCATTTGTGTCGCTTTGACACATCTATTTTTTTTATCAGTCTTACTTTTTTGCTTCAGGTGTAATTTAAATATGATCTACTATAATACCAAGAACTGAAGAGCAAAGACTAGATACTTGAAAGATAAAGTCTTTTATAGTGTACACAGTAGCCTTAGTTGGAAGTCTGGTAAAATTGTTTTTCTCAAATTTATGGTCATTCATATTGCATTCCGTATGATTTTACAAAGTGTTTAATATCTTAATTAATATTTTGATTGGATATAGTATGTAGATTGAAGAATTCTGTTTAAGTAATTTTCTATCGATTATTAATATGTGGTTACGCCAATTAACACCAAATGAAGATATCCGTCAATAAAACACTTTTAACTTAAGTAAATGTCAAATTGGTACATAACTTGGTCGTAGATGTGTTTTTTTCTGTGCAGTTAATGGGGCCATCGTCTTAGGTTTGTGTATTGATCCAGCAATATCTACTAATAACTCTCGTATTATTAATGGTATAAATTTCTTGCCTGAACAGCTTCATTGTAATATACTAGGAGATGGATATAAAACACCTTTAAGTCTAGGCTGTAGTTTACATCAGTTATTATGCAATTTAAATAATAGAAATGCTGAAATAATTTACATACAATATTTTTATGCCCCACCTACGATAGTAGAGGGGCATTATGTTTTTATGCCCCACCTACGATAGTAGAGAGTCATTATGTTTTTATGCCCCACCTACGATAGTAGAGAGTCATTATGTTTTTATGCCCCACCTACGATAGTAGAAGGGCATTATGTTTTCTGGTCTGTAGCACCGTTCGTCCATCCGTTCGTCCCACTTCAGGTTAAAGTTTTTGGTCTAGGTAGTTTTTGATGAAGTTGAAGTCCAATCAACTTTAAACTTAGTACACATATTCCCTATGATATGATCTTTCTAACTTAAATGCCAAATTAAAGTTTTGACCCCAATTTCATGGTCCACTGAACATAGAAAATGATAGTGCGAGTGGGGCATCAGTGTACTATGGACACATTCTTGTTTCTGATCAATTTCTATGTTTTTAATATGTTACAGTATAAAACTTATGCAGACCTTTGAATTAATACACTGAGGATCATGAACAAATATCAAATCTAATACAATTTGTTTGGTTTGTAATGATTTTGATTGGACAGCATCAAATACTTTGAGAATTTATATCCACTGTTTACATGTCTTAACTAATGGAAGCCGCCATTTTTAATTCAGAAATTTATTGGTATGTTATTCCTTCAATAATTAACAAACTAATTAGACGTCTCGTCTATAAAGCCTACTTATTCTCAAATTTAATTTCTTTCTGAAGCTTACAGATAGACCATAAATGTCGGCTGGTGTTATCCCTTAACACTGGAAGCATATATAGGATTCTCTCTGTTAAGGTTTCAATGACGTCAGAACAATGTTTTGCAGAATTTCGATTTGAAAATTATGTTGTGATTGAAATATTTGACTATTTTTATTAGAATAGGGATCTTACTTTACTGAATTTTAAGCCTGGCTTACATAAAACTTGATTTTAGTAGGCTTATATTTCTCTTCTAAATAGAGTCTGGTCTTTTCTTTCACCAGTCTTTTGCTTTGCTACCCAAACCAGTGGAAACCTTGTGGATTGTGTAAACTTTTCATTCTTTAATTCTTTAAAAGGGCATTAGCTGTCACATTTAAATTTACTGATTTGACTCAAATTCATTTATCTGATTTATAACAGACTAAAACCTATATCTTATTACAAAAAGTCTAAAACCAACAATTAAAAATGCACAGACTCGAGAATACTGTAAATTCAGAAATTATTGCGAGTGTTTTATTATTGCGAAAAATGCAACAGAGTTGTAAACGCAATAATTCAAACTGGCATTTTGAAATATTCTATATAAATTAAACAGGATTTTTCTCAAATCGTAAAAATTAAAATCGCATTTAAGTCTAAAATGACAAAATCGCAATAATAAATACACACAATAATTTCTGAATTTACAGTATGTACCAACATTTTGTGTGTATTTTTGTTGACATTATCTGAATAACCATTAAGATGACCTCTGAAGACTGCTGATGGTCATTATGACCTGGTATAATCTTAGATATTGAAAAGAAAGTTATCACATGCAACTGGATTTTTTTGGGTCCATTTAATTTCAGATTGTAGGTTAAAAAGAAGTTCATCATAGTTTTACAGGAAGTAGTATGGTATAATGTTGTCTGTCTGTCTGATCCCTTCTTCTGCTTTTAACATGTTGGGACAATAACTCAAAATCGCTTTAACAAATTTGCATGAAACTTTGATAATGTGCATAGCTCCCTCTTGAATTTTATAAATTTTATATCTCATGTTTCCAAGATATGGACTTTTATTCATTAGAAAGGGTGATTTTCAAGTTTTCAGACCAAATCTCAAAAGTGTGTTGAGCAGACTTCCTGAAACTTGGGTGACTGTTTTAAATCTATTAAAATAAGCTCCCTTTATTTTTGGGGTAAATTTTTTGATATAACTTTGAGGAGTTTTGAACTTCATTCTCTGAAAAAGCGATGGTTGTTTCATGCGCTATTGGTGAACCTCTTTATTACTTGTATAAGATGATTTTTTTTATTGATCAAATCAGTCAGCAAATTGATTCATCTTTGTTTCACTTTAAATGTTGACATTTATTTTAATAGCTGAATATATATGTAACCAATCTGCATCTCAGGGGTTAGATTGAAGGTCACATGAGTTACTATTCAATGAGGTCAAGTTATACAGGGACCAATAGTTGCTAACCTCTTTATTATGGAACAGATTCAGTTACAAAATCTCGTGCAACATGGTATTTCTCAACTGTTGTCAATAGAATTTTACAATTTAAAGAAATTAGCGTTTTAAAATTGAAAATTTGACCTTCTCAAGTGGAGAAATATCGTATCACATTCAATGCAGTGTAAGAATCTATTATTTATCTTGTATTTATATGTTTCCATGGTGATAGGTCTATGTTAGTAATAAAAAAAAACCAATAACATTTATATTTCTTCCTAAAGCCCTTCATTAGTATTCTTTTTCTTCATTCATATGACAAACATCAAGTAATTGTTTTAATGTAACAAAACCTGGAACATAAAATACTTGTTAAATTATTCATATGAAGACATTCTATATCTCTTAGGTTCTATTATACCCAGCCTTGTGGTGCCGTTTTAATATGCTACATTAAGTTGAAAATTTTATTATTAATTTCTCTATTGCATTTTATCTTTTATTGCATGTAGAGAATTAATTCTAATATTAAAAGTTACAATATAAAGTAAGAAGCCTGAGGAATAGTAAGGATCCAGTCGAGGAATATACAGTTGTTATTTTGCTCTAACATCATTATTGAAATCATCAATAGCGTGTAAGCAGTAATGATATATTCAGTGTGATTTCAAGCTGTATTGTATAGAGACTTGTCTCTGTTGTTGAATATTGTCTTTTGGTTTTTGCATTGGTATTAACCCTACATATTGTTTTTTTCACTAATGAATCTGTGTTAAAACAGAGAATTTCTTAAATCTGTATTGTTAAACCCTTTTTTTTTTTAAAGGAAAAATCGGTTATCAATTTGGTAATGTACGTCGGGTGGGCATCTTTGTGGGCTGGCGACAGCCAAACCTGTCTCACAGTGCATTTACTAATGAAAATTTCAACCAAAGCTTTTTGAATTTTAATATGTTGGTACTGATGACAAAATGGTGGTCAAGTTTAATATTTCATGATTGTCACTTTTATCGTTCAGGGGTTATGGTCCATGTGATATGGAAAAATGCCAAGACACAAATAAAAGTTGATAGATCGGACTTGCTGTCGCTTTGACAGCCTCTTGTTTTACAATGTATAAGGAAAGGGTTTTCATCATGTAAGAATCTATAAACTGGGTTGATTCTGTTACTCATATAGGTATTTATTGTCATTCATGAATGGGTATTTTAGTAAATCTGCAATTTCAATTTCAGACTATGTTCATTGACAGATGTAAAGTTATTAACATATAGCAGAGAATTATACTTGCAGTAAAACCATCTTGACTTTGCAGTGAGGTTTGATAATTTTTGTCTAGAGTCACGTACATATTAATTTCAACATTCAATATTAGAGAAGTCTGAAAATCAGTGCTAAAAAAATAAGAGTTATGCCCCTTGGAATTATTAATTTGTATAGAAAATAACATTTTAAGGGTTATACCTCTTGGAATTTAGAAAATAACATTATAAGGGTTACACCGTACAATTTTTACCAAAAAAAATTATCAAATTTATATCAAAGGTTATATCAGCAAATTCTATGACAATTTTCAAAATTAGGATGATTGATTGTTGCTCCTCCCTATAATATATAGGAAGTTGTATTACATTTGCTCTCAAGCCTTCATTTCTCTGAGATATTCTTAAAAATATAGAATAAATACCAACGGTTGTTTTAGTAGTTACTACCTTTGGGCAGATAAAATATGTGGAAAGTGGGACACATTAGAACTTTTTTTTATTAACCTTGATTTGAAGGTTACCACTGTTCTCAATGATGATAATTATGTATTCAGGTTTGACTATATAATGTGTGTGTGACAATACTCATACTTCAAATGACCTTGTTGAAAGAAACATTAAATGTTGACCAAATGTGGAATTTTTGTTTTCATTCCAGAACAATGAGTCTTTAGAGAACACTTAATTCCTGTAAGAATTTTCTTTTCCTTCAAAAAAAGTTTTGATTTTGACTAAAGCAACAACATTTTTACAACACACTGTGATATAGACAGATAAACTTGGATTCAGTGATATAATTTGCCAAGAATGTGTCATTCAGAATGGAAAAAAACATCAATAGTAACTATTTACTTAGGCTGATCAACTCAAAATGTCATCTGAACCGAGACTAAACATCAAGATCTTTATTATCAAAGTTTTCACTTAAATATTTAATGTGCAATGAATTTCAATGCACAAAAAATACATTCTTACTTCTTGGTATACATTTCTTATAAAAAATCCTAGAATTATCACAGAAAATGTCATCAGCTGTTCTGAATGGAACGATTTTTGACTGCCAGATTTTTAAATTACAACTTTTTTCTGTAGAGTAGCAATTGCACAACTGCAATGCAGATTTGGGTTACATCATTATCCTGTTTATCTTGATAAGGATCGAATACAATTACATCATCTTATATACATATGAATGACAGTTATGTGCCCTTGATGAGTATAAAAGTCTTCTAACAACTTGTTTGCCACACTGGGAAAATTGTTTTATTTGATTGCTGACTTTTGCACATTTCTGTGTGCAGTCAGTCAGTAACAAAAAAAGCATTGCTCTTCTTATTCAGTCTCCTATCTACAGTTATCTCCCCTGGATGAGTATAAAAGTCTTTTAACAACTTGTTTGCCACACTAGGAATGTTGATTTATTTTATTATTGAGATTTGCACATTTCCATGTGCAGTCAGCCAATAGATAAAGAGTATTGCCCTTAATCATACAGTCATAAATGTCCATCAGGAAAGCCACAATAAAAAATTGGGTTCTCTATTTTCTAAAACTTTTACATCTTGCTGTGTCAAAATGAGATGAAAGAGGGCAGCACTATGTCCTGATTTACTATGTTTATGTCATGACAACTTTTGTTATCTATAGTTATTTGCCCTTGATCATATATGTCATCCAGGGACTTCATTGTCACATTGAAAGTGGTTTTATATACCCCACCTACATACATAAGTGGGAGTTTTCTTTTCTAATCTGTGCAGTCTGATTTTTTTAACAAATATTTTGATTTTGTGACATATTTCTCAGCTAATACTGTACAGAATA